>OZ008371.1:131210251-131935295 GCA_963931995.1 Phaonia tiefii
ACTCAACATCCCTAATGTAAAAAGTATTTACTACTCAACCCTAGCCAAGGAATTCTACAACGATTCACGATTTCTCATTCCTATAGACCATGATCACAACACAAGGCGTCGTGCAGCAGGGAGATTCCGAGAAGGACGCTTTCACAACGAATATGGTCGCAAAACACTGGACGTTACTCTACCGAAAATATTCAACAATTTACCAATAAACATAATTAACGTTAAAGACACACAAAGAAGAAATATAATGATTAAAAATCACTTTTTAAACTTGCAATGAACTAATTAGTAATTAAAAAGTAAAATACTGGAAATTAAAACACTTGAATACAAACATAAGTACAATTTACTATTGAGATTGTTAATAAATTGAAGAAAATTATTGTATAATCTCCCGCAGACAAGCCAAAAGGCTTCGTGGGTTTTCACATCAAAACATTTTTGTAAATTAATTAATGATCAATAAAATCTTAAAAAAAAAAAAAAAAAAAAATTTCATTTCATTTCGTGTCATTTCATTTCATTTCATATCATTTTCTTTCATTTCATTTCATTCCTTTCATTTCATTTCATTTCATTTCATTTCATTTCATTTCATTTCATTTCATTTCATTTCATTTCATTTCATTTGATTTCATTTTAGTTCTTGCTCAAACTGCAGTATTCAACAACACGATGATAATACAAACTTTCAACAACAAACATACAAAAGCAGCGCATTCTACTGTATTGCAGAATTCGACATAGGCAGAGAATTGCCCCTTCTACTGGATAGACCTCACACGATTACTGGTTAGGATCCGTGACTACCTCAATGTTAAGAAGCAGATCGACTTTTCCTAATTGTAGTAGCGATTGGGTGCCCTTTGAAATCACAATCGGCCATAAATGCCTAGGTATCTTGCAGCCTGCCCTTTCAATCAGACGGAAATGATTTTATGTTTATCCAACATGTAAATCAGACTAACATAGAGTAATTAATATCTAGAGTTAACATAATAATTCCTTTAAAATAATTCCTTTAATATTGCCAGATATAGGCAATGGTTTAAAACAACCAACAAGAAAACAAAAACGGCATTTCGATTTGTGGGTTAAAATTATTGTGTTAAATAGAACACAAATGTACACTGGCATAAAATACAACAAAAGGTCCAAAATGCGTTTTAATATGACAGTTCTCAACCAAAACGACATGAAAAATTTAAGTTATCAGTTCGTGTGACTCCACCTCGTGTGACAAACGTCACATGAGACAAATTTTCTCTCTCTGTATGAAATAGTAAGAAATAGGTGACCTAACAGAGGCATTCGATTCCAGATTGGCACTAGCAAAATCTATTCTGACAAGAGAGTTAGCTGTCTCGTTCTCTATTTAGGGAGTGATATCAAATTCGGAACTAGTTTCCATTCCTTAGCCAGTTTAGATTTGTGCGAGTTTGATTTTGATAACATCTACCAGAGCAGATGAGACCAATACTAGTAGATTCTCTGCAGTTCGTCATAATCAGGCCCATGATTTCAGCTTGGAAGACACTACAGTGGTCAGCCAGTCTTAAGCACAAGTTTAGTTTGAGATTCGCGGTACAGATCCCCCTGAAAGAAGATCCACCATCAGGAAAAGAAAACTTTTCCAAAAGTGAGGAGAATATACCATCTATCCATCACTATTATCTCCGGATTCCTCTGAAATTGCAACATCCGTATAGTATAGTCAGATTATTAACTCAAGAATTCATCCGGATCGGACTTATCCATCCTAGTTGTGTATGATTTCAGAAACCAAGTTCTCTTAGTCAATGTGCGCTTCTGACAGCGCGTTATCTTGAGTAAAGGTTAGAGTGTCCTAAACCGAAACCGAAAATACGAAACCGTGTGCCGTAAAAAAACGTAATTTTCGAACAAACTGGAAACCGGTTATTTGACGTTCGGTTAATCGGATTTTTCTTAATATGTGTTAATATCATTAAAAAAATAATAATGAATGATATGATTTTCGAATTTAGTGAATTTTTGGAATTAAAAATATATGAACTAAAATATGAACTAAATGACATATCCATATAATTTTTTTCAAAATGATTTTATGATTTGCAGTAGAATTAATTAAGCTTTCCATTTCAAACATTTATTTTATCAAATATCAAAATTAAAATTATTTAATAATAAAATGTTTTTAACTTAATAAGATTTTCATACATGAAAATCTTTTTCAAATTTGAATATGATTTTCGATTTTAAATAAGTTTAATGTGAATTTGATTAAAATTTTTAAATTCTTTATTCAACCCGCTTTCCAAATTGGAATATGATGATATATATTATTTAAAATGTGGTGATTTATTCGACCTTTCGTGTTATATTTAAAATTAAAATGTTCGATATTTCGGTACCCGTTGAGTAGAATCGTCAGGAAAATAAGCACAATTATTAATTAAAAATTCCATTTCAATTTTTAATTTCATTATTTTTTTTTCATTAATTTTGATTTAATCATATCCCTTACGGGAATTTTTATTCGGTCTGTTTTTTAAAACTTACAAATTTATCCAAGCTCAAGACCTTTTTCAATAATATCAAGCTTATTAGCTTTATATTACTTTCAAAAAAGTCGAGCATAAAAATGTTCCAATGATACCAAGGCTGTCTGTATAGCTATTTCGGATCTTGCTAAGATCTTCATCAGCAGACGTTTTTGGTATGGTTTTAGTGAATTCTTCAAAAATATATGTCCACAAACCCTCATCATATTAATGAGAATTCCTTTATATACACGTTTGCAGAACACCAAGCACTACCATTGGAACACTTTCATGCACAACTCTTTTTATCATGTCGAAAAACCATTGGTTTTAAACAGACATGATTTGTTTTTGTCATGTCATTACAAAAACAACAAAACAGAGGGTTGCCTTTTTAATAAGCTTTATATTATTTAAATAGGTCTTGAGCTTGGATAAATTTGTAAGTTTTAAAAAACAGACGGAATAAAAATTCCCGTAAGGGAAATGATGAAAGTTGACGAAGAGCACCGCGAGCTTGAAACAATAATATTGTTGATTACTCCTATCCAAAGCATTTCACCAAACCAAATATTCATAGGCAATGATTGGGCAAACTATTGTGATATACAACCCGTAAAGTTTTAGACTGAGTTTCTTGCTTTTACTTGTGGAATTTCATGAAGCATGTATAGCGTTCATGTTCTTCTCCAACCCTTCCCCAATATTCCTTTTCCAGTTTTACTTCCAGCAAAATACTTCGCCTGAGAAGATAGTCGTATTGATAGCACTACACCGTCTAGCTTTGGCATAATAAACTTCTGGCCATAACTAGTTTCGAACTCCGTAACAAGTTCATCATCAGATGCCTAATCACTGTGCCCTAATTGGTACCATTGGATAGATCGTCAAAGATCAACGATCATCATGGTTCCACCCATTTTCCCGGTTATTTTTGCAAAAGATCTACTCGTGCTGAAGATCTTACATTTAGTTTTACACTTCACTCAGTTCGTCCATTATTTTCGGGTTACTAAAAGGGGTTTAAGCCCCCTGATGCCTCCTCTGATGCCATTCAATCTTGAACGAGGGCCACCTCAGGGTGCAGGATTCCGTCTACCATAGTGTACCTGGATCTATTTCGAAAAGTTTCCCTACTCTCTATTTTCTAGATCCTAAGTCCGTTCGTCCATTAAACTTCCCACAGCCCCGTTGAGTGTGATGACAGTTGGTACCACAACCCAATATTAACAGAGAGGCATTTGTAAATGGGTCGTGCGCCAGTTATATTTCAACAACGAAATACATTAATAAAATAAATTATTTGAGGTTAATGTAATAGTAGTATAAAAAAAGACGATATAGCTGAAATTGTCGGTTAATTTGTCGTCAACGATATATATTCGAAATGTCACTTACTTCATCGTAGACGACAAGAACATTCACAGTGTCGCTTACTTCGTCGTCAATGACAAGATCATTCGCAATTTCGCTTACTTCGTCATCAACGATTTCCCGATATTTGTATGAAAATGTCTTTGAAGATTTGTTAAGAATGTCTTCAGTATGTATTTCAAGACTTAACATCGTCGTCCACTTTCTATTCCACGAAATTTCCAACTACCTCGGTGACCGCAAGATAACGCAAAACAGCTGATTGAAACTATTACCTATTCTTCTATGGTATATCTTATTCCGAGCGATAGGTTAGCACACGCAAACTAAGATTAAACAGATAGTATACATGACAAAGCTGATAGACTTTGTAGTAGAAAATTTATAGAAAACAGAGTGGATAATCGAGAGTGCGATAAGCCACTAGAAGCAATCTAAGTTTAAATAGTGTTTGATTGATACTAATGACTGCTAAATTATGTTATATGTTGGTTGCATCGAACGAAAATACGCATTGTATTTTATTTCTGTCCGCTTAAAGTCCAATCCAAGAGTTACATACAACAGCATCTCGAACTAGATGAAATGACCGAGAGAACGTAATGACAGGATGAGCGAGTCTTGTCTATTACTCTATGATTCTATTGAAGCTAAATGAAAAAAAAAATTAAGCAACTTTTATTTTAACACTATTATGTACTCGTATTATCAACTATATTGGGTACTTTTGCACGGTTTGTGTCTAGAGTAACATGTGTTGGGAAATTTCGTGTTTAATGGGAAGTTTTCTAGGTGGAGCCTGTAACCAATATTTAGTATATATTAGAGACCTGCATGAGTATACATTTTCACACATTCAAATACATTAATGTTTTTTGAATGTGTTAATGTTCTCATTCTAGCGATTAGAATACGATACATACAACCATTCTTCTCAGCGGGTTGCATTGGGTACGAAACACAATGAAACCGAGCATAGACAGTTCTTGTATGAAGGAGTATTAACTAGATTGTGTAAAAGGTCTTTAGAGAACTATTCGAATAATGAGATGTATTCATGAGACATATTAAAAAAAGCGTAACTAAAGTAAATGCTGTTTTGGTATGATTTGAAGATATAATTTCTTTGGAATAAAGAATATGATTAAAATCAAGTCAATTTTGAATGTTTCAAAGTTGAATGTCGAAGTTGAATGTTTCAAAATTTGTTTGCAGTTATTGCAACTGACATATTTTATTTCTTTGCCGTCTCCATCCACAATTAAGGAAAAAACTTCCCAAACTTTGTGGCGGTCTTTCTACTCCTTCAAAACGAGTTCACCCCTTGAAATTCGCGAAACTACATATTTTTAATGATTAATAAATTATTTTTAAAATAATTTACTTCATCCATTTCCATTTTTTAATATATATAATTGCAGTTAAACTCATAAAAAACGAATATTTATTTCTTTAGTCTTCACACATCGTTGCTGATCTTTACATTGACGAGAAAGCAAATGAGACCCATAACCACTCATAATTTACCGTTTTTTCATTCGAATAGTTCTAATGTATTCGAATGGTTTTTACATTCACGAACATTTATTGAGTAAAATGTTGTGTCGTCGTAACAGAATTGAGACGAACAGGGTAGTTAACAGAGTAGAGATTCATACAACATTCATTCCAAGATCACACAGGAACGTATCGTTTCATTTCGTTGTTTACACTATTCGGACCGTTGGTATTAGTACAGTGAGATAATGAATGTATTCTAAAAGAGAGTGCGTTCATGTAGGCTACTAGTATATATTGTAGTTTTGAACCCAATAAAAAGTAAATTTAGGAAAGCCAAATTGAAATAAGTTTAAAAAACAGAAAAATTTTCTTCAATAAGTGCCTTTTGGTTAAAAAAAGTACATTTTCTCAAAAAAAAAAATAGCTATTCATATTCTTAAACAAAGTACATTTTTTAAAAAAATATTTTATCTTAAAGGCGTCTCTTTGCTTAAAAAAGTAAATTTTCTTACAAAAAGTACCTTTTCAAAAAAAATAGGTGTCTTTTCTTAGAAAAGTAAATATTCTTACAACAAATTGCATTTTCTTAAAAAACTATATTTTCGTTACTTTTTTTTGAAACAAAATAACTTTCTTGAGATAAGTACCTACTCTTAAAATGTACGTACAAAAAGGGCCAATTCTAAAAATTATTCCTAGTTTAAAAAAAAAAAAACATTTACTTCAAAAAAATACCTTCTCTTAAAAAAATAAATTTTCTAACAAAAATTCATTTTCTTAAAAGTACATTTTCTTAAAAATAAATTTTTATTTGCATTTAGTTTGATGAATGTTTCAATAGCATCATTCCAAACAACCGCTGATGAAGATCTGTGGCTAGATCTGAAATAGCTATACGGTTTGCCGGGAATCATAGGAATACATTTGAAAAACTCCTTTTGAAAACTATATTTCTAATAATAGAAATATAGAATGTCATCGAGCTTAACTAATAAAATTAAAAAGAACCAATGAAAAGGCCGAATAAATAAAATTCATCCCCGATGAATTTGAATAACGTGGATCACAACGAAACTGCAAGCAATTGTTATTGCATGTACAAAATTGTGTTGTCTTTTAGGCAACAACAAAAAACATGTCTAATGGGAGCCGATGGTTCTCCGGACATGGAAATAAGTTTTTGAAAATGTGTTCTTGTGTGTTTTGCTTGCAATATTTTTCGAACACTTGCATACTAGTAGCAAATTCTCAGTTGAAGTGAATTTTCATTTGCATTTCGTTTGATGCATTTTTCAGTAGCATTATTCCAAACAACCGCTGTTGAAGATTTGTGGCTAGATCTGAAATAGCTATACGTTTTGCCAGGAATCATAGGAATACATTTGGAAAAACTCTTTTTGAAAACTATATTTCTATTAATAGAGATATAGGATGGCCGCGAGCGTAACTAATAAAATTAAAAAGTTAAAAATAAAGTAATACCATTTCTTTTCTGTTCTTGAGATTAGTGGACTTTCTGAAAATAAGTAAAAAATATAAATAGTTTCCCATTACATCCCATGAAGGAATAAGGGAGAGTTTCTCGTAAATTTAAGTACATTTGCTTAAAAAAATAACCTTTTCCTAAAAAGAGTGCCACTTCTTTAATAAGTACCTGTTCTTAAAAAAGTACTTCTTTGTAAAAAAAAATTATACTCTTATGGCTTTTCTTACAGTAAGTACTTCTTCTTAAAAAGCAAGTTAAGAAAAACGTGGTAAAAATAGTACCTTTTCTTAAAAGAAAACATTAGCATTTAATAAAAAAAAGTACCTCTCTTTAATATTTGACCTTTTCGAGAAAATATAATACATATTCTTACAAAAAGGACCTGAAAATATACTTTTGTTTTTAAATAAATTACATTCTTTACATTACATTACAAGTTTATCATTTTACAAATAGTATCTTTTCTTAAATATCCATTTAAATTATCGTATTTGTCAACAGACGCCTTAGGCGTGTTGGAACTAACTGGTACATAACACTTCATTCACCCTGACACCTCATGTGATTTTTTAAATTCTGTTTATTTTATGTCGAACATTAACTTCCTACAACATACAACATCAACTCGAACTCTATGACGATTTCAGCCATTAGAGAAACTCAAAGCAGCTGATGGAAACTTCTATGTATTAATCTATGGCACAATACACCTGTTCCAAATTATCCATTACACACAATAAAGGGATAGTTGGGTGATTTCTACATTGCGCAAACTATTTCACAGATGTAATGAATTTTGTAGCCGTCGGTGGTGCAATGTCTAATGTGCGCAGCTATTGTACATGGTAATATGAGTTCGATCCCTACTCTGACCACCGTACATTTCCTTCGACGACGGCCACCTCGCTTAGTGATGGCGACACAAAGGCTTTAAAATATGGTTCGGAACTGGTGTAACACTGTAGGTTCCAAACTTTGAGTGAAAAATTAGAAAACGCAATAGCTCACTGATTGTGAGAAGCTCTCCCCAATACCTACATGGGATGTATTGAGAAACGGGTTTTTTAATGAATAAATTTCGTTGATTGTTTGATATATTTTATAGATTCCAAGATATTATCAGTTCAAAGAATCAATACATTAATGGGGTTGATTAAATGAATCCAATGATCTCTCTCTTTCTGTATTACACCTCTTTATTTATCTCAGTGCATTTCAAATGCTGTGTATTAAAATCCTTTACCGATTACCTACTTTAAGGCTAAGTAGTTAACATTTTTCCCGTATTTTATAGCTTTTGACCTCTTTTTGCGCTTTTCCTTTCCGCAGTCTTATATATTCGTGGCTGCATTCCCATCCCACATTATGTAATAATCTCGAATGAAAACGAAAATGCCATCCTAAAGAAGGCAATAACGAACCTACAGCGGCTATTTATCCCAGAAGATGCCTTAATTGTGTATCCCACCACAATAAAATGCCGAAAAATGCTGCAGACAATATTACTGCATGAAGATGTGACACGGAAGTTAGATAAGACATCCAAGACCCACTTGTTCGGAGGAGCAAGCACATCTGTGTGTGTTGGCAGTTGGAGTGTCTCGTATGGCAGCAGAAAAACACGATTTGGCGTCTCTTTTTTTTGTTGAGCTGTTTTTGCCGGTTTTGATCTTCTTCAGTCCCCATTGGCATCGATGGAAGAGATGAGAGCTGTTATTGCATAACCGCTTACAGGAAACCTCCGACAAACAAACAGATGCAGCGAAGCCTTCATTTTTCTTTAGTCCAACTGCCAAAAATCATGAAATTTTAATTTACAACAAACTGAGAAGACAATTCCCGCCAAAAAATCCACAAAAAAAACACCAAAATCGGCAACAATTCAGTTTTTTATTCAAAGATTTTGTTTCATGTTCATCTGCTTTTCACAATGTTTGTTGGCTGCCACCAGCAGCACCTCCATCTACCACTAGTTGTGTGACCATCGTCTTGGTGGCTTTGTGGCCATCACCAATTGTTGCTAGTGCAGCTGCGCAACTGCAGCAACACTCATAAACAAGTAGTTAACATTCATTCAATGGTAAACTCGTGTTGCCGTTGTTTGTGGCAAACCAACAACGACAAAAAACAATCTCAAGGAAACGCGTTGCACATAGATTCAAAAGAAGAAGATACCACCAATAACACAACACACACAGGAAAATCAATGGCAAACCATCGTCTTTTCATTGGCGCTTCATCGTTTGACTTCCTAAATGTTAAACAACTGATGATGTGCAACATAGGAACAAACTCAGCCGACGCAGCAACATGAAGTAGTGCACTTGAAAGGGTGTGCATTTGCCAAGAGGTTACGACTGCACTATGTATAAATAAATAGTTTCCCATTTCATTCACGAAGGGAGAGGGGAGAGCTTCTACGTGAGCTGTGTGCTTTCTAATTTTACACTCACTGATTGGGACCTACAGTTCCACAGGGGTTCCGAACCATTTTAGGATAACCTTTTTATGGCTAATTACTTATAGTATTTAATTTTAGGTATAGTATCAGAAATTACTTATTGTATCAGATAACGAACTCACGTTCCACTGTACAAAAGTCAGGCACTCTCAAAAAGCATACGGCTAAAAAAGTGTTAAAATCTTAAGCCTGATCAGAAAAACTCTCAGACCTGGGGAAACCTACAACGTTTTCGCTTTGGCTTTAAGTCGAGGACTATGTTCAGCCATAGAACATAGATTTGAAAATTACTTACTTATCCGGTCTCGGACAACACCGGGGTTCAGGGACCTTACAAAACGAAGGTAACATATTGCGCCAACCAGTTCGATCTTTTGTTTTATCTCTCCAGTTGGTAATACCAAGTGTACGCAGAGATTCGTCAACCTGATCCCTCCAGCGGAGTCTTGGTCTTCCTATTTTTCGTCTTCCATCGAGTTCGGTTTCGAAAACCCTTCGTGCGGTAAGATCCTTACCAACTTTCACTGCGGATTTGGTGTTTGTCAAGGTCATCCTGCAAAGGCGTATGAGTTTTGCAGGAATACCAAGCTCAGACAGTGCTTCATAGAGTTTCGCCCGTATCGGACTATCGAAGGCCGCCTTATAATCGACAAATTGATGATAGGTGTCGATTTGTTTTTCGTGTGTCTTCTCTAGGAATTGGCGTAGCGTGAAAATCTGGTCAGTTGTCGATTTTCCAGTTCCAATCAGGTCAGCGATAATTGGTTTTAGTCTTCCGCACATCATAATTGATAGAACCTTATATGCTATGGATAAAAGGCTTATTCCACGGTAGTTGGCACAGAGACTCGGGTCACCTTTTTGATGTGTTAACATCTATAGGCGCGAGAAGGGACTAAATTCACAAAGTGAATACCTCCAAACACATTTTGTCCGACTGCGATCACACAGATTTCAGATTGCGATCACACAGATTGTCCGACTGCGATCACAAATTGTTTGGCGGAAAACTCCTCCGAAACGGCTGGACCGATTTGTATGAAATTTTGTGTGCATATCGGGTAGGTCTCAGTATCGGTCAACATCTATTTTTCATACCCCTAAATGATAAGGGTGATCCACCCCTATATAGAACACAGATTTGTCCGACTGCAAAACACAGATTGTCAAATTGCGAAAAAAAACTCACCCTGATGTAGCGGCAGCGAATAGTTGTCTTGTGTGGGTGCGGAACACTATCAGAGCAAAGATAATATATAAGTATATAAAATATGTAAAAATGGGGTAGCAAGAGAGCAACGAAAAATGTGTGAACTTGTGTAGCGTATGTACGAACATAACAATGTATGTAAGTACATCTGTTTCTTGCTTTGCATTCTCTTTTTATTTTTTGTGGGTATAAAATAAAAAGTATTAAGCAAGAAAATAATGACACATGTGCTTGCACTGGTCTTTAAATAATTTTAAGTATTAATATTATTTAAATGTAACGTCATCATATGATTGAACGCTGTTTTTTATTTTCCAAAGTAACATTTACTAATGTGTTCATAGAAATCATAGAATCGAATGTAACAAAAAGGTGTTAACACATCGCCCGTGAGTTCGAACACTCATTGAATTTTTTAAATGTGGGACATAGTACACTTATCAGCTCATCGCCGCCAGCCTTAAACAGCTCCGCCGGTAATCCATCGGCTCCTGCGGCTTTGTTGTTCTTAAGCCGGGCAATAGCTGTTCTGACCTCGTCTTGTTTAGGAGGGGGCAATCGACGTCGTCGTCCATATTGTGATCAATTGTCCCATCGTTATTGGATATCTCAGATACCAGTAGCGCAGAGAAATTATCTCTCCATATTCCCAATATGCTCTGCACATGTGCGATGAGATTCCCTTCCTTGCCTTTGCAGAAGGGGGCCCTAAACCATGTCCATTAGTTCCGTTTTTGACTTTTTAGTCTTCGTTCTTTCTTTTGTATGTCTCAATTTTCTCACTCACGCGCTTTCTCCACTGCTGTTTCTTACGTCTAAAGAGACGGTTTACCTCCTTTCTTTTTTCCCTATACCGCTCAGTTGCAGCTCGCATTGCAATTGAGTGAAGCATTGCCATACGTGTAGCGTCCTTTTCATCATTTGCAATGCGATACTCTTCATCGTACCATGGTTTATTGCGAAGCGGTTTTTCGAAACCAAGTACGGTTGTTGCGGGCGGCAGTTTTTATAGAGTCAGAAATGGGTTTCCTATGCGCGTCAGGATCGTCATCGGGAGGGATGGGTTTGTGCCACAGGTTGCGAGAGCTGTGGTTACTTCTGGTAATTTCAGCTTTCCGATGTCCAGCTTTCTCTGTGTCTGGTTTTGTACGGTTTTCGCTCTACTTAACATTGTGCGAACCTTTACTGCTACCAGGTAGTGATCAGAATCGATGTTAGCTCCTCTGATCACTCGTACGTCCATTACACTGGATGAGTACCTTCCATGAATTTCCACGTTATCGATTTGGTTCTTCGTTCTTTGAACAGGGGATACCCAAGTAGATACCCAAGTAGTGGATGTCTATGCTGGAATCTTGTATCTGTATATTTTGATTTCAAATATTTGAAAATTTATATATCACTTCTTGTCCCAAGGAAATCAGAAATTTAAAAAGCGTAAATTTTTTTTCATCAATCATGCAGTTATGAATAAGAAAGCTTTTTTCCGATATAGTAGTTCCAGATTTTTGATAGTTGTTTCTTTCTGAACTAACCCCTGGAACGCGTACTGCTGAGCCATCTCGTTAATAATTTTTGGACACTCTTAGCCGATGTTTAGATTAGACAACCTGATTCATGACAATAAGTACACTTGTAGTTTAGTCTAGATTATCTCTGTCAACAAAGGATTGTCACCTTTCCGTAGGCTAATCACTTAGTGTTGGCTAAGATTTCAGTCGCATCGACAAAACCACAAGCAGAAGATCCACGAGAAAAGCGAAGTTCCAGGTACCCTATATACCCTAATGTACCCTATTCTTTAACTGGTCATTAAGTTTGGAACAATTTACAAAGTTCCATTAGGGGTTTTGCATTTGAAAGAGTGCAATGAGAGGAGCGTTAGGTAGAAATGGATAACACAATTGACACAGAGTCCAATTAGGGCCACGGAATGTCATATTCCGTTCCGAACCTGTAAATTGACTTGGTATGGTTAAGGGGCGTTCAAGTCATATGATAGCTCATCCTGATATTGCAGCCTCTGGTGGTTAATACTCTGTAAAAGGTCGTTGGATCATGCAACTTCAGATCATATCTCCTACTCATATAAAGAATTTCGACGCTCTCGTTCTCCTCTTCATCCTAATTATTTCTGCAGTACTCATGAGCGGAGATACCAAGTCTAGCCACTACCATATTTCTCTGTGTATAGAATTGAGTATTTAATCCTGTTCATTAGACCGGGCCAGATTCCAAGTCGAGGGCAAATATTAAAGATCACCTCGACAGAATTTCAAAAAGAATTTTTTTCCTTTCCGAGCCCGTGAAAAACACCCAAAATCGTTTTTTTATCGTAGTTTTTTATTTGTGGCTCTATCGTGACATGCAAGACATCGTTGTGTAGGTCTCGATAAATACAACATATGTCCTATAGATGTCGCTGACATGCGACATTATCTTGTAATGAAGGCCTCATTTAATGCAGTTTCTTTTCTAGGATTAAAGCCTTTTAAAAACAAAGAATATTTTGCTTCGGAAGTATACAGACTTATTCAAAACCAAAAAAGTGACGTATGACAAGATGTATTTACAGCATTAAAACAATCATTTGTTCATGTTGTTTGCATTCTTACCACAAATTATGGTATACTTTTTAGCGCTATCGAAACATTTGTTAAATAAAAATTATTCCATACTTTTTAGCGCAAACTTTTAGCGCCTCTTTACAGACGAGTTCACAATAATTGGAATGTTGGCACGTTACCACAATAGGTAGTACTCGTCGAGACCTATACAATGATGTCTTGTATGTTACGATCGATCTAGAAACGAAAAAACTACGAAAAAAATGATTTGGGCTGTTTTTCACCGGCTCGTAAAGGAATTGTCTCGAGGTAATCTTTAATATTTTCCTTCGACATTGGGGATTTTTTTTCGTGACCAGGTCTACTGTTCATTATCATTTACCTCGTTCATTGAATAATACCGAGATACTGTAAGTCCTATAAGACTCACGATATAAGGATCATGTATAGTCATCCTAATAAAACTCTGAAAGTCAGTCTATCTCAGCACACAAAGCAATATTGACGATATATTTCCCATCATAGTAACTGGGAGATAACTACTATTCCGGCAATAATAGTTTTTGTTTTGCGGAAGATATCCTTTTTCGGGAGTAAATTATTATTATTGCCGCCAAAACTTCCAAGTAATACGAAATGCAATAGGGCTAGAAGACAAATGCGTGATATTGCTGGATAATGCATATGTATAAAGACAATTTCGAGATATCAGAAAATGTTCATGTAGAAGATAAAAGGATGATATCGATAAATAAACCCCTAGTAGATATAAATTATTTGTTTTTAATTTTCAATTTTGTAGTGTTACGGTTATGTACTTCCAACCTATTGGCCCATCATAAATTTAAGACTGTTGTTTAGTCATATTATGTGTTTCTTTGCCAGAGAGAAATAATTTATTTTAATGTCCATTATTTATTATTTACGCGATAATAAGGCGATACTTTCGTAATATATGAAGACATATTTTAAATGACAAGAGTAAAATCTATACATATTTTGCTGGCTCAGTATTTCTGAAATATCTCGCGTGTGATAAAAGGCTGATACCTAAAATTACTGGTTGGAAAATATTTTTCATGACGATAAATAAATTATATTTCTGTAATATCTTTATGGCGATACATATATGTAGTATGTATCTTCAATTGTTTCTTAAGATGCTATAAAAGATGGGTGTTAATGTCTTGTTATCCTGCCCTTTGCTCTAAAATTCCTTGTTGTGATCTTTTGTAAAACAAGTGTCACCCTACGAAAATGCAACATTTATACCTTCTGTTTTCGCACCACAAATGCAACACTGTTAAGGGGTGAGGCAAAAATTGTTTTAATATTGCCTCATGCTAGTGCAATATTTTTCTTAGGATACGAAATCACCATAAGAGATATTTGATACCTCTTCCCTGTGTAGTTTCTAGTTGATGCTCTTTTTGTTTCCCTCCACTACATAAAAAATAAAGACGAAGGTAAAATTCATTGCATCTTGAACAAGAAAAAAGAAGCAACAAAATTAAACCCACAAAAAATTGCATTCGTTCAAGTACACACACTTTTCGGTTAAAGGATGTACAATAATGATGTACGATAAAAATCTCTGCGATTTGGGGAAGTAATCCCCAGCCACAGTGTTCAAAATTAAAGATAATCAATAAGTTTTTGATGTGTTGACATCTATATGCACGGGTAAGGCAATATATCAAAGTGAACACATGCAAACAACACACAGCGTTAGGATCACATACGTGGATGTTGTACAACAATGGTCTCTGCCTGGAAATAAGTATGATGGTATTGAAATAGCGGCAGCTAACAAACAAGCGGGTCCTCGTCGCCAAAGATTATTGAATTGTATAGTATAGAATGGAAACATTGATGCCTTTTGAAACATTTACGCTTTTTGTATTGTTTATGTTATCACATTGTCGAGATGGTTCATTTATATTGAAATATTCTACAAAGACAATAAGACTCGATTATGCTCTTTTATTCAGACTCTCTACATGAGAGCGGAAAAGGGGTGCAATAAGTTCTCTATACTATGTATGGTAGAAATATAATGGGAGATGCAGTACGACAACAAATACGACAAGCCAAACAAAATAGGTATTTTGTTTTTCCTCAGTTCCTGTATTGTGTCAACTCAGCTGATTGAAAAATACTGAAAATGCATGCAACATTGGAAAAAGTGTCATTTACCGGTCGGTCTCTTAAAAACATTGATGCTGTAAACGAGAGTGTCGCCGAAAACCCGAAAACATCAATTCAGCATCGTTCTCCGCCACCTTCATGCGTACAAAATTACTCAGCAGGTCAAATCAGCAGATCATGAAAAGCGCCGGCAATTCGTTCAATGGGTAACGGAGCAAAGTGAAGGTAGTGACAATTTTTCAAAAAAAAACATATTCTCTGATGAAGCGCATTTCTATCTGAATGGCTTCGTGAATACACAAAATTGTCCAATTTACGGCTCAGAAAATCCTTATGCAATCCATGAGAAACAAATGCACCCACAACGAGCAACTGCCGGGTGCGGATTTTGGTCAGGTGGCGTGATTGGGCCTTACTTTTTTGAAGATGAGACCGTAATTGCAGTTACTGTGAACTGCATTCGTTACAGGAACATGATAGCACAGTTCTTGGAACATCAACTGGACGACATGGATCTGGACAAAATGTGGTTTTAGCAAGACGGCGCCATCTTCCACATACGGCATGAAAAAAAAATCGATTTATTGCAGCAACGATTTCCAGAACAAATTATCTCAAGAAATTCTGATGTCAATTGGCCACAAAGATCATGCGATTTAACGCCGTGCGATTTCTTTCTTTGGGGCTTTGTGAATTTTCGGGTTTATGCGAATAAACCAGAAACATTTCCTGAGCTCAAAACCGAGATCCAACGCGTCATCGGTGAGATACAGCCACATCTCTGTGATAAAATCATTGTAAATTTCAGGAAAAGAGTAATGGGCTGTCATCAGGGCCGTAGGCCAATAAAAACATCACAACTATCTCGAAAAATACGTGTTTTTTATTTTAAAATGAGAAAGTGCATTCTTATTGAGACACCCTTTTATAGCAAAAAACACATGCTGCGTATGGATTGAAACAGTTTAAAAAAGGTTTGCGATATGTATAATTTAAAGTACACAGGATCAAACTGAAGTGATCAAAAAGCACTGACCTCGCTTGAGATCCGTCATGTACCCAATACCATTGCAACTTGCCATTGATTTTCCTAGTCATACTTCTCCTCGGCGCTTGAAATAGTACCCACACTATTCGATTGTTTGTGCAACAACTTCAACTGCAACAGCAAAAAGTTCGAGTTCAAGTTACAATAAAAATGCAAGGAGAAGAAGACGAAAAACAAATCCAATAGCAACAACCATAAAGCACTAATAGCGCACAGTAACATATTGCCACATATGTGAAGACCAACCGAGTAACCGGGACAGAGATATGCCACATGTTGCAGCACCGCGTAACTAACAAAATAGTACGATAAAAAAAATAGAAAAGTCACCATATAAAAATTTATAGACTTTTTCACAGATAACAATATTTTATGGTATTAAATGGAACCAGCGCAAAAAACACAACAACAAACCCACCACATAATATCACACACTTGAAAGTGCCAACGAAATTGTGACTTCAGGTAGTGGTATACGAGGGCTGGTTAGAAAGTTTTAACAAAGCTAAAGGAAAATTAAATCTATGGATTATATTATTTGAAAGATTCTATGTAAAGGTTCTCCTTATTTTTATCTCTCCTATTTTTTTTTAGTGTTTCTGTGAAAATACACCAATCCACACTTTGAATTGATGAAATGGATGCATTTAATTCTCTTACTTTACTATTGTTGACTAATTTACAACCTCGTGAGCTCAGATGTCGTACACATATTAATGAAACAAACAAATTAAACAAATTTCAACATATTTCTCCAACTGGTTGTATCCTTCGCCTTTTCTCGCCACTTGGTAACACCAAGGATTCTTCGGCCTGCTCCTTCCACCGGAGTCTTGGTTGTCCTCTTTTCTCGCTTCCATCGGGTACGTTATCGAAAACCTATCGCGCTGGCTCATCTTCGTCCATTCTGATAACATGGTCTAGCCAACGCAATTGACCTAATTTAATTCGCCTAGCTATGTCCACGTCAGAATACAAATTATATAGTTCTTGGTTCGAACGACGTCGGTACTCGCCGTTTTCTTTAACAGGGCCATATACTTGACGGAGAATTTTTCTCTCGAATACCCCTAGGTGTTTTTCATCCGCTTGCGATATGACCGAAGTTTTGGAGCCATATGTCAGGACAGGTAAAATGAGAGTCTGGTATAGCTGGACTTTTGTCTGTCGAAAGAGGGATTTGTTCTTAAACTGCTTGCTGAGCCCAAAATACCATCTATTTGCAAGCACAATTCTCCCATTTATCTCCAAGCTGTCGTTGTTGTCTTTGTTCGCGGCGGAACCAAGGTAGATAAATTCATCAACGACTTCAAAATTAAATCGGTTGTCGACGTTCAAGTGCGGACCAAGACGAGAGGTTTGTATAGTCATTGACACCATCAATTTTGTTTTGCCCTCATTATTAGAGATAAAGCCCTCTCTCGTGTAACAAAAGTCAATCCTGGGTCTTATCGCAAGCACATGAAACATCTGTAGGAGTCTTTGAGAGAAAAATACTCCGAAAAGTTTATGGGCCTATAGTGCACAACGGCGAGTATCAGCGACGCATGAACCATTAGCTGTATTGAAACTTTTAAGAGAGAGAATATTGATGATTGAAGAGATTGCACGAAAGTGTGTCGCCTTGTCTCAATCCTCTCTTGATACAGAATGGTTCGGTGAGGTCTTTCCCCATATTCACTGTTGATTTGGTGTTGGTCACGTCATTCTACAGAGGCGGATCAGTTTTGCCGAATCCCAAGTTCAGATAAAACTTAGTACAAATTTGTCCGAATGTAGCTATCGAAATCAGCTTTGTATTCGACAAAATGATGGCAAATATCGATTTGCTTTCGGGGGTATTTTCCAGGATTTGGCGTAGCGTGAATCTTTGGTCAGTCGTGGATTTGTCTGATCTAAAACCACGCTGATAAGGTCTTTCACATAATACGCTTTAGTCTTTCACATAATACGCTCGGCAAGACCTTATACGCCATGGATAAGAGACTGATGGGCATAATACACTGAGACTCCAATCGTCATATACTGCATATAAGTTGACGAATGTGGGTTAGCACTCCTTCGCCACCTGCCTCAAAAAGTTCAGCGGTTAGCCCATCCACAGCAGCGGCTTTACCGTTTCCAAGCTTGGAGATTTCCGTTCTAATCTTGCCTTGGTTGGTTAGGCGGAGGGGGGGGGGGGGGGGGGGGGAGGATACAATCCACACTGTCTACCACAAAAACTACCTTCTGATCTTCAGTGGAAAAATCCGAGTGGAGTAATGCTGAAAAGTGGCCTCTCCACATTTTAAGCAAACACTGCTTATCAGTCACCAAATTGCCATTCTTGTTCCATTATTTGGCCCTCCGATCTTCTTACCCTCTGGATTTATTGTTTATCCTGCACATTTCGGTCTTCTCACTCTAGGCCTGCTCCCACTGCTATTTTCTTCTCCTTCTTCCTCTCTCTCCCTTCTTCCTACCTTCTCATCCTCTTGTACCACGCATTAGCTGCACGCATTGTAACTGACTGTTTCGTTGCCATAAGTGCAGCGTCTTTTTGATCAGTTGCAATGTGATCTTCGTGGTACCATGGCTTATCCTTCTGCGGTTTTTGATCGTCAAGTTCTGGCCTTGAAGCGGTTTTCAAAGAATGGGAGATGTGCTTCCATTACGCTTCAGAGGGAGTATTCTGCCCTAGCAGGAGAGTGAACTTTTGTTGATAGGACTGTGACATCTCTGATATATGCAGCTCGTTAATATCCAGATTTTCCCGTTCTCGGCTTCGTACGTTTTCCGCCCTGCTCAGTTTTGTGCGAACTTTCGCAGCCACCAGGTAATGATCCGAGTCGATATTGGCACCTCGAATCACTCATACATCCATTACACTAGAACAGTGCCTGCCATCTATTACCAAGTGATCAATCCGGTTCTTCGTTCTCTAATCAGGAGATAACCAGGTCGCCTCATATTCGCCCCCATGCTACAATCATGTGCTACACTTACAGAAAAATTCGGTTGAGACAGCCGAATTAGCCGTAACCGAATTAGAGGTGGTCTCAACCGAATTAATGGTTGACACAACCGAATTATAGGTTGACATAACCTCAGTAGAGGTTGACACAACCTCATTAGAGGTTGACATAACCTCAGTAGAGGTTGACACAACCTCATTAGAGGTTGACACAACCTCATTAGAGGTTGACACAAACTCATTAGAGGTTGTCACAACCTCATTATAGGTTGTCACAGCCGAATTAGAGGTTGTTACAACCGAATTTACATAGTGTCACAAATTAATATTAATGTTTTTTATTATTAAATGATGATTTATTTTCCTGTATTCTTATAAAAAATTCAAAAACGATAAAATAAAGTCATACATATTGGGTAATCTATATAATAATAAATTTGTTTTACATGCCTCTTCCGACCTTTTTCAAGTCCTGGCCATCACGGGACACCGCACTAATTCTGACATTCCGCTGATGTATCGGTTGATTTAGGTCCTAAACAATTTTGTATACAGACGATTGCAGCACATCTCACATAACCGACCATGAAAAACTTGAAAGCTGTTGATATCTGCTTCAATAATTTCTGCAAAATAAGACGTTTTAATACAAAACATATTTTACTTACCTTTCTTAATAACAGCAAACAATTTTGAAATTTTTTAATTCTTTTTAAAATAACATTTGATTATAGAATTTTAAACGTCATATATTAAATACATGGCATTAGGTCGTGGTAACCGAATTGAATATGAATTCGTTTGTGCCCACAGAATTCAAGACAAATTCGGTTACAGCAACGGAATTGACGCCAAATTCGGTCGTTGCAACCGAATTAAAGCTAGATTCGGTTACTGCGACCGAATTGATACCAAATTCGATAGTTACAACCGAATTGATGCCAAATTCGGTTACTACAACCGAATTAATGCCAGATTCGGTTACTTCAACTGAATTTGGTACCAATTTCGGTTCTTGCGTCCGTATTTATTTCAAATTCGGTTGTTCCAACCGAAATTTTAGAAAATTTAGTTGACTGAACGAATATAATTGAAGATTCAGTTGTCACAACCGAATCAAATAAGAAACGGGGTTGCTTCAACCGAATTTCGGTTGTGGGGACTAAATTCGGTCGTAACAACCTCAATTCGGTTGTGGCAACCTCAATTCGGTTGGTTTATGGTTGCTACAACCTCTTTTCAAACAATTAGTTCTCTGAGTGTACTAACTACCAAGTCCTTTGCAGCGGCGAAGTCTAACAGCCTGATTCCATTATCGGAGGTGGTATCATGTAGATTGTGATTACCAGTGGTTGGTCGAAAGACACTTTCCTTTCCCTATTCGGCAGTAAAATCGCCTAGAATAATCTTAATGTCGTGGCCAGGACAGCGTTCGTAAACTTCCTCCACGCGCCCATACAATGATTCGTTGACCTCATCGTATGTATCCTTCATCGGTGCGTACACGCAAATTAACGAGATGTTGAAATATTTCGCCTTGATGCAAAAATAGCCAAATTTTCTGGCTTCAATTGATGATAAACATGTATCCTCAATTTTGATATGGCTGCAGTTTAATATGGTTATATCTTTTTGCCGTGTTTTGCTTTCAAAATGAAAAATTACGAAAGTTGTTGACTTGAATTGATAACAAAAGTAAACCCACAATGTTTGTATGGCTAGGATGAGTTTGATTTCTCTTTGTGCTTTCAAAAGATATTTAGGGTATTCACATGGCGCCTTAAAGTCATAGGCTGTAAAGCCGTATTTGACGTCAGAATCAAAACTAAATGGAATATCCTTAACTCCTTCCATCTTATTACAAATAAATTGCAAATATTTATTTCTTAATTTTCATTAGAAATACAAAAACTTCAAATTACAGCCACAGGTACAATTGACTAAAAGTGAATACATAACAGCTGTTACTGATAGTATACGGAAAAGCATACTTACCTGCATAAGTTGTATTGTCGTGTTAATATTTTTGATTGAGGTATAACATAATAATATGTACAACTGTTGTATACAGATAGTACTAACGACAAATATAACTCTTTAGTACACCTTGTGAATACCCTAATTGTGTTGATACGATGTAATGCCTTTTTTTGCTTATGAACTTATGAAATGGTTAGCTATCAAACAAACTGTCATACTGTGCTCTCTTTTTGACAATTATTAATCAGTATACTCTGGCAAATCATCATGAATAGATGCACGCTGAAACAACTCTACACGCTAAAATAGCACGCCCTCTGTAACATATTCCTCCAAACATATTCTGCATATTCATATGTTCGCAAGTCCCAAACACACTTGTATTTAACTGCAAGCAGTAGCATGTTTACTGGCAAACAGGTATTATTTTACGTGGTTACATATACGCTCTTCATGCCAAACATCCATTTACTTACGTGGAATCAATCGCGTGTTTTCCACAAACCTCCATAGACATACGTGGAAATGTATGGGTATTTCCTCCCAAAATATTAATATTTAGATACAAATTATTCTTGGAATTCAATATATATGTAATATTATTATACGTAGTATTTATAATAATTACGCTTATCAATATAAATCAACATTTATAAATAACTAATACAAAACAATTTTACTTGTATTGAATGCATTGTTCGTTTTTTTCATGAAATGAGAAACTGCTACTCTTTTGCATCTCCTTTCTTTGTTGTCTCTCAAGTTTTTGTTTTCAGAAGGTTTCAACCATATAGTGATGACGTATAGAGTATCCAACTCTCTCAGTAAATTGTTGACATTTAGTGTGTTACAGATGGGCGGTTGGATGTTGGAAAGCATTGCTTTAATAATACCAGATAGTGGCAATGACTCAAACCAACCAACAATAAATCAGCAACGGCATTTCGTTTTGTGCGGTAACACCACAAACACATATATACTAACAGTAAATTATAACAAAAAAAATCCAATGAGTGTTCGAACTCACGGGTGATGTGTTAACACATTTTTGCTACACGGTAACTGTTCGATTTATATGAACACATTAGTAAATGTTACATTGGAAAATAAAAAACAGCGTTCAATCACATGATGACGTTACATTTAAATAATATTAATATTTAAAATTATTTAAAGACCAGTGCAAGCACATGTGTCATTATTTTCTTGCTTAAAACTTTTTGTTTTATTCCCAGAAACAACAAAGAGAATGCAAAGCAACAGACACATGAACATACATACATACATTGTTATGTTCGCGCATACGCTATTCAAGTTCACAAAATTCTCGTTGCTCTCTTGTTATCTCATTTTTATATACGTATAATACGTCATTATTCTATTTGCTCTGAGAGTGCTCCGCACCAACATTTTATTTGACTTACCTTTGACAATAATAAAAAATCAACCCGTAAAAAAAACAGTTTTTGATTTTTTATATATGACCGCGCCCCTTTGTCCAATCCCGCCCATATTTGCACCAGATCTTAGAATATGTAAACCTAACCAACATACCCGATTTTGTTCAAATACCGTTAACAGGAGCAGAAATAATTGACTTTTAATTTGTGATTTCTATGGGAGGTACCACGCCCATTAGTCCAATCCCGCCCATATTTCGACATTTCATTTTTGTCGTCGACATTAGTTTGCCTGCGAAGTTTCAGCTCGATTGGATTAAATCCAAAGTTTTTTCGGCATACATACATACAGGCATGTGAAGTTAATAATCACAATCAATCCGTTTCCCATTACATCCCATGAAGGGATTGGGGAGAGCTTCTCACAAACAGTGAGCTGTGCTCTTTCTAATTTTACACTCACTGATTGGGACCTACAGTTTTTACACCGATTCCGAACGGTATTTTGAGAAGCTTTTTCATGGCTAAATACTCGATAGTGTCGCCGTTACTATGCGAGGTGACCGCCACCGAAAGAACATTTCTTTTAAGTTGGTCAGAGCAGGGATCGAACCCAGGATCTCATGTACAAGAGGCGTGCACACTACCTATTGCACCACCGACGGCCAAGTGAATATAAAGAATATAAAAAGCCGTTCAATCAAATGATGACGTTTCATTTAAAAACCAAACACACAACATCACACATACTTTGTCCGAAGTAGCTGACGTATACGTGTGTCACATAACGACATGTTTGCCATGTCAACAGCAACGAAACAGCCAAACACACAACATCACACATACTTTGTACGAAGTAGCTGACGTATTAGTGTGTCACCATAACGTCGACTGCGCAAGCCCATGTGCTTGCAAATGCAATTTTGCGTGGCTATGCTTTATATCTCCGTTCAACAACAGCAACAGACACATGTACATACATACATTATTATGTTAATACATACGCTATAGACAAAATTTGTTTGCCTCACCCCTACCACACCACTCTTTCACTGCTCTCTTGCTTGCTCATTTTTGTTTAACACGTCATTATTCTCTTTCGCAGTCGCAGAAAATCTGGTTTTAGCAGCAGCAGAAATCGCCGCTATAGATGTTAACACATGAAAAAGTCCAAAATGCGTTTAAATTTCACAGTTTTTCATCAAAACGACATGAAAAATGTAAGCCAATAATTTTTGTAATTCCACCTGGTGTAAGTCACAAATAACTTTCTATCGCTCCAACCGCACCATGAATAGTGTGAAAGGAAATGTCATACATATGTCTCTATGGTTTCAACTATGCGTTGGTTCACAAACAATATACTTATATACAAATCTAGTTCATGCAAGCCAAGCATGTATTATTTATTTGTATTTTTATATTATATTTCACAAATGGTTCGCCGTTACGATTTTCACAGTAAAGGCTCGGACAGACAAAGGGCTTCACATTGTTGCCCTTCCAGTTTCTTTCATCAAAATCGTCTCTAAACTTTGGTTGCACAAAACACATATACAAAAGCCAAAGCAACATCATAATCCATTTAACAGTCCGAGCGTTTGTTTATTCTTTTTTCACTGATCAAGCGCATTTGATATCCTCTGTCCGATGAACCATTGACGACTGAATACATGAAACAAAAACACAATACATCAGGCAAAATTAGAAACACTTCATCTGCAATTTACACCTCCATTCAGGAATATGTATGACTCACTGACTGAGAGAATAATTCAAAAATACAGAACCACACTTACAAGATAGACTCTCTCGTTCTGCCGCTTTTATTCTCTTGCTCTCGAGAGAGCATAGACAGTGCAATAAACACAGCTGTATTTGTATCACAAACATAAATATATGTGGGTCGCAAACACACATATTATAACATATTTTTCATGTAATATTGAATAGCAAACATAATGTATTTGCTCTAAACACACTTTATAATTGCATGGAAACAGCAAAAAAAGAAAATTTTTTCAGCGTATACCCAACGCTACCTGTACCAAGGCACACGAGTCACGGTTTGCACCGACCCCAGTTCTTCGAATTGTTGCAACACACTGTTATTTGTTGACTCAAAAGGCCGGTCATGTTGACCGAAAAAATCACACAATGCGCATCGTCTGCGTACGATTACTTTACATTGTTATCACCCTGTAATACAACAAACGACATATTTCTTACATTGTAGGTTTACTATCTGTTTTAAGTAAAACATTGGGTATATTTTTGATATTTCAAGAAATTTGTTTGTCCAACCCTCGTACAAAGATATGTACTATTTTCTTCCCCAGTTAGTTGAGGGGGGAAACAATTAAAATGTCTTTGTAAATCAACACCTTCACAAGGAAACCCACTTAAAATAGAAACAACAAAATGAAAAAAAATTTCTTGTCAAAAACGAAAGACAACAAAAAGTGGCATTACAATTTCCTCAAATGAAAGTAACAGGAACTTAGAAAATTATAGGCAACTTTGCGGGCAGGGTTGGTCCCGCTCCGCCACCCCATCAAGAAATTGTGTAATCAAATAATATACAACAAAAACATTTAATATAACAAAGAAAAGTGACATTTGACAATGTCACATTCGCATAAACAAAAAAAAATATATACAACTTTCATAGGTAACAAATTCGCACCCAAGTGTAATGACGCATTTTTAATCGCCCCTTGGGGTCACACAGTATTCAGTAGTCATCATATTTCGTATATCAAAACCATCATTTAATTTGTCTTGTTGTCTTGTTGTTTTGGTTTTGAGTTTTGTTGTTGATTATGTCTTTGGACCTAGTAAATTACGAGCAATAGAAAACGTGACAACATGACTGACCCTTAGAAAACTCTATTTATAATCTGCGCATGCGAGTGGTAGTTATTTTGGTGTTGTTACGTTTAGTGGCAGATAACTATTGATGGTTTGACTTAATTTTTGGCTTTATCGTTGAATTACATTTCTATCAAAAAAAAAGACCTCACATCAATTACCACTAATGACTTTGAAGACACCAATGACACGGAATTTGGTTTAACGATAGGTTTGGGCCAAAACAAATTTGAGCTTGTAAATACTTTTTATGACTTCAGTATTTGGCAATAAGAAGCATGTATGTTATTGGGAATAAATTTTGTATGATTATGCACAGTGGGGTGATTCAATGACCAACTGATATGCATTGGCTGCTAAGTTATTAAGCTGTTCATTTAAATAACCAGCAATCTGCAGAAATGAGTACAACAAAAGAGTTAAAGGTTCATGTGATGGTCATAATAGATTTGTATACCTGAAAAACAACCCTAACATATGATTTGCTTATTTTTTTCCATTCCATAAATCAGTGTCTTCGAAGGTTTTGAACGCTGCAGTTAGATCCTGGCAAATATAGTATACTTGTGTCCAAACACATTGAGTTTGCTATTCAATATTATATGTTGGCAACACAATTATTAATATGTTATAATATATGTTTTTGTGAGCCTAATGTGGCTTGTTGTTTGTTGAAAACTGCTGAAAACAAAAGCGTTACAGACAACAAAGAAATACAAAATGAGCAGATCTTCAGTTCATGTAAACAATACTTGCAAACATATAAAGCGGCAAAGCGTAATAACTTTTTTTTCTGTGTGAGTAATCGGCTTATATTTTTTTTGCAAGTTACTACTTAGATTTACTAAACTGATTGACTGGGATACTCAAAAGAGGATTTGGATGGTGCAGCGGTACTACACTGAAAGAAAAACCTACGTAAAATTTATGAAATCGTTCCTCCATTTGACGAAACATTTCCTCATTTTCCAATCTACTACACATTTCATTGAATTGATGAAGAACATTTCATCAAACTTTCATTAATAGGTTACGTTGATTCAACGACAATGCTACATCAAGTTGATGTATATGTTTCATCAATTTGGTGCAAGTTCGTCATCAAGATGAAGTACATTTTTCACCATTTTGAAGTGAATTGTTTACTAATTTGCTGTACATTTTTCACCAATTATATATAAGGTTGTCATCAATTTGATGCAAGTTTGTCATCAATTTGGTGTAAATTGGTCATAATTTTTATGTAAATTGCTTGTTTATGAGTAGTCAAACTCGTTTGACTATTTGTCATCCTAAAAAATAAACAATAATTATGTACAAGACCACATAAAAAGTGTACATAGCGTGGAAAATGTTTTCTGTCCATTGCACTATTATCTAGTATGTATTTATTTCCAATTTTCTACTACTGTTTTCTCTTTCTCTTTATTTCTTCAATACTTCGTCCATATTTTGAATCGATCCTACTACTTATTTCAAACTTCCAATGATGAAGACTGATGTAAAAAAGATCGTCAGTTCAAAAAACAAAAACCGTTTCCCATTACATCCCATGAAGGGATTGGGGAGAGCTTCTCACAGCCAGTGAGCTGTGCGCTTTCTAATTTTTCACTCACTGATTGGGACCTACAGTTTTACACAGGTTACAAACGGTATTTTTGAGAAGCTTATTCGTGGTTACGAGTATATACTCGACACACTACTAGCCATTGCACCACAGACGGCCACATCATCAATTCAACGACGCTAAAAAAGGTAAAGAAACGCACAGTCTTCAAATTGAAGAACGTTTTCATTGAATTGATGAAATTTGGCATCAGGTCATTGACGAACAATTTATGGATACTTATCATCGATTTGATGGAAAGATTTTCTTTCAGTGTATGATTTGCAGTCCTTCATCATCGTCCAAAGGGAATTTAGGTAAGAGGTGGCCGAAGCATCGCACGAAGACCGTACCATCGAGATCCTTATGTTCAGGTTCAAGACACAATCGCGGCTGTAGCATCGTCAATGCAGGCAAATCCAAGCGTTTCGACTCGAAATTTATCGGCGCAAATTTGAGTTAGCAGCAGAGTTCGTATTTACTCCCCCCATGTGTAACCCATACACATCGTCGTGGGAAGTGTGTAATGAACGTTTACCCATTACCCACAGGGTATGGGGAAAATAATGGGTAGCTACCCACGAAAATGAGGAATAACCCATCACGATTACCCATTACCTTCAGGACAATGGGGAAAATATTGGGTAGCTACCCACAAAATGGGGAATTGCCCATTACGATTACCCATTACCCTCAGGGCAATGGGGAAAATAATGGGCAGCTACCCACGACAATGGGGAATAACTCATCACGATTACTCATTACCCTCAGGGATATGGGGAAAATAATGGGTAGCTACCCACGACGATGGAACGGTAAATGGAGTCTAATGCAGAAATACTCCATGAGACTGAGCTGCACCCACAACGAGTCACTATGTGGTGCGCAGTTTCATCAAGGTGCATTGTGGAGCCATACTTCTTTGGCGAAAACCGTGTAACAGTAACTATCAATGGGGACCGTTATTTAAAGGTTTTGAAGGAGTTTTTTTTACTCACAATTGCGCCGAAGACATATCCATTTCAACAGCATTTAATTCCAACAAGATGGAGCAACTACACACATACCCAGACCGGTTATGGCGGACCTACAACGAAAATTCCCAATCAAATTAATAACCAGAAACTCCACTTTCCGTTGACCTCCAAGGTCACCTTACCTGACTACATCAGACTTGTTTTAAGGGGCTATATCAAGCAAGAGGTTTACAAAACGAGACCAAGGAATTTGATTGAGCTGAAGCAGTCAATTAAAACAATAATTGAGGCGATCCCGACTTCAACCCTTCAGGTCGCAATGAATAATTTTCTGAACAAGTGTCGCATATGCGTGGATAAGCATGGAGGTCATTTACGGCCTATCATCTACAAAACCAATCAGTTTTATAAAATACAATTTAATTTTCTATACAATAAAAAAACAGAGAAATAAAATAAATTGAATAAGAAAAAATTATTTGAATTTCTTTTTGTAGCACAATAGGTGCGCCACCCTGTACATGGTTCCTGCAATATGTGGCTAAGGCCGTTATTTTTCAGCGTTTACTTAAATTTAGTTCCCCATTAGGTGCCATAGAGCGATAGGGCAGAGGTTCTCACAAGCAGTTATTTTGTGTGCTTTATTGTCTTTATACCGCAGCCGAATGATTGTTCATTGTTAATTATTCGATAGCGTAGTCTTTGCTAATCTAGTCGAACATCGCCGAAAGAAATTAAAGGTGGTTCCTCAGCAGGATATGGCTGTTTAAATTTTCCAAAAAGAATTACAAATACGGGGCCACACATTATGAAAAATGTTACAATAATAAATAAAACCGTATTCTGGTTAATTTGGTGACAAACACCTTCCACGAGAAATCGATCAATGTTTTCGAATTTTGGAATTTTAGCAGTTATTTGCAACGTTTTAGAAAATTTTCAAATGTTTATTTAAATCCAGATAATTTTCTGGGAATTGATTGAGCTTAATCATGTTATTAAATGGCGAAGGCTTGAAACAATTCCACAAACTCTAAGGATTTCAAATTCGAGTTTGAAAAAGTCCGTTGTTGAAAAAGTGAAATTTCATGTTTTTTATTTTTTTTTTCAAAAAATTACTTACTAAACGCTTTCTAATTACAACGGTCGTTTAGCTGAAGTGTGTACGCTTTTAAGAAGGTATAAAATGCTAGAATTTATTAACGATTTCATGGTGAGTCAAAGTTGGATACCTCCAAGAAAAAGCTTCAAGATGGCCTAATATGTGTACGACATCATTAATAAGTCTGTTTCGAAAAATGAGTTGATACAATAACTGGTTGTACGAACCGGTTTAAAGACCGGGTTTTAGAATGCGGTTCTGAAATTTGAGAATGTTCAAATAAACACATTTAAAATCACTTATATTTGTTTTCAGTGGGTTTTATTAACTGAAAACGGTTTTAATTATCTGTATTATTGTTTTAGTAATCTTATTCTCGACTAATTGTTCCAGCTTAAGGTCTCTTCAGATTTCATAAAACTTTTTTGTTTTTTTCTATTTTTCGATATTTCGATTTCCTTTGGATTTCTTCTTCAGGAAAGTTTTTATATTAATTATAACAAACAAACATCAATACAAATTAAAATGAAAATTTTGGCAAATTGTGAAAAGTAATACTATTTATACATATTAAAATAACGGGTTTTTCAACAGAGACACTACAAAGGTAAATCGATAGGGACAGTAAACGACGCCATATTTTTTCCCGCTCTTTTGACATTTCTCTTCAGTAAGGTTTGCCATTTCATCATGGAAAGATATACGAGCCAAATTAACTACCGAAATTTGGAGTCAGTGGCCTCAACTTTAAGAGCGCTACGTCCACTTTATGGTCGTCATAATCGTCCTACCAGATCAACAATTGAGCGTATATTGAAAAAAAATTGAATCCACAGGCACAGTACAAAATGTTCCCGTGCCAGTGAGACAAAGAAGTGCCCGTAGTGTCGAGAATATTGCTGCCGCTGAGGCTTCAGTTCAAGAAAGGCCAAATGTGTCTCTCATACGTCGTTCTCAAGCGTTGGGCATCTCTGTGACGTCGTTGTGGCGAATTTTGCGAAAAGATCTTGGCCTACATCCTTACAAGATCAAATTGACGCAAGAACTGAAGCCGCTTGACCACCGTAAGCGTCGTATGTTCGTGAATTGGGCTGAGCAACAACTTGAAAATGGTTCGGATTTTCATCGGAAAATCATCTTCAGCGATGAGGCTCATTTCTGGCTGAATGGCTTCGTCAATAAGCAAAATATGCATTATTGGTCAGACAGCAATCCACACGTAATCCATGAGTCATCATTGCATCCCGAAAAATTACGGTTTGGCGCGGTTTATGGGTCGGCGGCGTCATTGGGCCGTACTTCTTCCGTGATGATCAAGACCGGCACATTACTGTGAATGCGAATCGCTACCGTTCAATGAAAACCGAATATTTTTGGCCCCAATTGGATAATATGGACTTGGAGGACATGTGGTTCCAACAGGACGGCGCCACAAGCCACACAGCGAATGCCACAATCAATTTATTGGAAATCAAGTTTGGTGAACGTGTTATCTCACGAAATGGCCCAGTCGATTGGCCACCTCGGTCGTGCGATTTGACGCCATTAGATTATTTCCAGTGGGGCTATGTCAAGTCTATGGTCTATGCCAACAAGCCAGCGACGATTGATAAACTTAGTACGAATATCGAACGTAAAAAGCAGCAGTATCGGCCGATTTATGCTTGAAAACCGTCGGAAATTGGGTTCAGCATTTGAACTTCTTCTGCAAGCGTGTCCGTGGTGGCCATGCAAAAGAAACCGAGTTCCATACATAATGGCATCGAACGTACTTTCACAGGAATAAAGAATTTCATTGGTATCTAAAACCGGTTTTGTTTTATTATTGAAAAACCCTTTACAGTAAGGTTTACAGAAAGTAGAAATATTAAATTGAACAAAATTTTTAAAAAAAAGTTTTAGTAATCTGTATTATCTGAATGTGGAACCGGTTTCAATAATCGGGTTTTAAGACTGAGTCTTAAAACTGGTTTCTCAAACTGCACAATAGCATATAGCACTCACACGCTGAAAAATCTGTCGTTTTTTGTTGTTTGGATGCAAATATAACGTGTGGTTGGAGCTAGTCACAAATATAATATACTAGTGTGCACACATATTGTGTTTGCTATTCAATATTACATGATTGAGACACAATGATTAATATGTTATAACATATGTGTTTGCGACCCAAATATATGTGTATTTGTGATACAAATACAGCCGTGTTTGTCGCACTGTTTATGATTTCTCGAGAGCAAGAGAATAAAAGAGGCGCAACGAGTGTGTATATCTTGTAAGTGTGGATCTGTATTTTTGCATTAATCTCTCAGTCAGTGATTCATAAAATTTCCTGAATGTAAAGTACAGATGAAATCAGTGTTTCTTATTTGGCTGATATATAGAGTTTTAATTTCATGTATTCATTCGGACAGAGGATATCAAAAGCGCTTGATCAGTGAAAAAAGAATAAACAACCGCTCGGACGGTTAAATGGTTTGTGATGTGGCTTCGGTTTTTGTGTTTCGCATATAAGTATTTATGTGTGCTACCAAAGTGAGAAACGATTTTGAGGAAAGAAACTGGAAAGGGCAACAACGTAAATCCCGGTTTCTGCCCGAGCCTCTACTAAAAAAATCAGAATTGCGGACAATTTGTGAAATATAATGGAAAAAACACAAGTAATTAATACACGCTTGTCTTGCATGAACTAGAGTTGTATATAAGTATATTTTTGATGTGTTAACATCTATACGCGCGCCTCTAGGGCAGTAACCCAGCAAAGGAAATATTCGGTTTGGAGGCCTATTTGGAGGCCTTCTTTTGGAGGTATCAGTCCTCCCAACCGCATACTATCACCATTTATAAATAACCAAGGGTGACATTACCGAGCTAGGTCTTCATCCTCGTTGCTTTTGGAAAGCCTCATAGAAGCCCTTCAAACGAAATCCTTCGTTAGACTTTAATTGTTAAGACTTTTTTTAAGGCCTCTAAGAGTAGACCTTCAGTAAAACTTTAGTAAGAGGTCTTCTGAAGATCTTCAACAGAATACATAACGAAGGTTTTTAATATAACATTCGAAGAAGGTTACCAACAGAAGACCTGCAAAAGGTCTTCCATACCAAGTCATTAGAAGGCCTTTAGGATAAAACCTACTGAAGGCCTTCAAATCAGAATCATCACAAGGTCTTTCACAAAAGGACTATAGAAGACCATCAGAAGTATAAACCAAAAAAATTATGGAAAAAATATGCAAAATTTTCAGCTTTTTAATAAAATCGTTTTATTTAAACAAAATTAATTCACATTTTTATAAAATTTTATTATTTTTCAGCAATCAAAAAAGTAATTTTTAAATAAATATTCTTCACTTATTTTAAAGCATAAAGTAAGTTATTCATTAAATTAAATGTATGTAAAAATTCAGTTCTAATTAATGGTTAGAGCAATTTTCTTTTTTCTCCTTTAAATATTTTTCTTTATATATTTTTTGTTGTTCAATTTTAAAAACCTTTTTCATTGTTATTTTATAATTATCATAAGTATTGAGATCTGAATCTGCAGCTTTAAAAAATGGATTATCAATATGATAAAATTGCTTAAATGATTCTTTTAAACTTTTTTATAAAATTCACATTTTTATAGAATTTAATTATTTTTCAACAATCAAGTCATTTTTAAATTAATATTCTTCACTTATTTTAAAGCATAAAGTAAATTAATTATTCATTAAATTAAATTAAATGCATGTTAAAATGCAATTGTAATTAATGGTTAGAACAATTTTCTTTTTTCTCCTTTAAATATTTTTCTTTATATATTTTTTGTTTTTCAATTTTAAAAGCCTTTTTCATTGTTATTTTATAATTATCATAAGTATTGAGATCTGACTCAGCAGCTTTAAAAAATAGATTATCAATGTGATAAAATTGCTTAAAGGACTCTTTGTTTTGCAAACCATCATAATTATAATTTTTAATTATATCTTCAGAAATTAAATTGTGTAGATTTTTCAAAAGTCCACCGCGTCGTATTAACCTAGTTACAATCTTTATCATACCGTGATCGTCCATGTCCTTTAATTTTTCCTGTAGTTTAGAAAGTTCTTCGGAATTTTTAAGTGGAAACACGTTATCCAATTCTTCAGATTGCCGGGAAGATTTTGTTATTTGCTCCAGATTAACTTTTATTTGTGAGAGCTCAGTGCCAAGAAGCTCGTGCAATTTTTCAAAATCTTCCTTGATATCCTTAAGCTGATTCTCGACATCTGTAACATATACAAATTAAATTTATTACAAAATTTTAAAAATATATTATTTCCTTTGAAGAATATACATACCATGCATTTTAGCAGTTAGATTTTTTATAGCTTTCTCAGACATTTTTATTTCGGATAAGATTTCGATTCTGCGAAGTTAACGGCATTACATTATGTGGAATAATTAAGGTCATCAATGGCAGGTGTGAAGGAGAGGAATTAGCAACAACATTCTAAAAAGAACAACGTAAGAGACAACATAGAAAGGAGAAGCAAAAGAGCAGCAGATTATCATTTCATAAAAAAAAGTAATGCATACAATGCAAGTACATATAAAAAGGGTAACTTTAAATATTTTAGTGTTTTTGTTTTAATTATTTATAAATGTGGATATATATTGATATAATTATTTATAATAAATAAAGAAAGAATAATTTGTTTCTAAATATGGCATAAAACTATTTTAACAGCAAGATCATATCTGCACGAAAATTTCACCAACGGTAAAGGCTTTTGCGCTGAGTTGAAAAATAATTTTTTTTCCCGCGGTAGGTCCAACTTCTTGAGATATAGGCTTTTAAAGCTTGAGTATATAATCGGTCATATCTCAGGTATTTATCATCGGATCTGCTTTAAATATGTACCATTACAAAGTCGTTGTGTAAATCTATAATTCTGTATATAAATATATTTCCTTTTATTATCCCATTGAGGGCTCATTTAAAAAGTGTTTTTTAACCTCACTTGCTGTTGTTGTTCTTGTTTTCGGTGTTGTTGTCGTTTGTTATTGTTGTTTTTGTCTTTTATTTCTGTTATCCTTTTTGTAGTTTTTTTTCTAAAACTAACATCTTTCTAACATCGACCTAAGGTACAGAGGGAGTTTGAACCCCCGACTAGGTGGAATATAAATTTAACGATTTTCAAAAAGGTGTACCATACGGTACGAGCAGCATAGGTCCCTGCGAGGGGAAATATTCAATTGGTGCAAAATATTCTATATATATAAAAAACAAAACAAAAAACATTATTTCCTCAACCTAAGAGGTTGGTGTCTTCCACCTCACCGTCCCCTTCCGAAAATACTATTTCAATAGGTTCTTCCTTTTTTTAAACTTTAGTATCTCCGGTCTTTGAAGGGTTATTGTTGCATATTATAGCTTAAAATAAAGGTTGAAGACTTCTCTACATCGGAGTCTAGTAAAAAATAAGTATTCTGGGACATTTTTTTTTTTTTTGGAAAAATAAACATTTGTATCAAAAAAGTGAGTTTAGTAAGGGGGTTTTTTCATTGGCCCTGAATGGGTTAATAAAAACAAATATTTTTATACACACACTTACAGATTCTAAAAGGACTTTTTTAATGAAATTTATTTCATCACGATCGGATATTAAATGGCAGAGTTATTCGCGATTATACATTCAAGCTTTGGGGACCTAAATTTTGGAAAATATGGACTTCACCAAACTTTGTTTTAAATCAGCATTTAATGCCCTATCAGGCAAAAAAGAAACAAAAAAAAACAATTTTGCTGTTAAAAGAAATTTTCGAAAGCAGGAGCCAACCTAGAGAAACGGTTAGAACTGGTGGTACAATGGTTAGTGTGCGTGAATCTTGTCCATGGAACGTGGGTTTAATCCCTGCTCAAACCAGCTTACATTTTCTTTCGACGACGGTCACTTCGCTTAGTGATAGCCATGAAAAAGCATCTTAAAATATCGTTCGGAGCCGGTGTAAAATTTTAGGTCATAATCAGTGAATGTAAAACTAGAATGCGCACAGATCACTGGTTGTGAGAAGCTCTCCCCAATCCCTTTATAGGATGTTATAGGACACCATTTTGTTTTTGATTCTTGAAATCATTGAATTTTTGATTCATTGACTCTTAAATTCTTTGATTCGATGACTCGTAGCTTCTTTCATTTATTAATTCTTTAATCTGTTGCTTCTTTCATTCGTTGATTTGTTGATTCTTTAATTTGTTGATTCTTTGTTGTTTTATATATTTTTATATTTGTCTTTTGATTTTATGATTCTATGAGCATTTGATTCTTTGGTTGATTGAATCATGTTTCATTGATCTCGTTAAGTTTTTGATTGTTCGATTCTGTAACTCTTTGCTTCTTTAAGCCGTTGATTTTTTGATTATTTTATTACTTTAGTTCTGCGAATTTTTAATCAATAATTCGTTGATAAATTTATTTTCTGATATTTCAGTTTTGGAATAGTTGATTCTTTCGTGTTTTAATTCTTTAATGCATTGACATTTTGATTGTTTTTGACTCTTTGATTCCTTGATTCTTAGATTACTTTATTACTTGAAGATTCATTGATTCTATGACCCAATGTCTCTATAATTCTCTGCATCTATGATTCGATGACTCCAAAATTCTATTTATCTACGATTCCATTGCCCTATGATTGTTTGATTCCATGATTCTAAGATTCAATGGTTATGTTTCTGTGATTGTATGTTTCTCTGATTCTCTAGTCCTTCGAATTTATGATTCAACTGTTCTCTGATTCTAGGAATATATTACTCAATGATTCCGTGATTATACGATTCTATGACTCAAAGATTCTAGGTTTTGATTGAAAATGGCGCATGGATGCCACGGTTGGGGTGGGCTTCGCCGGAGGCACAGAAGACCAAAGTGTCTCCGACAAAACAAAAGCACCTAGTGTTCGCTGTCTTAGTAGGATCACGTCTTTCAGTGTTTTACTGTGATCACTATTGCCCTTCTTTTATTATTTAAATTTTTTTGTTCCAGCTGATTGATTGCTTTTTTGTCAGCTGCCAGGGGAGAGGTATCAGAGTACAACCGTGCCCGAACCCCTGAGCTTTAGTCGGAGCCGAATGGCCGCAATCAGCGCCGTCCGTTCTTCTCTCCGACAAAAGGCAGTTGGTACCCTCCGAGAGTACACGATAAAAATTACGGGACAGGGTTCTATAATTCCATGATACTATGACTCGTAGATTCAAGTTATGATTTGGGATTAAAATTCTCCGATTCTTTGCTTCTACAAGGTATTTCAAAAGAAGTCATCCGATGTTGTTTGGCTCTCTTTTTTTTTTAAATGAAAAACTTCGATTCTGTTTATTTGAACCTTTAGAATTATATTGCGCGGTCACAACTGATTACCCTACGGGCTCGTTTTATGGAATTTTTCATCACTTCGGCGAGAACTTCGGGCGACAGATTCTCACACTCGTGTCGAATGTTGGCTTTGAGGGCTTCCATGGTCTCGGGCTTGTTCACGTAAACACGGGACTTCAAAAACCCAACAAAAAAAAAAAGCCTGGAACGGTTAAATCGGGCGATCTTGCGGGCCAGTGCAAATCGCCAAAACGAGAGATGAGGCGACCCGGGAACGCTGCCCTCAGAATATCGGTTGTGGCTCGCGCAGTGTGTGCCGATGCTCCGTCCTGTTGGAACCACATGTCCTCCAGTCCTAATTCGTTGAAGTGCGGTAGAAAAAACTCGGTTAACATGGCCCTATAGCGCGCACCGTCCACTGTTGTCGTTTGACCAGCGGCGTTCTTGAAAAAAAAATGTCCCGGTGACTCCTCCAGCGTGAACAGCGCACCATGCAGTCACTTTGAGCGGGTGTAATGGCCGCAGAAGCGATAGTTTTGCTTGTTCACGTACCCGCTGAGGTGGAAATGAGCCTCATCGCTCATTATGATTTTCCAATCATTATGAACAAAAATGCCATAAAACGACCCAATTGTGACGGCGCCCATTTAACGATATCATTTTCTCAACTTAACCAATAAAATTCTAAAGGTTCAAATAAACATAATCAAAAATCAGAATCGAAGTTTTTCATTTAGAAAAAAAAATGAGAGCCAAACAACATCGGATGACTTCTTTTGAAACACCTTGTATGATTCTCAGATTCCATTATTATGTGGTTCTACGATTCTATGACTCTGACTTTCTATGGTTCCGTGATTCTATGATTCGTAAATTACTTGAGTTAGGGTTACAATTCTCTGATACTACGTTTCTATGGTTCTCTGATTCTATGATTATGTGGTTCTGTGACACTATGTTCTCTGATTCTTTGAGGTTATGACTTTATGAGCCAATGATTCCACGATTCTATGATTCTACAGTTTTATGAGTTTATAATATGATTCTACGATTCTAAGATTCTTTGAATTTATGATTATATATTTGTATAATTCTAAGATTATATGATTCTATGATTCTATGCATTTATGACTATATGTTTATATGATTCTACGGTTTGATGATTCTAAGATTCTTGAATTTATGATTATATGCTTATATGATTCTACCGTTCTATGAGTCTATGATTCTCTGGTTCTATGATTATATGGTGCTAAGATTTTATAACTCTAACATTCTATAGTTTTAGAATTCTAGGATTCTGATTCTCCGATTCTCTGGTGGTATGGTTCTATGATTCGATGATTTTATGACCATTAATATTAAATAAATAAAATAACTAAACATTTTTGAGATAAACAAAAAAAAAAAACAATACTTTAAAACTCAAACACATAACTTAATAAATTGCATAATTTTTCCCTGAAAATTCACAATTAATGTGTTCAATGCAGCAACGAAAATTGAGTTGTTGCTTCAACGCAATGATGAAAGGTCAAACAAAATCTTCTAAGACATGTTTCGTTGCAGCAAAGAAAATACCGTTAATTGTACGAAACTTTTCATGGCGCCAATGGAAATACTTTCACTGCGATGAAGCATTTTTATTTCTTTTAGTCTATTATTCTGTGGTATCGTACAATGACTCAATGTTTCTGCGAGTATATCATAAAATCAATATGATTCTATATTTCAATCACGCTATGATGCCATTAGTGTTCGATTGTTTCTTTTGTTTGCAACGTCTTTGACTATTTGATACTGAAATCACTGCGATTCTTTGACAGTCTTACTCTCTTCATTTTTGAGCATTTACTTTTAATATAATTTTTGGTTTCCACTAGTTCTAAATATCCAGGCCGTTTTACTTACTTTTAAATTTTCTCGTTGTTTTTATTCTTAAATTTATCATTTTAAACTTTTGAAATATAAATTGTATTTCTCCCTTCTTCTGCCCCAAATGAAACATTTTATTTTTTTAAATTTTGTTTTAAAAATTTTGTTTATTTTACATTCAAAACAAAGATTCATATGAGTTCGTTCAATTTCTAAAAAAATATCAACAATTTATTTATTATTTATAACTTTTTTTTTATTTACAATATTAATTGTATTTTACAAAATTCATGTTTACTTTTTTTTGTGTGTTAAAATTAACTCTTGATATGGATTCTTTCTAGAAAAAACCTTCCGTATCAAGAGTAAATGACTAATTTGTACAAAAACTTAATCTAAATGAAAAACAAGATAAATGTAACAATTACGAGTAAATCGATAAAATAATAATTTTTAACAAAAGAATTTCATTGAAAACTTAAAAAGTAAAGAATAAAACAAAATAACATTAGAAAATCGAGAAGTCTTAAGAAAAAGATGAGGTTTTGTTGGAATACAGTAGAGGGCATTGAATGTGAAACAGAATGTTACTGGATTTGCAACCTGTTAAGTTAACAGAGTCCTGTTGCTGCTCTAGGGAAATACTGTACAAGTTTTGTATGTAGCCTAGATCTATGTTAAGTCAACCAACTATGTTAACAGTCGACATTAGCATTTACAGCAGCGTTGTCTTTTGGGTTTACATAATTCACATAACAGAAGTTTTGAATGGAATACAAATTCCGTTTACAAATTAAATGTTAACCACCTTACGAGTCTGTTTCTGTTAGATCTTATTATGATTTAAAAATTTTCTGATCCTTCAGTCATCCCCTCAAAACCCCATTTTTCACAAAATTCTGCAAGAAAATGGAAACATATTTCTTTTTTGTTTTTTAAATTTCTTAATGAAAACTGAGTAGATGTGGAAAACTCTTAATATTTATACATAGAAGAGGAATGAATTCAGTACTGTGGCAAACATAGGTAGATGATGATACTTATCCACTTATCCATGCCGTGTTTTGTTGATTATGCGCTTGTTCTTACTTATCACCTATAGATGTGGCGTTGGGGCAGGAAGCAACGGGGGTCCTCAGTCCCAACCATGTCCATGGGGTGCTGGTACCCACACCTTTTCCCATACCGGCTTCCATACCTTTTTCCATTCCTGCACTTTGATTTCTTTCCACACGGGCACTTGTATGGACTTCCATTCGTCTTTCCACGCTTGCTTCTTTTCAGAGGCCCAGACCTGCTTCTTTTCCGTGCGCCAAATTTGTACTTTCTCTTCTACCCAGGTTTCGCGTTTTTCCTTGATCCAGATTTGTTTCTTCACCGGTTTCCAAACTTGAATCCATTCGATTTTCCATTCCAGTTTCTTGTCGGTCTTCCATTCCTGCTTCTTTTCGGTTTTCCATTCTTGAATCTTTTTCGTTTCCCATTCTTGTTTCTTTTCGATTTTCCATTCTTGTACTTTTTCGGTTTTCCATTCTTGCTTCTTTTCGGTCTTCCATTCTTGCTTCTTTTCGGTACGCCAGACTTTCTTCCACACGGGTTTCCAGATCAGCTTTTTGCGCCACAAATCGTGGCTGGTGTATTCCCAGCCCTCGTGATCCTTGCCTAAGTATTTCTCACCGGGTATGCCCATTTTAACCCACTCGGGTACAAACATTTTCTTCCAATCCGGCACCTGGACTTCTTTCCACACGGGTACTTGGATCTCCTTCCAGATGGGTACTTGGATTTCCTTCCACACGGGCACCTTGATTTCCCGCCACACTGGTACTTGGATTTCCTTCCATATGGGAACTTGGATTTCCTTCCACACTGGCACTTGGACTTCCTTCCAAATGGGCTTAGTGATTTTCTTCCATTCTGGCACTTTCACCTCCTTCCAGGCGGGCACTTCACGTTCCTCGAGGTGGGGTTTCTTGACTATCTTCCAATCGGGCACTTGTTCCTCCTTCCACACGGGAACTTTGATCTCTTTCCATATGGGCACTTGGACTTTTTTCCACTTCGTTTCCCAGGCTTCTTTTTTCACTGTCTTCCAGACCTGGACCCAATCTTCCTTCCACGTGAGTTTCTTCTTCCACACACCTTCGGGTGGATGGGCAAAGGCGAAGCTAACGATGAGAGCACAGCTGGCACCCAAGAGCTGCAAGCGAAAAAGACAAACAGACAGACAAATTTCAAATGATGGTTAATAAATTAGTCAACAAAGGTGGTAAAACTATTATGTGTTGTGATTAACTAAATGATAGTTAAAATTTCAGTGTTTAGCGTTGAATTTTAACTAATTAATCATAAAATGTTTTCTTCTTGTTTTGTACAACAAATTACGCTAATGCGTTTGACAATGGAGCTGTCAGTGGGACGGTTGGTCGGTGTTGGATTTATAACAATTTTAATTTGATGGTGATTAGGAGCCATGAACGAAATGTGTTCCATGTGTCTGTTGAAAATTGTTTCCAATTATGCGCTAAAATATTTGCAACATTTTCAATAAACTACATGTGTGTGGTTGTGAAGATTTATTTTAGGTTAAGAGTTGGAAATGTCTGTGTTTGAAATTGAGTTTGAGGTGTTGCACCACGCCTTGACCGTGAATGATGCGCCAGTCAGTCAAAACGTAGAGTTATGATGATTACACAAATACCCTAGAAAATGCTAAAGATTTCAAGCAGTCGGTTATGTTTGAATAAGAAGCGCAACTAAATGGAATGTTTGATGTCGAACATTTGATTGGTGATTTATATAGAGCTACACTCAAACACAAAAAAAGTTGCAGATTATTATCAACTGCAATTGTACTTTCATAACAACAACGTGTTTGCTGTTTTTATGAAATAGCGGACAAAATGTGTGCCAAACCAACAAACATGTCCGTACCTTAATTACAAAAGAGTTATAACTCAAAAGTTTCTTAGCCGAATATTTCCCATTTCTCATTAGATATACAGAGCAGGGCTTTATTTCTGCGATTTTATAATTTGTATTTTTTGCTTAAAACAATAACCAAGGAACATTTCTACATGCTGAAAAGTCTGTAGTTTTTCGTGTTTGGATGAAAATTTAACGTGAGTTTGGAGACTCTCTTCTCTAGCTTACCCTCTCTCCTGCATTCTACCTCTTCACTACTTTCAATTCTATATAAGGGAACCACAATGGGCCGAACGTACGGCTTCGGGTTTTGTTTTTAACTCAAATGACGAGCTACCATTCCAACCTAACCTAACGTTGGATTTTATCGCAAATATAGTATACTTGTGTCCAAACACATTATCTTTGCTATTCAATATTACATATTTGAGACACAATGATTAACATATTATAATATATGTGTTTGTGTTCCAAATACATTTTTGTTTGTGATACAAATATAGCTGTGTGTGTGGTGTACTGTTTGATTCATTTTTTTTGTCGCTTTGTTATGTCGAGTGCGAAATAATAACAAAGGGGAAAAGACAGATTGTTCTCAGTGTTAGTCAATGTTATTGCAAGTGTATAACTGTATTTTTGTATTATTCTTTCTGTCAGGGATTCATAAATTTTGCTGATTGCGTGTGAAAATGAATTGTGTGTTTCTTTTGTTGACTGATCTGTGGTGTTTTAGTTTCATTCGAACGATTGACGAGCGTTATGTTTCGGAGGAATGTGGATGAAACAAGCAATTGGGTCCATGTAAAAGTATGCATCTTTAGAAGTAAATATTGTAATGTTTGCATTTCAATATATAACTCAGTTTAGGGCTTGCAAACATATGAATCACGGGAATGTGATCCAAACACATACATGGTTGAGAGAATATATTACAGAGGCGTGGTTTTTTCAGCGCGTATGCGCTGTAAAAATCTTTCTTCATTTCTCTCTTTCTTTTTGTCACAAAAATTCTGTATCAACATTATTGAGAATTTCTTTACTTTTTTTAACTTAGTACCACCATTGTCTTGCCTTCACTGAATACTATTAAATTTTTAGTTAGCGTACGATACGTTTAATGAAATGTCAAATTGTGTTTGACGACTAAAAAATTTGTTTCAAGCGATTACCGTAGTTAATTTAATTTTCTTAGGAAACTAAAGCATTTTATTAGTGTAGGCGTCAAATTTGTTGAAATGGGAACTATTCCGTAATGACAATTTAAAATGTGTTCCGTCAAAACACATTTTTTGGCAACTAGATGCTGTCAAAAATATGCTAAAATACAGCAGAAAAAAATGCTGCTAAAATAGACCAACCAATGACAGCCTTTTGTGCTGTTGTTTTCTAATCTATTGTCTTCAGTGCATATAAAGGGGTTTTCAACAGAGACGCTACAAAAGTAAATCAATAGGGACAGCAAACGACGCCATATTTTTTCCCGCTCTTTTGACATTTCTCTTCAGTAAGGTTTCATCACGGAAAGTAAGGTTTCATCATGGAAAGATATACGAGCCAACAACGAGTCGAAATTATTAAAATTTACTACCGAAATTTGGAGTCAGTGGCCTCAACTGTAAGAGCGCTACGTCCAATTTATGGTCGTCATAATCGTCCTACCAGATCAACAATTGAGCGTCTATTGGAAAAATTTGAATACACAGGCACAGTACAAAATATTCCCGTGCCAGTGAGACAAAGAAGTGCCCGTAGTGTCGAGAATATTGCTGCCGCTGAGGCTACAGTTCAAGAAAGCCCAAATGTGTCTCTCACACGTCGTTCTCAAGCGTTGGGCATCTCTGTGACGTCGTAGGAGCGAATTTTGCGAAAAGATCTTGGCCTACATCCTTACAAGATCAAATTGATGCAAGAACTGAAGCCGCTTGACCACCATAAGCGTCGTATGTTCGTGAATTGGGTTGAGCAACAACTTGAAAATGATTCGGATTTTCATCGGAAAATTATCTTCAGCGATGAGGGTCATTTCTGGCTGAATGGTTTCGTCAATAAGCAAAATATGCATTACTGGTCAGACAGCAATCCACACGTAATCCATGAGTCATCATTGCATCCCGAAAAAAATACGGTTTGGTGCGGTTTATGGGCCGGCGGCGTCATTGGGCGCCGTACTTCTTCCGTGATGATCAAGACCGGCACATTACTGTGAATGCGAATCGCTACCGTTCAATGATAACCGAATATTTTTGGCCCCAATTGGATAATTTGGACTTGGAGGACATGTGGTTCCAACAGGACGGCGCCACAAGCCACACAGCGAATGCCACAATCAATTTATTGGAAACCAAGTTTCGTGAACGTGTTATCTCACGAAATGGCCCAGTCGATTGGCCGCCTCGGTCGTCCGATTTGACGCCGTTAGATTATTTCCAGTGAGGCTACGTCAAGTCTATGGTCTATGCCAATAAGCCAGCGACAATTGATGAACTTCGTACGAATACCGAACGTGAAATTGCAGCAGTATCGGCCGATTTATGCTTGAAAACCGTCGAAAATTGGGTTCAGCGTCTGGACTTCTGCAAGCGTGCTCGTGGTGGCCATGCAAAAGAAATCGAGTTCCATACATAATGGCATCGAACGTACTTTCACAGGAATAAAGAATTTCATTGGTATCTAAAACCGGTTTTGTTTTATTTAAAAAAAACTTTTGTAGCGCTCTTATTGAAAAACCCGTTATATATGTATATACTCCAGCAACATGTTGCTCGAACCATGTATATTTTTCATGAATTTTTGTTTCATGAATTATTTTGTGTTTCTTTGTTGTCTGTCACGTTATTATTTTTTATTTTATTGAAAACAAGTCACATTTGGATCACAAAAACATATATTATAACCTATTAATTATTGTGTCTCCAACGTGTAATATTGAATAGGAAACACAACGTGTTTGGACACAAGTAGATTATATTCGCAGCAAGCACCAAACACATTATATACGCATCCAAACAAAAAAAAAGAGAAATTTTTTGGCATGTAAGATTCAATTCGTACACGAGTTCGAACCAAATGATGCACAAATATGCACTCAATATAGTCGCAGTTTTCATGAATTTTTCCTAAAAAACAACTAGTTTATTCACAATCTCATAATGAGCGATGGCGCCCATTTGCATCTCAATGGTCACGTGTATAAACAATTCTGGGGTACCCAAAATCAGTATGGTGTGGAATAAATTCAGTAAAGATCAAAGGACCATATTTTTTCGAAAACAACGAATGGCAATGTGATGGGATTCAATATCTGGCAATGATTGCAACTTTTTTAAGGAATTTTGGTTCCAACAAGTCGGAGCCACACTTGACACAGTTTGTCCAACTATGACTCTCCTGCCCGAAATTTTTGGCGAACGAATAATATTGGGGGTTTGTCATTTTAACTGGCCACTGCGTTCGCCCGACTTAACGGCTCATGATTTTTTCTCTGTGGTTACCAAGAAGCCAAGAACCATCCAACACCTTAAGGTCAATATTCGAGAAGAAGCAGGGGCGCTGGGACCTGAAATTTTAAAATAAGTTATGGGAATTGCTCTGGAAAGAGAACGTTAAGTTAAAGAAAGCGATGGACACTATTTGAAAGATATTTTCTTCAAAACATAAAGTAAACATATTTCCAAACTATAATCTAAATTTTAATAACTGCCAAAATTTTAATAACTGCCAATCATGAAAGAAAAAAAGTTATTCATTATATAAAAAAATAAAATAAATGGTTTCCCATTACATCCCATGAAGGGACCGGGGAGAACTTCTCACCTACAGTTTTACACCGATTCCGAACGGTATTTTGAGAAGCTTTTTCATGGCTATATACTCGATAGTGTCGCCGTCACTATGCGAGGTGACCGCCGCCGAAAGTAATTATTAAGGTGGTCAGAGCAGGGTTCGAACCCAGGATCTCATGTACAATAGCCGCGCACACTATCCATTGCACCACCGACGGCCACAAAAAAAGGTATCACATTACATTCCATGAAGGAATCGGGGAGAGCTTCTCACAACCACTGAGCTGTGCGCTTTCTAGTTTAATACTCACTGAATGGGACCTACAGTTTTACACCTATTTCGAACGGTATTTTGAGAAGCATTTTCATGGCTAAATACTCGATAGTGTCGCCGTCACTATGCGAGGTGACCGCCGTAGAAAGAAATTTTAAGGTGGTCAGAGCAGGGAACGACCCCAGGATCTCAAGTACAAGAGGCGCGCAGACTACCCATTGCACCACCGACGGCACTATTCATTATATAAATCATAATATTATTTATGCGTCACCCTGTATAAAAAAATTTTCTTTATTAAATGTTACATCATTTTTATGAATTCACTGACCTAATAAATTTATCGCCTGTTTACCGATCTCGAACGAAAACCTAAGCGAATGAAACTCAGTATCAATTTTGGTTCCTCTAATTCGAATGTGCTGTCAATTGGAAACAAACATAGGGTCAGTCGAACAAAAATTTCGATTTAGAGGAAACCAATTTGCAATGACCAATAGTTGTGTTTTGATTACAAGCAAGTGATTATCGAGGCACGTGGGTTGGATCCCTGCCACCTAACATATTTTTCTACGGCGGTCACCTCGCTTAGTGACTTCTTCAGTTCAAGAAAGCCCAAATGTGTCTCTCACAAGTCGTTCTCAAGCGTTGGGCATCTCTGTGACGTCGTTGGGGCGAATTTTGCAAAAGATCTTGGCCTACATCCTTACAAGATCAAATTGACGCAAGAACTGAAGTCGCTTGACCACCATAAGCGTCGTATGTTCGTGAATTGGGCTGAGCAACAACTTGAAAATGATTCGGATTTTCATCGCCATTTCTGCCATTTCTGGCTGAATGGCTTCGTCAATAAGTAAAATATGCGTTATTGGTCAGACAGCAATCCACACGTAATCCATGAGTCACCATTGCATCCCGAAAAAATTACGGTTTGGTGCAGTTTATGGGCCGGCGGCGTCATTGGGCCGTACTTCTTCCGTGATGATCAAGGCCGGCACATTACTGTGAATGCGAATCGCTACCGTTCAATGATAACCGAATATTTTTGGCCCCAATTGGATAATATGGACTTGGAGGACATGTGGTTCCAACAGGACGGCGCCACAAGCCACACAGCGAATGCCACAATCAATTTATTGGATACCAAGTTTGGTGAACGTGTTATCTCACGAAATGGCCCAGTCGATTGACAGCCTCCGTCATGCGATTTGACGCCGTTAGATTATTTCCTGTGGGTCTACGTCAAGTCTATGGTCCATGCCAACAAGCCAGGACGATTGATGAACTTCGTAGGAATATCGAACGTGAAATTGCAGCAGTATCGGCCGATTTGTGAAAATTGGGTTCAGCGTCTGGACTTCTGCAAGCGTGCCCGTGGTGGCCATGCAAAAGAAATCGAGTTCAATACATAATGGCATCGAATGTACTTTCACAGGAATAAAGAATTTCGTTGGTATCTAAAGCCGGTTTTGTTTTATTTAAAAAAATGAGTATCTTTGGACGAAATTCGTTTTAGAACTTTTTAAGACGTTTGAGCCATGTCCGTCTGTCTGTCTGTCTGGCTGGTCAACACGATTACTGCCGTAAATCTTTACAGATCACAATGAAATTTGTGACTTTTGTTTGCCAATATTGAGTTTGGGATTGAAAATGGGCATTTTGGCCACGCCCCTTCTGGTACCTCTCATACAAAGCGACACATTTAGCACAAAATCATAGTTCTTTCAAATCTTTCTTCTGGTAGATGTGATTAGCTTCAACTCTCACACCGGTTAATAGTCTGTAAATGCCTACTCAACTGGAGAAAATGGGCGAGATTGTCACACCCATTCTGGTACCTCCCATACAAAACAAGGTGTTCGTCCGGGATGTTAATCCGATAAATCGCGTGAAACACTTCCGACCTCAATAAAATTAGGTATAAGGCTTCACGTTATCAAACGCCCATCACCGTTTAAAACAAGGGTAATTTTGCCACGCCCATTGTGGTACCTCCAATACAAAAGTTGTTTGGCCGTCTGGTTGTTCGGCACGAGAAGTCCCGCAAAACCGAACCAATCTTTCTGAAAGTTTGTACAAGTCAATATTTAGTCAAATAAAGCTCTCCTATGGAAAATGAGCTGTTTTGCCACACCCATTCTGGTACCTCCCATATAAAAGTTGGGCGGAGGACCGGTTGATCGACACGACAATTCTCATAAACTACAACCGATCTTAATAAAATTTGGTACTAGGTAATATTTTGCTAAAAGCTACTATGTAATTAATAACCCACTATTGTGACACGTCCAGTTTCGTACCTCCCATACAAAAGTTGGGCGTATGGCCGGCTTGTCGACTCGATATCTCCAACAAATCATAACCGATCTTAATAAAATTTGGTGCTGATCAAAATTTTGGCAAAAACTTGCCATGCCCATTTTTGTTCCTCGCATATACATAAATATTGGGAGGGAAACTAATTAATTTGGGTATTCAATAATATTTAGCGCAATGTCGTCAACCTGCTATTGAACATGGTTACTTTTGAGTATGGGCTTTTTTTAACAGAACTCGCATGCAATGGATGACTTAGGGTGAGGGTATGATTAAGTCGGTTTACCCGACGGAAACTTATGCACTGGTTTTGAACAACATGACTATTCGCTAAATAGTTCATGGCGTTTATGTAGTTTAATATATTTGTTTAGTTTCCTGTGTTTTATTGTTCGGGAAAGAAAAATAAATCACCATGGGAAAGTCCAGTATCGAGTAACAGGTGCAAATGATAAAACTTTTTTTTTATCATAATGGGTGGCAACGATGCGCAATGATTTTAGCAAAAAAAAAATAAAAAATCACATTAGGTGTCAGGGGACACCCGGTTGGAACGAAGTTCCATTCGCTATATATCATGTACTAGTTAGTTTCAACACTCCTATGGTGCCCGTTGAAAAATACGATAATTTAAATGGATCTTTAAAAAAGATACTTTTGGTAAAATGATAAAATTTATTTCAAAAATTTTTTTTTATAGAATGTATTTTAAAAAAAATATATATTTTTAGGTCCCTTTTGAAAGAATATGTATTATATTCCTTTGCTAAGAGTAGGCATTTTTTTTACGAAGTATATTTTTTAAGAGCAGGTACTTTTTAAAGAAGTGGTACTCTTTTTAGGAAAAAGGTTATTTTTTTAAGAAAATTTACTTATTTTCAGAAAGGCAAGAAAAGAATCTCAAGAAAAGAAAAGAAAATATATTTTTTTATTTTTAAGAAAATTTACTTTTAAGAAAAGGAATTTTTGTAAGAAAAGTGTTTTTTTTAAGAGAAGTAATTTCTGTGAAGAAAAGGTTTTGTTTAAGAAATGTTTAACAGCCAAAGTCACGATGTCGAACCACAACGTTCGCTTTCTTTCTATGCGACAAACAGCTGATTTGGGAGTCACTAACAAGCGAACGAAAACATATACAATTCAGTACAAAATCGGACCCCACTTACGCCCTCTCCTACAAAATCCAAGCGAACGAAGTCAGTCATTCACTTTCGTTTCAAAATGCGAGTCACTATCTTTCGACTTGTCGTTCGCATGGTTTTACGTGTGTTTGTGTGGTTGTTGTTCAAAGCAATAACATAAAGTTGTGGTTCACCATTTAATTTCGGAGCGAGAGAGAAGAGTACGAAGAACCAGTATCTGCAGATGCCGCAAAGTTGACGTTTTTGTGCTGAAATGGAAATATATTTTAATAACAAATTTATTATAATGACATTATTTTCTGTCCATTGTGATTCTTTCATTGAATTCTATTTAAATTGTTTTTGTTTCAACCTTTTACTCGATTTCCAGCTATGCGACAACCAAAAGAAAAGTGACTGGTTTTGACATTTTCGTTCGCATAGATGACAGCGAAAATAGTTAGTGGCTTCCGATTTTCCAATCACACTATAACATTTAAAGCCTGTGATAAGAACAAAAGTGAGTGTCTGACTTTCTTTCGCTTAGGTTTTCTTTCGAGATCGTGACTTTGGCTGTAAGAATATGAATAGGTATTTTTTTTAGTAAATTTGCTTTTTTTAAGAAAAGGCACTTATTTGAAAACATGTTCTGTTTTTCCCAAATTACTTTTTATTGGGTTTAAAACTACAATATATATTAAATATTGGTTATGGGCTCTACCTTGAAATCTTCCCATGAAACAAGAAATGTCCCAACATATGTTAGTCTAGACACAAACCAAAGCAAAAGTTCCCAATATAGTTGATAATACAGGCTTGTAGCATAATAGTGTTAAAAAAAGTTGTTTAATTTTTTTTCATTTAGCCCCCATCCCGAAACGTGCGATATAGAACTTCGTTCTAAAAGTCAGCTTCAGCGACTACGTTCATTTTTTGATGAACGCATACATCAATAAACTAAATTTTCGGAACTGGGACGATACCAATCCACACGAGGCCCAACAAGTGGCGATGTATTCACAAAAATACACTGTTTGTTGATATCAGAAACGACGATGGCATTGCTTACTGTCAACGGAGAGCGCTACCGATCGATGATGACCAATTTCTATTGGGCAAAATTGGATGAGATGGATGCGAACGGCATCAGAGAAAAAAAATTGACAATTTGGAAGCAGTTTGAGTTCTAAACTCTTATGCAATAAAGTAAGGCATAATTTATATATAATAAGAATGGTACTCTGAAGCGCTTCTGAGAATTAGCTAAAAAGTATAAACAAAATAACTAAAGCTCCACCAAAACAGTTCAAAGGAAGCAAATTTGAAACACGATCACGATGGCGTAGAGACATAATTACGTTAATATCAAGTGAGTAAACAACAATAAAATTGTTTCTCTTCTTTTAGACTGATTTATCGGCCGTAAAATATGTACCTGATTCAATATAATATATTCTGCAATCTATAAAGAGCTTCTTGAAAGCAATGAATATATGCGTTTAGTTGGTACTATCGATTGCTTCTAAGTGGGAACTTTGTTGGAAAAAATGCGCTTCTATAAGCGCATTGGCTAGTGCTTCCGAAGAAACTCCTGCTAACATTATTGCTTTTTGACATGCACAATTTTGTGCTGAGATGTTGTGCTGCGTGCCATGCCGCACTCCTGATGCCACAATGGATATTCTGCACGAGCGATATTCCAAGGATATTCTGCATGGCTATATCACGCAAAAACTACCAGAACTGGCCACCGAGTTCATGCGCTTTGACCCCGTTAAAATTCTTCTTGTCACAGGTATACCACAATAAGCCACAAATCACCCGTGGTTGTAAAGTCAGTATACAAAAAAGCGAACAACTTTGGAACATATATTAACATTTTTCCCTCCAAATATTGCCCTAGTTATGTCACTACTTTATTTGCCGTAAAATTCAATAGTTGCTTGTTGTTTGTTGTAGTACACTTGTCTGCAAACACATTGTGTTTGCTTTTCAATATTACATGTTGGAGACCCAATGAATAATAGTTTATAATATCTGGTTTTGTGACCCAACTGTGGCTTTGTTTGTTGAAAACTCCTGAAAACAATGCTTGCAAACATATACATGTTTCCTGCAATATGTTGCTGGTGTTGTTATTTCAGCATGTATCTAAGAATATAATTTAAATATGCGTTATCATTTTTAACTATTGACTTAGTTGTTAAAAACACATTTTACACGAAAAATAATAAAAAAAATAATAACTAAAATAATAAAATATATGCAAACTGAAAGTTTCTCGAAAACTTTTCACAATCGGTGTAAAGCTCACTGATTTTGAGAGAGGAAGGCCTTAGAAGTCCTTTACTTCAATTAATTTTTGTTAAACAAAAATAAAATTAAAATAATTTATTTTATCACTAAATCATTATCCAGTTCCACATATTTATTTGTAAGTATGTCTGTATCTATCTTAGAAAGTTTTACCACGCCCAAATTCAAATTGAAAATATTAAAAATACCTGAAAAATAGTAAATAAACAACATAATTTTAAAATTTGTATGAAATTTTCCAACTAAATTACGGTTAAAAAGAATCGGAAAATAAATTGCTCAAAATTGTAAAAATCTTCTTGGTTATACTCGTAGCTGATGGAAAATTTTATGCATTCCGCAGGCCTTATTTTAGGAAGGCATTACAAGAGAATGCCGAATGCCTTATTTGTGGAAGGCCTTGCGACTTCCGCCTCTGGGTAACTGTTACTTATCACCTCACAACTACTAATCAGCGCCAATAAAATGAACTGGCATAACCACAAATTGTTTGCGATTTTGATTGAGCATAATTGACTGCTTAACAACAATTATATATTTTTTTTAGCAAAGGAGGTTGTTTTCTCCTTTTCAGCAGATTTTTTTTGCTGCTGTTATTAACATATGTTTTTGAAAATTTATTATGCTAAATTGATACGTGATTTGATTTAAAGATTATTAAAATGGTGCAGAAATTATTGTGATAATTTGAATAGAATGAATGAATTGAATGAATTTGAATTGAAGGGATAATTTTGGCTAATTATTGGAAAATGTTAAAATAATTTTTAAAATTAAGTTCGATTAAATTAACAGCTGTTTTTTTTCCTTAAATCAAGCGTTGTAAATAATTTCAACTACAAACACAATTTTTGTTAATTTCAAATCAACTACGTTTAAGTTATTTGCTGCTACATTAATGATTATTTTATCTATTTGAAACACCAATATCGTTGAAATCAACTACGTATTGCCTATGGCGTGGCAGTTATTATCAACTATGATATTTTCTTTATGTTCAAAAAGTATTATAAGATTAAAAATCAGAAATAAATGTTTAATATTTTTCTATGTGATAAGGCTTCTTAAACGTTAGGATTCGGTGTAAAACTGCAATGGTTGATCAGCTAATATAAAAATTAGAAAGCACACAGCTCATTGATTGTTAGAAGCTCCTCCGCTATCCCTTTGTGGGATGTAATGGAAAACTAAATAACCTTAAAGTTCTTTGCGAAAGTGCGATTTTGGTTTAAAAATATCCAAGAATCGAAATATTCAATGTACCAAATTTTTGTATTTTTATATGGGTTTTTGTTTTTTGAATTTATGATTGGAAAATGGTGGAAAAATATTCTTCCTGAAGGCCAATTGTAAGAGTCCACACTAAATTCGTTATTGTTTTTTTTTTATCGACATAACGATAACATTTCGACAATTATAGTCATATATAATTACGCCCCTGTAAATTTTAGATTTGATGCTATGATTTTAGGGGGAAAGACCTACAAAGGCCTAATTATATGAATTTCGAAGTCATTATCATTTTGTCGGTCTTAAAGTTTTATGCATGGATGTACTTCAAATCTTCATATGAGCCAACATTACCGATAAAGTTATAATGAACTCGATATCGTTTTTTTTTTTACATAATTAGCCCTCAGTACTGGCGGATTTCAGATTCAAATTTAGATCTGCACCATCCAATTGAAATTTGAAAAATATCAATTTAATTTTGAAAAATATTATTTGAAATTTGAATATTATATTTGAAATTTGAAATACATCAATTGAAATTTAAAACTCATCAATTGAAATTTAAAACACATCAATTGAAATTTAAAACACATCAATTGAAATTTGAAACATATCAATTGAAATTTGAAAGACATCAATTGAAATTTAAAACTCATCAATTGAAATTTAAAACACATCAATTGAAATTTAAACCCCATCAATTGAAATTTGAAACACCTCAATTGAAATATGAAACACATCAATTGAAATTTGAAAGACATCAATTGAAATTTAAAATTCGTCACTTGAAATTTAAAAATTATTAACCGATTTTACGTACTTGATTTTTAAATTTAAAATAGTGTATTTTAATTTTGAATTGGTGTGTTTTAAATTTCAATTAATGATTTTTAAATTTGAATTGATGTTTTTCAAATTTAATTGATGTATTTTAAATTTCAATTGATGTCTTTTAAATTTCAATTGATGTATTTCAAATTTCAAATATAATTTTCAAATTTCAATTGATGTATTTTAAATTGCAAATACAATTTTTAAATTTCAATTGATTTTTTTAAAATTTCAATTGGAAATGGTGTAGATATCTAGATATATCAAAAATGTTATATTTTATCCCATATTTTGGCCAGTCTTTCAATGTAATTTTTGTTCATTATTATCAACCATGTTATGTAACAAATATCCTTACATCGAAAAAATTTGTAGTAAACACAGCAGAGAAGACCGCTGGAAAGGTACATGTTTACTTATATAGTTTCATCAAATATATATTTGTTATTTCAGCAAACATATATGTGTTTGTTGTTTTGGTAAATATATATATGTTTGCTGTTTTAACAAACATATGTTTGTTATTTTTCAAACATTTTATCCGATATTTTATCAACTCTGATAACAGTTTGTTGTTATTGCAGACAAATTACAAATTACCTGGCGATTAGTAGCTATAATTGCGCCCTGTTAATAGACACCATTATTTTTTGAATGTAGCATCACTTTAAAATCATGCGCGATAATGAATACCGGCAAACCGATAATGAATTTCATATATTTTTTCACATAACTCAAAGGACACATTGTCAACTTTAATAGGATTTGAAAAAATTTTGAAATATTTTGATATTAAATTTATTCTACTTTTCACAAAAACTGCCAATACTTTCAACCTTGACAGTTTGTTTAGGGACAGGAAAAGGGCGTAGGCAATTCATTTAAACGACTAGAGATATTAGAAATTAAAATGGAAAATCCAGGTGAGCTTTAACACTTAATCATTGTATAGTTGCAGCATTTTCTTATTTGTATTCAATCAATCAACTACTCAAATACCTTACTAGGTAAAAATGGGTATAGAGAAAGCAGGAGCATAGGAAGCTTAACTATTAGCTTTTCTTAGTTTAAGGTTATTGTTATACGTTTTTTGGTATCAATGGAAATGCCATTGTCTGTAGTTTTCCAAATAATTGTCCCAAATTTACGATATATTCTACGCTAATACCATTTTTGTGTTGCGTAGTTAACTAATGACGTAATGGATTTGAAAAACTACAATTAACTTTGAGAATGCGTTTAACTAGCGTTTTAGCTGTTTATATAGTTAGTATATTAAGTAATTGTTTCTAAAAAAAATAAAAATGTACTTTTTAACTAGCGTTGTAGTTATTTGCATAGTTACCAATTAAGTAGTTGTTGCCTAAAGAAAAAATAATTAACTACGATGATATTTTTTAACTACCAATTTATTTATTTTCGCAGTAGACAATTTAGTTGTTATCTGCATACAAAATGTTGTAACTAACGCTTTAGTTGTTTGGTTATTTAATCAAATACGTAAATTATTTCTAAAACCCCACATTTAACTACGAGAATAGCTTTTAACTAGCGATTTAGTTGTTTGGCATCAGTTGTTTGGGTAGCTCACCAATTATGTAGTTGTTTTGTAAAAGAAGCAATTAACTATGACAATATTTTTAACTGGCTTTTTGGTTGTTTACGTAGTTAACCAGTTATGTAGTTTATTAAAGAAAAACAAATAACTACGATATAATTTGTAAACTAGCGCTTAAGCTATTTGTGTTATTAGCCAATTACAGTACAAATACAACATAATTTTTAAACAAGCGCTTAAGCTATTTGTGGTATTAGACAATTACAGCACAAATCAAAATATTTAACAACGATACCAATTTTAACTATTGTTATAGTTGTAAAAAAACTCATTGTGATTTAAAGAAAATATAATTTGAATTGTTAAAATATGAAAATATGTGCCATAAACATTGTAATAAATACAGAACAAAAATGTATTCGTTTAATTTTAAAGTGTCAACAAAGTAATTTAGCTCTATATAGTTATTAAATACTAAGAATTACATTCATGGAATACGAGAGGAGATGCTAGTGTAAAGTGCCTTGGGCCAATATAATTCGATGTCAAATGTGGTGTTTGTATATTTGGCCGTTAGTGGTGCAATGGTAGTGTGCGCGGCTCTTGTATATGTGTATGTGGGTTTAATCCCTGCTCAGACCACCAAACATTTCTTCGCTTAGTGACGGCGGTACTATCGAGTAATTAGCCACGAAGAAGCTTTACAAAAATACCGTACGGAACCGTTGTAAAATTTTAGGACCCAATAAGTTATTGTAAAACTAAAAAGCACACAATCTCTTCTTGAGATGTAACGGAAAACTAATTTTTTTATTTATTATTTTTATCAAATTCATATTAACTACGCTACAGTGAGGTTAATTTCGAGTACAAAGTGGTTGACATTTTAGTTATTCCCAACGCATGATCACGTCCTAATCGATTTATAGAATATCTACACTCATAAAATAATGGATACACTCAAAAAAATATATATTGCTAAAATGGAGAAACCAAACATGTTTGATATTTCAGCAAAAATATGTTTGTTGCTTTATCAAATATTTTGTGCGCCTATTTAATAGACACTGCACACAGTTTGTTGTTATGGTAGTACAATTTCCGGTAATATCTGACCAATTGCCTGCTGATAAGTAACAAAGATTGTTTACTGCCACTATATGTTTTTGGTGTAGTTTTGCTTCCTAAACACTAAAATCAGTACACCCAATTTTTTAATGGTAGGTTGTTTTAACAATTTTTTTTTAAATTTTTGCGATTTTTAAAAAAGTGTTTATTTACTTTTGTTTATATTTCTCGAGAATTAAACTATAGATATACGCCAAAATTTGTGTAAAAAACCTTAATAAAACTACCTATTAGATGTGTGTCTGCTGTTGTTAATCGGTGGGCCGGTTTAGAAGATATTGATGTTTATTTTGGAAAAACAAAATTGTTTTGGTAAAATATTTAAATTTTTTTTCACGAAAATTACAAAAATTTTGTTTTAAAAATCGTCTTAACATCTCCACAGTTGGGCCCGGGGTTTACGAAAGATATTGAGCTATTTCTTTTGAAAATCCATTAATTGACTTTATTAGATTTCCACCCGATTGATTATATTTATTTTGTTCTTAATATGTTCAGAATTTTGTTGTAGATTTAGCAAGACTTATTGCAGCGAAATTTTTAAAAAAATATATGAAATGCAAGAAAAAATATTTTTTTACGCTTCAATTGGGTAATTTCGTGGAGCATATAACATATTGTCGTTTGGTCAACAAATACATAGTTGCCAACTGTTCCGAATTAGCAGAGACACGAGGCAACCCATTTTCAGTGTTCTCAGCTCGGCTCCCTTACGTGAGTTAGGGTCTATATTCAGTAAAACTGATTTAAAACTAAAACTATATGATTTGCTAAAACTCAATCAGTGAGTGTAAATCTAGAAATCGCACAATTCAGTGGTTGTGAGAAGCTCTCCACAATCCCTTCATGGGATGTAATGGGAAACAATTTTTTTTATATGATTTGATTTGGAGATTGCTTTCCTCTTAGTAGGCAAACTCCATGTCTAGTTGTCGAGATATCGTCGATGACCTATCGAAAACAGGTTATAAAGTTTTTTCTTAAAAATATCGCTTCATAACGAGATTTCGTTGGTCTTTAATTTGATGAATTTTCAATAGCATCATTCCAACTAATCGTCATGAGGATTCATGAGGATACATTTTGCAAAACTTCTTTTTGAAAACTATTTCTTTATTAATAGAGATATAAAATGGTCTTGAGCTTGAACAAATAAAATAAAAAATTATCAGCACTCGAAGTGTGTAACTTTTTAACGACAAAAATCGGTCTTTAAATTGTCAAAATTCATAAAATTTCAATACAAAATTTACAAATTTTGGTTATTTAACGACCGAATTGTATAATTAAAAAGTTACAAAAGTCCGATACAGTTCTTGAAAAAAGACCGAATAAATAAATATCACCCTAGTGGAAAGCACAATTTTGAAATTTTTGCTACTTGATAGCTCGGAAACTAAGGCAATAAATATGTCCAATATTTTTGCAGAAAAAGTAACATTTGTTAAACTCTACACCATATCCAATTGAAATTGGAAAAAAATCAATTGAAATTTAAAAATTCTATTTGAAATTTGAAATACATGAATTGAAATTTGAAAATTCTATGTGAAATTTTAAATACATCAATTGAAATTGGAGAAACATCAATTGAAATTTAAAAGACATCAATTGAAATTTAAAACACATCAATTGAAATTTGAAACACATCAATTGAAATTTAAAAGACATCAATTGAAATTTAAAACACATCAATTGAAATTTAAAGTACACCAATTGAAATTTGGAATACACCAATTGAAATTCAAAATACATCAATTAAAATTTAAAACACATCAATTGAAATTTAAAATACACCAATTGACATTTAAAAATCTAATACATAAAATCGATTAATAATTTTTAAATTTCAAGTGACGAATTTTAAATCTCAATTGATGTCTTTCAAATTTCAATTGTTGTCTTGCAAATTTCAATTGATGTTTTTTAAATTTCAATTGAAGTATTTCAAATAGAATTTTTAAATTTCAATTGATGTATTTCAAATTTCAAATATAATTTTCAAATTTCAATTCATATTTTTCAAAATTAAATTGATATTTTTCAAATTTCAATTGGAAATGGTGTAGTTATAACTTACGGCACAACCACATCAACTGAAGGCGTTCTAATTTCGTGATGACGAGAAAAAATAATTCAAAAGGATTCAAAGATTTACGTTGGCTTGTGTAACTGTAGGTGAAGAGTTTACTGCTTCTTTATGAAATGGAAATATTGCGGGGTGTTCTGTATTTCACTTCCACGAAAAATGGATTTAAATATAATTCCACTAGTATCCACAAAATTTGTACATATGTTTCTATGGATCGATAATCTTGTAAAATGGTGAAATATCCTTAAAGTTTCGTAAGTCATTCGGTGGACTAAAACAATCGATGTTAAGTGAAAATGGAACGTATAACATCCCCGTTTGTAACAATAAGAGAATCGTTCAAGTTGTATCTGATCACTGCGCAAATGATTCTGAAGTCAAGTCCTTTTAGAGATTCTTCATGCCTTTTAATGATGTCTTAAAAATTGCACTTTTTTTGGATGATTTTTGTGACTCTCAAGAAAAGCGATATACTGTATGTTCTGTATCTATATAATCCTGGTGACTATAAACTTTGTATGAACTGTGTTGGAAATTTGTTATAACTCTTTATTTTTTGAATTCCTGTTTTTGGAATTTTATGTCAATCCTTCGTAATTTTTGTTCGTCGTGTTTGAACCTTGATTATCCACACTGCAAAGCATTTATCATTTCACAACTTTTTTTGAAACGTTTGTTTTATATCAACATTTTTTTTGATAGTTTTCAATTTCATTTTTAAGTTATCAATAATTTTTATTGTTTTTTTTTTAATATTCTTTCCAGTTTTCCTGGAGTACATATTAATTTTTAATAAATAATTATTTTTTTTTTATTTAATTTCACATAATTTAATGTTGGTTCTTTTATCATGATCACACCCACCAATAATTTGAGGGATCTCATATTTGTAATCCCCGCAATGTTGCCGCGTTGAAAGGCGTTAAATGTGTATTTAGCACCAAATGTCTGACTGCCTCGCTTGAGGTCTTCTAATATAACTACCCACATTTCTCCTCAGCGGATCTATTTATATTTTGGAAAAAGATCATCATCATCGTTAACATCGTAATCGTAATCGTCATCATCATCAGCAACCACCAACAGCTGGAAACTCTGAACTGAAAACAAAAACAAATCGCAAAAATTGCCCAAAACCAAAACCGAAACTGAAACAGTCAACACAACCGAACGAACAGCCCAAAGCCACTTGTAGTACTTGTACAGTGGCCGTCGAAAAATAACAGTCATCCATACACTCCACACCAACACACACACACGCACACATCGATGTCAATTTCCCAAAGCTCGCATAGTTTGTAAGAGCGTCACTCGAACTTAAAGTTGTACTCATAATTGTGGCGGCAAAATGAAATGAACACTACGCGAAGCTCTTGGCGACCCGACCCGATCAACTAATCGACCAACCACATGATTTGGCGCTAAATTCGTTATTCTCTCACTAACGCTCTCGCTCAAACAAATCCACACACATACGCACACATTAACGATCTTGAGCATCATCCCACTGATTTTGCTCAAAATTTAAATACGACTTTGTTAAGGGGGTAGGTCATGATCGACGTATGATCGCCTTATACTTGGATGTAGACAATAATAACTGCTTGAAATCTGCAATTTGTTAAATACTGGGCGGTCAAATTTATACTTGGGGGTCATAAAAGCCATTAACTGGCCTACTAATAATATGCGGAAACAAAATTACTACTTAGTTAGTTAGTGATTTCTTAATGGCTATGATTCGATTTAGACAAGAACTTCAAATTAGTTTAACTGAACTGAAGGTATTTAGTCGCTAATTACTTACTGTATTCCATAATATGACGAGGGTAGTATGACAGTTTATTAACAGTAAAAAGAAATAAGAAATATTTCTTGGATCATTCGAACAAAGCAACGTTTTGGTTTTCAAGAAACAAAGCAACATTTGTGTCACAAAAACATATGTGTATAAAAAAAAATGGTTTCCTGTTACATCCCATGAAGAGATTAGGGAGAGCTTCACACAAACCACAGAGCTGTGCACGTTCTAGTTTTACACTCACTGATTGGAACCTACAGATTAACACCGGTTCCGAACGGTATTTTGAGAAACTTTTTCATGGCTAAATACTAGATAGTGAGTGACCGTCGTCGAAAGATGTTTAAAGTAGTCAGAGCCACGTTCTCATGCACAAGAGCCGCGCACACTACCATTGCACCACAGACGGCCACAAAACACATATTATAGTCTATTAATCATTGTGCCTCAAACATGTAATACTGACTAGCAAACACAATGTGTTTGGACACAAGTATACTATATTTGCGACAAGCTACACACACTTTATATTCGCATCCAAACAACAAAAACAGGCAGATTTTTCAGCGTCTACCTACTATGGGTACGTATAGGATAATTCCAAAATATTTCGACACAGTCCAGGACCCGACCTTAATTGAGTTGTTGTATAGGCAGAAGTTTCTCCTCGTCCATACGGATTCTATGACACCAGATTTGAGCCAAAATTCAAAGTAGTTTTTGTTTTATGGCTCGTTTAAGTAGGTAGAAGGACCTGACTTAAAAATAGCATAACTTTGAAATGCGTTAATGGATTTCAAAATGATGGATATCATTTTAAAGCTTGCAAAAATCGTCATGTTACTGTGGTTCAATGATATTGAAAACTCCAAAGTATCCTTTATCCTTGAATATCCTGGCATAACGTATCTTTAGTTTTTGATTTTCCCAACCAAAAAGAAAGTCCATCTTTTCCTCTACATCATAGCCAAATTTCAAAATGGAATCGCCATGGGATCAATAGATAAATTAGGTTTGGTAAATATTGCTCGAGTTTTGCGGTTTTAGTTTCGATTTTTCAAGTAGTGACTACGTATAACACAGTGATACAAAAAATACTAAATTAGAAAGAACTGGGAAGTAATAGTATTTGTCTTGTAGGTAACACCCCCAAAATCTTGAAAACCTACCTACTTCAACGAACCATAAACCCAAAACTACTTTGAATGTTGACTCAATTCTGATGTCATTGAATTCGTATGGACCAGGAGAAACTACTGCCCAAATTGTATACCAATTAAAAGTGGTCGGTTTCGAAAATACTGATTTTTGTGTCGATTTTAGGTACTCATGGTAGATAGTAACAATGGTAGCTAGCAATGTAATGTACCTACGAGTTACCATGGGGGCAACCAGCAGACCAGTTACCATGGGGGCAACCAGTAGAGATACAAACCGACAGATTTCTAAGTCAATAGGCGCCGTGGTTTTCATCGGCTTATATCGACTTGAAACACGAAATAGTCACACAACAAAGCCGCCGACAAACAGTTCTACGTTTGGAACACAATTTGTTACCATTTCACCCAACCATGTGGAAAGAAACAAATGTTCCGTTTTTGGATACATCTTGAAGAACAAACGTTATATCATTTGGACAGAAACAACTGTATGTGTCAGATTCCTTATGGAACAAAGTATTGTTACAATTTTCTTTGGTGACAAAATATATTTTGACCAAAAAATTTTCTGATAGGAAACCTTTTATAATAATGTTTTAGAAAAGAATACATTGATTTGAAAATAAAGTTTTTATAAGAAAAAAACAATAAATTCTATAAGAAATCGTTTAAAACACAGTGTTTTATAAGATAATTTCTATAAGCCAACTTTGGCAATGAAGATTTTTATAAGAAAACTTTGACAACAAAGATTTCTATAAGAAAACTTTGACAACAAAGATTTCTAAAACAATCATTGGACAATACAGATTTCTAAAAGATACCTTGGACATCAGAGTATTGTAATATAATCCTTTGACAGCTACGGTTTCTATACGAGACATTTGACACAAAAGGCTTCTAAAAGAAACATTTGACAGCAAATAAGCTACGGCATTTTGCAAACGCGCTCGAGAACTGACATGTTGCGTTACAAATTAGATGAATATGCACCGAAATATTAGCCGCCGTCAGCAAAATTCTAAAATGGCACTGCCGCAGCTGCTAACATATTGAAGTCGGCTTTGAACCCTGGTCACGAGGTGGTGTATAGCTAGACGGAGTACAGATTTGTAGGTTAGGTGCGAAGAATAAGCGGTCCCCGACCAAGAACGACAGATTTCGAGTCCGTACAGTAAAGTTTAGAAATTTCCCCGCTCAAATTGGATCCGGCAGGGTCTGTCAACTGTGTGCGGCTATCTGGCTGTTTTTCATAGTAGTTATTCCACTACAACTAAAGCCTCCAATTCGGTGTGTCATGTGTACTGTGCGATAATTTGCATTCAGGGGTATCTGACTGTATTTTAACCGATACCTGGGCCCCTCAGTGAGTAAGAGACCAGTTAGCACTGACGCCACTGCGAGGGGTTAAACACTTCTAGGTACTAGCCTTGCTTTATGTACGTCACCTCAAAAATGTACACCTTTACGATAGAGCTGTCAGTTGCCAGATTGCAACAGTAGGGTTGCCAAATCCCGAAACATAAAATTAAACCCTCGTAATAGAGACAATGAGCCGACTTTCGTTACCAACTCAAGGCAAGAGGTACTAGATGTCACCTTTGCAAAGGAGGATCTATATGAGATGATCAGGGCATGGAATGTTCTTGATGACAATTCGTTGTCTGATCATAAATACATTGGATTCCAGGTGAACTGGAACCTGCCCAGCCTGAAGTAGTTTGTCGTAATGCGAGTAGGACTGACAAGACCCTCTATGCAAAAATTGGCAAGTGTAGATTGGGAACCAACATAAAGTACTTAGATGACATAGACAACGTAAATGGAATGAAGAACTTGCGCATATAAGGAAGTCATACCGATGTCTGTAAAATAAAGCAAAGTCTTCGAAAGCTAAGCAGGAATGGGATAATTACATAGCTGAGCTGAAGTGATATAAGACTGGGCTAAGATGAGTTAAGAGAAGGTCGTTAATACTCTTCTGTAAATAGAGGATATATTCGAGGCATCGAGACTAAAGAAAAATACTGGAGACAGGAAATGCGATTATTTACTTTTATTGGCTGGTTTACAACCTAATGCGGTCAGATGCCTTACATACATATTAATTAAAGAAATATATAAATACATTAAACAAATTTTAACATATTTCTCCAACTGCTTCTATCCTTCGCCTTTTCTCGCCAGTTGGTAACACCAAAGATACGGAGGGATTCTTCTGCCTGGGTTTTCCAGCGGAGTTTAGGTCGTCCTCTTTTCCTGCTTCCATCAGGCACGTTATCGAAAACCTTTGGCGCTGGCTCATCTTTATCCATTCTGATAACATGATCTCGCTAATGCAGTTAGCCTAAATTGATTCGTCAGATGACCACGTCAGAATGCAAATGATATATGTAGCTCTTGGTTCCAACGACGTCATTACTCGCCGTTTTCTTTAACAGGGCCATATATTTTACGGAGAATTTTTCTCTCGAATACTTCCAGCTATTTTTCATCCGCTTGCGATATGACCCAAATTTCGGAGCCATATGTCAATACAGGTAAAATTAGAGTCTGATATAGCTGGACTTTTGTCCGTCGAGAGAGGGCTTTGTTCCTAAACTGCTTGATGAGCCCAAAATACCATCTATTTGCAAGCACAATTCTCCTATTTATCTCCAGAATGACGTTGTTGTCCTTGTTCACGGCGGATTCAAACTAGATAAATTCATCTACCAATTCAAAATTAAATCAATTGTCGACGTTCTAGTGCGGACCAACTCGAGGGGCTGGTCTAGTCGTTGACACCATACATTTTGTCTTGCCCTAATTAACATCAGGACCTTCGCTGATTCTGTTTCGATTCTTGAAAATATTGCATAAACCTCTCGCAAATGTCCACGTCGTCAGCATACGCCAGCAACAAATGGCTTTTCATGTTGATTGTCTTGTTCATATTTATTGCAGCTGTTCTTATTACTTAGTTTACATATCCGTTCTTATTACTATTATTACTTATCCATTATGATGTTGAGGAGATTGCACGAAAGTGTGTCGCCTTGTCTCAGTCCTCGCTTGGAATCCTGTGCTACTATCTACCATGTTCTTTGCAGAGACGAAGTCAATCACTCTTATTCCATTATCGGAGGTGGTATCATGTAGACTGTGATTACCGATGGTTGGTCGAAAGACAATTTCCTTTCCCAATTTGGCGTTAAAATCGCTTATAATAATCTCAATGTCTTGGTCAGGGCAGAGTTCATATACTTCCTCCAGATGCTCATAAAATGATTTTTGACCTCAACGTCTTTATCCTCTGTCGGTGCGTGCACACAAATTAACGAAATGTTGAAATATTTCGCTTTGATGCGAATTGTGACAAACTAGGTGTCTCAGTCTCTTGCCAACATAAACCCGCATCCGAATTCGTGTTTGCGTGTTAGTAAATATTGCAGCTTTTCTTTCTGGTGCAACCATATCCTGTCCATCGCATTTACAGGATAGCTGTGATGTCAGCTTTATATTTTTCGAGGACATCTTCCAGTTGGAAAGTGACATCCGTCCTGTATAGGGTTCTTACGTTCCAGGTACATATCCATATGTAATAGTTCAGTGGTTTGTTCGTTTATCATAATTTTTGTGTGTTTTCATTGCCTATATAAAGGTGGCAGGAGACAAACCCAGCCCACCGTGGTTTGCATTGTACCTACTGCTAGGATGATCATGTTTCAGCCGCCCATTGTGGTTCAGACGCTGAACAGAATGCAGTGATTTCAAACTGGATTTTGGTGTCTTCAGTTTTGATCCGCCGTTGGCCAGGGGTGTAGGCTCATCCGCCTTCAAAGGACAGAAGGATATTTCCACTAGTTCGAAGTGCTTGAGTGACAGGGTCACCTAATAAGCCTGGGATGTATCAGTGATCGCATAACGAATCAGGCTGTTCATTCGTTTTCCTTCTCAGTCTAGCTAGCTAACGAAGGTTATCGATAAAGTCATTGCCCAGGACATACTGCGTGGAAGTAGTGAGTTGCTTGGACTGCGCAATGACGGAATCATTTCTGGTCACTCCCAAGTGAATGGCTATCAGAAACTTTCCACCTCCACGGACAGTCCCATGTCCCGGCAATGCACCTCCACTAACGATGGCCAAAATTAATGAATTAAAGTTCGAATTGCGTCATCGCGCACCTTATTCGCCAGATTTAGCTTCGTCGGACTATTTTAAATTTCCAAACTACAAAATAATGGCTCGATGGGAAAAGATTTGCTAACAATGAAGAGGTGTAGTCTGCGGTTGATGGATATTTTAAGGAGTTTGACAGTTGTTAATATAAACAGTAGGTCGGTTCAAAAAAAATTAAGTGTCTTATTTTCTTCGGTGCGCGTCCATTTTCTGAAAGTTCTAACCTTAACGAGATGAAAAATATTCCAAGACCCCAAAAATGTTGATCCCTAGGTATTCCGAAAATCGTTTAAAGGTCATTTTAGGGATGTTTACGTCTTAAATCTTTTTGAATAATGTGTTGTCCAAACCAAATGACATATGGATAATATTTCGATGGGAGATCATTAATAATAATCCAGTCAATTTTTAAATTTTTAATGTTTTTAAATAAAACTTTGTCCTTTATTTTTGGCGGAATTTTTAATCTGCAATTTAACTCACAAACGAACATTATCGTTTTTCCACATCAAATTTTTTTCTTATTTTGTTCTAGCAAAAAAAGTTAGAATTTTTGTATTTTTGGGCGAAGATTGGTCTTTCTAACGGTATATAATGTTGTACATTCTTTGGACCATAAAAATAAAATATTAATACTACAAACGCTTCTATTTTTTATAGCTGCTATTTCGGTTCACATTGTATTGTTTGGACATTTGTTTTGAACTTAAAATAAATTCTTAAAATAATTGTTTTGCATTTTTTTATATTTATAAGAAATATAAGAAAATATTTTTATTTTTCGCACAACACAACTTTAATTTCAAACACCACTGAAACAGCTGATTAAAAAACAGACCCCTTTTTGAGTATGCTTAATACGTTTTTCGTTTCTATCCTTTTTGCTGACATTCGTGATATTAAAACACGTATTGAAAAAATGTCCAAAGAAGAGCTTGCAATAAAAAAATATATTTAATTGGGAGTGAGATGGAAGAACTGAAATACCATTAAAACGAGACGTATTAGCGTTTTACTTTTTTTTTGCACACATCGGAAAAAAAGTGTTAAAATGTGTGTCAATAAAGTGATAGAAAAATGTGAAGAATCGTGGAAAAATTTTGACAAAGTCATAACATTAAGAAAAAATTCAAAATTCAAACGGAAGGTCAATTTAAAAAAACAGTTATCGAAGGCGAAAACAAAGAATATATGGAATCTGATAATGAAAGCGAAATAAGTGTAGATGACGACGAGCCTTATCACCAATTTATTCCAAAGCGTTTGGAACCAAACTTAAGTCCCCCAACAAATATTTTATCTTCAGCAATATGTTCTTCTCTAGATAGAGCGAACATATCGAACTGCAAGGGAACTCTAGTTCTCAGATCCGTTCTGTCTGAAATGGGTTATAAACGTAACAATGTTATTTTAAGTACATCAGCCACGAGGAGAACGAGAATGAAATCGCGAAAGAAAGAGGCAGAAAAAATAAAGACTGTGTTTTACACCAAAAGCCAATTAACAATTCAGTGGGATGGAAAATTGTTGCCCTCTTTAACAGGACACGATACTGTTGATCGCCTACCAGTTCTGGTTTCAGGAGGAGGGAAGTCCCACCTGCTAGGGGTACCCTGTCTTCAAAGTGATACTGGTAAAAACCAAGCTACTGCCATTTGCCAGTTGATTCACGAGTGGAAAGTAAAAGAAAAAAATAGTGGTCTGTGCTTTGATACCACTGCCACAAATACAGGTAGCTTTATTCTTATGCGCAATAACATTCGATAGCTTTGATAACAATTTATTTTTATAATTCAAGGGAAAAGAAATGGTGCTTGCGCTATAATAGAAAAGGAATTAGACACAAGTTTCTTGCACTCTGCCTGCAGACACCATATTATCGACCTCATTTTGTCCAATGTAATGAAAAGTGCTGATATTTCTTCTTTCTTCTTTATTTAAAAAATTTCAAAAGCAATGGAAAATAATTAAGCAACCTGAGTTTCGGAAAGGAATAGATGATGATTACGTTGTTGAAAATATTGGTGACTTAATAGCAGAGAGAATTTAAAGAAAATTATTTACAATTATAGACACATCACGCAAGACATGATTATTCCGAATTATTGGAGCTTATTGTAATTTTTCTTGGGGAGGGGACAGGGAGAAAAATATACGTTTTAGATATCCAGGAGCAATGCACAGAGCAAGATGGTTGTCTAAAGCCATTTATTCCTTAAAAATTTGGATGTTCCAAAATCAGTTTCCTATGTCTCCTCAAAAAAAGAAACTAGTTCAAGATGTATGCTTATTTGTTGTTGGAGTGTCCAAAAAAATATTGGTTTTTGTCTCCACTTCCCGCAATGGCACCTAGAAACGATTTGGAGTTTCTGCAGAGTCTTGAAAAGTAAACAACGCAACTAAATTTGTTATTTAACTGCCTAAAGCCAAATTTATTTCTTTATATATGTAGGTACAAACGTATTAAACCTCAGATAGCAGAAATTGCGAAGAAAAACATTGAGAATCACTTATGGTATCTTGGTGAAGAGCTTGTGGGGCTATGCTTTTTCGATAGATCACTAAGTGTTGACACTCACAAAAAAATGGCGGAGTCAATTAAAAACAATCCAGGAAACGAAAAGTCTTTGAAAAAGGCGACTTGCAAAGCTTCATATTTAGATGCTAATTTGTATGATTTCGTTACCATCAACACGCAAGTTATTTTTTAAAAAACTCAAAATATCTACAGATTTCTTAATGCTTGACCCTGCTGAGTGGCTTAATAACAGCGCTTATGTTAGTGGTCTTCAAATTGTCACACAGCTTAATGTTATTAACGATTCAGCAGAAAGAAGTGTGGCATTAATAACTGATTTTAATAATTCAATAACATCGAATGAAGAGCAAAAACAATATTTGCTGCAGGTTGTAGATAACCACAGAAAAAATTTCAAAAACGTTTCAAAAAATATAATTCTTACTATTTATTTATTTTTTGTTTTTTTTTTATTTTATGGCCCAAAGAATGTACAACGTTATATACCGTTAGAAAGACCAATCTTCGACAAAAAAAAAACAAAAATTCTAACTTTCTTTGCTAGAACAAAATAAGAAAAAAATTTGATTTGGAAAAACGACACTGTTCGTTTGTGAGTTAAATTGCAGATTAAAAATTCCGCCAAAAATAACGGACAAAGTTTTATTTAAAAATATTAAAAATCCAAAAATTGCCTGGATTATTATTAATGATCTCCCATCGAAATATTATCCATATGTCAATTGGTTTGGACAACACATTATTCAAAAGGCTTTAAGTCGTAAAAAGCCCCAAAATGAATTTTAAACGATTTTTGGAATACCTAGGGATCAAAATTTTTGGGGTCTTGAAATATTTTTCATCTCCTTAGGGGTAGAACTTTCAGAAAATGGACGCGCACCGAGGAATTTTAACAATTTTGAAATGTGAACCGGTCTAATAAACAAGGTATCGAAGCTATTGAATATCGCTGGAAAAAGTGTATCGAGCTAAAAGGAGATTATGTTTTTTCCCCAACTTTTTTGTGTCTTCTTTGTTAGGCCGAGCAGTTTTGGAGGCGACCTCGTGTATGAAAATGTACCAAAATGCGAAACAAACTTAAAATAACTTTGATTTATAAGGCACCAACTAAAGTTACCAGCGACAATAAACACAGCGATACCACTTTAGTGACACCACTCTCACTTTCGTTGCCTCTACTTCTCCCAAATTGCTAAACAAAACGCACGCACACAAACCCGCTCTCTCTTTTCAGAGTTATAATCACCTTAAAATCTGTTACCCAAACCCATGTAAGAAAGCCTCATTATTACTCTGTGGTTTTATTTTGAGGAAACATACAAGAGTTTTTTTTGTATATCAACTCTTCTTCGGTAACAGCGTTAAAAGATAATGATCATCATCATTAGCAGTCCATAAAACATCATTAGCAGAGTTTTAAGGTATTTTGACTTCAGCCAGAGACGACCACGACGACATTGAGTTTTTGTTTTAATGATACTAACCTGCCTCAAAGCACATAGCCAGCCATCTCGTTGTGCTACCAATTTGAATGGGATTTTCCCAATCTGTGTCATATGTCGGAGTTTGGTTAACTTAACGAAGAACGGCCAGAGGCATTAAAAAGTCGGAATTTGTTATGCTCTTTAAGAATTCGATTTGGTAAAACATTTTGTATTTCAGCTTCTTGGTGTTAAATTTTATAAATGCATATCATCGTGATCATTCGCAAACCAAGCCAAACACTTTATATGTTCCAACTACGGGGAAATAAGTGCACCATCACTGGCTGAGTTTTTGAGCTGATCGAAAGGTTATGTTTTTTGGTTGGTGTCCATTGGTGTCTGTTGGTGTTTTGATTGAATCACGTATTCATTACCTGGGTCCGCAAGTAGTGGCGATGGATCTCATCGATATATCTTGTACATTCGTGTGTGTTGGTAGCATGATAGCGGTCTACTTTTCGTCATATGTTCCATTTTGAATTGTTGTAAATTACTCGTCGCCGTTGTTCATCATTCAATGTAATCGCTTGGCTGTGAATATAAAATCGCACGCAACCAAAAATCCAATCATTAAACATTATTGATCGATTATAGAGCTATTTAAATCGATACCAAGGTTCCTTTCGCATAGTTGGCTCCACACATTATGGCAATTCATGCGTCCAAATTATCGAAGACAACTTGACTTTTAGTGTAATTATACATTTTGTTTTAATGGAATTTGCATTCCAAAGGAAAAGACACACAAAATAATGTATGTCCATTATTTCTTCAAGTGTATCCATATTGATTTTTTCTTGTGTTCTTCAAAACGATTTACAAATCGATTTTGAAATTATTACTTAATAACAATTCCAATATTGCAAACTATTTTGTAAGATTTCGCCAAGTCATCCATATAAAATGGGTTATACCACAAATTATAGTGAATCGTTAAAAATCAATGCGAAATAACAAAAAGGTCATTACTAATAGTAAAAATTATAGGCGTGAATGAGTAAATTATATCGAAACATCAAATCTATTGTCCTAGACCTTTTTGTAACCCATTTCAGTTTTAATGTATAATGCACCATAACTGAGGGGATATCCATTGGAAATTAAAGCACATGTTAGCTAATAGTCTATTGTAAGGAAATGCGGCACCCATCTTGCGGCTGGCGTTTTCATATCTAAATTGTTTGCAACCATCCAAACGAGTTGCCCATATCCTCATAATTCACTCTAACTCCAAAATTAAATCAATAATTACCAAATGACTGAAGTGGCTGTCACTTTAGTCCAATGATGACCATTGTACCATGGGACATCATATTCCGTCCCCATCGTTTAACCTGTACCTGGTGTGGTTAATTGACGCCGAGCCTTTTGATATCCCATCCCGGTGTTGTCAGATGGCAGGCATATTAGTCCCTATTAGTCCCTATTCGTTATATCCAAAAGCAAATAAGACCACAAATTGTGTCTCCTCCTCGCACACAAAGTTGGGCAGAAGCATATCAGATGTTCGATACAATCATCCTTCTATTCATTACCGCAGCTTCTTCAGTAATAATGAGTTGAGATTCCAAGTCTAGACGCGTGTTTGTCTATCCCACAGTGCCCAGTGATCAGAGCTTCTAGCGTACAAAATATCTTGGCTAAGAATTGATATCAAGTTTAGCGTTCGATTCAGGTCATAACTTGGCTGCACTTCCCCGGTGATCCTGAAATGTATACCTTCAGATCATCTTTCATTCGCATGTCTCAGCTGATCGATTTTAAACATCATCTTGCATAGAAATAGAAGTGCTGCATATCTAGTGAAACAGGTAATATAGTCCCTAGATTAGGTTAGGTTTAGGACACGCGACAATAACAGAGAGTATACAACTTATTGTCACTACACTTGGAGGTCGGTTGACCCATTGTGATTGCCCATATATATGAAGAGGAAAGATAGAAGGGGAGGCGTGCCCCACTGATAGTGAAAATTTTTGAAAGATAGATAGACGTAGGATAGACAGAAGAACCACTCAATGTTCCCAGTGTATATATACATACATCACCTGATACAAAATAAATAAATAAATTGTTCCCATTACATCTCATGAAGTTTTTTGGGAGGGCTTCTCACAATCAGTGAGCTGTGCGCTTTATAGTTTTACACTCATTGATTGGGACCTACAGTTTTACACCGATTCCGAACGGTAAGCTTTTTCATGGCTAAGTACTCGATAGTGTCGCCGTCTCTAAAGAAAGAAATGTATGATTGTCAGAGCAGGGATCGAACCCACGTTCTCACTTATAAATGTCGCGCACACTAACCATTGCACCACCGATAAGCCCTGATAAATACATACAATGCCGTCCAAGATGAGGATCCATATTTGCAGGTCAAGGTTTACCATTCCAGATTCCCAGTGGGGTAGAAAGAACCAATAGACAAATCATCAGATGATGGTATCGCCTGCCTGGATCCATGGCAGACCCCGCGAGAATTTCGTCAAATCCTCAAAGGCCACATCGCGCAAAGAGGCCAGGCCCTTTACCTGAAACCAACCAAAGCAACGGGGACGCCTCGCTGCAGGGCTGGGCACCGACATAGAAGGTGCTCAATGGTTTCCACCTCTTCTTCATCACCACAAGCACAGCAGTAATCCACCCCGTTCACAATCTAGTTGCGAGTGAAGCCTCCAGCTTCACAGTGACCCGTGATCGAAGAAGGGACTTAGTTCTTCCTGAGCTCATTGCCGGCCATTTAGCCCTCGAAATTCTGCAATCCACTCTGGCCTGCCACGCAGCGTTGATCTCGTCCAGCGACCAGCAATCGATCAAGCCATACAAGTAACAGATCGGTGGATTTGCAGAGGCAATCAATGTCAAATCAGCAGAAGTGCATCCTGCTCTAGCAAGACAGTCTACTTCAATATTTCCTATGACATCACTATCTCCCGGAACCCAGCAGAGTCTTAACTTGTCGGGCACTACACTGTTCAAGATCCGCTAGCAATACCTAAACAATTTGGATTTAAACATGTGTGACCTGATTGCACTAAGGGCTGGCTTACTATCAACTCAGATGACGACTTCACCCGCTGGATGCAACCATGAGAACATTATCTCAATTACAGCTCTCATAATCGCCACGATTTCCTCTTGGAAGATACTACAATTCGCACCCAAACTCATCGAGAGCCCGAGTTGAAGGGCCTCACTGAAGATGCCCCATTCCATTTTGGAGCCATCTGTAAAGATCAGATGACCAGAGAGTAAGGAAGGTATACATAATTTCCATAATTTCATTCACTCTTAGGTTCTTCTCGAAAGGATAGAAACAAACAATCCCGGAAAAGTAAAGCCGTAGTAAAACACGACAAACGAAGTCTATGTAACAACATAGATGCAGAACCAACGAGGGGTAAAGCCTTCGTAACAACAAAGGTGTAGTATTAACGAAAAGTAAATCCCTCGTAATGACAAAGACGCAGTGCTCACGAGGGGTAAAGTCTTCGTGACAACAAAGGTTCAGAACCCGCGAGGGGTAAAGCCTTCGTAAAAGTACTCACGAGGAGTAAATCCTTCGTAGAAACAAACATACAGTGCCCATGAGGAGTAAATTCAACTATTAGGATTTAGCTTTGTTCTCCTTAACTTGGAAATGTTCTCCTTAACTTGGAAATATACTACATCTTCAATAGATAGCCGACCACTACTTCAAACAAGAGTCGACTACTTATATACATACAAAGACTTTGTGGACAGGATTTGTGGACAGGGTTGGTAAGTATTCATGTCAAAGACAAAGTGGATGTCATGTAATCTACTTCTATTGTGGATTTCTGCAGATCTCTTAAGACCGTCTCATGACCATATGGGCTGTCGTTCCACCGCGATTAATATCCTAGGCGGATTTCGTAAGTTTCAGGCATTTGGTTTCCACATAGAGACAGTAGCTAAATATCAGAAACATTCTGCTTCCTGGAAAAGAGTACGGGTTTCTCCGTGACTTCGTGTCCCGATTAAGTCATGAAGCATATCTCTGCATATGGAAGGGTAGTTTCCCCTATACTGCAATTGCTAGTTCTTTAGCATATGCTACGACTGTGCAACCTGATCCCTCCAACTCAAGAAAAACACTATCAAGGGCAAAATTCCATAGAAGCGGTCATAATAATCACCCTTGTGGGTTCTTTAATTCACTTTTCGAGTTAAAGTCGTGTGACGCAGGACGAGGTTGTGAGCCTTCACGTAAGTAAGCCATAGATCACAACAATGATCTCCTAGTCAACGTAAATTCCGAATAGAGCCGAGGTGAGAAATTTTTAAAGGAACCCTCTATAGCGAAATATGTAACAAAATTGCATATCTTCAGATATGTATAAAGGTTTATCCATGCACTTCACTAGAACGTACCGTAGATTGCGTGATGTCATATAGATAACTTGACCTTAACTCCATAAAATGTGTGGGCCATAAGACGTACAGTTGTCATCTTATTCCACAGAATGTTTCGCTATTGGTTGCTTTCATTACCTAGTCCGTAACTAGTAAAAGTGACGTGGGGGCAAGACACATCCTTTTCTAATACCAGCAGATGTGGTGAAAGGTTTGCTTTATATGTTACGTCCCTGCAGAGCATCCGAATCATGGATACTAATTTGTCTGGTACCCGTTGTTGTCCAAGGTGGACCACATTGAATTTCGGGGTATATTATAGAACCTTCTTCAAAATCTAATTAATTTATGTAAACATATCTTCTATACACTCACCACTATTCATGACCACATACTTCGCTGGTCTGCCGTAACCTAAGCATGCACAACAGTCATCAATCATACCGAACATCGCGAACAATCTCACTCACTGATATGGTCTGTCGACGGTGTATATATGCAGCAACGAACTAGTTTAGTGGCCACACAAGAATTAGTGCTTCGCTGTAATTCTCGTTTGTGTCAATGCAGCCAGGGTACTTTATGCTCAGTTTGATTAGCCACACCAATCCCCGGGGCAAACATGATAATATCATTGCACAATGTCTGGGACTCTAGTTCTGAAAAGAACTAAGATTAATTTTTAACGCTGTCTTTATCAACACTGTAAATATATTTCTACACAGAGGCTTCGGCTTATTGTTCTTACACACCGGCTTCGGATTACTGATCCTCCACAGAGGCATCGGCCTACTGTTCTTAAGGGGTTTCGGCTTAATGTTCTTATACATAAGCTTCGGCATACTGTTCCCACATAGAGACTCCGGCTTACTAGTCTTACCAGGGGGTTTCTATGGCAAAGCTGATCGGAAAGGTACTTGAGAAATGATGTAGAATGAGAGACCAAAGAAGATATACATATTATAGGCCATACAGCAAACTAATTTTAAAAGTGTTTGATTGCTACTAATGACAGGTAAATTATGTTTTATGTTGTTTGCATCGAAGGAAAATACGCATACCCTTTCATATCTGTCGGTTTTATGTCCAACCAAAGATTAAATTACAAAAGCAACTCGAACTCGATGAAATGGCGTACTACCTCGTCGTTATCAAGAGAACACGAAGAGAGGCATAGCGACTCTTTTCCACATCTCTATGGTCTTACACAAAGGCATCGGCTTACTCTTGCTACATAGAGGCTTCGGCATTCTGTTCATACACAGAGGCTTCCGCTTACTGTTCCTACATAGAGGCTTCGGCTTACTGTTCTTGTACAGTGTATTCAATGATATCGGATGTCGAACCGTTCTCACCGGACATGTAAATCACATACCGAGCCGGTAATCTGCATATTCGATCCCGATCTACGCAGCGAAACCGAATAATCACATGTGCAACACATTAAGTTGTCAATCATATTAGCTGTCATCTGTCAAGCCAAGACCAGTTGGCTGTTGTCAAGTCAACACTAGTGTTCTCGGCAGAGTTTTGTTAAGGTAGGACAACTACTCCCAGAAGAGTGCTGTCAAGCCAAGACGAGTGTTGTCAAGCTAAGAGGAGTATCCTCAGCGAGGGAATCAGTTGATGTTATTACTGTAACTCAAATTACTTTGTAAATTAAAGATTAATGAAGAATACAAATCGCTACTTTAGAACCACAAGGTTCTTACTGACCTTGTTGTTCTACATAAGGTCGCGAAATTCCAACCCCAGATTCTTAGTTCGAAAGGTTTAGTAGATCCTAAAGAAAGACTCTGGACTTGACTGATGACTGAGCTTACCTCAGCCCTCGACAAAACCACGTTGCAAGGTGTTGAAGGTTTTCTACATTAAAAACTTAATGTGTTTTGATAAATGAGCTTCGACATTATTGCTAATTTCTTCCTACGATTTGAATGGTCGTTGCATTTTTCTTAGAAACATTCAAATGTTGCTCGATACATGTTGTCAATATCTTTTGGAGTGGATTGAATTGGTTTGAACGGTTTTTGTAAAATTGAACTTAGTTCAGGCCATTATATGCAATATTTCTTTTCTATGAATGTAGGCCAACAATTACCAGTTCACAAGGGGTTAATTCAATATGTGTCTCGCCAATGATAATGTAACGAAATGATAACAATGATAAGATACGAAAATAACCTCTTGGGTCCATATTGCGTACAATTGTATAATGGCGCTCTCATCTCTGTTGATAGATAGAAGAACAGTGAGATTTCCTGATTTTGACTGAATATATAATGTTAGGACGGTATTTTCGCTCAGACAAGAAGGTGCCGCTTTTGCTCTTGAGTTTAATGCTAAAGCTACTTCGATTGCAAAACATAGTTCTTTTGTGCAGGCAAAATCTCTGTACAGATACCACTATTCGAAATTATTATACGATTAACATTATTACATAATATCCCTTCTCCATGTCCTTTCTCAATTACCACAACAATAAATACAAGAATCTCTTCGGTGTCCTACATTTTGGGGAATATACGCATCCTTAGGCTATACACGTCTGTGCTAAGTAAATTGAACATAATTGTATTGCAGAGATAAATTGTAAATCACCTCGAGGGACATTCATAATCCCCATCTGCTGTTGTGCCCTTCTCTTTAATAACTCATGTTCGACAAACCAGACGACCTTCAGCATTACACCATCATGTTGTACTTGTAGTTGAGATGTGATACGAGTATAATTGAACTTGTTGTGCCACAGATAACCATGCAATGATAAAACCCTTTTTACCACTCTGAGGGCCATGAAGAAGATACAAGTTGTACATGAAGTAACTTGGCTTCAATTACACGAACCATGAAGAAAGAGTGAAGTGTAATGTTTCCCAGAAAAAAAGTGTAACATTAATTTAGTTTCCAACTGGAGCCATAAAGCATAAGAGAAAGAGACAGCAAACACTGGGTATGAAAATAAACCTGTTCATTAATTGAGGTGGATTGTAGATGTTTGATGTATGGATTGAATTGCGTTTTATTACACTTGTGTATATTTTATGAAACGCAAAGAAATATTTTGAAATTCGAATGAATAGGAATGGGTTTATGTAGTTCTTCATAACATGTTTAGTTTAAATTATTTTCCTAATTGTACTCGAAACAAGTTCATGAACTTTGTTTGTGAAATTATAGATTAAGTACGGAATTGAACGAAACTATGCTTCGGCTTGTATTATGCTAGGAACTTTGTTGCTGTTTATATTTCGTGAACTGGCAATACTAGCGTTGCCAGATGCAAACTGGAACTTCCATTGGAATGTGTGACATTTTTTTTAGCATAAACATACATACAGCGTTCTCACTTACGAACACTATTTGTTGTATTTACAGTGTGTTGAAAAATGCATCTTGTTCAAAAATTGGAATTAACCAGTGACAATTTTCGCGGGATGATTATTTATGATTTTCGGCGTGGATTATCGAGACAAGAGTATCTCAATCAACTTGTTTCGACTTTTGGTGATGAAGCACCATCAAAAACCACTGTAAATCGCTGGTCCCAAGAGTTCAGTCTCGGACCCCATTCGCTCCAGGATGAATTTCGTGAAGGTCGTCCAAAATCGGTTGTTCTGCCAGAAAACCTCGATGCAGTGCGTGAACTGATAATGCAAGATCGTCATGTGACATATCGTGAGATAGGGGCATCCTTGCACTTTAGTTCCACTTCAATACATTCGATTTTTCATGAACATTTGGCTGTAAAAAAGATTTATTCGCGTTGGATCCCACATAATTTGACAATCGCTGAAAAAAGGCTCGAGTCAATTGGTGTAAGGAAATGATTAAAAAGTTCGACCGTGGTGCTTGAAAACACGTGTATAAAATCGTGACAGGTGACTAATCATGAATATATGCGTATTAACCAGGAATATATGCGTAACGGTCGCCTGTTTCTTCGGCCGAATGGGTCATATGGCCATTGTTCCGCTTGAGCAACGTAGGACGGCCAATTCTGAGTGGTACACGACCATTTGTTTGCCGGAAATCTTCGGAGAAATTCGTAAAACCATCCGCCAAAGACGAATCATTTTCCATCATGACAATACGAGCTCTCACACATCTCGTGAAACAGGTGAATGTTTGAGCAGTCAAAACATCAAATCCTGATTTGGCACCAATGGTTTATTCTTGTTCCGGAATATCAAAGGTAAACTGCGTGGTCAATGATTTACGCGCGCCCAAGGAGCAGTTGAAGCGTTTTAGAGGTGTCTCAAGAGGAATGGAAAAACTGCTGTGACAAACGGTTTGAACGAATACAAAAGTGTATTGATCATCAAGGGAAATATTTTGAAAAACAGTAAAGCCATTTTCATTTAAAAATATTTGTTATTATTTACTTTTCCCGAAATATAAATAGCAACGCTCGTATAAACCAAAAATCGGGTGACAATATTAGGGTAAAATAGATTGCATTCAGGCATTCAGTCATAAAATTCTTTACATAATGTGGTTCCTTTTAGAATTAAGAAAATTCCCAATTCTGGAGAATTCCATGTGAACTGTCCACAGCTGTTGTTGTAATGACAGTAGCCGACCATGTGGAGACACAGTTGGAACGAAATCCATTCCTCTCTGAACCAATTAAGGCCGCTTCGCTTGACGATCTTATCAAAGCTCTCACTTCAACTCTTATCAGATCACTTGATTCCGCAGGCCCCACTGGATCCTAAGAACAACCGTTTCCCATGACATCTCATGAAACGATTGGGGAGAGCTTCTTACAGCCACTGAGCGGTGCACTTCCTAATTTTTCACTCACTGATTGGGACCTACAGTTTTACACCGATTCCGAACGGTATTTTGAGAAGCTTTTTCATGGATAAGTAGTCGATAGTGTCGCCATCACAAAACGAGGTGGCCGTCGTCGAAGGAAATGTAAGGTCGTCGTCGAAGAAAATGTAAGTGATCGAACCCACGTTCTCATGCACAAGAGCCGCGCGAGTTAATAAGAATCCTCCGTGTGGAACAAGGATCTGCTATTCCTGATTAAGTCTTGCAGAAAGCTGTGTAATATAGCTAAGTCCTCAAGAACGGAGATGACAACTTAAACCTTAGAGAATATTATAAAGAGTTAAGATCTTCAAATAGGAGGTATTTGAAACATTTCTGCGACGGAATTGAAAACGGGTCTGAAAATTTCACACTGTGTTAAGTCCCTTCTCACTCCACATCTGGAAGAACAAAATGGGCGATGGACGACATAGAGTGACGCATCGTTAGACCAAGTGCTTAACACATACTTTCCAGGAAACTGGTCCCAAGACATTTAGAGACGATTTGAAATCTCATTGATTTTTTGAACATTCCTCGTAGTTAATTACAAATCAACACTGCTCCCTTCAACTACCATCTGTTAATTGATTGCTGACAAATTTTTAACAACACTCAGAGAAATAATTGTTTGGTTTCCACAATTTAATTGAGGTTATCTAGATCGAATTGAGGTTGTCACAACTGCATTTAGTCCCCAAAACTGAAATTCAGTTGAAACAACCTCGTTCACAGTTGATTCGGTTGTGATAATTGAATTTGCAATTATATTCGTTCTGTTAACTACATTTTCTCTAGCTTCAGGTGCAACAATCGAATTTGTAATAAATGCCGTCGCAACAAGCGAAATTGGTGACAAAAACGGTTGCTGCAACTCCATTTGACATCAAATTGTTTGCTCGGGCCCCCGAAGTTGTTTCCTTAAGTGGTGATTTTTGAATATACATATTGCTATTTTTCTGTGTACATTTCAAGTTCTGCGTAAAGTACTGCTTGTAACTATCGAGTTTGGTTTCAATTCGATCACAATAAACCGAATTTTGCCTTAAGTCGGTTTCTTGGAACGAATTTGCCGTCAATTCGGTTGCTGTAACTGAACTTTGTCGGTAAACCGAATTCATTTTCAATTCGGTTACCACAACATAATGCTATAAATATTTCAAACGTGATGTTTAAAAATCAATAAACACATTAGAAAAGTTAAAGAATGTACAATTGTTACTGACGCGGTGTTATCATTATTTTTTTTTTGGGTGAATTCGGTTGTGACAACTTCTAATTCAGCTGTAATAACCTCGAAATTGGTTATGACAACCTGTTATTTGGCTGTGTCAATCTCCTATTCGGTTGTGATGACCTCAAGTGTGGTTGTGACAACTTCTAATTTCGGTCACGGCTAATTCGGCTGCCACAACCGAGTTTTTCCTGTGAATGAAGCTGCGTCATTTAGTTTGTGTTTGACAGCCATCACGATGAGTACTATGGAGACTTCTCTGCATCATCAATTTCAAGGGTTAAGAAGAGGATTACTGAATTCCGTTGTGGACTCACCAGCACAAGTGACGCCGAACGTTCAGGTCAACCAAAAGAGGTCGTCACGCCAGAAATCTTCGATAAATCCGTGGAATGATATGAGCGTGTAGATAACATTTTATAATATTATTTGAAAATGAAAAAACTATCTCCGCGATGGGTGCCGCGATTACTCTCACTCGACCAAAAGCACAACCGTTTGACCACATCAAAGGTGTACTAGGCTATGTTCAACCGCAGTCCAAAGTATATTTTTGCACTTATTCGTAACCTCGGAGAAGCCATGAATCCAGCACAATACACCAGATAACAAGGAACAGTCTAAGCAGTGGCCTTCTTCAGGTGAACATGAATCAAAGGAGGCCAGGTTGGGTCTGTCGGTAAACAAGGTTATTGCGGCTGTTTTTTGGGATTCATTCGGTGTCATGCACATCGATTACCATGGAAAGGGTAAAACGATCACAGACAAGTAGTACTCTCAGCTGTTGGAGAGATTCAAAATTGATTCGATGCAAAAAACGACCAGGTTTAGTGAAGAAAAGAGTGGTCTTCCACCATGAAAACACACCAGCCCACCGGTGTATAGTCACCATATCACCAGGCCACCGGTGTATAGTCACCATGGCAAAAATCCATAAATTGGGCTACGGATTGTTACCTCCTTTCCCATATTTTCCGGACTTAACCCTCCAGTAAATACTTTCTATTTACTAACCTGAAAAAATTAATAATGAATTTGAACCCAATGAAGAGGTCATCACTGAAACAAATGCATATTTTGCGCAGCGTGAGAAAACCTGATAGTGGGAAGGAATACAAAAATTTAAAAAACGATGGACCAAATGTATCAAGCAAAAAGGACACTGACTACCTTGAGAAATAAAATTGTTTTTGGTCGAAAAAATTGTCAATTTGCTTTCGTATGGAGTTTTTTATCTGGCGCACAACACACGTACTTCAAGTGCAGGTCTACGGAGACAGCACTGCATGAACTGGTAGGAAGCATAAAAAAAATTGTTGGCTACTAAGGGGAATACGTTGGTAGCCTTCCTTGGCATTGAGAATGCGTTCAATAATATCACTCCGAATACGATAGAATTTACGTTTTCTGGTGCTCTTAAGGTGAATGTGCATCTTATACCGAATACTCACCACCAGACGCGTTACAGAAGAATTTGTCACCTCGAACTCTACGTATTATTTTAAAAGTGGTACACCTCAAGGAGGGGTCTTGTTCCCACTTCTATGGAACCCTGCGCTGAATGGAATACTGGTCACCCTCGAAAATGCAGGTGCAAAAATTGTTGCGTATGTGGACGATGTATTCCAGTGCCCTAAGAACATTCTCCAAGGTAGCTTCCGGACTATGTGCAGATGCATGGGTGAAAATGGTCTAGGTGTAAACCCGGCCAAGACCAGGCTAATCCTTTTCACCCGCAGGTATTAAATACCCGCCGTGGAAATTTTGAATGGTTCAGAAATGAAGCTTGAAGAGTGGTCAAATACCTGGGTGTGATTTAGGACAACAAGCTTAGATTCAGATTCAATATTATGGAGGCGAAAAGACGACGATTGCTCAATACACCTGCAAGAGGGCTATACACTAGGTTGTAAATGGGGAGTTTCTCCGACGATTGTTCACTGGATCCATACAGCGGTGGGGAGACCCATAATGCTACATGGGGTTATCGGGTGGTGGCAGTCTCGAGCAACTGCAGACAGCTATTGTGCACTACTGACCCGGGTTCAGAGAATGGCGATGAGTTATCCCAATCTTAGGGCTTAATAAACCTGCTAACCAGGGATAGTTTTACCTCCCGTTCTCCCTCTTATCACCTATAGCAAAGGTTTTGAGTCTTTACTCTTGCTGACCCTGAAAGAGCATTTTCAGCACGCAAATCACCAAAATAGCACGCCAAACACAAGCCATTGTAGCAAAACCAGTGTCCAGATGGGAAACCACTACGACGAACCGTCAAAAGCAAAATTAGACAAAAAAATACACTGGGTTAATTGTAAATATAAAATTTGTTTTGTAAGTTCTATTTTTATAAATAATTTATTATTTATAGACATAAATTTTGTATTCTATAAAATTCTGATGAGAATCACATGTCTCATGAACATGAAAAATATTTGAATTTAAATGGCGAGAGCCAACAACAAACTCTGTGTCAAATTTACAACAGTTACGCTCACAGTCCGTTGTACACACATGGGACAACTTAATTATAAGACAATTATAATTTTTTGTTTAATTTGAATTTCCTGTTCAAATGCAAATTAAAAAAACTTTCAATACCATTGGCAATTTTGGTTTTCTAATTTTTATACAGTACAGGTTTATGAATTTAAAAGTACTATGAGGCAATACCTATCAAAGCCACAAATCTCTATATATAAAATACAGACTTTAAAAACAGAATTGCCATCTGTCGAACAAACTCAAAATAATTAAAAGCAATCCCATATTTCATTTCAATTTGCATCTGATTCCATAACCTGCATTTGCATTGCCTGAGCAAAATCAAATTCAATTTGTTATAATTGTCATTGCGAACAATGGCAATTCTTTTGCATTTGCTTTAGGTAAAGTAGTGCAAATTAAAATTCAATGCAAATTAAAAAAACCCATGTATGCCGTTGTAAACTATTATATTTATACATTTATATATTTATTGACATTTGTTTTATTTTACAATTTAACTACAAATACAACAGACCGTGAGTACCGCAAAAATTTGCATCAAAATATTTATTAGGTTTATTTTAAAATATTAAACCAAACGCCTAATCTTTTGAGTCTAGCAACACTACATCGAGATTGTCAGAAAAAGTTAATAGTACGTTAGTTAGTACCCACTAATTGTCAAAACAACACTAATTGTTTAAACAACAAGCAGGGTCAAGGGCCTTACAAAATAAGGATAACATGTTTCTTCAACCGGCTCAATCTTTAGCTTTTCCCATCCAGTTGGTAACACCAATCTCTCGCAGGCAATATTGCCCCTAGTCTTTGCTGCGAAGTCTTGGATGTCTTTCGAGTAATTCTCCGAATACTATTCGCACTGGTTCATTCTGATCCATTCTACTGACATGAACTAGCCAGCGAAAACGCGCTATTTTGATACGCATGACTACATCGATGTCGAGATACAGATTATACAGCTCGTGGTTCATCCGCCGTAGATACTCGCCCTTTTCTATTATGGGACCATGTATATTTCGGAGTATTGTTCTCGAAGACTCCCAGGGACGTTTCATCATCAGGATGCGATATGACTAGTGCCCAAAAAATCGTAATTTTTTCGGTTTGTTCGAAGAATAATTTTTTCAAGAAACCGGTTTTCGGTTTTCAATTTTGGCAAAAACAAGTAGAGCAAGGTTTTGATATAAATATTTTTAGAGACCATTTCATATACTTATTCGTGTTTATACCTCACAGTTTTACAACTCTATTTTAAATTTGACAATCTCGGTTTAATTTTAAATTAAAATTTAGATCATATTCCAATTTGGAATGCGTGTTTAACATAACATTTAAAATTTTTATTCCAATTTGGAATGCGTGTTTAACATAACATTTAAAATTTTTATTCCAATTCATATTATACTGATTTAAATTCCAAATTCGAAATTTGAAAAAGATTTTCATGTATGAAAGTCTTCCCAGTAGGAAAAAGAGGTATGCAATAATGCATTACATTATGCTTACTTTCCGTTCGAGAGTGATGCTATCTTCCCTTACGAATTCCCAATACTTTCTTAAAAGAATTGCCGCCTGTCGTAAGCATTATTTTGAAAGGATAAGAAGACATGTTATCACTCGAGAAACTTCGTATTTAGATTCCACAATAACTTCTTTTTGGTAATGAAAGTGTAATGCATTGCAATATTGAGAACGTGCATTCCGAATATGGTTTCTTTTTGGAAGAATTTTTAAGTTATGCTTTCCAAAAGCAGGCATTTTCCCCTTCTCGATACATGAAAACGTAAGCAATAATACTTCTTTTCTCGCTTACAGTGTAATGTATGCGTAAGGTATAAAAACGTATTTACAATTTTTGTTTTCTTAAATAAAATTTAAAAATTTATAAAATGTAGATAATATTTATTTTATTCAAAACAACAAGTAAGCAAGCACAAGAGATTTTTGGTTTCGGCTTTGCATTCTGTTTCTAGTTTCTTTTTGTAAACAACAAAATGAAGTATTCAAAACTTGACTTACCATTGGAAATACCTTACCAAATTTCCGACTGGAGTAGTAAGTTCAAAACATTTATTATAAAATAATTGACATTATAAAATTTGAGGAAAAAGTTTTAAATTCTTATTCAAATTTTGAAATTTCAAATTCAAATTTTGAAACTGTTTGCAAGTGTCATTTGGAACTTATTAAAGCACGCAATCAAATTTGAAAATAGAAATCATGGTTCTTAATCTTCTATTTCATTAAAATTGGAAAATCATATAATTTATAATGGTTGTTAACACAAATTGAGTGAAAACCGGTTAACCGATGTAAAAAAGCCGGTTTTCGGTTTGTCCGAAAATTACGTTTTTTAAAAAACCGGCACACAGGTAATAGCAAAAAACCCTTTTGACCGGTTTCGGGTTGGGACACTCTAGATATGACCGACTATTCTGCGCCATAAAGCGAGACAGGTTGTACGAGAGTTTGATATAGTTAGATCTTCGTTTCTCGAGGGAGGGTCTGATCTATGAATGGCTTGGTTAGACCGAAATAACACCTGTTTCCAAGCACAATCCTCCGTTTGAGTTCCAGTCTGACGTTATTGCTTCTGTTCACGGCAGTTACGAAAAAAATAAATGCGTCCACTACCTCGAAATTATAACGGTAATCAACGTTCACTCTTTCATCCAATCGGGTGGATGTTCTCCTTATTGAAACCATGAATTTCATCTTGTCCTCATTTAGTGCCAAACCCACTTTTGTCGATTCCTTCTCAATTCTCGGAAATACTGCCGTAACTTCTCGCAGATTTCGTTCAATGTTGTCTAAATCATCAGCATACGCGAGCAGCATAAGTCTTTGGCTGCTGATAGTTTTATTTGTGTTGACTGCAGCTTTTCCCACGATGATCTCAATTTATATGTTGAAGAAATCGCATGGAAGAGTTTCAGCCAATCTGAGGCCTTGCCTCGTACTAAATGGTTCGCTGAGATCTTTACCAATCTTTACTGAAGTTTTCGTGTCGGTCCGTGCCATTCTATAAAGGCGTATCAGCTTAGCTGGAATACCAACCTAAGACATAGCTTGGTATAGTTTTCCCCGTATCGAGCTATTGAAGGCAGTCTTATAATCTACAAAGAGGTGGCAAGTGTCGATTTCTTTTTGTGGGTTTTCTCCAGGATTTGTCGTAATATGAATATCTGGTCGATTGATGACTATCCAGAGTTAAAGCCACACTGATAAGGTAGATCAGGTGTGCAACAAATGGCTTTATTCTATCGCACATTACAATCGAGAGTACCTTGTATGCGACGGACATAAGGCTAGTTGGTAGATATTCACGGGTCGCTTTTTTGAAAACCGGACTCAGTATGCTAAGACTTAAATCGTCGGGCATGTAATCGGCTAGCCAGATTTTGCGTATGAGCGGACGCATGCACCTTTCCAGCGCATAACCGCCAGCTTTACACAGCTCAGCCGGTAGTACATCAGCACCAGTGACTGTCTTGTTCTGAAGCTGGGAAATTGGAGTTATAATTTCGCCTTGACTAGGAGGGTTGCATCCGAAGCCATCGTCCTCTATATAAAAACATCCTCTAAACATCAACATCAACCTCCTCATCTATATTGAAGTCTCTTTCTCCAAAGCAGAGAAGTGATCTCTCCATATTCCGAATATTATTTTTTTTATCAGACCAACTGTCAGGGGATGCCCCCTATAAATGCAGTGCATTGTGTGTTGGCAATGGAAAAATTGTGGTAGTGGAGGGTGGAAAGAGGGAGTAGTGTCTGTTAACATTTGCCTTGAATCTTTGTATGTCACAATTGGTGGGAAATACATTAGGCGGAAGTTTATTCAACATACGGGCTGTAGGCCGAATTTTCTCTCTAGTGCGTAGTGCTGTCGACCGGCCACTCGATAAAAAAACGGAAGAGAGTTCCTGGAAAGCCGCGTACTTCGGTTAAATATCCTCATGTCTGGTATAATTTGACGGATGTCCGAGGAACACATACCGTGGAAATATCGATACAACAACGACACGCACCCACAAACTCTGCAGATCAGAGACAAAATTCCCGTCCTTATCTCTACAAGAGGAGGCCCCTGATCCATGACCATTAGTTTGACTTTGTACTTAGCAGTAAAATTTACGGGCATCATTCTTGCTTATGTAGGATTCAATTTGATCACTCTCGCGCTTTCTCCAAAAACATTTTTCGTACTAAACAAACGGGTTTCCTCTCTCCTCTTCATCTTATACCGCTCTGTCGCACCTGGCGTTACAATTGACTGAAGCGTTGCCTTGCCAATTCAATGCTATTGAAATCAGTTAACTATTATTTTCGACCTGTGCCTGGAACTGCTGATGATATTATTTTCGATTTGGGGATTAATTGGCGAATGCGACAAAACCAAGGTGTCATCTTTGTTATCATACAGCCAGTGTTGTGCAAAAATTATTTAAAATAAGAAATAAAAAGGTAACAAATAAATTTTATTTATTTGTCACTTTGAATAGCAAATTACTTTTTTATTTCTTTATTATGGAAACCAAATAAATTAAATTTGTTATCTCTTATTCGCTTGTTGAAAAATTGAAAGAAATTTAGAAAAAAAACAATAAAATTTGTATTGTTGGTTATTAAAGCTTAACTTTGAAACAACACACTTTTCAAATATATGGCCCGATAGTTTTTTGCGATCACGGTAAATTAGTCATCGTAGCCTAGGGAAATAACCGCTTGACAGCAGCAGATGTCAGTAAGGGGGTGTTGAAATATATAAAAGTTATTTTTAAAACTGAATACTTTGATAAGTATTCCAACGATATCCTGTAAAATATTCAGGATCTGCAAACCGTTTTATGTACAATTAATTACTACATATTCATATAAATAAGATAATGCTTTTCCTGAAGCTCCCCAGTAGGAGTGAAGGCTCATGCTGAACTTGATAAGAATTCAGCTAAATGATCTAGATTGTTCCTCGGTTCGAACACCTTACTTTACTTTTATTGACTATTTTACAACCCCATGAGGCTATCAGTGGTGCTATGGTAATGTGCGCATCTCTTGTGCATGAGAACGTGGGTTCGATCTCTGCTTAGACTACCTCAAATTTCTTTAGACGGCTGTCAACTCGCTTAGTGACGACGACATTTTCGAGTATTTAGCCATGAGAAAGTTTCTCAAAATACCGTTTGGAACCGGTGAAAACTGTAGGTCCCAATCAGTGAGTGTGAAACTAGAACCCGCACAGCTCACTGGATTGTGAAAAACTCTTCTTAAACCCTTCATGGGATGCAACTGGAAATAATTTTTTTTTAATGAGGGCAGGATGTCACATATTAATTAAACAAACAAAATAAACAAATTTTGAAATTTTTCTCCAACTGGTTCTATCCTGACGAGAATCAGTTGGTAACACCAAGAATACGGAGGGATTCTTCGGCCTAGTCTAGGTCCATCGGAGTCTTGGTCGTCCCATTTTCCTGCTTCCATCGGGTACGTTATCGAAAACCTTTCAAGCTGGCTCATCTTCATTCATTTTGATAACATGACCTAACCAAAGCAATTGGCCCAATTTGATTCGCCTAACTAAGTCCATGTCAGAATACAGATGATATAGGTCTTGGTTCCAACGACATCGGTACTCATCGTTTTCTTTAATAGGACCATATATTTTACGGAGAATTTTTCACTCGACTACTCCCAGGTGTTTTTCATCCGCTTGCGATATGACCCAATTTTCGGAGCCATATGTCAGGACAGGTAAAATGAGAGTCTGGTATAGCCAGACTTTTGTCCGTCGAGAGAGGGCTTTGTTCTGAAACTGCTTGCTGAGCCCAAAATAGCATCTATTTGCAATCACAATTCTCCTATATATCTCCAGGCTGACGTTGTTGCCCTAGTCCATGACGGATCCAAGGTAGACAAATTCATCTACCACTTCAAAATGAAATCGGTTGTAGACGGTTAAGTGCCGACCAAGACGAGAGGTTTACCCAGTCCTTGACATCATCAGTTTTGTCTTGTTCTCATTCACAGCAGGACGCACCTTCGCTGATTTTTTTTCGGTTCCTGAGAATACTGCAGTAACTTCTCGCAAATTGCCTCCAATGATGTCTATGTCGTCAGCATACTCCAACAACATATGGATTTTCATGTTAATGGTCTTATTCGTACTTACTGCAGTTTTCTTCGTTATTATCTCCATTGAGATGTTGGAGAGATTGCACGAAAGTGTGTCGCCTTGTCTCAGTCCTCGGTTGGTACAGAATGGTTAGGTGAGGTCTTTCCCTACCTTCAGTGTTGATTTGGTGTAGATCAGCGTCATTGTACAGAGGCGGATCAGTTTTTCCGTAATCCTAAGTTAAGGCATAGCTTCACGCAAAGAAAAAAACGTTTATTGCTCGGTTAACGCAACTATACTTTGATTAGTATCAATTTATTAATCGAAACCGTTCATGCAGTTCTCTCTAATAAACTCGTATATCGCAAATGTGTATTATGTCACAAAATATCACAAAATTACATTTGCCGCAAATTGATATATACGTTTGGGATAACTGAAATTAGCCATTTTTGTAATGCGAGCACAGATTACGAAGAACGTAAATTTCTCTCATTCTGTCGACTGTATGCACAGTCTTATCCACTCGTTTGGCTTCCACACTCAAGCATTCACATAAAAGTGATCACACACTATAATGTTTCTTTCTACCTTGTCAATATATCTGCGATGGACAATTGAAGCGTTGTAGTTTGCTGCGCTTTTAGTTGTTATGTGAATGCAAGGCGAGACAGATGTGTAAGTAGACTTTGAAAAAATAGACAAAAACACCAACTTTTTTTTAAAACAAACTTTATGGGTAAAAGCAAACTCATGACAGTTGGAAATTTAAACAAAAAAGAGCTTTTTAACTCGTTTACTGCAAACGATTTAAAATTCTCGCACACGTTTTCTTAGTTTCAAGTAACTACAACTCGGTTGCTGTATTCGAAAGAACAGTAGGTGGAACCGGTTTTCGTTTCTCGCAAACGTTTTTCGGCTCTAATTTTTCATAACTCGTTTACAGCAGACGTTATTCAGTTCTCGCAAATGTTTTTTATTTTGGAGTAACTAGAACTGGGTTGCTGTAACCGAAACAACAGTTGGATAACCGTTTGTCGTTTCTCACAAACGTTTGCTGCAAACGTTTTTCGGTTCTCCCAAACGAAATAACGTGTATGGCTTAACAGAAGTTCGTTTCTCCCAACTTCAGTCTCCAAACGAACTTCAGTTATCTGAGATTTCGTTTGGGAGGAACGACTTTTTTCTCTGCGAGTTCGTACAAGTTTCCGCGTATGTGCCTATCGAAAGCAGTTTTGTAATCGACAAAAATATGGTATGTATTGATTTGATTTTCGTGGGTCTTTTCCAGGACATAGCTAGGCGAATCAAATTAGGCTAATTGCGTTGGTTAAGCCCTGTTATCACAATGAACCAGCTTTGCACAATTTTCCCCATATGGGGCTAACGAAAGCACCGTTATAATCGACAAAAAGATGATATGTATCGATTTGCTTTTCGTGGGTGTTTTCCAGGATTTGGCATAGCGTGAATATTTAGTCAGCCGACTTGCCTGGTCTATAACGACATTGATTATGTCCAATCAGGTTTTCAACAATTGGCTTTAGTCTTTCACATAATACGCTCGACAAGACCTTATACGCGATGGATAAAAGACTTATACCGCGATAGTTGGAACAGACACACGGGTCACCCTTTTTGAATACAGGACACATTACACTGAGACTCCAATCGTCAGGCATAGATTCCCCCAACCAGATACTGCATAGAAATTGATGCATGTGGGCTAGCAGTTTTTGGCCACCGGCCTTAACAAGTTCAGCGGGTAGCTCATTCACACTAGCGACTTTATTATTCTTAAGCCGGGTGATTGCCGTTCTAATCTCCCCTTGGCTACACTGGCTTAAGCAATCATTATCTCCTGATCTTCAGTAGAAGCATCTGAGAGGGGTAGTGCTGAGAAGTGATCTCTTCACATTTTAAGCATACCCTGCCTATCAGATTCCCGTTCTCGTCCTTGCAGCAGGGCAGCCCATTAGTCGTCCCGATATTCGATCTTCTTACCCTCTGGAGAAAATTCGGCTCTTGTGCATGAGATCGTGGGTTCAATCCCTGCTCTGACCACTTTAAATTTCTTTCGACGGTGGTCACCTCGCTTAGTGACGGCGACACTATTGAGTATTAGGCAATGAAAAAGCTCCTCAAAATACAGTTCGGAACCGGTGTAAAACTGTAGGTTGTGAGAAGCTCTCCCTAATCCCTACATTACCCTCTGAAAAAATTTTGGGGATTCATTATTCATGCTGCACATTTCTGTCCTTTCACTCTCTCTCTCTGCTCTCTCTCGTTGGTCCTAAATGGCTGGTTCGCTTCTCAGACTCTTGAACCGATCATTCGCCGCACGCGTTTAACTGACTGTTTTGTTGCCATACGTGCGCGTCAATTTCATCAGTTGTAATGCGACATTCTTTGTCGTAATTTTGAATCACGTATCTATTACAGTATATACCTTTGCCTACTTTTGCCCGCCAGTGTGATAGACGATTTAAGATGTTTGGGGAAATATTTTTAAACCTAAAATTGACAATTCAAACAAACTGGACTACGGCATAAATTAAAATGTTTGTCATTCGATTTGATTTGTGAAGCCTATATAGAAAAAAACCTATCAAAACTCATGAATATGCACAATGGGCGATAAGGGATTTTATTTATTCGATACAAAGTTCAAGTTGGGAATGGGAATATTTTTAATTTGTTTTGAGCTACAGGGGATTTACGAGGAAATAAGGGCATATTATATTTAATTTGTTGAATACCTTAGTTATCCCAGCATTACTGTTCCGGAATTTGCATTATGATACAAAACCCTGTTACGAAGATTTTTAATACGTGAAATTCAAGGGGCCAACATTTGCTCGTTAAAGTCTGGCATACAAATTAAGATATTAGGCCAACAAAATAAAACATAAGACAATTTCGACCCATCTGCCCGCAATGATCGAAAGTGACAAGAATTTGATTTTACTGGAGAAAGATTTATTCTCTGGCAAAATATCAAATTGAAAACTTTATATCTCTAAGTTTTTTTTTTACCCCGCTAAAGTTAATCGTAGCTTAATTTGTAAGGGACAGCTAAACGATTTTAAGTGGCATTTCAATTTCCCACTTAAATTCCTACTTCAGCAATGACAATGTTGCCACTTCTTCAATTTCAAGAAATGACAACAAAAGTTATCTTAGATAAATGTTGTTATCATTTCTTGCGAATGAAAATGTTACCAAGGAGACACTCAAAAGCAGAATTTTGCAAAATGGCTTACACATGGTAACTTCATTAAAATTATTTTATTTAATGGAAGACTACGTACCTCTAAATTTGAGGGATAGAATTTTATTTCCGATTGAGAACAAAATTAGAATTAAATTGTTCACAACAACGCGCGGTAAATGTTATGCATATTGATGATGGTAGAATTATCTATCAGGTATAGTCGTTTGAACAGGTGATGACATTTTTTACATGTCATTTTTCGTGTTACTTGTCAAAACCATATGTATTTTGTTTTTATACTTTGTTCTATTCTTGTATTGTTGGTATATAATTGTGTAAGTTTGACAACTGAAACGAATGAACGAAAATAAAATGTCTGTTGTTGCTGTTTACAACTCCAACAACATCTGCTACTACCATGTATTTGTTAGCACTGGTTAAACACGTGTTGCCGTACCGCATTTTTTTTACCCATTGTAGCAAATGTTGCACACATTTCGTAGTATTAAGTGTGGATGGTTTTAATTGGAAAACACATAAACGACGACAGGCTACATGAACACACGACTACAAATGCCGCTGACTGCAAATGTAGACGTGTGGCTTAAGGTGGACCTTGAAATGACATTTTTGCGATATTTTGGTAGATGAGGGCTCTATTCCGTGCCTTTTTGAAAAAAAATGACAATGCCGAAAAAAAAACTTAAAAAAAAAAAACATTAGGGGTTGCGCACGAGCCGAGAAAAAGGTCCACTTTGCCAAAATTAGGGGGGAAATTGCCATAGGTCATCAGGGGTCACCCGTAGGGGGGAAGAATGTATGGCCGACCCCCATTAACTTTTTACCGCCAACATTTTCCCCCAAGACACCCACCCCCTATCTCCTCCCCTTAGGGGGGTCACCATACAAAAATGGAGGTTGCTCAGTATTTTCGAAAAACACCATAGGTCATCAGGGGTCACCCCTAGGGGGGCAAAATATATGACCGACCCCCATTAACTTTTCATCCCCAACATCTTTTCTGAACAAACTTACCCTCTATCTCCACTCCTTGAGGGACTCCCCATACAAAAATAAAAGAAGCTGTAATTGAGTAGTACTACTAAGCACTCTTAATATAATATAGTCAAATTAACATATTTTTGTTCGCTGATGGGTATTTCTTGCGGTAAGAATCGATAACATGTAGTAAATACTGTTTCTCTTCTTCGCCTTGACACAGTATTCTATTATAATCTTGTATCATTTTTACTCCTCTTTCGGCAGTGTCGTTCACAACGCGCAAGTTATTTACAATTCTACGACCTTCTTGATAGTCTGCGCGAGATTTCCAGGTTGCTGGATTTGCAAGAATGAAATCTTGCGATATTCCAAATCGTACAAATAAATTTTTGGAATTATGAGAGACGAAGTTGCTCAAGTCTTTAGCCAAGAATTCCGCATTCACATCTTTGAATTTCACCTCGATTTTTTTAACGCTGGTGCTTTTGATTACGACGCGAGGAGCTGGGGGAACCGGGTCGTCTTCTTCATCTTCTTCGTCTTCTTCATCTTCTTCGTCTTCTTCATCTTCTTCACCTTTTTCGTCTTCTTCATCTTCTTCACCTTCGTCATTCTCATTTTCTAGCAATGCTTGGGCCATTTTGGCCTTCAACTCATTTGAAACCTTGTCATCGAAAAAGGCAAGGGCTATGTGCTCATCGGCGAGATACCATAGGTGACCGATAAATTTCTTTATCATTACCCGAGATAAATCCTGGTCAACGGACTTGTACTCGACGATGTCCTTCAAAAACTTCCAATCTTGATTCGGCGCCTCAGCTGCTCGAGAAGAACCAAACCATGCCTTGACGTAAAGTCGCACCACAAAAATACAAACGTGTCGAATACCATTCAATTCACATACAGATAAGTGAAAAGTTCTCCGAAACAAAAACATCTTGAGGCTGTAAATGGCTTTTGCCATCCATCGAGCATGGGAAACGGGTCCTGGAGGTCGGAAATGGTAATTCTCAAGTTTTTCACCCAGAAACAAAAGAATTAATTGTAGCATTTCTTTGTAGTCATCGCGAGGGTATTTCTCCTTCAATTGATCTAAGCAAAACTTCTTTATGCCGACTTGCATTGCCACAGGAATTTTTCTGACGACTTGATCGTCTATCAAGCCAGAATGGAATGGTTTAACCTTTACAGCGTCCCATTCCTGTTTGAAACGGTCAAAGCAAGGAACGCCTGGTGCACTGGTCTTTCCCATTTTTGTCTCAAAAACTTCCCTTAGCACCAGTTCGTATACGTGGTGTCTGCAAGGTAAATATAAGATTTCTCTCTAAAACAGCCGCTCAAGAGCAACTGCGGCTCCGGAGAATGGGCCACTGTTCGTTGATGTCGTGTCGAAAGAAAGTCCTTGTATTCGATGTGTCATATGCCAAGATGCCAACAGTTGATAAACGGCATGTGCTATTCTCCGGCCTTTTCCTTTCCCATCTTCTACTTTGGGAACTCCAAGAAGTTGTTCTTTTTCTCCGTACGAGACAATTACCGGTAGACGGTCCACCTTCTTTGTACCCACAAAATCCAAAAGCATTTTGCCATCCCAATGGACTACGAAGGATTTAGCTGGAGATGAATGAAACGCGTTGAAGAATAAGAATTCTGAATGAGAGCAAATAAATCTATGCGATCTTACTTCTGGATTGTCTTTCACATAACTCAGCATGTTCTCTCGATTTGAACGCCGACATCTCCGAAGCGGCGTACAGTTTATTGTGTATTGTTGAGGATCGCGTCCAAATGCTTCTGCCGCCGCTATCATAATGCCGACCGCGTCTCGGTCAGTCACTTTGCACTTGTCCAAAGCTGATAGGACTCGTTCAGTAAAACATTGTTTGTAACCTCTTCTGTCACCAACATTTGACGGGCCAGCTTCTGCCGGGAAGTTTTCGTCCTGTCTCCCATTATCATCGCTTGAATCACTGCTTGAAAATTTAACCACTGCAATTGAACGAATTTCATTTGAATATAAACATTGGACGAACACACAAAGCGCGAAATAGCTTACCGCCTTTAGCGAACCGATCTCTAATAGATTCCGTTGCACGTTTGCGTCGCAACTCTTCTTTTTCTTCGCGCTCAGCATTTCTTTTCCTCGTTCGAGTATCAGTAGCGTCCACACCTCCCATAGTTCCTGGCCGGCCATCTTCTCTTTGCTTTAGCAGAAACTCAATGTCTCCGGTATTTGTCATTTTCTCAAGGGCGTTGGCGTGTGCGATGTCGAAAAGATTATCCAAGCTATCAGAAAACGTATTCTCTTTTTCTCTAGTGGACTCAGTCTTTCTGTGAGATGACTTTCTTAAAGCATCCCACTCATCGTGAAGCGCAGCTATTTTTCTTGTAACATCTCCTCTGGCTTTCGTCGGAATAGCTGCTTAGCGCCAAAAAATCATCACTGCGTCCGCGACTATAACCGCACTATTTTTCTTCGACATGTTTCGTTTGCGAATGTTGAAGAAATGCATTCTTAGCACTTGCTTCTTCGACGGTAATTTGTTCCCCGTAATATTCATGCTTGGATAACCAATCAAAAAAATATCGTCGCGCGATCTAAGTCGTGTTGTCATCTTAACTTTTAAAAAACGGGAGAAAAATCAATTTACTTTTCGCGGTCGTCGGCACTTGTTGAATGACAACAATCGATGAATGAACTGCTATTTATAACTACTACGTAGTTTGCAATATTTTACTGCCAGGTACTGATGAATGGGGGCATCTGCTAAGGGTGCCTATGTACCTGATTCAGCACGTGTGCGTTTCAAATTTTTCAAGACTTTCCAAACAATGACCACTCTTGAATATTGGTGGAATTTCTGTAAAAAAATCAAAAAAAATCAAAAAAATCTCGATATTGTGCAACTGTAAATACATAGATTTTCAGTATTTTTGTATGGGGAGTCCCTCAAGGAGTGGAGATAGAGGGTAAGTTTGTTCGGAAAAGATGTTGGGGATGAAAAGTTAATGGGGGTCGGTGATATATTTTGCCCCCCTAGGGGTGACCTCTGATGACCTATGGTGTTTTTCGAAAATACTGAGCAACCTCCATTTTTGTATGGTGACCCCCCTAAGGGGAGGAGATAGGGGGTGGGTGTCTTGGGGGAAAATGTTGGCGGTAAAAAGTTAATGGGGGTCGGCCATACATTCTTCCCCCCTACGGGTGACCTCTGATGACCTATGGCAATTTCCCCCCTAATTTTGGCAAAGTGGACCTTTTTCTCGGCTCGTGCGCAACCCCTAATGTTTTTTTTTTTTAATTTTTTTTTTCGGCATTGTAATTTTTTTTCAAAAAGGCACGGAATAGAGCCCTCATCTACCAAAATATCGACACAAGGTCCACCCTAGTGTGGCTGCTACTGAATTATTTTCAAGACGGCAACTGCAAAGTAAACAGCTGATCTGTAATGTTGACGTTTGTGTTATTGTCTTATTTGTGTTAGAAGAAAATAAAATGTCTGGAGAATATTTAATAATCAATCAGTGAGTGAAAACTGGAAAGCGCACAGCTCAGTGATTGTGAGAAATTCTCCCCGGTCCCTTCATGGGATGTAATGGGAAACCATTTATTTATTTATTTTTTTATAGAATATTTAATAAATATTATTACAAACATAACAAAAATTGTGAAAACAGTTGATTATTCTGTCAGTGGTGCCACTTCAGGCATTGACAGCTCTAACCTGTTGATTGTCGCCCACACAAATAGAAATTAGTTTAATTCAACTACAGCTACATAAGTAGCATAGACAACAACCTGCAGTCGTGTCGCCTTGCCGTCGTTAAAATGTTCACTTGCATATAAACGCATGTATTTTATTTTTGACAGGTTATGGTCGGTAGCCTGTCGTCGTCTATGTGCAATAATAATACTGCACCAAATATTCAATTTTCTATAATTTTCTCAAATTAGCTAGTTATGTTGAACGAACTGGTCCGCTTAATATTTTATCATACGATTTCATTTGTAAAGTCCAATAAAGAATACCAACAAAAGGGCAAAAAGGGATTTTTACGGCATCAACAATTTTTTGATGACATCGATGGCGGTCCCGAAACTAGCCGAACTGGCGTATAGATTGTGCCAGTAGTTTGATAAACAAAATATTTTAGTGAAAGGTGGCAACCTTATAAAAATATATGTGTTAAGTTTCAAGGCGCCACGTTGTGTAGTATTTTTATTTGAGCCATCAAAAGTAAACAATCTCAGTGAATTTGGAAATGTGGAAAAAATTTCTCACCGTAATGTAATTCAATATTTCCATTTGAAAGTTTTCAGTTCAAACAATATTAAAGGCGAGCTAGCTTCTACTCTGGGGGAGTCTGCTCCTTCGTTTACGACTGTAAAATATTGGGTAGCAGAGCTTAAACGAGTCCGTACGAGCTGCCAAGACGAACACCGTAGTGGTCGACCAATTGAAGTGTCCACGCCAGAAACGATTAAGAAAATCCAGAAAATGGTATTAGATGATCGTCGGTTGAAGGTGCGTGAGTTAACTGAAATGGTAGTCATTTCAAAATGTGCTATACATCATATATTGCCCTAAGATTTGAAGATGAGAAAGCTGTGCGCAAGATGGGTGCTGCGCTTGCTTTCAATAAAGCAAGAACAGCGTCGTGAAGATGTTTTTGTAGAGTGTTTGGCGATGTTTCACAGCAATAACACCTAATTTTTGCGTCGATTTATAACCATGGATGAGACATGGACATGGGTCCACCACTTCACACCTGATACAAAGGCACAGTCAAAGCAGTGGACTGGAGTGGGAGAATCGTGTCCAAAGAAGGCGAAGACGGTTCCAAATTCAGGCAAGGTCATGGCATCTGTTTTTGGGATGCGCATGGAATAATTTTTTATTGATTATATTCAGAAAGGAAAACCCATCAACGGCGAATATTATGCTATTGTTATTTTTATTTATTTATTTATCTCGCAGCTACAATCCTCAACATACAATACTTAATAATATTAAAATACATTTAACATAAGAAAAAGAGTAGAGTACAATTAAAATAATATGAAGAAAATTTGTAAAATTAAAAAAAAGAAAAATTTAAGAATAAAAAATGCAAATTTAAATGCAACAGTAGCTATAAAGAAATGTGACTATGACTCGAGAATAGGCAACATTGTTGGAAATACAGCAGAATACAAGCTAGTGAGCAAAGATCCTACGAGTACACTAGAAAGGAAGAATAATAAATTCGTTGACGAACTTCAAAAAATAGGAATTATTAATCAAACACAGAAGAATAAACTTAAAACAACAGTATCCACAGCACCGAGATTATATGGAGTACCAAAAATACACAAAGAAGATTTTCCATTAAGACCAATTTGCTCTTTTGTTAACTCACCATCATATGAACTGTGTAAATACATTACAAACATCCTTAAAAAGATAACGGAAAATTCAAAATATAATGTAAAAGATGCAATACAATTTAAGGACAGAATAAAGAACCAGAAGATTAATAGTAACGACATTTTAGTTTCGTTTGATGTAGTATCTCTATTCCCGAGTGTTCCCGTAGACTTAGCTATCAGTATCATAGAGGAAAAATGGAACACATTAAAGCAATATACAGACATTAATAAATCTTTATTTTTAGATATATTAAGATTTTGTATAGTGGATAACCGATATTTCCAACATGATGGGAGGATATATTTGCAACAAAAGGGACTCCCAATGGGCTCACCAGTTTCTCCAATAGTTGCTGACATCGTTATGGAAAATTTACTGGACTCTTGTATCGAAAAATTGGATATAAAACCAAAAATTTTAACAAAATATTTTTTGTGTCGTTTCAGAGGACGAAATAAATACAATTTTGGATGTTTTTAACAGTTTCCACTCCAGTATTAAATTTACAATGGAGAAAGAGTCAAATTCAAAACTTCCCTATTTGGACACATTGGTGGTCAAGAGAGGGGAAAATTTATCAATTAATTGGTATCAGAAACCAACGTCTTCAGGAAGAATAATCAACTTCCACTCGAAACATCAAAAACGTGTGATTATAAATACGGCGAAAAATTTAATAAACCGCGTTTTGACTATAAGTGATGTAGAATTCCACAAGGTCAATAAGGAAAGGATAAGGAACATTCTCAAGGACAACAACTTCCCGAACCATCTTACCAACAGACTGATAAGGCAATTTGAGGATAAACGACAACCGAACAGGGTTACCACAGATGAGCCAAAAATTTATAAGTCAATAACGTATATACCTGGAATAACAGATAGGTTGGCGAAGTCAAAAATATTTGACGACAAGAATTATAGGATAGCACACAAAACATATAACACAATAGGCAGAATATTTAGTAAAACAAAGGATAGTTTGGACAAATTTGATATGAGTAATATAGTATATAAAATACCATGTAAAGGAAATGACAACGAGGTTTGTAACAAAGTATATGTAGGGACTACAAAAAATAAACTAAAGACACGAATTGCAGGACACAAATCAGATCAGAAATATAGGCACATTTCTACACAGAAAACAGCATTAACATCCCATTGTGCTAGATTAAATCATTACCCAAACTTTCAGGATACAGCGGTTTTAAATAAAGAAAACAATTATAAACGTCGTTATATGTTAGAAATGCTACAGATAATTAATACACCAACATTGAAAAGAATTAACTATAAAACAGATACAGATAATGTAGCCCAAATTTACAGACATTTAATTAGTAAAAAGTAGAACCATTTAAGCAAGAATTATTTATCATATCAATCTAATATTTTTCTTTGGGTTAATTTATATGAACTTTTTACGAACATTATTTTTGTTTGTGTAACTTCAGAAAATTTTGAAAAAAGGCGGGAAAATTTGTTTGAATATTTTTGAATTGACATAATTTTTTCACAATTGTTATTTTTGTTTTGTTTTAATTGTTAAATATTGTTTAAATCTCCTGATGATGCTACACAAAGGAGTAGCGAAATATCGAGGAAAATAAATATAACAACAGCAAATCTGACCTCAAGCTCGAAGAATATTGATTATTTATTGATAAAAATATTAACATAAAATAATTAAAATGAAACAAAATAGTTAAAAAATATTATAATTAGCTTGTATTCGTATGTTAGTTATAATAATACAAAATACAAAAATAAAAAATAACTTATAATTAAAACAGTAACAATACAGAAGCTGGGACAGGAACATCTGGAACATGAGGAACAGGAACAAGAACATCAGCTGGAGTAGAACGACAGGGGGATCAGCAGGAACAAGAGAAATGGTAAACAGACTCCACAAATTTGAGTGGAATGATTCACAGGAACTTTAGGATAAAATCATAGGAGATAACATAAGCAGTCACATCTGGAGCTGGAACGTCGCAACAATATGTGTGGAACAATAAACAGGAACATAAAAATAGCATAACGGAAGATAAACAGGAAGAGCAGGGACTTGAAGATCTGGAACATGAAGATGAGGGATATGAATGTCAGCATCTGGCCTCAACCGCTAGTGATCCATCCATCTTTTCAGCGTCAGCTACAATTCATTGTATAATTCAGGATTTATAATAAGATTGATTAATAGAAGCAGGACTGGTTTAACGGAGGAAAATGGTTGGCAACACAAGCTGGATAATAGTTCCCGATTAATTACGAATTAAATGTTGCTTAACTATATTCAAAGAATCTGAAGCTGGTAAGGAATTATAGATCTCATTGTAAATGAGGCAAACGCGTCGAAAAGGATTGTAGTAATCGTAATTATAACGGACAGTCGGTAGTTTCATAGGATAGAAATATCGGGTTTGTCTACAGGGAACATTAAAATTTATTTGACTCACGAGAAAATTTGAATCTATACAACTCCTTATGAGTTTTACAATAAACATAGCATTTAACATATACCTGCGTTTTCAAGTGAAGGAAGATCAATAAGCATCAGTCGATTTTTATAAGGTTGCAAATCATCAAAGCAAAAAGTAAAAATTGTCTTTGAATCGATTCGATGCGGTCTATGTAACAGGTATTATACGGTTGCAGCGGTTAAGTGAAAAAGAAAGTGTTGTTTCATCAGGACAATGATCCTCTTCACACATCCACTATTGCGATGTCCAAATTTAATGAATTCATAATCGAATAGCTTCATCTCGCACCGTATTCGGCAGATTTAGCTTTCCCGGTCTATTTTCTATTTCCAAACATGAAAAAGTGGGTCGGTGGTAAAAGATTTGCCAGGAATGAAGAGGTGGATATGTGGTTGATGGCTATTTTAAGAAGTTTGACAGTTCTTGTTATAAACAGGGTATCGAAACTATTGAATATCGCTGGAAAAAATGTAACGAGATAAACGTCGGTGGTGCAATGGTTAGTGTGCGCGGCTCTTGTACATGAGATCCTGGGTTCAAACCCTGCTCTGACCACCTTCAAATTTCTTTCGGTGCCGGTCACCTCGCATAGTGACGGCGACACTATGGAGTATATAGCCATGAAAAAGCTTCTCAAAATACCGTTCGGAATCGGTGTAAAACTGTAGGTCCCAATCAGTGAGTGAAAACTGGAAAGCGCACAGCTCAGTGGTTGTGAGAAGTTCTCCCCGGTCCCTTCATGGGATGTAATGGGAAACCATTTATTTATTTATTTTTTATGTTGAAAAATAGAGTACAATTTTCCCAACTTCTTTATGTCTTCTTTGGTAGGTCGACCAGTTTTCGGACAGCCATCGTCATTTATAGAACAATTTAACTTCAAAATCACAAAAATATTTTTTTTTGTTAAAATATTAACTTGACATTTCTAGATCGTTCATCGTTCTTAGAAACAGTAAAATGTTGACCGATACATGTTGGTTATATTTCGTGCCAACAACTTAGTACAACATTGGTGAAAATACTATTTTTATTATGGGGATTTATAAAATTTAAGAATTGATACCAACTTTCTTAAATTTGATTGGATATTTCATTTTTCATACAAACATTAAATGGTTACTCGATACATGTAGCTTATATTTCGTGTTAACAATTTAGTACTACCCATAGAGTAATGACGTATAGAGCTGCCATTGTTCTCATCTGGCATTTCCTTTCACACTATTCGCGGGGCGGACAGTATGATAGAGAGTTATTTGAGGTAAATTTACTTACACCAGGTGGAATTACAAAAATTGTTAACTTTTTCATATCGTTTTAATGAAAAGCTGTGAAATTTATACTTATTTTGGACTTTTTTGATCAATTTTATTGTTAGTATATATTTGTGGTGTAGTTATACAAAAATTTTAACACACAAATCGAAATGCCGTTGCTGATTTATTGTTGGATGCTTTGAGCCATTACCTCTATTTGGTATTATTAAAGCAATACTTTCCAACATCCAACCGTCCATCTACAACACACCAAATGTCATCAATTTACTGAGAGAGTTGGCGTCTCTATACGTCATTAGCCCATGGTACTACATAGTTTGAAATATATTGCGTCGGTATTTCCCTGGTATTTTATTTGGTATGGAAACTTAATGAGCGGAACGGAGAGATAACAAAAATTGGGAAAATTAAATTAAGATAAAGCTGTACTGGCTAAAATAGGGACCGCACAAATCCGTGTACTTAGACAGTACGCGGGAAAATATTGAGCAGTTTAAATTTATTTCGCTGTAAAATTGGCTAGCAACATATCAATGTTGACGACCTTCTTCTTCTCCGTTTGTAAGTGTTTTAACAACAGAAATACATTTTTGTAACAAATTGAGTGAGAGTTGGCAACATTGAAAATATCTTGCCTCAATTTGATTCGGCATTACATTTTGCATACAAACATTATAAAGGGTTTTTCAACAGAGACGCTACAAAAGTAAATCGATAGGGACAGCAAAGGACGCCATATTTTTTCCCGCTCTTTGACATTTCTCTTCAGTAAGGCTTGCCATTTCATCATGGAAAGATATACGAGCCAACAACGAGTCGAAATTATTAAAATTTACTACCGAAATTTGGAGTCAGTGGCCTCAATTTTAAGAGGCCAACTTTAAGAGGCCTCAACAATCAGCGATGAGGCTCATTTCTGGCTGAATGGCTTCGTCAATAAGCAAAATATGCGTCAGACAGCAATCCACACGTAATCCATGAGTCATCATTGCATCATGAAAAAATTACGGTTTGGTGCGGTTTATGGGCCGGCGGCGTCATTGAGCCTTACTTCTTCCGTGATGATCAAGACCGGCACATTACTGTGAATGCGAATCGCTACCGTTCAATGCTAACCGAATATTTTTGGCCCCAATTGGATAATATGGACTTGGAAGACATGTGGTTCCAACAGGACGGCGCCACAAGCCACACAGCGAATGCAACAATCAATTTATTGGAAACAAAGTTTGGTGAACGTGTTATCTCACGAAATGGTCCAGTCGATTGGCCGCCTCGGTCGTGCGATTTGACGCCGTTAGATTATTTCCTTTGGGGCTACGTCAAGCCTATGGTCTATGCCAACAAGCCAGCGACGATTGATGAACTTCGTACGAATATCGAACGTGAAATTGCAGCAGTATCGGCCGATTTATGCTTGAAAACCGTCGAAAATTGGGTTCAGCGTCTGGACTTCTGCAAGCGTGCCCGTGGTGGCCATGCAAAAGAAATCGAGTTCCATGCATAATGGCATCGAACGTACTTTCACAGGAATAAAGAATTTCATTGGTATCTAAAACCGGTTTTGTTTTATTTAAAAAAACTTTTGTAGCGCTCTTATTGAAAAACCCCATTAGTATTGCTCGATACATGTTGCTGCTATTTCGTAACAACAACTTAGTACTACATGGGTGGAAAAATATTTCGTCGATATTTTCGCGCTATTTTTTTGTCTGGACTTTGTAAAATTTCACCCAAATATTGAACTTAGTTCGGTTCTTTCGGCCGAAACGAAGAAACACAAAATTTAAACGAAAATTAAATAACAATAAACTTGCGCTGGTTAAAAAAGGGATCGAATAATGCCGAGTACTAAGACAGTTCGTGGAAAAAATATTATTATTGTTATTATTGTTTTGCTGGAAATGAGGCCAGCAACATGAGTATATTTTTCTCTGTGTTTAAGATTTTTTTATACTAAAATTTTAATTTTTTGAGAAATTGAAAGACAACATTGATCACTTCTTCCTTAAATTTGAGTGGTCGTTGCATTTTTCTTAGAAACATTAAAATGATTTGCGCTACATGTTGCTGTGTCCAGCGGCGGAATTCAAAAGGCCTTCCACTAATAAGGCATGCGGAATGCTTCTTTTGTAATGCCTTCCAAAAATAAGGCCTGCGGAACGCATGATTTTTTCTTATCAGATATCAAGATGAAAATTTTGACAAATTTCTTTTCCGATTTTTTTAACCGTAATTTAAGTGGAACATTTCATACAAATTTCAAAATTATATTTTTTATTTAATATTTTTCAGAATATCTTTAAAATTGTAGGAGAAACCGACTTTCAATTTGAAGTTGGGCGTGTAGTAAAACTTTCTAAGATATATTCATACATACATAATGTAATGTGTAGGGAAGGCCTTCCGTATTTTAAAGAAGACCTGTTTGGTCATGATTTCAGGCTTTCCAGGTGATGACTTCCGCCGCTGGGTTAATACTACACTGGCGGAAATATTTCGTAAATATTTCGAAAGCATTTTAGTCGTATGAGTTTTGTCAAATCTAGCAGAATATTGAGTTTTAATACAGGCCTTAATATATAAAATTGTTATCATAAGATTTAATGTGGAACATCAGTGAAATGTAAAAAAACTGTTTCAATTAACGTCAAAAATTTAATGAAAAACACATCTAATTTTTAATAATGGATTTATAAAAATCAAACACTTTCATATATTTGGAACTACAGATTTGGTATTTCCTCCAATGTGCAGCATTCTTAGTTTTAATTTTATGTAAAAATAATGTAGTGATTGTTTTTTATACATCACAAGATTGTTGTTTGTTTGGCCCTATTGTGTAATATAAATTTAATTCAGAAATATTTATTTATTTAAAAAAAACACTGGCCAACAACATCGGGTAATGAATGATATTGTGTTACAACTCTCTTTAAAGTTAATAACAAAAAACAAAACCCGCATAAAATACTCCACTAATTATACAATGACACAGCCAGAAAAACATGATTTCAGATTTCATTTCACTTACCAAAATGAAGAAAACATGTGCAACCCCCCCCCCCCCCCCCTCACTCCGTTTCCAACACAATCGAACAGTGGTAAGAAATTGGGTCAGTCGAGCATCCCAGTCATTTAATGGACCACTATACAACGGACGGTTGGTTGGCGTCTGCTGTGGAATGCAAACAAGTGAAGTCGTGGAAGAGGAAAAAAAACTGGTCCGGTCACTGGCCACAAAAGCCCACATTAAAATTGATTTTATTGACGAAATCTGTAACTAAAAGGAACGCATCATCATATCCAAACAAGAAGTCCTTTCAGATTAGGAAAGATAATATTGAATTACTAAGGACATGATTTCCCTTTTATGAAATTAAATTCTCCTGGCGATTGTCTTGCTCCTCCAGATTCTACAACAGGTACTAGAAGTTCCCTTGGAATTTGTTATTTCTGTTACGTATGTAGAGCTAACGCTGCCGATGATGATGATGACGATTGAGTAACCACCACATCACATGCCTCACAAATGGATGGGCTGTTGCTGCTGCTGCTTCTGCTGTAACGTGTGAGTATGATATAAACACTGGACCTACTAGACCTGATTGCCAAACAGCTTGATGCGACGTTACGCTACATAGTAACTGTTTAGTTGGTTGGATGGTTACAGGTGTGCAGGTTGCATTAAGTGTCTTGACTTTTTGTCTTTGTGGCCACCAATTGTCATAATGGTGTTACACGACTTCGACTCGATGCGAATTTGTACTTCAACAGGATTTATCTTTTGCTGCAGTCATTACGACAAAAATTCAAAACTGAAATTGTTTTCTTTTCGCTCTTGCAATTGCGAAAGAAAGTAAGAAATCGCACAAACGCAAGATTCATTATGCAACGAATGTGTGGTAATTTTGTCCAAAAATTCCAATGCATCTAAAGAGATTGAAAGAGAAAATGCAGAGATTCGTCTACCACAAATAGTTTCCTAGCCAAATACAGTAAACGACAACTGATTAGCATACCGATGTTGTATTGATTCGATGGTGAAATGCCACGTATGACATATAACCAATAGATGTTATGGTTGAACTCTATCCCATTAACTTTGGAGCTGGCATTACTTCTTCGTCTTACCAATATCTGGTTTTAACAACAGTTATGTATATCTCCCATCTGTTCCTCTCATTCGACTCATAATAATTGCGTTGTCAGTGTTTGTAGTTACACCAAAGGTGCAGCTCTTTTACCTTCCTTATAGGGCTACAACTTCCCATTGCCTTCGTTAGCTTTGAATTCGGGCATTGCTGCTTACATATCCCCAAAATTTTTCGCGGTGAGATTCTTTATGGTTTTTGGTGATCGTAAACTGCAATTAGTATTCCTAAATTTAACAATTACCCACGACTGCCGCAGATCTCTTAAGGCGACTGCCCAACAGTATGATATGCACCTCATGTGAATGCCAGGGCACTTGGCCAACCCGACGAACATCAGAGCGGATGTGCCGGCCACACTAGGGACTTCATTAAAGATTCCAAAGGAATTGGAACGTGTTGCCATGTCCCTAGAGACTAGTAAGCATACCCCGCAAGAATGCCATTAGATGATGATACTGGAGAGATGAAAGGGTCAAGAAATGTGTACGCTCAAGAGAAATTTGGCCGATTGTGGATAGCAGGAGATCCATGAACCTTCTGTGTCGAGGCAGGCCCAAGGTAACAATGCTTATTCAGTTTTGGTGAGGCACTGTCTAATTGGTAGAGATGCGGCGAGACCAAATGTCTGGGAAAATTACTTCTGTAGAAGCTATAACTATGATTAACAATCCACTGAACATATTCTCTTCACGTGCCAAGCACTAGATGGCAAGAAGTTCCTATTTAGGAACCTGTACGAATTATCTCTGATATACGTATACAATATTTGGAGCTTCATCTAACCTAAAGTGATATATCGGTTAATTTAATATCCGAAATGGTAGTAAGAATTTTTTGATGTGTTAACATCTATAGGCACGGGTAGTGCAATCTATCAAATTGAACACGTTCAAACAGCGTTAGCATCACATCACATAATAGAGTAATACGTTTTGAATCATTCGCCAGATGTCGCCAGTGCTTTTGAGTAATACAATTCGTTCCATGAGTTCTCTATGCTTTCCAATACTCTTTGGCGACGAAGACTTGCTTGTTTGTTCATGAAGGAACTTTTATTAAGAAAATAGTTCGATGACAAACTTTGTACTATGAAAATGGTACCGTAATGAAAAAAATTCTTTAACGATAATTTTTCTATGAAAATACTTCTTTAGGGAATATTTTTCAATGAATAATACTAAGTTTATTTTCCGTAAAAATAGTGCGTTGACTGCATTTCTTCCATAAAAATATATTTTGTTATTTGAAAATTAGTCCTAATATATTTTTTTCTACAAAAATACTTCGTTGAGGATTTAGCTTCTATGGGAATCGTTTGTTCACGAACTTTCTATAGCAATATTTCGTTGACGAACTTCTTCCTTCGAAAATAGTTCGTTGAGGAACATTTTCTGTAAATATTATTCACGGACAATAATATTTATTTAACAACTGCCCGTTGACGAACCTAATGCTATGAAAATAGTTCGTTGGCTTCCTTCTGGCAAAATAGTTTGTTGACAAAGTTTCTATGAAAATAGTTCGCTGAGGATTTTTTTTTACAAAATAGTTCGTTGACGATCTTTTTGCTACGAGGAGCGCACGTTACATAATTTTTTGGTATCCAAATTCTTCACTGACCAACTTTTTTTTATGAATACTGTCGGTAGACGGATTTTCTTCTATTAAAATAGTTCGTTAACGAACTATGTTTTCTATTAAAATAGTTCGTTGACGAACTATATTTTCTATGAAAATAGTTCATTCGTAGCTGTTTCCTATGAAAATCGTCCCTAATATACTTTTTTTTTAAGAAAATAGTCCCTGAAGACATTTTTATATACAGATATAAATATGTTTTTCTATGATACGAGTTCGTTGACGATCTTTTCTTTATGAAAATGGAGTGTTGTCGAATTTATTTTTATGGCAATAGTTCGTTGACGAACTTTTTTTTTATTACAATACTTAATATGTGGAAAGTAGTTATTTCATAGATAAACTTTCTTCTGTCAATATTGTTTGTTAAAGTTTTTTTAAAAGAAATTATACAGTTGACAAAATTCCTACTACGAAATTTGTTCGCTGACGAATAGATTTAAATGAAGATAGTTCACTGATGAAGTTTTTTTCCATGAAAATTGTTCATCGACGAAGTTGTTTCTCTGAAAATATTTCACTCGTACACAACCTTATTTTCGTAGACAAACCTTATTTAAATGTTGAACTTTATTGAATGAAAATAGTTTGCTGGCGAACTTTTTTCTATGAAAATAGGTTTTGGACAAACCTGTTTTCTATGAAAATAGTTCGCTGACGAACTTTTTTCTGTGAAAAAAGATAGTTGACGAACGTTTTTGTATGAAAACAGTTCGCTGACGAACGTTTCTTTATGAAAATAGTTCGTTGGTGAACATTTTCTATGAAAATAGTTCATTGGCGAACTTCTTCTATGAAAATAGTTCATCCAGCTGGCCCAGGACTACCACAGATCTCGTGACAAAATAACCCAGCCGTATGATATACACCTCGTATGGGTACAAGGGCATGGAGATAATCCACGGAACTGGGAGCTGTCGAGACTGTGGAGTGCCACAGGAATTGAAACGTGTTGGCATGTCCCTAGCGGCTTGTATGCATATTCTGGTGGGCACAGATGCTGTACACATAAGACACATATGACCAATACTTTGATATTCTGTCTCTACCCAATGTTCACAAAAACGGATGCGGATCCGTATCGATCTCGTAACGAGTCCGTAAAATTATAAAAAGCGAAATGTGAGTTCTCGAATTCGTTACAAACCCGTTACGAGTCCGTATAAATATAAAAAATCGAATCAGTGAAATTGTGATTTGACGAATCCGTCTCGAACTCGTTACGAGTCCGTAAAAACAAACAAAAATAAAGCGAATCAGTGAAATTGAATTTTAGCGGATCCGTCTTGAACCCGTTACGAGTTCGTAAGAACATTAAAAAGGGAATCAATCAAATTGTGATTTGGAGGATCCGTTTCGAACTCCTTACGAGTCCGTAAAACATAAAAACAAAAACACTGAAATTGCGAGTTGGCGGATCCGTCTCGAACCCGTTACGAGTCCGTAAAAACATAAAAGTCGAATCAGTGAAATTGATATTTGGCGGATCCATTATGAGCCAGTAAAAACATGAAAAAGCGAATTGGAAGTTTGGGAAAGCAACATTTAAATTACAAACATTACGTTAGGAAACTCGTAGTTCGATCAAGAGGTACCCGACCTACAGACACACCCCCTCTTACCATCACCTTGTGGCGGCAGACACTTGGGCCAGAAATATTAATATAATAATAATAATATTCTTATACAATAAAAATATAATATAATAAGTGATGATTTATCCGACCTTTCGTATTGTATTCAAAAATTAAATTGTTCGATCGTTTGGTCGTATTTTTAATTAACTTTATTCTTCGATATTTCGCTACCCTTTGGGTAGCATCGTCAAGAAGATAAACACAATTATTAAATAGAAACGAAATCAATTGATGAACAATTGAAAAACAACAATAACAAAAAATTAAACAATTGAAGAAATGTTCTTGACATAATATTCTTGGATGTAAACAGTGTGAGACAAAATTAGATTTTTTCCAAAATGATGGGGTTCTGTCAATGGATTCTGGTAGAAAGATCTAAAAAAAATATTCGTGTATCGGCGTTTTGCCAGATCTGATCAGAATTTTTTTTTAGGGCGGGTCAAAGTTTCCACCTCTCGGAACTTTCCTGCAACATATCGGCATGGAAAATTGTGTGTTCCTTACTTCTGTGGTACAAAATTTGTTCAGAAGTTTTATAGAAAAGATTCAGATAAACATTTTTGTGGAACAAATTAACCCTCTAACTGTCACGTATAACCATAGATTTTACTTTTTTTTTGAAAACTCGTAAAAAACTGCTCCAAATTGACGGGGGGCGTGGCCAAAATGTTCTACAAAAATGATCGCCATAAAATTTCACTATATGTGTCCGAACACTCCAAAACACAAATCTTAGCCCAAGTGCTAGATAAAAGATGAAATATGACAAAATGCATTATATTACGTGGACTATTTTTTAATGAAAACAGCAAAATGAGAAAATTCATTATTAACCCTTAGAGGGCAGTTAGATTTTGCTTATTATCTACCACTTGGGCTAAGATTTGTGTTTTGGAGTGTTCGGCCACGTATAGTGAAATTTTATGGCGATCATTTTTGTAGAATATTTTGACCACACCCCCTGTCATTTTGGAGGAGTTTTTTACGAGTTTTCAAAAAAAAAAGTAAAAATTATGGTTATACGTGACAGTTAGAGGATTAATTTGTTCCACAAAAATGTTTATCTGAATCTTTTCTATAAAACTTCTGAACATATTTTGTACCTCCGAAGTAAGGAACACACAATTTTGCATGCCGATATGTTGCAAGAAAGTTCCGAGGGGCGGAAACTTTGACCCGCCATAAAACAAAATTCTGATTAGATCTGGCAAAACGCCGATACACGTATATTTTTTTTTAGACCTTTCTACCAGAATCCGTTGACAGAACCCCATAATTTTTTTTGGTGTCGCACAGTGAAATTAGAGAAAAAAATATTTCTACACCAACATTTTTCTGGCTGTAACTTAAAACATTTTTCATATGACAAGAAAATTTCCTCAATTGTTTAATTTTTTAATTTTTTGTTCTGTTGGTTTTTCAAATGACAAGAAAAAAAGTGTAATAAAAAAATTACAGCAGACAGTTGTCCGAGGCCTTCGGCCTTGATTCAAGTCCGTTTAAAAAAAAAAATATTATGTTCAATTTTTTTAAACTTAATTTAATTTATGTATTTTAATTAATATTTTTATTGAAATAAGTTCTGCGAATGTTGAGAGGGCCGCCCTAATATTAAAAAAGGTTTACCTTATCGAGTCTTCGCATTAGCATTCGAGCGTTGTGTGAAAGCTTTAGGCTTTACAATTCAAAATTAATGATACAACAGCTTTATTGAAGCTTTCGCAAAAAAGCTTTATTACGTTAGCTTACTGTTTGTTTCACTTTTTACTAGATACATGTTGCCAAGCAACATTAGCTTGCTGTTCGTTTCACTTTTTACTAGATACATGTTCCTAAGCAATGTTGACCAAACACCACACATATGTTTGAGTGTATGTGTTTAAACAATTTTCATTTGAGAAATTAAAATACTAGAAATATATCAACCAATATGAAATGTATATCAAACGAAAGAGAACATCTTCATTTACCTACAAAAAAATTTTTAAAAAAATTCATCTAGCCGTTTCCTCAAATTCAATGAAATAAAGATTACAACAATAAAAACCTGACATGACTCCTCATACCGTAAGGTAAGACGTATTCTACGTCAAACACAAGTAATTAATCCACGCTTGGCCTGCATGAACTTGATTTGTATATAAATATCTTTTTCGTGTCTCAGCGCATAGTTATAACCAACGCATAGTCGAAGTCTTCCGAAAACAAAAACGTGAGGGACAACAAAGAAAGCAGAAGCAAAAGAGCAGAAGATTCTCATTTCAAAATGCAACTAAATGTCAAACAGGCCGTTTTTAATCTCTTAATTTTTTTGTATTAATTTTTTATAAATAAGGATGTATATTGTTAAAATTAATTTTAACAAATAATACATATAAAGGGGTTTTCAATAGAGACGCTACAAAAGTAAATCGATAGGAACAGCAAACGACGCCATATTTTCTCCCGCTCTTTTGGCATTTCTCTTCAGTAAGGTTTGCCATTTCATCATGAAAAGATATACGAGCCAACAACGAGTCGAAATTATTAAAATTTACTACCGAAATTTGGAGTCAATGGCCTCAACTTTAAGAGGCCAACTTTAAGAGGCCTAAACAATCAGCGATGAGGCTCATTTCTGGCTGAATGGCTTCGTCAATAAGGAAAATAGGCGTTATTGGTCAGACAGCAATCCACACGTAATCCATGAGTCATCATTGCATCCCGATAAAATTACGGTTTGGTACGGTTTATGGGCCGGCGGCGTCATTGGGCCGTACTTCTTCCGTGATGATCAAGACCGGCACATTACTGTGAATGCGAATCGCTACCGTTCAATGATAACCGAATATTTTTGGTCCCAATTGGATAATATGGACTTGGGGTACATGTGGTTCTAACAGGAGGGCGCCACAAGCCACACAGCGAATGCCACAATCAATTTATTGGAAACCAAGTTTGGTGAACGTGTTATCCCACGAAATGGCCCAGTCGATTGGCCGCCTCGGTCGCCGTTAGATTATTTCCTGTGGGGCTACGTCAAGTCTATGGTCTATGCCAACAAGCCAGCGACGATTGATGAACTTCGTACGAATATCGAACGTGAAATTGCAGCAGTATCGGCCGATTTATGCTTGAAAACCGTCGAAAATTGGGTTCAGCGTCTGGACTTCTGCAAGCGTTCCCGTGGTGGCCATGCAAAAGAAATCGAATTCCATACATAATGGCATCGAACGTACTTTCCAGGGAAGAAAGAATTTCATTGGTTCTAAAATTTCATTGGTTGAAAAACCCTATACGTCCCAGAGTGTACAAATCTACACCATTTCCAATTGAAATTTGAAAAAATCAATTGATATTTAAAAATTCTATTTTATATTTGAAATACATCAATTGAAATTTAAAACACATTAACTGAAATTTGGAATACATCAGTTGAAATTCGAAATACATCAATTGAAATTTAAAACACATCAACTGAAATTTGTAATACATCAATTGAAATTCGAAATACATCAATTGAAATTTGAAACACATCAATTGAATTTTAAAAGACATCAATTGAAATATAAAACACGTCAATTGAAATTTAAAATACACCAATATAAATTTAAAAACCTAATACATAAAATCGATTAATAGTTTTTAAATTTTAAGTGATGAATTTTAAATTCCAATTGATGTCTTTCAAATTTCAATTGATGTTTTTTAAATTTCAATTGATGTATTTCAAATTTTAAATAGAATTTTCAAATTTCAATTGATGTATTTCAAATTTCAAATATAATTTTCAAATTTCAATTGATATTTTTGAAAATTAAATTGATATTTTCAAATTTCAATTGGAAATGGTGTAGTAATAATTATTAATTATGTCTAACGGTATGCAATAAAATAAAATAACAAAACGAATTGATACAACTTTCAAACACTAGATCACGAAATCCTAAAAGTATGCAGAATAATACTGGGTTGTATACTGGGTTATAGCATAATACGGTTAAAAAAAAGCTGTTTAAAATTTTTACATTTAGCCCCCATCCCGCAACGTGCGATAAGGAACTTCGTTCCAAAATTACAGATTATCTTTGAACGTAGTATTATTGTTTTGCCAAAGTTTAAAGGCAAATATTTAAATTTTCTATTATTTAATCTATTTGTGAAAAGAAATTGGAAATGGATAAGCATATTTGCTTTTACAGCATCCGCAACATGGAATTTCATAATTTTCATTCTGAAGTTGCGTTCTTCACTATACTTCAAGCCCGATGAACACATCATTTTCGAATTTTTTTTTTCACAAATCTTTTTTTTTTTAGTTCCAAAGATATATAAAAGTGGAAGTGGAAGTAAAAAAAATTTGTGAAAAATGCTCATACAATGTCTGAACAGGTCTAACAAACACGTTATATTTGTATCCAAACAACCAAAATACAGAATTGTCAGGGTGCGAGTATCATGTACTAGAACTTATGAGTATCATAGTAGTACCCATAAACCTCTGAGTAATACTTACGTGTACTTGTCACAGTCATTGTAATTTTTGACGCATAGAACACACGAGTACCCATCAATCAAAATTTGGTTACAATTAGGATATTTTGTGAAGGAATCGGAATAATCGGAATATTTTCCAATCTACATATGGATTTGTATTTGAGATGGCGGTGCTCACGTCGCAAGGATCAATTGGGTTACAGAGCCAATTCGTTGCGGGTTGCCTACCAGGACTAATCAAAGATTATTTCAAGTTTGAGTATAAAGAAATGATTTACTTATATTTAATATAATTGGCAATTTGGAGGTTTTCTTGGCTGATTAAATAAGCAAACAATTTGGAACCCCCTTATTCCATTTATCGCATCAGTCTGATTTGAGTTGTTTGGTCATAATACAATAATAAACTACAACTCCCTCCCACCCATGTGGCCAATCATAAAAACAACCAATATATTTGATTTCCATGATCAATGAGTTAAGAAAAAAATACACAAATATATTCGATAATTCCAATTTCCCTCCCATTGTGATGGCGGAGTTAAGGCAACTTTTTGTTTTCCAAGCAATGAAACAAAATAGACCCGATTGGCTGTAAACGCTGACAACAGCAGGGAACTAAAAAAAATGAAACAAAGATCTAAAAGACCTTCTCTAAAACAGCGGTCATTCTCTAGGTTATTAAACTTCTGCGGTGTCATCTTCGTTCATTGAAGCTGCGAGTGGTTTGGGTTGCGTGTGAAAAGTGGTAATAGGTGATGCGCGCATGCGTAGTACAATCAGGGCTGGCTGTGCCATGTGGTTGGATATGCAAACAGCAATAACTGCCTATATGATTTAATATTCGCATTGCAAGGGTCGGAATTATTAGCAGCTTCAATGATATTGATGTGTTTAGCCATATTTTCGTGTTATATGGACTTGTTTCGTCACTCTCCGGAGTATCATCATCATCATCATCTTCGTTATCTTACACAGTTCGCACAGCTGCGTTTAATAAGTTGCAATTTATGACGATTTTCATAAATTCAAAATTTTATGGCAGTAAGCGGTTTTAATTTTGGAAGCGCGTAAACCCGGGTAAATTTAAATAAACCGTTTGTGTCTCTTTGCCATTTCATCAAATCTTCTGGGTAAACGATCTGCGCCTGTAAGCGCTTTTGCTTTTGCAAACGGGATGGTGGGCACATTGTGGTTTGTGTTGTAAAGCGCAACGTCATCATAATATTACCAACATCATGCCCCTCATCCAACACATACATACATATATAGGTACAAACAATCATCGTGATGGTGATCATTCGTTTATTTGTTCATCATGATCACATTCTTCGGTATGGTGGTCATAAAGCCCCGTTCAGTTAGTAGTTACCCATACCAATCTGCTGGAGTCAATTGTAATTTGGTTTTATGCGTGAAGGCCGTACGTGCAATTGCAGATGACGCAACCACAGCCATCCAAGCTCTGCATAAAACGCTTTTGTTATCTCTTTGGTGCCGTTGTGGTTTCCTTCTCCTCCTCATCCATGGTGTACCAGCACTACTTTGTTGAAGAAACACTGGGGTTTTGTTTTAACACCGAAACTGTTGCTTTGTCCGTTTGTCTTACAAAATCATTGATTGTTATCATTTTCTTTATTTGAATTTATGAAAATGTCAATTGACTTCTTCAATTTGACGGTTTGTTTGTTGGTTTTGGCCGGAATGGGAGTTGGCACACGGTCTAATTAAGTTATTTTTATTATTGCCTGAGTATCTCATTATATTTGAATTTTATTAGGTATTTTAAAGCCACCGGTTTTCAATTCAGTCATAGATAAATTTTTCGCTTCATCTGTGGGAAAATGCGGAAGCTTTTTTCGCCGCCTCTCGAATAAGCGACGTAAATTGTCATGTAAACAATTTGTTGTCAACAGTTGAAAGCGAAACAGACAAAAAAAATAACTGAATTGATTAATTAATGAATTAAAGTAGTGAAGTCGAGTTATTTGAAATATTCAACAATGTAATTGAGTAGTTTGACTTTAAAACAGAAAATTGAAAATTGCAATTTTAAAATTTTTTCTAATTTCCTTATGGATTTTAGATAATAAGGTATCCAGTAGTTGAATTCCTTGTTTCAGTCTTGGCTGGCAAGTTGATACGAGTACCATAGACTAATACATATGTATATATTGTAACGTGGTTTTGTCTAGGGCTGAGGTAAGCTCAGCCATGTCCAGAGTCTTTCGTTAGGATCCACCAAACCTTTCGAAATATGAACAGAATAGTTTACCCTTTCTGGGTGTTACGAATTCAGATTCTTTATTGATATTTAATTTCCAAAGTAATTTGATCTACAGGAATAACATCAACTGCTTCACTCGGTGAGAACACTCCTCTTAGCTGGAGAACACTAGTCTTGGTTGACAACACTCTTCTGGGGGCACTTGTTTTGGCTTGACAACACTCTTCTGGGGCACTTGTCTCGGCTTGACAACAATCTTATGGGCACTTGTCTCGGCTTGACAACACCCTTCCGGGAATACTAGCATAGGCTTGAGAAATCGTCTGGGTCAGGTTGCGGACTGGTAGATTCTAAGGTGATCGGTATCGGATATGTGGTTCGGTATGTGCTTTACATGTCCGGTTAGAACGGTTCGGTATCGGATGTCATCGGCTGGTTTACATACGAACAGTGAGCCGAAGCCCCCGTGTAGGAATAGTGAGCCGAAACTGCTGTGTAGGAACAGTGAGCCGAAGCCCCTGTGTAGGAACAGTGAGCCGAAGCTCCTGTGTAGGAACAGTGAGCCGAAGCCCCTGTGTAGGAACAGTGAGCCGAAGCCCCTGTGTAGGAACAGTGAGCCGAAGCTCCTGTGTAGGAACAGTGAGCCGAAGCCCCTGTGTAGGAACAGTGTGCCGAAACTCCTGTATAGGAACAGTGAGCCGAAGCCCCTGTGTAGGAACAGTGAGCCGAAACTCCTGTGTAGGAACAGTGAGCCAAAGCTCCTGTGTAGGAACAGTGAGCCGAAGCTCCTGTGTAGGAACAGTGAGCCGAAGCCCCTGTGTAGGAACAGTGAGCCGAAACTCCTGTGTAGCAAATGTATTTACACCGCCTTTACTAAAGACCGCATCCCAAAATTTGCTCCTGTCCTTTGCAGAACTAGAGCCCTAGGCAAAATGCTATAATCTTGTCTGGTTGTTCGCTCGGAGGCGACGAGTCGAGTCTAGTTTAACTTACCTTCGCAGTAATGACGCAAATGAGAATTACATTCAAGCACTCATTCTTGTGCGGCCATAAACTAGTTCGCTGCAAATATGTACACAACGTCGACAGAGCTTGTGTGTCGTCAGTGAGTGTGATTGTTCGCGGTGGTTGGTGCGACTGATGGATAAAGGATAAAGATGGTGAGGTCAAAGAAACATTTTATGAGCGTTTGGAGGAAGTATATGAACGCTGCCCTGACCACGACATTAAGATTATTCTAGGCGATTTTAATGCCAAATTAGGAAAGGAAAATGTCTTTCGACCAACCATCGGTAATCACAGTCTACATGATACCACCTCCGATAAGGTAATAAGACTGATAGACTTCGCCGCTGCAAAGAACATGGTAGTTAGTAGCACACGATTCCAGCATAAGGACATTCATAAGGCGACCTGGATATCTCCTGATCAGCGCACGTAGAACCAGATTGATCACATGGTAATAGATGGCAGGTACTCTTCTCGTGTATTGGCTGTACGTGTAATTCGAGGTGCCAATATCGACTCGGATCATTACCTGGTGGCTGCGAAAGTTCGCACAAGACTGAGCAGGGCGAAAAACGTACGAAGCTGAACACAGGAAAAGCTAGATATTGACAACCTACAAATACCAGAGATATCAAAGTCCTATCAACAGAAGTTCTCTCTCCTGCTAGAACAGAATACCCCTCCTCCCGAGGACCCACATGCGCAGTGGAATCACGTTTTCCATTCTTTGGAAACCGCTGCAAGGACTGAACTTGGCTATCAAAAACCACATAAAGATAGCCATGGTACGACGAAGAATTTCGCATTGCGACTGAGTAAAAAGACACTGCACGTATTGCAACGAAACAGTCAGTTACAACGCGTGCTGCGAGTGAGCGGTACAAGAAGCTGAGAAGGGAGGAAAACCAACTGTTTAGGCGAAAAACATGGCAGTGGGAGCAGAGGGAGAGTGAGAAACCCGAATTATGCAGAATGAATTGTGAATCCCGAAAACTTTTCCAGAGGATACGAATTTCAGATAACTTGCCTAATAATGGGCTGCCCTCCTGCAAGGACAAGAGTGGTAATCTAGTGATTGGTATGCAGTGTGTGCTCAAAATGTGGTGAGATCACTTTTCAGCACTACTCCACTCAGATTCTTCCGCTAAAGATCATGAGGTAATGATAGTGGAAGATAGTGGCGATAGTACATCCCTCCCCCAGCCAAGGCGAGATTAGAACGGCGATCTCCCGGCTTAAGAATAATAAGGCAGGTGGCGAAGGACCGCTAGCACACATGCATCGATTTATATGCAGTATATGGTTGGGGGAATCTATGCCCGACGATTGCAGTCTCAGTGTACGAGAATTATGTCCTGTATTCCAACTATCGCGGTATCAGTCTTTTATCCATCGCGTATAAGGTCTTGTCGAGCGTATTATGTGAAAGACTAAAGCCAATTATTGAAAACCTGATTGGACCTTACCAGTGTGGTTTTAGACCAGGCAAGTCCACAAGTGACCAAATATTCACGCTACGCCAAATCCTCGAAAAGACCCACGAAAAGCAAATCGATACATACCACCTTTTTGTCGATTACAAATCTGCTTTCGATAGCCCCATACGGGGATAACTGTACGAAACTATATCTGAACTTGGAATTCCGGAAAAACGGATCCGCCTCTGTAGAATCACCAAATCAACAGTGAAAGTGGGGAGAGACCTCACTGAACCATGCTATACCAAGAGGGGACTGAGACAAGACGACACATTTTTGTGCAATCTCTTCGACATCTTAATGGAGATAATAAGTAATGGAGAAGCTGCAGTAAATACGAACAAGACCATCAACACGAAAGGGCATAGGTTGCTGGCCTAGGCTGACCACACAGACATCATTGGGCGAAATTTGCGAGAGAAATTTTCAAGAATCGAAAAAGAATCACTTGTTAATGGGGCAATACAAAATTGATGGTTTCAACGACTAGAGAAACCTCTCGACTTGGTCCGCACTTGAACGTTGATAAACGACTTAATTTTGAAGTGCTAGATGAATTTGTCTACCTTGGAGCCGGCGTGAACAAGAACAACGTCAGTCTGTAGATAAATAGGAGAATTGTGCTTGCAAATAGATGCTGTGTTGGGCTCAGCGAGCAGTTTAGGAACAAATCCCTCTCTCGACGGACAAAAGTTCAGTTATATCAGACTCTCATTTTATGGCTCCGGAACTTGGGTCATATCGCAAGCCGATGAAAAACACCTGGGAGTATTCGAGAGACAAATTGTCCGTAAAGTATATGGTCCTGTTAAAGAAAACGACGAGCACTGGCGTCGGTGGAACCAAGAGCTATATAATTTATATTCTGACGTGGACATAGCTTGGCGGATCAAATTAGGCCAATTGCGTTGGCTAGGCCATGTTGTCAGAATGGATGAAGATGAACCAGCGCGAAAGGTTTTCGATTACGTCCCCGATGGAAGCAGGAAAAGAGGACGACCAAGACTCCGCTGGAAAGACCAGGCAGAAGAATTCCTCCGTATCCTCAGTGTTAACAACTGGCGAGAAAAGGCGAAGGATAGAGCCAGTTGGAGGAATTTTGTGAAATTTGTTTAATTTAATCATGAGGTTGTAAAATAGTCAAAAGTAAATATTGTGCATTGGTGTATTAAAAATTATTTAGAAATTATTCATAAAAAGTTGTGAGAGGATTTCATAGATGATTTATAATACAAAAAATGTCTCTCAAATCTCTGACAACTTTTCATGGATAAGGCGGTTAGTGTATATGTCAACGCTATTTGACTAAACTAAAATATAGTGTCTAATTTGGAACTCATTCTATGTCACTCATATCTCGCGGCTTGAAACATTTTGATGTTGATTTTTAATTAGTTACGAGGAAAGTTAAAAACTCACGGATCTTTCAAACCACGCTTAGGCTCGAAGTTATACCGCTTGGTGACTGACTGGGCGATTCATGATGGATCATGGAATTAAAAGTGGTTGTTCTCCTTATGGAGTAGACGTTAACTATGAATAGATTTTTGGAAATTCTAACTGTGGGCGGCTTCCTAGAAACATGAAATTTGGAATATGAAATAAAAAATAGTACATTAAGGGTTTTTCGAAATTCCAATCATGGCCGGTAGAAATGAGTGTGACAATAAATCAGAGAAATTACCGTTTTGACCAAAAGCGTCACCTTATAATCATGGAATTTGGTATAGATGTAAAAAAAATAAATGGTTTTCCATTACATCCCTTGAAGCTTCGCTCATAACCAGTGAGCTGTGCGCTTTCTACTTTTATACACTCTGATTGGGACGTACAGTTTTACACCGGTTCCGAATGGTATTTTGAGAAGTTTTTGATTTGTTAAGATCTATAGGCACGAGTAGGGCAATCGATCAAAGTACACACATGCAACCAAAACACAGCGTTAGCATCACATACGTGATTGTTGTACAACAACAGTCTCTGCCTGAAAATTAGTATGATGGTATTGATGTAGCGGCAGCGAACATACAACCAGGTCGTCGTCGCCAAAGAGTATTGAATAGTATAGAGAACTCATGGAACGAAGTGGATGACTCAATAGCACTGGCCACATCTGGCGAATGATTCAAAACGTATTTCTCTTCTTTTGTCATAACTTGGTCCATTCATAATTTTGATGTGAAAAATTGCTGCCTTTTGAAACATTTATGCTTTTTGTATTGTTTTATGTAATGACATTTTCGAAATGGAGCATTTATATTGAAATATTCTACTTTATGAAGAGTATAATACTCGTTTATGCTCTTTTACTCAGACTCTCTACATGAGCGCGGAAAAACTGTGCAATAAGTTCAATATACTATTCAATACGTTTTGTCGTCGCTCTGTTTATGACAAAACAAAAACAATAAGGAATATAGTAATTTGGTGTGTGTGTGCTCCTAATGAAGTAGACTTCAGCTAACATTTTTGAATAACTAAATTGGAGGCGGAAGAAATGGACGTGACACTAAATAAGACTTATAAGTATTCTGACCAAACGAGTGGTTCTAAAATCATGAAATTTTGTGTGGATGCTCCAAATAAGTTGAGTTTCCGAAATTGGAGTAGGAGCGGGGGGGCTTGGCATTACATTGAAAGTCTCAAAAACCGGTTATTCTTTATCGAAACTGGTTTAACAAAAATTAGGTTGTGAACAAAGGGGAAGCCATTGTTTTCGATAAAAAAAAAAATTTTCGAAAATGAAAACCGTTTTCCATTTTTCTCAAATTATCGCTGTTTGCGGTAAGATTGACTAATAAATTTTTCTAATTTCTGTTTTCGGGTTTTTAAGAAAAAATGCTTCCACTTTTTTGCAAGATCATTGAGTGACTGACTGTCGATTTAAATTATTATTTATTCCTTTTCATAATTAATACACATTGATTTGCTTTAAACAAATTTTCTGTGTTTTAACAGAGCTTAGATTAATTGATATATATAAGTAGAGTTGTGGCCGTCAGTGGTGCAATGGTTAGCGTGCGCGCCTCTTGTACATGAGATCCTGGGTTCGAACCCTGCTCTGACCACCTTAAAATTTCTCTCGGCGGCGGTCACCTTGCATAGTGACGGCGACACTATCGAGTAATTAGCTATGAAAAAGCTTCTCAAAATACCGTTCGGAACCGGTGTAAAACTGTAGGTCCCAATCAGTGGGTGAAAACTGGAAAGCGTACAGCTCAGTGATTGTGAGAAGCTATCCCCTGTCCCTTCATGGGATGTAATGGGAAACCATTTATTTTTTAAGTAGAGTTGTTATCCTTCTCATCTGACGATTGTCTTTGCGCTGTCTGTCAGCTGTTTTGCTGTTTAATTACAACAATTTGTGCGAACATCGAACATTATCCTCCATTTTTAGTTTTTTGCATTCACGATGTTCATATATGTACATATTTTGAACATTCACAGTAACAATTTCAGCTGTGTTTATCAAACCTCAGCGACATAATTCTGCTCTAGACGTTCAAACTTACAACTTCAACAAGTTCACTTCCCTTCAATCATTAAACCGATGAGCGAGTTGACAAATCTATGTATAAACATAGAGAAATAGGCAAGAGCCGCTATCCCTCTTTACACGTTCTCTTGATGACGACGAGGTAGTAGGCCATTTCATCGAGTTCGAGTTTACTCTTTGGTTGGACGTAATACGGACAGAAATAAATAGAGAATGTTCATATTCGTTTGATGCAAACAACGTAAACATAATTTAGCTGTCATTAGTATCAATCAAACACTATTTAAACTTAGTTTGCTGCATGGTTTATAATCTCTAGGTTTTCTTTGGTCTCTCAATCTACATCATTTCCCTAGTATCTTTCCGATCAGCTGTGCCATAGAAATCCCCTGGTATAAATCAGGGGGTATCGGTGACACAGCTGATAGACTAGATGGTAGGAAAATGATAGAAAACAGAGTGCATGAGCGAGAGGCAAACTAAGTTTAAAAAGTGGTTGATTAATACTACACACAAAAAACTAATTTTCAGATTCAATTAAAATATTCGTTTATTCAAACAAAATATTAATTGAAAATCCTGTGATACAAAAATGCAAATATCAGCTACAATATTTGTAGGTTGCTCATTGGGAAAATATTATTTTTTATTCGATGTAAAATTTCACCCATCTACGAAAATATTTGTACGCTGTTAATCAGAAATATTTTCGTTTTCAGTCGATGAAGAAATTTACATATTAACAAACTAAATTGCATCTCAATTTTCGTTTTGTCATCGATCCGAGTTATTTTTAGATATGTTGTTTCTTAAAAAAAGAAATATGAAACAGCCGCTGTAGGATTCGAACTCACATTCGCTGGACGATCGTTTCGATGTTTGTGAGGCATAATATTCATCGGCGTCTTGCCCGCTACGCCACCGACTGACTGTACAAACTAATCACTAACCGAAGTTACTTGGTTGTTCGTATTGTATTTATCGAAACGAATGAAAATAAAAATTAGTAATTGTTTTTAATCTAACCAAAACGTTTCTTAGAAATGATATAGATTTTAATGAATTTATATATTAACCAGGTTAATTGAGTGTGAATTATGGTATTTTTGAAGCCAACAAAAAACTTCATCAAATATTGTGGTATTTCCTATGAATTTGGTACCATTCATTGATTTTCATTTCAATATTTGATTAATTTTTTAGTATATGAAGGAAGAATTTAATTGAGTACTGAAAATTTTCACGTACCAATACTTTTGTTAAAATTTTACGGTCGTCTCTTTTTCTGTGTAATGACAGCTAAATTATGTTTTATGTTGGTTGCATTGAACGTAAATACGCATTCCCTTTTATATCTGACCGTTTTATATCCACCAAAGAGTCAAATAAAACAACAACTCGAACTCGATGAAACGGCCTACTACCTCGGATGTAAAGAGAGGTATAGAGACTCTTTTGCTCTTGTGGTATAAATTAATCTTTGCAACAAGGTGTTTAAAAAGAGGGAAAGAAAACAAAAATCTCTTTCGTATTATAATGTCACTGACCGGAACGACGGGTCTAAATGAACCGAAAACCGTTCTTTAAGGACCGAAAAATGGGTTCGAAAGAACCGAAAACGGTTCAAAAACACCGAAAACCATTATACAGGAACTGGTAAACTGCTTGAAATGAACTGTAAAATGGTTCTTGAATAAGAGGACTCATTTCCAAAGGAACCAAAAGTGTTAACCTTTGGGTGAAAGTGAGAAAATGTGTATTTTTATTACATTTTATATTCTTATAATAAGATATTTCACGTAAGCCTCTTTCGGAAAGCAATTTGATGAGAACTAGAACCAGTCCAAATACCCGGTTCTTCTCGGAACCGGACTCGACAAAAAGTGTGTATTTTTATCAAATTTTATAATCTTATAATAATATATTACTCTTAAGCCTCTTTGGCAAAGTCATGTGATGAGAACTGGAACCGGTGCAAATACCCGGTTCTTCTCGGAATCGGACTCGGTAGAACCGGTGCTTCAAATACTCGGAACCGCAAATCGCTAGTAGATATACACTTCCGACGACGGGATTTTAGATTTTTAGTTTGTGGATGGATAGGCGGTTGCAAAAGTATTATTTTAGAAATTAAAGGGTAAAAATTGAAGGAGGACACCTATATGGGTTGGACAGCGTTTCGTTTACGCTGAGATTGTTAAGTGTAGGCACCTGTAACATTTGACGAATATTAGTCTCTATTGTAGAAAGCTTTCTATGCTGTCTTATTCGGGAGCACTAACAAAAGTTTTACCCATATAGGGTGTGACAATTTCCTGGTACAGTTCGGGACACCATTTCGTACACCTTAACGTATACCAAAACTTGGGTTTTTTTTATTTATTAGGTGCCAGAAATATTTTTGTAGGCAGTATGTAGTATGTCGGGTCAGTTAGTTTTTCATAATAGGACTAAAGAGGTAATTTTTTACAATTGTATTAAAAAAATATATATTTTCAATACAATATCTTTTATAACACATTTTTATAATAAATTTTTTTTAAATACATTTTTATAACACTATGCAACATTTTTGGGTTTTGCTAGTTTTGCTGCTGTTCGGATTTTATGGTCTCATGTATATTTTGGTTAAAATTTAATTTTTCAGAGAAACATGAAATTTTTCTCACGGCAGTATCTCGGAATTTCGTTTTCCTGTCTTCGAGACAATTGTAGCTGTAGACTAGGAGAAAGAAAGTGAAAAACAAACTAACCCAAAAATAAATGCATCTAGTGCCTCAAATTGCAAAACTTTCGAAAAAATTTTAAAATTTTCCGTCGACAGATGAGAATAGAGACGCAAAGTATATGTCTTCTGCGGCCCACCCCTTTCCGACGGCGGTCTTTGGTTGCCGTAACTTCGCTACAGTACATGTCATTAAAAAAACCAAATGTCTTGATTGACCGTTCAAGGGTAATGCGGAAAATAATTTGTTTTTACCCACTACAATGTGGGTAATGGTAAAATTATGGGTAGGTACCCACGAAAATGGAGAATTACCCATTACAAATGGGTACTGGGTCAGCGGCCTCTATCCATTAACCTCGGCGATGGGCAAACAAATTGAACCCCTAATATCTCCGCAACAATTCCAAGCTTGCGAGATTACAAGTCAAAAAATACAGCAATTTTCCATCAAAAAATAAATTTCGTAAAATTGATCAGAAATTTATTTAAAGTATTTAAGTTCACTTATTTTCTTTTCGCTGCTGATCTGTCATTAATTTTTTTTTCTATTTCAACATATTCTCACATTAATTTTGATATTGATGCGCAACTAATAAATAATAACAATTTAATTTAAATCAATCGATTGACATGCATTCACACTACTAATTCCAATCGAATCGACAAAGCTAATAAATTTAATTGTTTGATATTTACATTTATTTATTTGACATAGCGTGTCACGCATATATGAATACAATTATAGGTTGTTCAATTCGTATTTGTATTCGTTTTTGGTTTTAAATCTCGGATTTCAAACAAAGCAAAAAATCATTATGCTAAACCAAAAATCATTCACTCTTAACAAGAAACGACATAAACTGTAACAGAAGCGCCATTATCACGTAAAACGCCAAATTTAAAATTTCAAATTCAACAACCTCCAAATAACAAACGTAATATTGAATATTAACAATTTATTATGAAGAATACAAAATACAAATAAAATAAACCGTTTTGTTTTGTATTAAAATTTATTGCACGAATTAACTAATGCGAATATGTGGATGGGTTTTTGTTTATTGTATTTTTTGTTTTATGTAGAAATAGTGTGCGAAACAAAGCAAACTACTTAATTTTTAATTCAAATAATATCTGAAGTTATTACTAGTGCGCACAGTGGAGGAAAACTTGCAAAATTAGAGAAATATTTGGTTGTTCATTAGAGGAATGTTCGAAGTAGTAACCACGAGCATAAGAATAGAAACCGGGAGTACTGGGGTAGTATTGTATCATGGCGCAAGCGTTTCGTCCGTACATAGAATACAATTTATAACGACCACTACGATATTATAATGGACGAATATGACAATACAGGGTGATTCAGGAAGTTCCGGACAAATTTCTTCAGCGTATACCTTGGTTCATTTCATGAAGAAAAGTCCACTAGGACCATGTCCTAAAATGCAAGGGTGCGAAATGGCAGCGGGTTCAAAATTTTCGGATTGGCGGTCGGAGAGTAGTAGGGTAAAGTTGCTAACTTCTGAGCCAGTGGCCGAATTTTTTTGTTTTTGGGCTTGTTGGAAAGGTCTTTAAGAGGCCTTTCAGAATCAATGAAAGTAGAAAAAAGTCAAATCGCCGAGATACAGAGCTTTCGGAAAAAAATTCACATAACCTCAATTTGCTCAGCCAGATGGCAGGTAACTTATGTATGCCATACCTCTTACCTTTCCAAAATGATCTAAATGAAGCCCAGAGGTCTTACCGTTCCAAAGTTATGCCCATTTCACTGAAATTCAAAAATGTTTGTTTTTGGAAGCGAAATAACAGCACACATTTATTTGTTTTTGTCAATTAACACGTTTAAGATTTTAAGTAGTATTTATAGGTATTCATTGATAGAATTTTGTCATTCAACAAGTGTCTACGAACGCGAAAAACACAAGTGATTTTTGTCCGGTTTTTTAACAGTGAATAACGACAAAAAAGTAAAAGCAACAGTTTCGAGTACGTTGTGGTTTGAATTAGTAAAAATGGCAACTTATTCAAACGAAGAATTAGCAGACATTCATTACATGTATGGATTCTGCGATGGTAATGCAAGAGCTGCTGCGCGTGAATATGCATTACGTTTTCCTAATCGACAACCACCAAACCGAACAACATACAGTGAGACGCACCGCCGATTTCGTGAAGGTACGTTGTTTACACAAATGGAGCGTCCCGGAAATGAACAACACGACGTTGCAGTTGAAGAGTTAATTTTGGATGCGATAGACGAGAACCCAAGGACAAGCACAAGACGAATCGCGGTTCAAGTTGGAGTGGCACAATCAAAAGTATGGCGCGTCCTTCACAAAGAAAAAAAACATCCATTCCATTTCACACCAGTTCAAGACCTCTTGGCGGCCAATTTGCCACTACGCGTCAACTTATGCCGTGAGATGTTGCAACGTGATGTACACGCATTTATGTTTTTACGCTCGATTGTGTGGACCGACGAAGCGCAATTCACGAGAGACGGCATAACTAATTTCCATAATTTGCACAAATGGGCCCATGGCAATCCCCACAACAAGAAAGAAAGAGCATTTCAACACCGATTTGCCGTCAACGTTTGGGCTGGCATTATCGACAACACCTTGATTGGGCCAAAAGTACTTCCGCCCAGGTTAAATTCGCAAAATTATTTGGCTTTTTTGCAAGAAGTCATGCCAGAAATCCTAGAGGAAGTACCTCTTGCGGTACCAAATCATGTTTTCTACCAACAAGATGGTGCTAACACCAATTTCCCTCGACGTTGGATTGGACGAGCTGGACCAATCGCCTGGCCGCCACGATCTCCAGATCTCACACTACTTGATTTCTTTTTGTGGGGCTACATGAAAGATTGTGTGTATTCTGTGCAAATCCACAATCGTGAGCAGTTACTTGCACGCGGATCACATTTTTACGCCACCTTTATAATTCTCGTCATTGTATAATAGTCGTATAATAAATAGTCGTATAAATAGTAAATAGTATAAATAGTCGACTCTGGTTCATTGCCAAGTTGAGGACATTGCCATGTTCATTGCCAAGTTGAGGACAACATACTCGACCGTAATAGTTCTTTTCACAACTATACGAAGGTTTTACTTTTCGTGAGTACTGCATATTTGTTACTACGAAGGCTTTACCCTTCGTGACTACTGCAACTTTTTTATTACGAAGGCTTTATTCGTCGTGAGTACTGCACCTTTGTTATTACGAAAATGTTGCTCCTCGTAGTCACTGCATCTATGTTAATACGAAGGCATTACTCTTCGCGAGTACTGCACCTTTGGTATTACCAAGAATTTACCCCTCGTGGGTACTGCCACAGGGGGTATCCATGAGACAGCTGATCGACTATGTACCACGAAAATGATACAGAATAGACTGGATAGGCGAGAGAGCGATAAACAACCAGAAGCAAATCATGCAGCAAACTAAGTTTTAATGGTGTTTGATTGATACTAATGACAACTAAATTATATTTTATGTTGGTTGCATAGAATACGAATACCCTTTTATTTCTGTCCGTTTTATGTCCAACCAAAGAGTAAAATTCAACAGCAACTCGAACTCGATGAAATGGCCTACTACCTCGTCATCATCGAGAGAACATAAAGAGAGTGATAGAAACTCTTATCTATTTCTCTATGGTACTGCACCTTTGTTATTAAGAATACGTTGCTCCTCGTGGGCACTGCACCTTTGTTATTACGAAGGCTTAACTCTTCATCAGTACTGCACCTTTGTTATTACGAAGGCTTTACTCTTCGTGAGTACTGCGCCTTTCTTATTAGCAATACCTTACCGCACGTGAGTAATGCACCTGTGTTAGTAAGAAGACGTTGCTCCTCGTGGACTCTTCGTGAGTACTTGATCTTTGTTAATACGAAGTCGTAATTTTTCGTGAAGATGTTATTATGAAGATGTGGCTCCTCGTGGGCACTGCATCATTCTTAATACGAAGGCTTTACTCTTCATCAGTACTGCACCTTTGTTATTACGAAGGCTCTTCGTGATACTTGGCCTTTGATACTACGAAGGCTTTACTCGTTATGAATGCTGAATCTTTGATATTACGAAGGCATTGCTCGACGTACTCCATCCCGTTCAGCGACGACCCTAACCGAATAATCGAATGCCGAGTTCTCATTCATCGGCCCCAAACCAGTAACCAGATTACCGACAATCACTGACTCAATAACTCCCAAGGCTGTAACCGTACCCGATCCCGATCAGCGACGACTCTCACCGAATAACCAACTGCCGAGTTCTCATTCATCGGCCCCGAATCTTTAACCCGAAACCGTTGACCACCGATTAAATCTGCTTACACTAAGGCTACACGAACTCCGGCGTTCATGCAGAAACCGAGAACCCAGAGTAATTAACCATTAACTACTGTCACCACAGGTGTAGCCCGATCTATCGATCGAAAGGATACTGTGTGTATTTCGTTACCGTTACGAGTAAGTAAGTAGAATCTAAGAGTATCATAGTTGTACCCATAAATAATATGGTAGAAACAAAGAGTATCATAATTGTACTCACAATTACCGAAGCATTAGTTGCGAGTAACTTATTAGCACTCACGAGTATTAAAGTGTTCAGCATTAGTATCATAATAGTATCCACAATTGCAAAATATATGGAGATTTGGGAGGAAACACGCGAATGCTTCTACGTAAGTATGAGGAAGTTTGGGATGAAGCACACATATGTTTCCACGTAAAAGCATACATGTTTGTCAGTAAACATTCAAATGTTTGCACTTAAATACATGTGAGTTTGGGACTTTCAAATATATGAAACATATGCATGGTTCCTGCAGAATATGTCTGGGAGGCCGTTTTTTCAGCGTGCAGTGAATGTTCCGAAACAACCCTGAGGGGTCAGGAACCTTACAAAACAAAGATAACATATTTCGCCAACCAGTTCGATCTTTTGCCTTATCTCTCCAGTTGGCAATACCAAGTGTACGCAGAGATTCGTCAACCTGATCCCTCCAGCGGAGTCTTGGTCTTCCTAATTTTTTTCTTCCTTCGAGTTCGGTTTCGAAAACCCTTCGTGCTGGTTCGTCTTCATCCATTCTACTGACATGACCCAGCCAGCGCAATCGCGTTATTTTGATCGGCTTAACTATGTCAATGTCGGGATATAGCTCATACTATAGGGCCTTAAATTTTTCGGCGTATTTTCCTCTCGAAGACTGCTAGAGATGTTTGGTCTGCTTGCGATAAGTCCCAGGATTCTGCGCCATAAAGCAAAACAGGTTGTATGAGAATCTGGTATAGTTGGACTTCTGTTACTCGGGAGAGAGCTTTATCTCTAAAGTGCTTGCTTAGCCCAACATAACATCTATTCACAAGCGTAATTCTCCGCTTGATGTCAAGGCTGACGTTGATGTTTTTGTTTACAGCAAGTCCGAGGTATATAAATTCGTCCACCACCTCAGGCATTGGACTCGGTAATTTTGTCCAAAGAGTCTTTCGCGTTTGGCGGCACTTCTCCGAACAGATTGACTATATTGAGGCTCGTAAACATTTTTGCCGAGGATGGGGCAATTACAGAAAGGGTTTATTATCGAGAACCCTCAGATATAGCTGCTACTAAACTACCCTAGATTTTCAAATAGGTGTCACTGTTAGCAGACAGTCACTACAAACAATTCTCCCTAACAATTAGAATTAATGTCTACTTCCATTTGGCTGATCTTAAATTTGTATTACTTTTACTAACACGGAGATGAAGTTAGGCTAACAAAAATCATCTACAAGTCCCATGGCTACTCTAGGCAAATTTCTGACTTCCGACTCCGTCTCCACACACTTAGGCGCAACCTCGGATATCGTAGTAGAACACATGCTTCGTAGCTGAATGCAAGAATGACACTAATATGCTAAGCACAAGGTTACCCTGACCCCTTTGAACCATGAAAATTAATGAATAGTTTTCCATTGCATCCCATAAAGGGACTGGAGACAGCTTTCACAATCAACGAACAACAGAGTTTAATAATCTCTAGAAAAGTCATATCTTATAAACCCTTATAAATTTCCAATTTCCCCCATAGTGCTGTCCACGGAAAACTAATTGTTTTTTAGTTGTTTAACTTCGCATGAGTTGTAGGTTTTTTGTTTAAACCCAGCAAACGACCTTAACGTCTGTTACAGCAGAGCAATAAGTGCGTCGACTGCTCCCTCAGTAGATAACGACCAACATTTGAAACTTTTCTTTTCTTTGACTCTTGTTTAGTAATTTTCAATAGAAGTTATTTAATTTGTCATTTGTTGTTGACTACTTAAGTTTTCGCGAAATTTTGTTTTTCTTTTCGCAAATTACTTGATGACTTAATGTGTTTTTGCTCATGAGCACAGTAAAGTGTTGACATAGTTAAATATTGCCAGAAATAAACGTGTCATCGTCATTATGATGACAGCGACCAAGATGCCAGCCAGTCGTGGTAGTCATCATCTGCATACGAGACCCTTCATCGTAGCCATGTTGATTGTTTTACAGCGAAGAGTTAAGACTCATATTCATTTGCAGGCAAACAATATCAGTTCCAGTTGGTAGCCACTTTTTATAGGTTAAAAAGGTGATGCTGCAATTGATCATGTCATCACACAATCTAACTACGACAATATTTTGCCTCATCATCGTATCACAAAATGGGTCAATAGGTTGATAGATGATGGCAAATTAATTTGTGTACTTTAGGTGGGATTTTTTTTTTTGGATACAATTATTTATTTCATTAGGCTGTCACTTTTCTTTGTGTTTTTGAAAAACAAAGGGTTTGTTTGAAAGGATATTGATAAAGTTGGTTAATTCGGAATAACTAGTATGTCACTAACAAACAATTAACTTCAGTTGCGAAATGATATATGTACTTATAAAGGGTGTCCCTAAATTTACGCAACATTTAAATTTGCTGCTATCGACGTAGAAAAGAGTTGGCAACCCTAAAAAAAAACGGCTGACAGCTGACAGTTCAGGGTTAATAAAAATGGCAAATTACACGATAGAACAGCGTGTCTTCATTATTGAACAATATTTCAAAAGTAATGAAAGTTTTGCGGTCGCAATTACTGGTGTTCTGGTGTTACTGGTGTTCGATATCGCGTCATGATAACACAGTTTTTTTTTGCCGAAATTGAATGAAATTGATGTGGCCAATATTTGGTTTCAACAAGTGGGTGCCACATGTCATACAGCTCGTGAAACTCTTCAATTACTGCAAGAGACATTTCCAGGTCGCGTGATTTCTCGATTTGGTGACCAGAACTGGCCCCCAAGATCGTATGATCTAACACCATTAGATTTTTTTTTATGCGGTTTTTTAAAATCACAGGTCTATGTTAACAAGCCCACAACCACTCGTGCTTTAAAGGAGGAGATTCATCGTTGCATCAACGAAATTCGACCAAATTTATGCAGAAAAGTCATGGAAAATTTCGACAAACGAATACGTATGTGTATGGAAAGCCGTGGAGGCCATTTGCCAGATGTTTTATTCCATAAATAACCCTATCCTATGTACTTTACGATTCAATAAAAATATTACCATAAGAAGAATAAAAACTTTGTCTTCTATTCAATTCAAATGTTGCGTGAATTTTGGGACACCCTATACATATCCCGGGCCTTCGCTGAGTTCCTGCCATGACTCGTATTTCTTACTCATGAGGAGTTCTCACACATTAGCGTAATTTTACCCGAAACACCTCAGTTTCTCAGAACACATTTGTCATTTCTCTCGGGGGCGGGTATGACAAACATCTGATTGTGGGCGGAAATGCGGAATAAGTTATGGGAAGTAATTACTGAGTGAGAATAGGTTTTGCTTCATTTCTCAAGCATGTGAGATATTAGAAATGATATTTAATCGACAGCTATCCATGAGTTATATATTATGAGATAGAAATGACTGTTGTCATTTGACTGTTGTTGACTTAAAAACTACGAACCCCGAGCAACCGCTCTTGCCAGAAGAGGGCGCAAACGCACGTGAGAGTGCATATGAAATCCCTCCCACTGCTCAACATATATCTCGCGAGATTCGAGTCGTTTATTTCCGCACGCAAAATGTGGCTCGTAAGTCGTTAGTTGAAGGAAACGTCCGCGCACACGAGTAGATGCGAAAACCGCGCTGTAAACAAACTCGTTGAGCAAAAAATCACGACTTGCACTCGCCTCAACAGCCTTATAAGGAGCGTTTTTATCATAACCTATATAAGTTAACATCAACTGTGACGAAAAAATCGCATAGACTTTAAGTATAAACATCTTGGCTTCATCCGATAATTCTTCCTTTGTATTTATCAATTCGTTTATTTAAAAGTCAAAAACAAAAACAAATGCTAAAAAATTCTATGTAATATATGAGGTGGTTATACTGCATTCACATTGCAGCAACATTCTCTCACTTGGTTAGTAGCAGTGAATTATTGTACTGAAAAACAGATGTTTGGTTAAAACAAATTTCCAACCACGAAATTTCGATTGCAATGGTTCAGGACTTTAATGCCATATTGGGGTATCACCGAATTTAAAAATACACCAGGCATCGTAAACGAACACCGCTCGATCACCTCGAATCGTAAACAATATACGACTCGTGAGCACGTGCGAAAAATAACCCAGAAACCCAGGAATCCCCGACAAAGCCCCGTGCATTTGTTTTTATGCATTTTCGCACGCACTTTTTCGACTCAAACGAGGAGCGAAGTAATGCCAAATGGCGCCAAGTGATGAACGTGGATCGGTATCCTCATTTATTCGCCATAATTTGAATGAAAGGTATCTACATACAATTTACCACAACGTACATGTAATGTACCAGAAACTACATACAACATTTTTTTTTCCATACCATCCATTTTAAACTGCAGAAAATGTACCACAAAGTAGTACATATCATGATCCATAACGTACATATCCTCCACCAGAAAAAACTGTACCTACTATCTGTAAACTACGGAAAGGCTGCAAATCATGGAAACAATGTTTCACACATATGCACAGTTCCTGCATAAAGTTACAGGGTCCGTGTATATACTTGGCTGCTATATTAAGGGTTTTTCAACAGAGACGCTACAAAAGTAAATCGATAGGGACAGCAAACGACGCCATATTTTTTCCCGCTCTTTTGAAATTTCTCTTCAGTAAGGTTTGCGATTTCATCATGGAAAGATATACGAGCCAACAACGAGTCGAAAATATTAAAATTTAAAATTCCACACGTAATCCATGAGTCATCATTGCATCCCGAAAAAATTACGGTTTGCTGCGGTTTATGGGCCGGCGGCATCATTGGGCCGTACTTCTTCCGTGATGATCACGACCGGCACATTACTGTGAATGCGAATCGCTACCGTTCAATGAAAACCGAATATTTTTGGCCCCAATTGGATAATATGGACTTGGAGGACATGTGGTTCCAACAGGACGGCGCCACAAGCCACACAGCGAATGCCACAATCAATTTATTGGAAATCAAGTTTGGTGAACGTGTTATCTCACGAAATGGCCCAGTCGATTGGCCCCCTCGGTCGTGCGATTTGACGCCGTTAGATTATTTCCTGTGGAGCTACGTTAAGTCTATGGTCTATGCCAACAAGCCAGCGACGATTGATGAACTTCGTACGAATATCGAACGTGAAATTGCAGCAGTTATGCTTGAAAACCGTCGAAAATTGGGTTCAGCGTCTGGACTTCTGCAAGCGTGCCCGTGGTGGTGACCATGCAAAAGAAATCGAGTTCCATACATAATGGCATCGAACGTACTGTCACAGGAATAAAGAATTTCATTGGTATCTAAAACCGGTTTTGTTTTATTTAAAAAAACTAGCGCTATCTTATTGAAAACCCCATTATTATTGTTCATAAAACTTCTAAGAATTTAGTAATTGTTTTGTTTGCTATCAGCAAACAAATTGATATTTCAGCAAACGTCCTGCCACAGCAACAAATTGTTTGCAGCATTTATAAAACACCAATCAAAATGTTTTATAAAACAACAAACATTACCTTGCGGAAAGAGCAAACATGTTTGCTTTCCCCTGTTTCAGCTTACTTTTTTGCTGTATTTGCAAACACATTTTTCTGAGTGTAGTATTCGACCCGAATTGCTTTATTAGAAAACTGTTAATTTCTTATAAACCAGCAACATATCAGGTTTTACTTCAGTTGCTGGAATAAATTCAATCGGAAGTAGGAATAAGGTCACACTGTTGGACAATTGCTTCGGTGTTTGTGAATCTTCATCACAATGGCTGACGTTCTGGGCTATTAAATGTCCGCTCAAACGTGTCATTAATGTATATTTGTTGCTCTGTGTGTTTGATAAACTATTAACATGTAACCGATTGTGTTATATAATGATATTACAGGCAGATTGATTGATTGATGTGTTAAACGCAGCGTAATAAAATCCAAAAAACCGGAGCCCAAACCGCTTTTGAAATGTTTACTAACAGCGAAGGGTGTTGAATTGAAATCTTAAGGTATCCAAAACTCTCGATGATTGCTCGTCGCAACTACTTGATGACCTACACATAAATGGAAGAGTTTATTAACCTGCAAGTATAGGGCCTATATTGCGTTTTAGTTTTGTCAATTAAAAACAGATACACTCAAAAAAATTAAATTTACTATTGACAGCCAACAATGTTTTCTACCTATCAGCAGTCAATTTGTCAGCTATTTCACCAAATTTACTGGCATAACAACAAACTATTTGCAGTATGAAAAAAACACCGCACAAATGCTTTAAAAAAACAACAAGTATCTATATGTTTGCTGAAAAAAACCACTAATGTTTGATTTCTCATTTTCAGCAGGTTTTTCCTGCTGTTTTTACCACCAAAATTTTTTTGAGTGTATCCAATAGGGTGCACAGTTGTAACAGGCATTAAAATACGCAAATATATTTATATATTCAATCAATCATTAAATACCATCCAGAGAAACACAAATTACTATTCGTTGGAGTGTCCGCTTTGATTTCATTTGTTTCATGTCAACTCGAAAAGTTGGTCAAATTGTGTATCCGTTGCCAACATACTTGTTTAGACTAAATTAAAGTAAATAGAAAAATATTATGGGTCATCGACGAAAAATTGTCACAGATCTAAAACGAGTGTAATTGCATGGAATGTGGAAGAGGATTCGGAGCATTTATGCCTTGACGCCTGATCCATTTATGGGCATACACTTAAGCCAGTACCGTTCAGTACAGGACTGTTCTGGACTGTTCGCGTCCCCAGGAGAAACCTTATCATTCCTGTAGAACATTAGTGATACGTAAAAATTTCTTCGGAGTTCTCCAATCCGTTCCCCTTAGTTCCGCCAAACCACACGCTGAAAAAAACGGCCTCTGTAACATTTTCTCCCAAACATATTCTGCAGGAACCATTTATATGTTTATGTCCCAAACTCAGGTGTAATTAAATGCCAACATTAGCATGTTTACTGACAAATATGTATGCTTCTACGTGGAAACATATGGGTGCTTCATCTCAAAAATCCATATACTTACGTGGTAACATTCGCGTGATTCCACCAAACCTCCATATACTTACGTGGAAACATATGCGTATTTTCTCCCAAACATACAAATATTGAGAAACGAATTATTCTTTCTTTGTTTATTTATTATATTTAATTTTATCAATATATGTATATCCACATTTACTTATATAAATAATTAATACAACAAATTAATAGATTTAAATGATTTTTACATTTACTTGCATTGAATGCATTATTTGTTGTGTTTTGAATCTGCTGCTCTGTTGTTTCTCCTTTCTTTGTTGTCTCTCGCATTTTTGTCTTGAGAAGGTTTCACCTATGCGTTGGTTATCTAATCTATTTCATGCAAGACAAGCGTGTTTGTTTTTTTTTATTATATTCCATTTCGCCATTTTATTCTTCAGTAGAGGCTCGGGCAGAAAAAGGGATTCACGTTGTTGCCCTCTCCAGTTTCTTACCTCAAAATCGTTTCTCACTTTGGTAGCACACAAAAATATATGCGAAACACAAAAACCGAAGCCACATCATAAACCATTTAACCGTCCGAGCGTTTGTTTATTCTTCTTTCACTGATCAATCGCTTTTCATATCCTCGGTCCCATGAACCATTGACGACTATATACATGAATTTAAAACGCAATACATCACGCACAATCAGGAATATTTATGAATCACTCACTGAGAGAATAATGCAAACATACAGATACACACTTACAAGATATACACACTCGTTGCCCCTCTAATATTCCCTTGCTCTCGAGAGAGCACAAACAGTGAAACAAACACGGCTGTATTTGTGTCACAAATATAAATATATTTGGGTAGCAAACACATATGTTATAACATATTAATCATTGTGTCTCAAACATGTAGTATTGAATAGCAAACACAATGCGTTTGGGCACAAGTATATTATATTTGCGACAACCCCCAAACACATGTTATACTTGCATTCAAACAACAAACAACGACAAATTTTTCAGCGTGCAGGCACTGTATCGCCTGAGAGGTGTTGGAGTCTTCGTACTAGAGATGGGCACGATATGCGTCATTGTTCATAGAATAACATTTTGCTCGCATGAGCGTGCGTGAGTAGCGGAAATATCTTCGTGCATGAGTGACCGTCTTTGATTCGTGAGTGTGCATTACCGCGAGTCAAAATTTATTCTCGTGCCCATCTCTGCTTTATACTGCAAAAGCGGAACATTGGCAGAGAAACTGTTCCATTGTGTCGATGTCCCCCTTGTACGCCTTACATTTATTCGCATCGGTCCGCCAAATTTTATGCAGATGTGCTCACAGAGTCAAGTGTACAAGTAGGACACCCATCAGTCGACTCAGTTTGTGTTTATCCAGCGTTATCAGTATTCTGGTCTTGTTCCCATCCGACTCGCAACACACAATCTATGCCCTTCTGCTCCCATCTGAACTGTTTCATAATCTTATATTATTGTTCCCCATTCTTGAGGTTCTACCGGTATCGTCGTGAAAGTTTCCGTCTTTTTCACATTCATTTACAATTTAACCAGTTTTCAATATAAATTGGAATTCTGCACTTGTACCCCTCTGGTTCTAGGATCGTCAGTTATGATATAATTTTGCTGTAAATGGTCTCTAGGCTTCAGTTACCGTGTCAATTGAATTTTGTAGGCCTACCCAGTTTCTATGAAATGCTGCAACAAATGGCTGATTGCTGACACAGATGCCCGGTTACGTTGACCAAAAAATACAGGGTGTCTCTAAGGAAACTTAATATTTTGTGAGTTGCTAAAATAAAAAATAAGATGTTTTAAAAAAATTTTATTAATTACACTGTTGTAGTCGAAAAAAGTATCAACGTTCTAGTAAACTGTATCGGCTAGAAGCAAGTCTACTGAGTCAGCCATGATCGGCACCCATGAAATGTCTGTAGAACGTCATTGTGATTTTTTGTTTGGGTTGCGTATGATCAGTAATACAATTCTTGACAAAATGAGATAGATACCTTCTCTAAATTGAGGATAAGAGCGAAATGCGTCCATCGATTTTTATGATCCATGTCTCATTCTGTTCATAGATCATGTGACTTCAGGATAAACTAATAAAACTTTACACTATTTGCCGTTCCTTATGTTTCATGTTTTTTTTTTAATAATACAAAATTAGAATTTTTTAAGCAAAAAAATATTTTTTTTCACAATTCCTTTTTATAACATCGAAACTGTTGATTACATTGAGAAATAGTATAGGAATAGATTAAACGTATTGTAATTGTAAAAGTCACAAATTTATGCGGACAAAATCGGACACGTTGTTCACGAGTAATGAGAAAAATATAATTTTTAAGATGCAAATTGGTCTTTATGAACTATTTTGGGTGACTAGACACGTTCAGATTTGATTAATATGTTCACAGAAGTTGTTCAGCTTTACCATGGCCACAATTGTCCCAAATATTGTGAGTGGAAAACTTTGGAGTGCCTTGAATTTATGCTGAAAAAAAGTGGAAAAAAATCTTCTAAATGTAAACCTTCGCGTTCACGGCTTTCGATTCCCGTGGTAGGTCGTGAATCAGCACGTCGATTTGCGTGACCCTCACGAACAGACTGGTTCACACTCTCCACGTTTTCCGCCGTTCTTGATGACCTTGACCGCCCCGATTTTGGCTTTTGTAGTGTTGAACCGGTCTCTTAAAATTTGTTGACCAATTTTCGAATGAGAGGGATGCTTGGCGCATCATTCAAGTGACCAAAACCTCGAATACTGCAGAATCTTCTATGCTTGTATTTTGTAAAACTCTCACAAGCACAGCGCGCGGTCCGCTCCCGAGAAACGCTCCATAGTGACTGAATTTCCAAGAGCCAATCTACACGGTGAAAAATAACGGCCTCTGTAACATATTCTTCCAAACATATTCTGCAGCAACCATGTATATGTTTGGAACACACTTCAAACATTCATATGTTTGCAAGTCCCAAACTCACTTGTATTTAAATGTAAACAGCATCACGTTTGCTGGCAAGCATGTATGCTTTTACGTGGAAACATATGTGATCTTCATCCCAAACATCCATATACTGACATGGTTTCTCCAAACCTGCATATACTTACGTGGAAACGTATGCGTGTTTCCTCCCAAACATAATAATATTTAGGAACGAATAATTCTTTGATTTCAATATACAGGGTGTTTTTTTTAAACTGAGACGATCAAATATCTCGAAAAATAGCCACTCTACAGAAAAAATGTCCATATTCAAAATTTAATCATACCGCGGGGGAAATACATTAGTGCAAAAAAAATAGTCCACCCACCCCCCCCCCCCTTTGTAGATGGGGCGGGGGTAACTTTTAAACTAAGATAGGATAGGATTCGTTTTGATGACGAATTTCGAGTATTTGCAATGATAACGTGATGTTTTTTATTTCAAACATATTGCAGAATCGAATGCGTGTGTTCTAAGGGGGAGAAATTGAAAAAATTGAATTTCATCGATTACAACACCATCTATCATGAACCGAACAAAATATTTCATTCAAATCATACTTACTTTTAGTCGTAGAATCAGTATCTGCAATAAAAAATATGGCTTCCTATCTTAGTTTAAAAGTTACCCCCGCCCCATCTACAAAGGGGGGGGTGGGGGACTTTTTTTTTTTCACTAATGTATTTCCCCCGCGGTATGATTAAATTTTGAATATGGACATTTTTTCTGTAGAGTGGCTATTTTTCGAGATATTTGATCGTCTCAGTTTAAAAAAAACACCCTGTATATGTATTATTTATTATTATTAATTTTATCAATATAAATCCACATTTATAAATAATTAATTCAAAAAAAATTAAGATTTAGAACGTGCCTTTTTATATTTACTTACATCGAATGCATTATTAGTGTTTTTTTTTTTCATGAAATGAGAATCTTCTGATCTTTTGCTTCTCCTTTCTTTGTTGTACCTCAGGTTTTTATTTTCAGAAGATTTCAGCTATGCGTTGCTTATCACTATGCGTTGGTGCACAAACAATATATTTATATACAATTCTTCTAGTTCATGCAAGCCAAGCGTGGATAAATTACTTGTGTTTTTTATTATACTGATTTAACAAGTGGTCCGCCGTTCCGATGACGTCAGTAAAGGCTCGGACCCAGCGGTGGAAATCAAGAGCTGGAAGGCCTGAAATCATGATCCAGAAGGCATTCTATAGAATAGGGCTTCCCTACACATTACCTCTTTCTTTCTTTTTAAAATTACGCGAGATTGGGAGGCAATGCCTTTCATTCCTCTCTATTAGAATGCCTTACGAAGGCCTGCAAAAAAGAGTAGTTTTAGAAGGACTTAAGAAAAAATATATATGCGAATTAGTTTCATATTTCAGATTTATATTTTAACCAATTGTAATTCTTATAAATTAATTTCTTTAAATTCTGCAGCCACAGGAATCGAACACACGACCTTAGAACTTATAGTCGAACGCTCTATCTACTGGGCTATCGAATGTTATGATTTTGGTTTTCATGAACGACAGCGTCTTCTGGCATTCTTTTGAAAGGCCTGTGGAAGCCTTATAAAATCATGCATTTCGCTGGCTTTATTAAAATAGGCATTCCCAAATGCCTTATTCGTGGAAGGTAAATTCCGCCGCTGGGGACAGACAAAGGGCTTCACTTCATCATTTCTCACTTTGGTAGCACACATACATATACAGTAGTAACTCGATTCTTGCACATACTTGATAATTGCACACCTCGATTCTTGCAACATAGAAATAATTTTCATTACGCACTCACTACTTGCGACATCCGAAAATTTTTAACTCGATACTCGCAACATTTTTCTATTACTCTTACGTGCTGCTTTGTTTACGTTTTCTTAGACTGAATACATTTCGGGAAATCCCCGTCGTTTTATGCTGCTGATGAAATGTTGTAATTTGAATCAGTTTTAAGCTGACTATTGAGAGGTGCGGTGTCATAAACAGATGTATGTGCCTTTTATTTTGTATGGGAAATTAATACTCGGTGCTTGTGACAACCAAAGCAACAGCACAAACGATTTAACCGTCCGAGCCTTGGTTTATTCTTTTTTCACTGATCAAGCGCTTTTGATATCCTCTGTCCGATGGACCATTGATGACTGAGTACATGAAACTAAAACGCAATACATCAGCCAAAATGAGAAACATTAACTGCATCTGCAATTTACACGTAAAAAAAAAAATAAATGGTTTCCCATAACATCCCATGAAGGGACCGGGGAGAACTTCTCACAATCACTGAGCTGTGCGCTTTCCAGTTTTCACTCACTGATTGGGACCTACAGTTTTACACCGATTCCGAACGGTATTTTGAGAAGCTTTTTCATGGCTATATACTCGATAGTGTCGCCGTCACTAAGCGAGGTGACCGTCGTCGAAAGAAATTTTTTTTTTTTTTTTTTTTAAGGTGGTTGGAGCAGGGATCGAACCCAGGATCTCCTGTACAAGAGGCGCGCACACTACCCATTGCACCACCGACGGTCATGCAATTTACACGTACATTCAGGAATATTTATGAACCACCGACTGAGAGAATAATGCAAAAATACAGAAGCACACTTACAAGCAGTGTTGCCAGATAAAGTCGGTCACAAATCGTCAAATTGGAGGTGCAGAAATCGTCAAATCGTCAAAAAAAATTTTCGAAATCGTCAAAAAATCGTCAACATTAAAAACTGCAATTGCTGTACCAAATATTAATATCTTTGTGGGGGGAAAACAGTAAAACAAATCAATTAAATCAATATGTTATAGTAATATTTTTAAAACTCATATATCTTTGTACACGTATTCTTATGGAAGAAAAACAAAAGCTGGCATTTGACGTCGCTTCTGGCGTAAACGACAAAAATTAGAATTCTTTTTTTTTCCCTGGCGTCAAGACGCAGAATGTTGGCGGCTTAATACAAAAATAAAACAACACTGGAGATTTCTGAAAGAAATGTGAACAGGAATTGTAAATTTATATTTTATAGGGTAAAAAAGAAGAGTCGATGCAGTTTTTGTCCTTCATGAATAATTTTCATTAACCCCTAATTGGCTGACCCCCGATTCAATTGTGTGAATTTGATTAAACGTCACACAGATAATATTTAGGGTATTTACATACATATGTATGTATATTATTGACACGGTATGTTTTATACATCAATATCGTAAGTTTTTAATAGTTCTATACTTCCCCAGCCCGTCTACAAAAATGTAATATCGATAATTCTATTATTTCATAAATGGGGAGTTTGTGGGGAGTTTGTCTACCCAATATCCCTTGATGGGTTAAGTTTATGTTTAAATATAGTATCTAGCTGTCGCTCTTGCATTACCAACAATTTCAATTTTGGAATAGACTAAAAATCGTCATTCCAGAAGCTGAAATCGTCAAATCGTCATTTTATGTTTTTGTGACTAAAAATCGTCAAAATGACGATAAATCGTCACTTCTGGCAACACTGCTTACAAGATAGACACTCCCGTTATCCCTCTTTTATTCTCTTGCCCTTGAGAGAGCATAAAGAGTGCAACAAACACAGCTGTATTTGTATCACAAACTCACATATATATTTGGGTCGCAAACACATATTATAGAACATATTAATCATTGTAGCTCAAACATGTAATATAGAATAGCAAAGCCAATGTGTTTCGACACAAGTATATTATATTTGCGCCTAGCTCGAAACACACTTTATATTTGCATTCAAACAACATAAAAAGATAGATTTACCTACTGACATACCCCCACGCCCCTCAGATTCAATGAGTTCACATATTCAGCTAAACGAATGTAAACTTTCTTTTGAAACACCCTGTAGCACGTAATGCGCGAAATGCCCTTCTTGCAGTACGACCATGTTCATGAAACGTTTGCATCACTTTTGCACGATTTTCAACTGAGTACGTCTCTATGACAAGTTTAACAAAGCCTGTAGTACCAATTGTCTGCAAATAATAGAAAAAATATTAACATATCACAAATAATTGCTGTCAAAGATCTGCATTACAATTGAGTCACCTTGTATAAGTTTTTCGAGGTACAGGTGACAGATCTAGCTTCAAACATAATTTAAAAGTAATCGGCACCAATTGAACATAATTAAACAAGTATTAGTAGAAATTAAATATAATATTTTATATCGCTCATTGCTCCATCCACTTTGGTCTTTATGATATTTCAACTTCATATTCGAGCAGCTGTGGCATTAAGACCCCTGGGCCTATTTTAAGGCTCAATATCTGATCAGACACCTATAAGTTTGCAGCTAAATCTGAATGATTGTGCTTTAAGAAGATTTTAGAGATATAAGTAGCATCTTTTTTTTCTTCATGTATACTTTACTAATGCAATCTATTTCCTTATATACTATAATAGTTAGCATTATTTGGGGCGATTTTGTATATCGAATAGTTATGATTCACTGATCATTCTATTCTAGATTTTATATCTTATCTTATAAGTAACTACAGAAAGAATTCAACTGCTGACAAATTTGCTACTGATTTTAAGATTAGTAGTGAGACCTGTTCGTCTTTATGTTAAGAGATCCTGGGGAGCTGTTTTCTTAAGCCTTCTGAGCGTTATGGTATTTGCCATCAGATTTACTGCTAGGGGATTTGGATGAGCATCGATTCGAGTTTTGTATCTGAGAATCCTGGAATTAATTTCATTTTTTACTGTGGGAAGTGTGGGAAGTTGGAGGTCAGATTGTTGGTTATGCCATGGGGCGTTTGTGATCTTTCGAAGAGAGTTTTTTAGTTTGAGGCCGTCCCCCAAAGCTGAATTCCGTATGTCCATATGGGTTTAATTATACATTTGTAAATTAGTAGTTTATTTTCGAGTGAGAGTGGAGATCTATAGTTAATGAGGGCGTTTAAAATTAATTGAGACGTATGTCAAGAGCCTTCCGTTTAATTTGAATGTGCATTCCGAGATATTTTATATCATTCGATTGTGGTATTACTGCGTGATTCAATGTTATTGGTGGGCAAGAATTACGTTTGAGTGTAAATGTGACTTGAACTGATTTCAGTTCATTGACTTTGATTCTCCAATCAATTAGCCATAAAGAGATGTTGTCGATACATTTTTGAAGAGAGATACTGGTTTTATTGGGATTAGCATCTACAGACGATACTGCTGTATCATCTGCGAACGTTCCAATTGCGACACCATCAGTGTGAGGGAGATCTGAGGTAAATAACAGATAGAGAGTCGGACACAAAACGCTACCTTGCGGTACACCTGCTTGAGTTTGATAGACTGAGCTGAATACATCTGTTTCCTTAACGTAATATTACCGATTTAGGATGTCAGAATTGAGGAATAGATAATAGTTTATTGGAAGCATTTTCTTTAGCTTGAATAGCAAACCATCATGCCATACTTTATCAAACGCTTGTGAGACATCAAGAAATGCTGCAGTGCAGTACTGCTCATTTTCAAAGGTCTGATTAATCGTATCCACAAGCCTGTGGAATTGTTCAATGGTACCATGCTTTTTCCTAAACCCAAATTGATGGTCTGGAATTAGATTTTGGGGATCTATCACGTGCATTAGTCTGTTTAGAAAGAGAGACTCCAGTACTTTACCAAGAATTGGTAGTAAACTGATTGGATGGTATGAGGAGACGTGTTCTGGAGTATCATTGTTGTTTAGTATCATTGTGATTTCCGTCACTTTCCACTGAGATGGGAAAAAGCAGCGTAAAAGACAAGCGTTATAGATATATGTTAAGAGCGAGATGCCTTCTTCAGGAAGTTCTTTGAGAGTTTTCGGAGTAATGAGATCATAACCTGGAGCCTTATTAGGTTTAAGTTTTCGTATAACTTCTTTAACCTCAGATTTGGAGAATTTTATAATAGGCAAATCAAGTTGGTGAGTCTGATTTAGAAGTCGGATAATTGTGATTGCATAGAGTGAATACCACCGCCAAATGTTCTGCGAATCTAGCGGCCTTCTCGGTGTTTTCTTTAATCCAGCAGTTGTCATTTTTTCTGATGGGATTATTAGTTTTCGCCTGTTTTTGTATTCTACCAGTTCTCTTCCGTAGAGAGTAATTTGATGCTTTAGAGGAATCTAGGTGCAATATTTCAGACTCAGATTGACCTTCATATTCAAGTTGTAGTAAATTTTTAACTTCGGAGGTAAGTTTGTTTAAAGTGGTCTTGTCTGGGGATATCGAGTTATCCGCCACCGCTTTCGAGCTTTGCGCTTTTCGGAAAGTTTTTTCCTAGCCTCTACTGAGTAGCGGGGTACTTTTAAGAAGCTTTGCTCCGGTGTGGAGTTCCATTCCCCTTTTTGAATGCACTCGATTGCATTTACGATATTGTCTTCAGTTTTAAGTGAAACTTTCAGATTTAAAGATTCACTAACGAGTTCCTTATAGTATTTCCAGTTTGTTCTTCGAGAGTGAAGTTTACATCGTGTTTCCATGATATTACACTGAAAGAAAAGCGCTTCATAGCATCAATGAATGGGTTACATTAATGGGTTTACATTGATGCAATGAAAAGTTTCTTTGATGCTATGAAATGTTACATTACTTCAATGAACTCCTTCATTGCTGCAGTTTTGAATTTGTGGACCATCATTAATGCCAAGAAACCTTTTACATTGATGGAATGAAATATGTTTTTCATGTAAATATGGGAAACTATAGAAAAAAATTGCTGACATTTTACCGACATTGTAAAGTAAACATCTTTTTTTAATATAATGCACCATTTCATTAATTTTGAACGATTCATTAATTTGGCTAAAGAATAATATGTACATATGTAGGTACGATTTGTATAAATGTATGTATTTATGTATGTATGTACAGTAGCTGTGACACAATATATGAGTGCCAGTATGAGATAAGGAATAAAAAAGAAAAAATAAATGGGTGAAATGCAGAATCCCGCGCCATTTAAAAAAAAAACCAAAATCGAGCAAAATATGGGGATTTTAAAAACAAAATTTTTTTTTGTCGGCCGGACCTATTGGAACCCACAGGTCCAAAAAATTTCCAAAAATCAAAAAATTCCGAAATCCAAAATTTGAATCAGAGATATATCTCCCTGGCCCCGTCCCAGAAAACCTAATAATCGTCGAAATAAATCGTCCCACAAAAGGCCCGAACTGTGGAGGCCCATAACTCCTAAAATAGGGATTCCCTCTAACTTTTGCGTTTTACATTTTTCGCTTCGAATCGTGTTTTCTACCCCCCCGCCCCCCAAAATTTTTTTTCTGACAATTTTTGGAACGTATGGAAAATTGGTTTTTGATTATTTTGCTGGATTTTCGTTTTTTTTTTTAAATGGCGCGGGGTGATTTTTTTCCAAATAATTTACATGATAGTGTGGCAAAAGTTAAAATTGCATTTAGTTATCGAAACTGTCTTATACCATCAATGAAACATATTCATACCATGTATGAAGCCGGTTCATACCATCAATGAAACCTGTTCATACTATCAATGAAACCTATTCATACCAACTATGGAACTTGTTCATACCATCAATGAAACGTGTTATACCATCAATGAAATATGTTCATACAATCAATGAAACATATTCAGACCTTCAATGAAACATATTCATAACATGCTCATAGCATTAATGAAACATGTTCATAGCATCATCATAACATCAATGACTATATTTCATTACATCAATGAAATGGTTTATATTATCAATGTATCATTTTTCTTTAATACAATGATAATGTTCCATTCCGGTTAGAAAGTTTACATTAATTTCAGCTCTATGAAACATTTGTCGTTTAATGTAACATTGTTCATAGCATTAATGAAGCCCGACATTGGCTCAAAAACAATGACACTTTTCATTGATGCAATGTAAGAATTCATTAATGGTATGAAGGTTTTTCTTTCACACTTGCACACTTTTCATTGATGCAATGTAAGAATTCATTAATGGTATGAAGGTTTTTCTTTCAGTGTAGGTATGTAATTTAATATCAATAATACAGGCGAATGATCAGAGGATAACTCGGGAAGTGTGTTACATTTGTGAGATTTGGGACACATATTTTTCGATATGCAGAAGTCGATGAGATCATGTATTTTGTAACATCAGAGATAGTTTATTGGCGAGAGTAATTGTCGACCTTTTGGAGTCATAAGCCGAGAGCCCCATACTGGGTGTTTAGCATTGTAATCACCACATGCTAAAAACCTGTGGCCTAGAGATAAGAATAACGAGTCATAGTCTTCTTTTTTTATGGAGTGTCTCGGGGGACTGTATAACAAGGATATAGTGATATGGCCAATATTGTCCTGGATGACCACATCCGCAGCCTGAATTTCCTTGGTGCACAGGTGCTGTCCTTCAATATGGTTAATGTTATCTCTTATGAGAATAGCCGACCATGAGCAGTGCCATCAGGGTGCATGACATGATAAAACTTAAAGTTGGGGATATTAAAGTAGTTCTTGGCCGTGAAATGAGTTTCTGATTTTAGCAGAATGTAAATAGTAGTATCCAAACAAGCAGCAGCTATACCAAGGAGAGCTATGACTCCAGGAAAAGAAATTGCTGGGATGATTACTTAAAGGGCAAATGTTTCAAGGGTGTATGAATATCATTCTTGCGGTTTTCCGCAATATCGAACTATGTCAATTCTAAGATTTTGATATCAAAGAATTCGTTTCTATTCCTAGTCAGCTCTATTTAGACGCATCAATATGTTTACGAATTCCCAACTTTTAGCGTCAAAACATATCGTAACGTTCGTAGAGCTAAAAACAAATCAAAGAAAATTTTGATTATTCGACATAGTCAATTACTGCAATAAGCAATGGGAAATGTGTTAATTGTGACTATATTTGTTTAGATTATTTAACCGCTGTTTTAATTAAAAATTTCATAGTTAGTTTATTAAAAAACTCCAGAGGGTTTCTTCTTCAACTATAAAAATACTTATACTATGTATTCGTATAAAATGAATGATACTTTCAATAGAAAAATTTGAGTTTGTGATTAAACTCGGGGTGGCATTATCCACAAGTTTAACCTTGTGTCGGTAGAAACACCTGATATTTATTATGATTTAATCGAAAGATACGCCAGAAGATGAAGGAGAAAATCAGAGATGTAGTTAAATGTGCCAGAGATCATGAGTGTATTAGGTACTACCACATGATACCCAGTGCCTGTCCATGTTAATGATCACATAGTTTTGTAGCTGATTTGAAAGGGCAACATAGTGCCACAATTTCAAGTGGCACAAAAATAGCGGTGAGGAAGACGAAGATGAGGAAGAGGAAAGATATGAATCAAACTACAACATTGTAAATCAATGTCAGTTGAACGATTAACCAAAGACACAAAAATTCCTTCAAACGTCAAAAATGTTTATGGCAGATTCGCATCCCAAATCATCTGTTCCATCAATTGCTGTTGGCGTATCGATATTTTGTATACATATTTCCATTTACTATATAATTATAAATGTTGATTTATTACTGGTATCGAATGATTTTTTTATATTTACAAATTATTTTCAATCATTGATGGAACAAAGCTCTTTATCTGCACAACAAGTTGACTAGTTTTCTTTAAATGTTGTGGCCACTAACTCATCATTGTGGATTAATTGGCTTTAAGTCTTAAACAGCTGACATATAACTACCAAAGCCGCTTTATAATAATGAATCTTATTAACTATAATCATGGTTAATATCAACTCATTGGCACTCTGGGATTAGCGGTGTTTGTAAATTGTTTGTACAAATATTTTTATTAAAATTTTTTAATGAAATTAAAAAAGCCTAAATTGCCTGGGGCGACAAATATGTAGCCGCTTTGAAGCGGAGGAACCTGACAACTCTAAATTTTGCTGTTTTATTGATTACACTTTGGATGACCTTGTAGCCTAAACATGTTACTGTAAGACCTTGCGTGACTTGAGAACAATCTTGTTAATTTGGTTACTATAACATAACTTTTAATTGATCCCGTAACGGTAGTCTATGTTAACAGATACGTTTACTAGATTCATTGGATTGGTGTGTTCAGTATCTACTACACATCTGCACTATACGCCTTGAATTGTCATTCAAGACATGTACTGCAACGAAGTGGCGACAACCAAGTACTTTGGGGTACTGTCGTGTACACAAAAATATAATACAATGTGAACCGAAGTAGAAGTAGTAGTATTGTCGTTTTGTGCTCTACAGCTTCACACACATCCACGAGTGCTATTTATGTTTCTATGTTTCCAGGTAGATTTACTAAAGTAATTGTATTGGTCCGTTTAGAATCTAGTAGACATCTGCACTATACGTCTTGAATTGTCATTCAAGACATTCGCTTTTATTCAAAACATGCACTGTAGCAAAGTTGCAATCACCAAGTACTTTGGGGGTACTGTCGACAAAGCAGTCATGTGTATGTGTACACAAAAACACAATACGATGTAAACCGAAGTAGAAGTAGCCTTGTTGTAAACAAAACTCATTAAACCCCGGCGAAATACCAGGAAAAATATTTTGAATCGTTTGAAAAATCACTTTTTTGGCACCTGTAAATTCCTCCCCTAAAAATGGGCCGGTTAGCCCCCCATTAACAGCTACGATTTCGGCGTGGAGTTTTTCCGTCTCGGGGGAACCCAATGAGTCCCCGGAGACATATCAGAATTTTGGGCATCGTGGTAAAACTTTTTCGGCTTTCCAGCCACCTGTGAACAGCTTCCTACACATACTATATTCTTGTTCAGGACACTGCAGTGTTTGGTTGCCGCAACTTCGCTACAGTACATGGTTTGAAAAAATATCAAATGTATTAAATAACCATACAAGAAGTTTTGTGCAGATGTCTTGCATCTAGGTTGAAGCAACTACTTACTTAATTATCAGGTCTCGAACAACCCCGGGAGGTTAGGAACCTTACAAACCGAAGATAACATATTTCGCCAACCAGTTCGATCTTTTGCCGTATCTCTCCACTTGGCAATACCAAGTGTACGCAGGGAGACGACAACTTGATCCCTCCAGCGGAGTCTTGGTCTTCCTATTTTTCGACTTCCTTCGAGTTCGCGTTATTTTGGTCCGCTTAACTGTGTCAATGTCGGGATAAAGCTCATACAGCTCATGGCTTTGGTCTAATCGCTCCATGCATCTTCGAAATCAACGAAGGCAGTACTATCACCGTCAACGAAGAGACCTATTGATCAATTATGGTATCAATTCAGGCACAGTAGTTAGGCATCTCATGAAGAACTTGGACGGAGTTCGAAACTAGTAGTATGGATTTCTCATACATCAACTATAACCAAGTCCTTTGGATGATATATCGGTGAATGCCATATTATATCCATAGGAGGCCACTTACTTACTTACTTATCCGGTCGCGGACAACCCCGGGGGGTCAGGGACCTTACAAAACGAAGATAACATATTTTGCCAACCAGTTCGATCTTCTGCTCTATTTCTCCAGTTGGCAATACCAAGTGTACGCTGGGATTCGTCAACCTGATCCCTCCGGCGGAGTCTTGGTCTTCCTATTTTTCGTCTTCCTTCAAGTTCGGTTTCGAAAACCCTTCGTGCTGGTTCGTCTTCATCCATTCTACTGACATGGCCTAGCCAGCGCAATCGCGTTATTTTGATCCGCCTAACAATGTCAATGTCAGGATAAATCTCATACAGCTCATGATTCATGCGTCGCCGTTACTCGCCGTTGTGCACTATAGGGCCATACATTTTTCGGAGTATTTTTCTCTCGAAGACTCCTACAGATGTTTCGTCTGCTTTCGATAGGACCCAGGATTCTGCGCCATAAAGCAAGACAGGTTGAATGAGAGTATGGTACAGCTGGACTTATGTCACTCGAGAGAGGGCTTTATCTCTAAAGAGATTGCTTAGCCCAAAATAAAATCTATTCGCAAGCAAGCGTAATAGGTTATCCCCATTTTTGATCGAAAATATGAAAAAACTTCTATATCTCAGAAACCAATAGATGTCTTTAATACGGCATCACTTTTTAAAAAAAATCGCTAAAAAATTTGTTTTAAAAAAAGTGATGCCGTACGAAAGACATCCACTGGTTAAATCCTCCATTTTAGGTAAAATATTTATTATTTTTGCGGTTGGACGCACCCTTTCCGGGTCACAGCTATTTTTGGATTTTAGCTAATTTCTTTTTATAGCGATTTTTTTTAAAACAGTCGTCCTTACGAATTGGACCACCTTCTGAAAAGTCCATACAGACGTGCAAAAGTTGGTTATTTTTTCAATTGGATGCTCAGTTTCCGAGAGATAGACATTTTTTCGTCGTGGGTAATGGGTAAAGGGCGCTTAACCATTCCGCAGGTGTAATGAGAAATCCCAATGTCTAATGGTAATCGTGGTAATCGTGATGGTTAAGTTCCCATTGTCATGGATAGCTAACCATTATTTTCCCCATAAATAAATAACGAAATATTTTCTAATTACATCCCAGAGGGGAGTGCTTCTCACAATCTCTGAGCTGTGCGCTTTCCAGAGTTCACTCACTGAGTAGGACCTACAGTTTTACACAGGTTCCGAACGGTTTTTTGAGAAGCTATTTCATGGCTCATTACTCGATAGTGTCGTCGAAAGAAGTGTAATGTGGTCAGAGCAGGGATCTATTCCACGCACTGGCGCACAACAGCCGCGCACACTAGCTGTTGCACCACCGACGGCCACATACCCTGAGGGTAATGGGTAAGCGTTCATTACCCCTACCCAAGCGGATGTATGTAGGTTACACATGGGGGGTAAATGGGAACTGTGCCACAAACGAGCGGTGTCCTCAAAGTCAACATAACCCATGCAATCGCTCAAAATCAATGTCCATGATGTATGCGCCAGAGACATTAAAAATTTGACCTCTCGGATGCGATCCACCCAGCAAAGATGAGGTTTCCATTTGAATGATGCGAAATTCCACACATAATGTCATCAATAGGACTTTCCGATGAAACAAAAAAACAATAAGTGTTCGAACTCACGGGCGAAGTGTTAACACCTTTTTGTTACACGGAACATGTTCGATTTCTATGAACACATTAGTAAATGTTACAATGGAAAATACAAAAAAGAATAGTTTTGCTCTTTTGTTATTACACTTTCTTTTTTCTTACATCTGCTTTAACATTCAATATAATATTGTTAAAAAAAATAAAGCAATATTTAGCTCACCGAAATAATTGAAATGTCATAAAAAGAGCGACGACAAAAAGTATTGAATAGTATAGACAACTTATTGCACTCTTTTACATTAGAAATTTAAAAATTAGGTGAATAATGAAAAACACTATGTACGCAAAATGTGAAAAATTTAATAAGATTATGTTACTTGATACAAAGTCTATGCTATAAATTGCATTGTGATTTAAATTCTTTAAATTTTATTAACAAACAAAAAGATGAAAAATAAAATTTGACAGCTTACCCACGGAAGAGATGAAAAAACCACAAATCAGCTGGGCTGACGTGTTTACCCGATAGATAATTCTACCATGGTCTGAGTAAAAGAGCATAAACGAGTCTTATTCTCTTTATAGAATATTTCACTATAAATATACCATGTTATTACATAAAGCAATACAAAATTCGTAAATGTTTCAAAAGGCATCAATGTTTCACATCAAAATTACGAATGGACCAAGTTATGACACAAAGAGAGTAAAACGCTTTTAATCATTCGCCAGATGTCGCCAGTGCCTGTGAGCCATACAATTCGTTCCATGAGTTCTCTATACTATTCAATACTCTTTGGCGACGACGACCTGCTTGTTTATCGTTGCTGCTACATCAATTCTATCATACTTATTTTCAGGCAGAGGCTATTGTGGTACAACAACCACGTATGTGATGTTAACGCTGTGTGTTGTGTGCATGTGTTCACTTTGATAGACTGCCCTACCTACCCGTGCCTATAGATGTTGACACATCAAAAATTCGTTGATGTCTCACACGAAAATTGTGTTATTCAATTTTAAGATCTACTCTTTCCTATTCCTATATCCAAAGTAATTGATTGTTGACCAGCTTCTCTGGGAATTTCGCACTGTGCGGCGGACAGTTTTCTAAATTCTCTGGTCGATAGATACCAGACTGATCTGGAATATGTTTGGCCTGCGCAAGTGCGACTCCTTCTATCACTCCACAGTCCTGGCTGTTTGCAAGGGTTTACCTCTGAATCACATTATTGAAGGACGTCAAACTAATCTCCATCGTATTAGAAACGTGTTTAAGATTTCCTTGTGTAGTATAAGACCTAGACAATTAGCCTTAAGCTTGGAAACGTAAAAGGCCACTTATGAAATTCCAATTTATGATAGCGACGCGACAACCAAAACCTTTAGCGGCTGTAACGAATCAAAACCTCAAAAGCACTGTCCTTCCTTGCAATAAGTTTAATTTTTTCTTCATGGTCTTTTGTTATCAACTTCATCATGATTTTCCGATGAAAGGTGGTGGTGGTGGTGTTGGGCAAGTGGTTGTAGCTATGGCGGTTTTAGCCAAAAATTATATTTGTGCCACACCAAACGAGAAGAGCGGCAGTTGCCAATGTGGCAACAAAGGCCAGTAATTGGAAAAATCGAGAAGATGTTGCTTCTTCGTCGCCAATTTTTTATGTGTTAATATTATTGAATTGGCATCAACATGTGATGGGAATACCGGAAATATTGTTCAATTTTATTTTGCTGTTTTCACTCTTTATCTCGCGTTTATTGTTGTAACATCAACACAACAACCAACTGCTCTGCTGTACAATATAAGGAAATTGATGGTTATGCAATCGATTTTCGCATATTTTATGTGCCACAAATAATTTTGGCTTGAAAAACCAAAAACAAAGATGAGAAAAACACTAGGAAAATATTCCTCCAAGCGAAAGGTTACCAAAGACGATTTCTCTTTCATCCCGAAAAAATGTCAAACCAGCTAAAGCATCAAACATCCTTTGGCAACGTTGTCGGCCAACCGACAGCCGATTTCATGAATACCATTATGGACTTACTGAGATATTCGTCGCTCATTCAGTCACTTCATTCAATTCATTCACTCGTGTGCATCAAGTGTTGCATGCCACTTCAATATTGCATGTGCATGGTTTTCATAGCAAATTAACGTACAAATGAAGAGTTTTCCAAACCCTCATGAATTATTTTACAGTCGTACTTCTTCAAAGACAACAGTGGGCTGCCAACCAGAGGAGGAACTTTTTGTTTTCATGTTTGTATGTCTGTAGTCGCACGGCTACAAATCATGTTACTGGTGCAAATAATGATCGAGACGACAACCACCGTGGTGGCAATGTACTAGATGATGGTTACGGCTCTGCTGACGCTGTTGATACTACTTCTTTACAGGAGTTTGTTAACTTCGTTTTTTGTTTACTTTACAACAGCAACCAACTGACACAGTGTCTGTCGCCAAGCTTGGATGTGCACTGTTTGCTTACGTTTGCAATTCAGGTGTTGCGACCAGGAAGTGTCAATTTTATTTACACTCAAACTTACATTCCATGTAATCGCACGTTGAAGACAGGAATTAAACAAGAAAAGTCCGCCCTAACTGGTCACAAAATGGTTTATGAGTAACAAGAAATTGTTGCAATCCTTTTGCGTAGCAGATTTCATTTGATTTAAGTGAAAAGATCGCGCACCGATAAAATTCCTTAGTTGGGTAGTTAAACAAATACGTAGTTGGTTTCTAAATCAAATCAACTGGGAAATAGAATGATACATTTTATCGTAAAACTAAATGTTGCGAAAGTTTTGATACATTAGATAATTTAGATATCGGTCTATTATTGCTAACGCCATGTTGTGGAACTGATTTAAGATTAGGCGTTATAGTGGACACTGTCCATTGGTTTATGAACGTACCAGCAAGGGTTTGTATTTCGTGGGTAATGGATTACCCAGGGTAACCCGTCCCCAGTTTTGGGCGAAAATATGAAAAAATTAGAAAAAATTCCTTTATCTCGGAAACCGAGCGCCCAATTGAAAAAATAGCCAATTTTTGCCATTTTCTAAGGGTTTTTCATAAAGTGGTACAATTCGAATGAAAGATTTTTTTTTCCAAAATCGCCAAAATATGGTAAAGAATCGATAAAATAAAAAAGTGGCTACAACTCGGAAACGGTTCGTCCAATCGAAATAACTCATAAAAATTTTACCTCCACAGGAAGCTTTAACCAATTGGTGTCTTCAAATCTTTTTGTTTTAAAATCGCTAAAACTAAAAATTTTCGAACCAAAAGTCGCTAAAACGCCCTCATGTTTATATCTCGGAAACGGAGCGTCCAATCGAAAAAATAACCAATTTTTTCCCGTTTCTAAGGGTTTTTCATAAACTGCTCCAATTCGTATGGAAGAATTATCCTTAAAAAACCGCCAAAATAAGAAAATCGCTAAATTAAAAAAGCGACTATAACTCGAAAACGGTGCGTCGCAAAAATAATAAATTATTTACCTCCAAAGGACCAATGATGTTTTCAATATGACATCACTTTTTTGATGTGTAAAGAAAATGATGAAAAACGAAACAGAAACCAGTACATAAGTTTCAGTCGGGTGAACCGACTTAATCATACCCTCACCCTAAGTCATCCATTGCATGTGAGTTCTGTTAAAAAACGTCCATGCTCCAAAGTGACCATATGCAATAGCAGATTGACATTGCGCTAAATATTATTGAATACCCAAATTAGTTTGTTTCCCTCCGAATGCGAGGTCCAAAAATGGGCGTAGCAAGTTGTTGCCAAAATTTTGATCAGTACCAAATTTTATTCAGATCGGTTATGATATATTGGAGATATCGAGTCGGCAAACCCCAAATACGCCCAACTTTTGTATGAGAGGTACGAAACTGGGCGTGGCACAATAGTCAGTTATGAATTACACAGTAGCTTTTAGCAAAATATCGCCTAGTACCGAATTTTATTAGGATCGGTTGTAGTTTACGAGAGTTATATTGTCGATAAACCGGTCATCCGCCCAATTTTTATATGGGGGGTACCAGAGTGGGTGTGGCAAAACAGCTTATTTTCTATAGGAGAGTTTTATTTGACTAAATATTGACTAATACAAACTTTCATAAAGATTGGTTCGGTTTTGCGGGACTTCTCGTGCCGAACAACCAGACGCTCAAACAACTTTTGTATGGGCGGTACCACAATGGGCGTAGCAAAATCACCCTTATTTTAATCGGTGATTGGCATTTAATAACGTGGAGCCTTATACCAAATTTCATTAAGGTCGGAAGTGTTTCACGCGATTTATCGGATTGACAACCCGAACGAACACCCTGTTTTGTATGGGAGGTACCAGAATGGGCGTAACAATCTCACTCAATTCCTCCAGTTAACTTGGCATTTACCGATTATTAACGGGTGTGAGAGTTGAAGCTAATCACATCTACCAGAAGAAAGGTTTGATAGAAATATGATTTTGTGCTAAATGTGTCGATTTGTATGGGAGGTACCAGAAGGGGCGTGGTCACAACGCCCATTGTCTCACCAAACTCAATATTGGCAAATAAAAGTCATTGACAAAATTTCATTGTGATCTGTAAAGATTTACGGCAGTTATCGTGTTGACCAGCCAACCAGCCAGACAGACAGACAGATCGACATGGCTCAAACGTCTTAAAAAGTCCTAAAACGAATTTCGTCCAAAGATACTAAGGGCCTAATATGGCTCCTTCTATGTGTTAAATTTTTTTACGTATTAAATGATATATACCCCCATCCGTATGGGTGAGGGTATACAAAATTTCTAATATCGGACAATGTCGCGTCCGATTTCAATGAATTTTTTGTATGATTTTCAGTCATAGAAATAGTTTATCTGATGTAACAAAACAAGATTTGTTGTTTTTCATCCTACGGTTTTTGTAAAAACTGAAAATTAATTCATTAGTTTCAAGAAAATATTTGTAAATATGTATTTCAAATCTTCAATATTTATTTTCAAAGAATTCCATTTGTCAATCTTTGATTCAACAAAACTATTCCTCGGTTTAATTAATTTTATGTGTGGATTAAAGAATTACAATTAGAAATATTATTCATAAATTTTGAAAATTCAACGAATAACACAAATTAAAATTAGTCAAATTAAAGAAAAAGTTTTGGCTTTTACAAAAATTTTTTCTCAGTATTGAAGAAAAAAGGTGGAAAATTGAAGTTATGACGCGGGAATGAAATGCGTTTGAGTGAATTGCGTCGACTTTTTTGGTTCTCTTCTACTAGGGTTGCCAAATTTCGCCGGTATTTTCTTCTCTACTTGTAGTTACTTTATTTTGAACCAAGCCAAAGACGATCAAGAAGTAGACGACCAGAAGATGTGTGTTATTTGGCAACCCTCGTAAAAAAGAACCAAAAAGTGGTAACAATTCACTCAAACGCATTTCTCTCTCGCGTCATATCTTGCTTATTTCATAGTTTTTGCATAGTTTATATAATTGAACTTCAACATGGTTGGAATTTGTATATTTATATACAATAACACTATCAAGAAACTATTCGTGTATTGAAATATTCAATGGAGAGAGTAAGAGAGAGAGAGCAGAGAATGGTTAAGGTTTCACTCGTTTCAAAATCGAGCAATTTTTTCCAAATAATTTTATATATTTTGTTTTAGCGAGTGTGCGCTAAACGAAAAAGGAAATAACTCCCAAACGAGAAATGAAATAATCTCCAAAGTTTTTTCACACATTTTTGGGTGTTATTTCATATGAAAAACAACCAAATTTTTGAGGAAGTATTTAATTTTTAATGGAAGTTATTTCGTTTTCAAATCGGGGTTTCCAAATGGTCCTTTTACAAGGAAATTTTTTCGCCTTTGTTTCCATTTTCCTTTGGAGTTAATTTCAGTTTTGTTTGGACATTATTTCATTCTTTGTTTTTGGATATTATTTCTTTTTTTGGGTTAATTTAATTGGGTGCTATTTCCATAAAAATTGATCTATGCTTAGTTCTGACTCCAGCCATATACTGGATAATAAATTTTGATGTTAGATGAACCAGTATCAACTACGATTGAGTTCTTGCAGGATGGGCGTTGGGAAAATTGCCTTATTCAAGGGATTCAAGAAATTGTAGTCGCTTATTTGCAAGATAACACACAACATATTTGTGAAAAGTGTGTTGTAATTATCGGTTTACTTGGTAGAATATAAATTTAAATTTGTCGTTTGTTATACAAAATTTATATAAATCTCGTAATATAATTTGTATGTATTATTCGAAGTGTATGCCATAAATCGTATCGTAATCACAAAAATATTAAAATTATTGCTTTCTTTGAATTCGAAAAATAGAAATTGACCACTTTTCTAAAATATACCCAACTGCTCGATTTTCTGTCCTTAATATGTCCAAGCAGTTTTTGACTCTTTACATACAGATCTGAAATATGTTTATTTGATCAATATTTGTTGCCTTTTAGCCGATGAAAATCGATTTTGAACCAGTGTACGACTGTCATACACTCATTTGAGGTAATCCACTACATCAATGCATAATTACTTCTATTTTTTTTTTTTTTAGAAAAATGGCTGAACGTTTGTAGTCTATAACTCCAAAATAGTAAGAAAAATTAACAAAAACTAAAAGTGCGATATCTCGCATTTACACCGCAGTTTACCGCCACAACATCAGCGCTAACCTTGTTCTCTAAATTGACATTTCAGGTGGCAACTCCGTGCTTAGACCAACTCCGCGCCGATTCAAAATTATCGAAGACAGCGGCACAATAGAAAACTTAAATTGGCGGCTACTGGTTTTGCCAGTTTTATACAACTTTGGTATGTTTTTGAATTAATTGAACCTTTAAACTGGGATCAGTAGTCGTTAAAACCAGCTAACATGTTAAGCCAATAAGAGCTACTTATATCGGCGGCGGCGGGAGCTTTAAAACTTCTTGGTGGCGGCGACGGGTCTTAAAATTTTCGATTGGCAGTTAATTTATTGTGTATGTTTTTAATACGGTAGCATTTTTTCATGTGTTAACATCTATAGGCACGGGTAGGACAATCTATCAAAGTGAAGACATGCAAACAACACACAGCATTCGCATCACGTGATTATTGTACAACAATAGTCTCTGCCTGAAAATAAGTACAAGTAGCGGCAGCTAACAAACAAGCAGGTCGTCGCAAAAACAATGTACAAGTAGACAGTCAAAATTCCTCTTCACTCGAATGCCAAAGCGTGTGAAACCCTACACTCTCTGCTCTCTCTCTCTTACTCTCTTCATTGAATATTTCACTACACAAGCACCTTTTTGATAGTGTTATTGTTTGTATACAACTATACACATTCCGACTATGTTGAAGTAAAATTACATAGACTATGCGAACAGTATGAAATAATCAAGATATGACGCGAGACAGAAATGCGATTGAGTGAATTTCTAGCACCATTTGGTTCTCTTTTACCAGGGTTGCCAAATTGCGCACATCTTCCGGTCGTCTAATTCTTGATCGTCTTTGGTCGTCGTCGCCAAAGAGTATTGAATGAATGATAGCGAATGATTCAAAACGTATTACTCTCCCTTTGTCATAACTTGGTCCACTCGTAATTTTGATGTGAAACATTGATGCCTTTTGAAACATTTAGGCTGTTTGTATTGTTTTGTATATATAACATTGTCGAAATACGTGAGAGCGGAAAAAGAGTGCAATAAGTTCTCTATACTATTTAATACTTTTTGTCGTCGCTCTATTTATGACAAACAAACAACTATATCAGTGAGATAAATATTGATTTTTTATTCAGTTGTATGCCAGCATTCGAACAAGCAGGTCGTCGTCGCTCTGTTTGTGACAAAACAAACACAATTATTTCAGTGAGCTAAATATTGCTATTTTTATTTTAACAATATTACATCCAATGTTAAAGCAGATGTAACAAAAAAGAAAGTGCGATAGCAAAAGAGCCTTCATTCAGCACAAAAAAAAAACACGATTTCAAACCACCAAAAAACAATTTTAAGCTAAATTTTATATATAATGGAAGTAAGTACATTTCGTATAATGGCTTTTGGAATTGACTGCATTATGGGCATCATATAAACCTTGATCAATACTTATTAAATGAATTTATTAATGTTTACAAGAGCTTGAAATTTTTCAAACACAATAAAGTACATTGATGTTTTCATTATAACATTATATTTTTGCAATATTTCAGTGTATAATCATATCAATATACTTCAATGTGCATCAATATATTCTCATTTCTGTCTCATTGAACGTTTATATGATGCATTATATTTTGCTGTACAAATTCTAATTTTTAATAAAAACAATTCAGGATTCGTTACTTCAATATCAGCAAGAGCAGCCACAAGAGCTATCGCTTCAAGAACGTCCATGTACATCAAATGCATTTTTTATTTTTCAAAGTAACATTTAATAATGTGTTCATAGAAATCGAACAGGTACCGTATAACAAAAAGGTGTTAACACACCGCCCGTGAGTTCGAACACTCATTGATTTTTTTAAACCATTTTAAGCCAAATATTAATTTTATTGTTTGTTGAATAGTTCTTCCCATTAATGTTTAAATTGCTTCAAAAATGCATAGACGCATTTAAATAAAAAAAAAAACTTTTGCTATTGCACTTTGCCTTTTTTACATCTTCTAACATTAGATGTAATATAGTTAAAATAAATAAAGCAATATTTAGCTCACTGAAATAATTGCTTTTGTTTTGCCATAAACAGAACGATGGCAAAAAGTATTGAATAATATAGAGAACATATTGCACGTTTTTCCGCTCTCATGTAAACTACCATAAACGTGTCTTATTTTCTTTATAGAATATTTCAATATAAATGCACCATTTCGACATTTTTACTACATAAAACAATACAAAAAGCATAAATGTTTCAAAAGGCATCAAGTTTCACATCAAAATTATGAATGCACCAAGTTATGACAAAAAGAGAGTAATACGTTTTGAATCATTCGACAGATGTCGCCATTGCTTTTCGGTGATACAATTCGTTCCATGAGTTCTTGTTTCAATACTCTTTGGCGACGATGACCTGCTTGTTTGTTCGCTGACGCTACATCAATACCGTATACTTATTTTCAGGCAGACACTATTGTTGTACAACAACCACGTATGTGATGCTAACGCTGTGTGTTGTTTGCATGTGTTCAGTTTGATAGATTGCGGTGCCCGTGCATATACTTATAGATGTTAGCACACCAAAAATTGCTATTTGGTCTATCGGTTATTATTTATCTTGTTTTTACAACACAAGCACTGTGAGAATACATAAAACGGGGTTGTCAGTCAATTATGTCTACCCTAGTTAAAATACTCATTATGAATACAGTACTAATGAGACCTTTACTAAGTCCTAAAGCTTTCTATAACTGAAGAATGTTTTAGAGCTAATTTATTGTTTGTGTATTTTTTGTCTCAGCTGGTTTGCACTTATTAATTACTGCTTCTCTTCATTCGTATTTGACTTTTAGTTTCAGTCTTAGTTTTAGTTTTGTTTATTTAAATTAAGTTGCGTTTTAATTGGACTTTTGACAATTTGCCAAATATTACACGTACGTTACGCTTTAAACGCGTTCGTGTAATACACATATGTCAAGTTACCTGTTTCCATATTCAGACTTAAACATACAAGTGTCAATATGGTAACAACAATTTGTTAATATGCTGTAATTTATGCTTTTGTTATTGTATTGCACAAAATATATGCAAGTATTTAGTTCAAATGCATAGTCAGCAAAGGTATTTATCTACTTTGGCATTAGAAATTTAGGTTTTGGGAAGAAAACACTTAAAACAATAGAGAGAATACAACTTGATTTAAATATTATTTAATTAATTACGTAGGAGGCCTGAACCAACAAAGAGGGGTTAGGGGCCTTGCCCAACGAAAATAACATATTTCTCCAACAGTCCCGATATTTAACCTCTCATTTCCAGTCGGTAACACAACGCTCAGGCAGGCATTCTTCTAGCTGGTCTTGCCAGCAAAGTCTTGGTCGTTGTATTTTTCAATGTCCTTCGAGTGCGTCTTCGAACACCTTTCGCGCTAGTTCATTCTCATCCATAATACTGACATGACTAACCAGCGAAATCACGTAGTTTTCATTCGTTTAACTACAGCTACGATCACACTGGGCATATATTTGACGAAATATGTTTTAACATGTTTGCTCAAAAATGTGTAACTATTTCAGGGTCGATTTTGTGATCACATTAATTTGTTCCATTTCGTTTGTACAAACATCCGTCAAATAGTGTCAAATAACCAGTGCCTCGTTTCTGTAGTTCTCGAATCGAAAAAGTTGTCTTATGCCTTGTTCACGCTGCCACGAAATTGACAATTTCGGATTGAAATTGTCGAACGAAATTGAAATCGTTCACACTGGTTTTGAGCAATTTCGTTGAAAAATTACAACTGTTTGTTTACAAATATTGCCATCAGTAAAATGTTAGTGCCTGGGCACAATAACCAAAATTCTGTTAGGAAATGAATGAAAACAATAAAATAAATGAATGGTACGTGAACTTTAACATGAATCACTGATTCACCATGGTTTATAGTTTATTTTTACTAGGCTATTTCGATGTAAACTTAAAATTTCAATCTGATGAATGAGGCGGCATACAATTGTTTTGTTTTTTGTTGTAATTTTAGTAACCACGTGTTCGGTGAACGAAGCCGACCCATAATTATCGACGGCGTTGGAGCAAAAAAAAAATTAATCAACGGCGGCAACTGATTTTTTATTAAATGTAATTTATCGGCAGACGTTACTTTTAGGTTCATCTCGTTGGTTGTGTAAAAAATTTAGATATTTTGTTTATTAATTCGGGCCTTTAAATGCAGCTTAATTGATAATATCGGCTAATATTTTAAGTCGAAGAATGCTTTAAAGACGGCGTCCTGAACTTTAAAAAATTATCTGCGACGGCGACACGCCAGACAATTTTCTGTCGGCTTCGTTCTCTTGCATATGTGCAAAAAAGAGTACTAAGTTAATTTTGCTGAGTTAAAACAGCGTTGTATACGACAATTTCAAGTCAATTTCAACGAAATTGTCGTAAATATCTCAATTTCGTAGTTGTCAAAATATATGCGAAAATGAGCAATTTCAACTCAATTTCGGCCCAAATTGCGAAAGACTTCAATTTCACGGCAGCGTGAACAAGGCATTATTGAACATGACACAAAAAATTCGATCGTTTCTCGTTTTGTGAGTAAAAAGTGTTTCTGTATATCAATGGGAAAAGTGGCAATACTGATGATGTTTTTATTGGTATATTCCAAGAAAGCTGTCAAGTAATAAAAAGATATAAACAAACAAAGTAAGCTAGTGCGAAAAATGACAACAAACAGAAGTTGTTTTAAGGGATTCCCACTGCTCCTTACAATTTGTGTTGGAAATTAACCAGGCGGATTGTATGGCACAGCTGATCGAAAACGTACTAGGCCGATGATGTAGAATGAGAGAGCAAATAAGACTGGAACTAATTTTAAATAGTGTTTGATTGATTCTGATGACAGATAAATTATGTTTTATGTTGTTTGCATTGAACGAAAATACGCATTCCCTTTGATTTCTGTCCGCTTTATGTCTAACGCAAGTGTATAATTGGTAAAATATGGCAACAAATAAAACTCGATGAAATGGCCTACTACCTCATCGTCATGAAGAGGCTGTTACGCGCGGGCTATTCAGATTTTTATTAAGAGATGTGCAAATACGAAAAAAATGGGCTTAAGGCATATAAATATTAAAAGGCTAGCTCTGCCAATGTGGTGTGGTTCTTAACCCAGGTCTTCGCCGCGTAAGCATAAAGATAAAATGCCTGTAAAAGATAACCACCGTATTAACGAGCTTAGGAGCAAAAAGGAACATATTAAAAGTAAATGTGCCGCTGGAACCGTTCGGACTTGGGATGACAGGCTGCTAATGTCATCCCGGGGTGCACTTTTTCCCACCCATAGTTCAATAGAACTACGCCTTTGGCAACAATGGGTACCCGGTAGTCTTTTTTTCATGTTGCCCCATTAGAGAAATCACTACCTATCCATACCTAACAAATCCTTTACCCTTCCCTCTCATGAAAAAGAAAACTTTAGAGTTTCATACTAAAATTCAAAAACATTTATTATTTATATCTAAAACTATATACACTTACACATCTACTTACTACTACCCTGAACCAAAATGTTGCTGCTGTTGTCGCTGCCAGTGTTGCTGCTGATGATGATGATGACGAACTGAGGATGAAGTAATGATGATGAAAGTGATGAAATAATGATGATGAAGACGATGAAATAATGATGAAGACGATGTAATAATTATGATGAAGAGTTGATGATGGTGTTGGCTTACATCCTTTTGGTTTGTTATAATTAATGTTTTGTTTTCTGTGATATATTTATTTTGCCGCTCTCAATAAACATGATATTATTTTGGAATTATTTTATCGGCTTTTTGTATTTTTCATTGTTTTGTTTCACTTTTAGTTAAGTAATTATGTTCTTTCATATACGCAATGTTTTGTTGTATGCTTCAGTCAATCATTTGTTGGTGTGTTTTAAATATTGTTTTAGGCAAAGAAAATTTATTTGCTCCTCTTCTTGAATTGAACCATAAGGTGGTTGAACAATCCTGTTGAGGTACTGTTACTCCTTAAACAAATTTCGATGTCTTTTCTTTCAATTTACAGCACGTTTCCGAGTTAATTGCAATTCACTAATTTTAGGGAATTTCTTAAACTATTTACATACTTATATGTATGCATATAATTTGTATTGTAAAGTCGACAAATCTTTACGATCCTTTTTAGTTTTTTTTTTCTTTCGTTGAACTAGACACTCATTATTTTGGATAGTTTCCGCAATTTATTTGGTTTCTGTTGATTTATATCAACCAAACCAAAGTCAATGACGACACAAAAACCCCGTTAAAGTTTTACCTCTACTTCCCGATGGTGTAAAAAAAAATGTCAAACGTTTTGCGGAATAATGTATCACTTTTTATACACGTATGTACATTAAAGGGCTTGGTTTTACCGTTCAGACAATTCCAATAACAGTTTTATAATAATTAGGGTTTTTTTTTTTCACATTTCACTATTTTGTTTCAGCGGTCACTCGCATGGTTAATTATGTTTTTTTTTTTTTGCGACTTTCGTTCTCCGTGATCGCCCTTCTTGAATGCTTGCCTCTACCCAACTGACTGCCCATTTCTCTCCTTTTCGTAGTCAAGTCTGCCCTTATGACCTAACTGTTACTTGAAATTGCATTATGCATTTCAAAGCCTGATAAAATTACTCATAGTAAACGGAGGAGGTGTTGTTGTAATGTGATGGCAAGACCAACAGGCATTTTGTTTTTTTGCTTCCCACTTCCAGCTGCGATTATGCGTTCATAGTCTATGAATCCACATTATTTCCAAGTGACTGCACTATGGCATGATCTTGTTACAACAACAAGATTGTGTCAAGGAAAAAGATGGAAAGCAAAAGCGGAAAGTGCAGGAATGACAAATAAAATTGTCACAATTAAAAAGATTGCCAACTATCGAGCAAACACCAATACAAGCGGGGACCATACGTGGCAAAACTTTAAGGCATTATTGAAATAATAAAAAAAATCCCCAACAAAACTGCTTGGTTATGAAAATGTTCTCATTGAATAACAAACAGGAGAAAGGATTTTTTTTCTGTTACGCGCGTCCAAACGTGTGGCTCGACCCACAAAAGCCGGGCAACATATGAGTTATCAAGTATTTAAATGAGTTACTGTTTCAAATCAGAAGCATGATATCTGCCTATGAGCCTTCCTTTTAGGTCTTCTATATCATACAAGGCGTTACCGATGATGGTGCGTATTCGTCCTTTGACATATTTCGGATTGAATTTGGCATTGATCCCCTTTTTAAAATTGCTGAGACTGTGGTTCTTTCTGAAAATTTCCTGTCCAACGGTGTACTTAATGGGTCTAGTGCGGGTATTGTATACCCTGGTCGCCTTGTCATGAGCTTTTTCAAGATTCTGCACAATTTTCTCCCGAATGTTCGACAATTTGTCGGTTCTTTTTACTATAGTGTCATCAACTAGCATGTTCAACTTATCCAGAACTGAATATGTAGATCCATGCATACACATGTTCTGACCAAACATGGCATAATAGGGGCTGCACTGAATAGACGTGTGATAATCACCTCGTAATGTTGCAAGTATGCGGGGTATACAAAGATCCCAATTGAGATGGTGTTCTTCCGATTTCAGATAATATCGTATTTTGGATATAATTTCTCGATTAGCTCGTTCTGACGAATTCGCTTGGGGAGAGTACAGACCTGTTGTAATGTGCGTGATGCCATATAATTTGAAAAAATTTTGAATTTCCTTGGAAATAAATTGTCTGCCGTTGTCGCTATGGACATATTGAGGGACACCGAAAGTATTGAACACCTGGTTCTGAAAATAATCAATTATGTTTATTGACGTGGCTGATTTTAAAGGCTTGAGAAATAGAAACTTCGTAAAATGGTCAATGGTAATGAAAATGTGGGAATTTTTCGCTTTCGAACACGGATACGGACCAAGAAAATCACAGTATATGCGCTGCATCGGACGGACAGTTATAAAAGCATCACCCATAGGTGGTCGTTGAATCTGGTTTGGTGATTTGATGATTTTGCAATCATCGCATTTATTCACAAATGCTTTAATATCTCGCGCCATGGATGGCCAATAATACTTTTGGCGTACTCGGGAGAGAGTTTTAAAATAACCGCCGTGGCAACTAGACTCATGGCCTAGCTGAATCGCCTGTTCCGTTAAGGATTTTGGGAGCCATACCCTCCAAAGATTCTCTTCTTCATTGTCAATACCCTGGCGGAATTTCACTCTTTTTAAAATTAGTTTATCGGATAACCGGACGTCAGGTAAAATGTCTTTGTTCTTTTCAATGGTATCTACTAAACCTTTATAATCAGGACAATCGAATTCGGCCGATGTCAAATCAATCTCAGGAAACTTACTATCAAAATCTATAGCATCTACATCAAAACGAGATAAAGCGTCAGGGACGACATTAAGGGAACCCTTTCGATGTTCCATCCGGAAATCGAAACCCTGAAGTTTCAAACTCCAACGAGCAAGTCTGCCGCTCAAATCGCGTTGGCTCATGAGCCATTTCAAACTGGAGTGATCAGTAATAATCCTGAACGGTAGTCCCTCTACATATGCTCGAAATCTCTTCACGCTTATCACGGCCGCAAAACACTCCAGCTCAGTAACCGTATAATTACGCTGAGCGCGATTCAGTTTTTGTGAAACAAAAGCTATGGGTCTATCTCTTCCCTCGTCGTCTATCTGGTACAAGACGCCACCAACTCCGACTCGGGATGCATCGCACTGGATAATAAATTCCCTAGAAAAGTCAGGCTGGGCAAGAACAGGGGCAGAACTCAGTGCTACTTTAAGTTTCTCAAAACCATCTATTGCCTCTTCCGTTAATTTAAATTTTCCTCTATCGAGTCTCAAACAATCTGTAAGCGGGCCCGCAATATCTGCAAAGTTGTTGACAAACGATCGATACCAATTTGCCATGCCTACGAAACGGCGTACTTGGCGAGGAGTTTTCGGCAATGGAAAATCTACGATCGCAGACACTTTGTCAGGATCCACCTTTAAACAACCCTTACCAATACGATATCCCAAGTATCTTATCTCGGCCTGACAAAACTTGCTCTTAGCAACGTTAATCGTCAGACCAGCGTTTCTTAAGCATTTCGATACCTCGCATAGAATTTGCATATGTTCCTCAAAGGTTGCACTGCATACCAGGAGGTCGTCCAAATAAACGAAAACGTTCTCTCTCAAGCGAGAGGGTATACACTTATCCATTAATCGGCTCATCGCTTGAGGACCATTGCAAAGTCCGAATGGCATAACACGGTATTGGTAGAGTGGTCTACCAGGAACCGCGAAGGCTGTCTTTTCCTTAGAAGATTCTGTCAACGGAATTTGAAAAAATGCATCTTTTAAGTCGATCCCACTTATAAAGTGTGTGTCCTTTAGTCTGCTCAGCAGGCCGTTGATATGAGGTAGAGGGTAAGAATCTTTTTTCGTTACAGCGTTTAGTTTGCGTGAGTCAAGGCATAAACGAACCTTACCTGGTTTTCGCACATTAACCACCGGAAAACACCAAGGCGAATTTGACTCTTCTATTACCCCCATATCCAACAAACGGTCGAGCTCTTTATACACCTCAGCTTGTCTAGGAGGGGACAGTGGGTAGTGCTTACACTTTATGGGTACGGAGTCACCAGTGTCAATATCGTGACTTAAAAGATGAGTGCGGCCTAGGCCAAGTTTTCCAAAAGCAGGAAATTCTGAGATAACAGAATCTAGACGCAAATTTTGTTCAGCAGAAAGTTCATGGAAGCAAGTGTCCTCCCCGTTCGGGAGACATAAATCAATTGACCCGACAGCTGGTATGATATTTGGGGCTATGGCGAATTTTCGCCAAAAATCTAGGCCTAAATAAACTTCTTGGCCAAGCGACGGAACTACATAAAAATCTATATCGCGTATTACACCTTTATAGAACACGGGCAATTTACAATGGCCTAAAACATCGTTTTTAGAGCCATCAGCAGTGGAAACAAAAGATTTAAATGATTTGAGCAGTATTCGATTACGCTCAATAAAAGACAAACTATTTTTGCCCAAAACTGACACACTTGCTCCAGAATCCAGTAGTCCATAAAACTTTTCATCTAAAATTTTCACATTAGCAAATGGTCTATCGTCAGCGATATTACACAACAGAGAAGATTCTATTAATTTTCGATATGATTTTCTCATCTTAAAACGGTATCGATCCTTACGAATTCTATTAGAAATTATATTATCAGGTTTTATGTTCTCAGACAAATCAAGTGATTGTGTGAAATGTTGATCCGAGAGCAGTGCTCTGGATTCATTTCCCTGTGGAAGACTACTCCCTTCATCCATTACGAACTCGGGGTTTGAGCTTGGGAACGAGTGTCCCCGGTGGCCAACTCGCTCCGCTTCCGATTTCCCGTATGGGGTTTTTTGCAATTAGGAGTTGCAACTCCACGCTCACCGCATTTGAAACAAAACAGGAATCTGGTTTCCTCAGGACAATATATATACGAATGTCCGAGAGACAGGCAGTTCCAACAATTTATACGCGAGTAATTAGGTTTCACTTGGCGGCGGGAAATTTGAAGGGCTTCGATTTGAGGGTCAAATTCGAAATCCTTATCTTCATCTTCAATTGGTTCAATTTCCAAGGCGTTAACCTGCCGGGATAAATTTCTTGAAGGTACTACACCTTTATTTTCCCTAAGAACTTTCTCGGCTTCTCTGGCAATGTCCCTTAAATTGTGGAGATCTTTTGGACTAGAGCTAAAAAGCATGAACTTTAATTCCGGTTTAATATTATTCTTCACGATCCGCATGAGTCTTTCTCCCGATAGAGCCTCAGACATTCGAGAATTAAGTGAAACCATAAACGAATGGAAATCATCATATGTTTCCTTAGGACTCTGTTTCCGCATGTTCAATTGCATCAATATGTCGTCGTCTGTTTCAAGTGTCGCAAACTCCCTAGAAATGTCGCGTTTCAAACGACGATACGGAGGATCATTATGGGTCTTAATAAAGTCCCAATACCAAGATTCGGCCTTCCCCGATAAGAAAACATGAAAATTTGCCTCTAAATGTTTTTCTGAACAACGAGTTCTTTCTAATAGGGTGTCAATTCGGAACAGAAAATCCTCGACATTCCCCGTGCCGTCAAATTTTATTTTCCATTTCTCTAGATCAACTTTGTCACCCCTATTCCCTGAAAAATTATTACTAGGATTGGCTAATGATGATGGAAGCATTTCTGGCGAGGACCTTTGTCCACCTGTAAGATTCTGATTCACCGTTGTGTCCGAACACTGGGTCATATTTGAAACTGTGGCTCTCAAAGAGCCTAACTCGCCATTGAAATTGGCCTGAGTTTCCCGTATAGCCTGCAAAGCTGTCAGAATTTCTTTGGTAGCGTTTTCAGTGCCAACTAGAGGACCACCATTCACTCCCGTATCAGAATTCGCCATATCCGTGTTACACCGACCAGGAACTTGAGCAATTGGAAAGCCTAATAATGTAGTAGTCTGGCTAAGGGATTCAGAAAGATTAGTGAAAACGCCCACAGTCTCAGAATTATTAGAGAGGTTAGAATCACCGTATAATTGTATGAGATTAGGTGCCGACTCAACAGAATTTGCAATTTCAAAATTAGGATTAGAACTAGAATCTTCGCAAAAAGTTATTGGCACGCTTAAACTACGAGCAGGGCTATGGACTACTAAAGATCTCGACGATGTGGGATTGTTAAGATTTTCCAAGGATCTGCTTGGAGACGAACAGATATTTTTACCGCGACCCCGTGACGAGCTTATAACATTCGACGCAACCGTTTTGCTACGTAATGACATATCATGTCTCCCCGTCATAAATGTAATGAAATTTTCGCGTTTCCTTATGCAAATTGAACGTTACCAAATTTGAGTGTTATTTCAGCGAGAAAAATTAACAATATATTTGAGTAAAAGTGTTATATTTAATTATAAAGCTAATTTATAAGGTATTAAAAGTATGAGAATGTATACAAATTTTAAAGTATGAAGATTATAGATTTGCTTTATAGATCTGTTAGGGTATATAAACAAAATAAAGTATAAGAGTTTCAGGCAAAGGACAGTTCGATATGTTAATGATAAGCAGTGATTTTATTGTTTGTACAGAAAGTATGAAAGCTAATGCAATCTGTACAGCCTTGTTCAAACTATAACACAATGAACATATATTTCGTCTAATAAAACAATATAAAATAAAGTCTATTGTGCAACAGGCAAAAGTCTACAATTCTTTCCTACAACTTTACCAAAATGAATGCAAGTGTACTAGGGATATCGAACATTTTATTGCAATAAATCTCATCAATTCCGTAACTCGATTTGAGATTTAGACTTATAAGATGACGAATAAACTTAACTCAATTGATTGTGATGAAGTATATGTCGCAAATATAAGGGAGAATAATAATCTCTCACTTATATGACTTACAGGTCTTCAAAACAAGAAACTGAATTGGATGTCATAAAACTGAAAAGAATTTGTAGACTTTTCTTCTTATTGGAGTGGTCATCGTTCACATTTAAGTAAAACAAAATCAATGTCTCACGTCCAAATGAATAAATACGAATGAAAGGTTCACAGCTTGGCAACATTCATTAAAAGTGTATCATGGTTCATTGATTATTGTTTGACTAAAAATGGTAAGATGTAGAAACAGTTGGCTTGGGCTCCAGCCGTAAAAAAAATTCAAGTCAAATAAAATCAATGAAACAAGATTTAAATGAATTATATCGAATTAAACTTTGAAAAAAGAAGTTTTAAACTGTATGTGCTTTTCGCTTTGCGTTGGGCGCCATTTATGTTACGCGCGGGCTATTCAGATTTTTATTAAGAGATGTGCAAATACGAAAAAAATGGGCTTAAGGCATATAAATATTAAAAGGCTAGCTCTGCCAATGTGGTGTGGTTCTTAACCCAGGTCTTCGCCGCGTAAGCATAAAGATAAAATGCCTGTAAAAGATAACCACCGTATTAACGAGCTTAGGAGCAAAAAGGAACATATTAAAAGTAAATGTGCCGCTGGAACCGTTCGGACTTGGGATGACAGGCTGCTAATGTCATCCCGGGGTGCACTTTTTCCCACCCATAGTTCAATAGAACTACGCCTTTGGCAACAATGGGTACCCGGTAGTCTTTTTTTCATGTTGCCCCATTAGAGAAATCACTACCTATCCATACCTAACAAATCCTTTACCCTTCCCTCTCATGAAAAAGAAAACTTTAGAGTTTCATACTAAAATTCAAAAACATTTATTATTTATATCTAAAACTATATACACTTACACATCTACTTACTACTACCCTGAACCAAAATGTTGCTGCTGTTGTCGCTGCCAGTGTTGCTGCTGATGATGATGATGACGAACTGAGGATGAAGTAATGATGATGAAAGTGATGAAATAATGATGATGAAGACGATGAAATAATGATGAAGACGATGTAATAATTATGATGAAGAGTTGATGATGGTGTTGGCTTACATCCTTTTGGTTTGTTATAATTAATGTTTTGTTTTCTGTGATATATTTATTTTGCCGCTCTCAATAAACATGATATTATTTTGGAATTATTTTATCGGCTTTTTGTATTTTTCATTGTTTTGTTTCACTTTTAGTTAAGTAATTATGTTCTTTCATATACGCAATGTTTTGTTGTATGCTTCAGTCAATCATTTGTTGGTGTGTTTTAAATATTGTTTTAGGCAAAGAAAATTTATTTGCTCCTCTTCTTGAATTGAACCATAAGGTGGTTGAACAATCCTGTTGAGGTACTGTTACTCCTTAAACAAATTTCGATGTCTTTTCTTTCAATTTACAGCACGTTTCCGAGTTAATTGCAATTCACTAATTTTAGGGAATTTCTTAAACTATTTACATACTTATATGTATGCATATAATTTGTATTGTAAAGTCGACAAATCTTTACGATCCTTTTTAGTTTTTTTTTTCTTTCGTTGAACTAGACACTCATTATTTTGGATAGTTTCCGCAATTTATTTGGTTTCTGTTGATTTATATCAACCAAACCAAAGTCAATGACGACACAAAAACCCCGTTAAAGTTTTACCTCTACTTCCCGATGGTGTAAAAAAAAATGTCAAACGTTTTGCGGAATAATGTATCACTTTTTATACACGTATGTACATTAAAGGGCTTGGTTTTACCGTTCAGACAATTCCAATAACAGTTTTATAATAATTAGGGTTTTTTTTTTTCACATTTCACTATTTTGTTTCAGCGGTCACTCGCATGGTTAATTATGTTTTTTTTTTTTTGCGACTTTCGTTCTCCGTGATCGCCCTTCTTGAATGCTTGCCTCTACCCAACTGACTGCCCATTTCTCTCCTTTTCGTAGTCAAGTCTGCCCTTATGACCTAACTGTTACTTGAAATTGCATTATGCATTTCAAAGCCTGATAAAATTACTCATAGTAAACGGAGGAGGTGTTGTTGTAATGTGATGGCAAGACCAACAGGCATTTTGTTTTTTTGCTTCCCACTTCCAGCTGCGATTATGCGTTCATAGTCTATGAATCCACATTATTTCCAAGTGACTGCACTATGGCATGATCTTGTTACAACAACAAGATTGTGTCAAGGAAAAAGATGGAAAGCAAAAGCGGAAAGTGCAGGAATGACAAATAAAATTGTCACAATTAAAAAGATTGCCAACTATCGAGCAAACACCAATACAAGCGGGGACCATACGTGGCAAAACTTTAAGGCATTATTGAAATAATAAAAAAAATCCCCAACAAGGCATCGAAGAGAGTAATGGAAAGTCTTAAGTAAAGTGTTTTTCAATAAGAGCGCTATAAAAGCTTTTTTAAATAAAACAAAACCGGTGTTAGATACCAATGAAATTCTTTATTCCTGTGAAAGTACGTTCGATGCCATTATGTATGGAACTCGATTTCTTTTGCATGGCCACCACGGGCACGCTTGCTGAAGTCCAGGCGCTGAACCCAATTTTCGACGGTTTTCAAGCATAAATCGGCCGATACTGCAGCAATTTCACCTTCGATATTCGTACGAAGTTCATCAATCGTCACTAGCTTGTTGGCATAGACCATAGACTTGACGTAGCCCCACAGGAAATAATCTAACGGCGTCAAATCGCACGACCAAGGCGGCCAATCGACTGGGCCATTTCGTGAGATAACACGTTCACCAAACTTTGTTTCCAATAAATTGATTGTGGCATTCGCTGTGTGGCTTGTGGCGCCGTCCTGTTGGAACCACATGACCTCCAAGTCCATATTATCCAATTGGGGCCAAAAATATTCGGTTATCATTGAACGGTAGCGATTCGCATTCACAGTAATGTGCCGGTCTTGATCATCACGGAAGAAGTACGGCCCAATGACGCCGCGGGCCCATAAACCGCACCAAACCGTAATTTTTTCGGGATGCAATGATGACTCATGGATTACGTGTGGATTGCTCTCTGACCAATAACGCATATTTTGCTTATTGACGAAGCCATTCAGCCAGAAATGAGCCTCATCGCTGATTGTTGAGGCCTCTTAAAGTTGAGGCCACTGACTCCAAATTTCGGTAGTAAATTTTAATAATTTCGACTCGTTGTTGGCTCGTATATCTTTCCATGATGAAATGGCAAACCTTACTGAAGAGAAATGTCAAAAGATTGGGAAAAAATATGGCGTCGTTTGCAGTCCCTATCGATTTACTTTTGTAGCGTCTCTGTTGAAAAACCCGTTATTAATCTATTACTCTATGTTTTGCAAATTCCAAATTAGTTGACACATATTCAGCAATATTTTCTTTTTACGTTTTTGATTTTTCTGTAATATTTAGGAACAATTAATTGAAATTCTTAACAAAAATATGTAATTCTTATCTTTTCCACTTAAATTAATAGTTCTTAATTTCTTAAAAAAAATTTTTGTGGAAACACTATCAAAACCTCGCATAGATTTAATTTGTGAGCACTTTTGACGTTTCAAATTTTAAATTTCGAGTTCCTGCTTTTTAGAAACTGTTTTTCTCGCCTTTTTCCAATAAGCATGAAAAAAAAGCAGTATGTGACAGAAAGTTTTCGCAAATCAAATGTTGTAGAAACAGTCACAGGTGAGAAGGTATTTAGTGTACCATTTTTTTTTTGTTTCAAATCACATGTTTCATGTGAACATACTATTTTCGATTCAAGAACTACAGACTCGAGATACAGTAAAGTAATTTCTGTCGGATAAAGCTTCTCAAAATCAGTGAGTGTAAAAATAGAACGCGCACAGATAGATCACTGGTTTGTGAGAAGCTCTCCTGAATCCCTTCATGGGATGTAACGGGAAACCAGTTTTTTTTAACCGACTTAAACATATCTTCACACTTAGTCATTCATTGGGTCCAAGTTACCTCATAAAGGGTTTAAATATTTTTGAAGCCGACTAACCTTCAGTTACCCGAATAGGCGTAGTAAAGTCGCCCTTATTCAATAGCAGATTAGCGTTGCCCAATATATTATCTTCAAATTCCCAAGTTAATTAGAACCTGTGGCATTTTTGTGGACTTATCGTGACTACCAGCTAATTATCCGTCCAATATTTGTATGGAAGGTACGCAAATAGGCGTGACAAAGTAGTAAATTTTAATTTCACGGTAGCTTTTGACAAAATATTGGCTAGTAGCAAATTTCATTGTCGATTCACCGGAAACCGGACCATTGTATTGTATGGGAGTAGAGTGTCCAAAACCGAAAAACCGGGGAAACCGGTTAACCGGTTTTTTTGCTATTAACCGTATGCCGTTTTTTAAAAAACGTAATTTTCGAACAAATCGGACACAGGTTATTTGACGTCGGTTAACCGGTTATTCGGATTTTACTTAATTTGTGTTAATATCCTTAAAAAATTAAAAATACATGATATGATTTTCGAATTTTAGTGAAATTTTGGAATTAAGAAACATGATTTCCATTTTAATATATGACCTAAATGACACATTCAAACAATTTTTTTTTTCAAAATAATTTTATGATTTGAATTAGAATTATTTAGAAATGAATTAAGCTTTTCAAACATTTCTTTATCAAATTTTAAAATTAAAATAATTTCGTCATCAAATTTGAATATGATTTTCGACTTTAAATCAGTTTCATGCGAATTTGAATAAATTCTTTAAATTTTATATTAAACACTCATTCAAAATTAGAATATACGTATGTGATATATATTTTTTAAAATGTGATGATTTATTTGACCTTTCGTATTATATTTAAAATTAAAATGTTCGAGTCATAACTATTTAAAATTATGTTATTCTTCAATATCACAAGGGAACAAAATCGAAAAAATTTTGATACCATTTAAAACCACTATTTTTACTGATGTATTACGAGATCCATGTTACAAAAGTGGACAAAATTTTAAATTCCATGAATAAGTTTTTTATTAATAATTTTTTAAGTAAAATTGTCCATTTTTGAAAAGCTTGTTCCACGGATTTTAACATAACTCAAGAACGCTTCATCCCACTTTACTAGCGAATACACCAAATAATTTGCTACTAAAATACCTACAAGTTTTGTTAACATAATTTTTTAGCCTGCACAAGAGTTGCGGAGTTATCTAAAAAGTTGTGGTGAAAAATAATATACAATTTTTGGTTTTTAAAAATTAGAAAAATTCCGAAACGGCAAAAAGTGCTCGGTTTAGCACTTTGATAGTAAAGCCTGACCTGCTATGAATAAAATGAGATATTTCATAAGAAAATCTATGGATAAATTTTGATTTTATTCACAATTAGGTAAAGGTACCTCATTTTGTCTAAAATGTAGAAATTTTTGTTAATGATTCTGAGAATGAAAAAAAATCACAAAATGCGATTGTAAATTCTGTGAATCGTAACACATTTGTATTCAACACCTGTGATCTTGTTACAACCCCTCACAAAAAAGAGTTTTGTAAAAAACCCCACACAAAAGGCACTTGTTCTACCTGTTTACTGCAACAAGAAGCTAAAACACACTTGACAATCACTCCCGCAAGCAGTATATATAATAGTTCAAGTATCCTTTCTCATTCATACAACAACTATACGCAATAGGTCAGTTTCCTCTTAGGTCAACAAAGCGGCTTTACCAAATATCCTTGTTTCAAATGTTTATGGGCTAAAATTGTTTCAAATGTTATGGGCTAAATCAGCTAAATCAGAACATTGGACGAGAAAGCAAGGGCCTGCTAGGGAAAGACTGGTTCCAAGTATGCCAAATGTTATTAACGAAGCTCTAGTGCCCCGAGATCGTATCATATTACCCCCTCTTCACATTAAACTTGGTCTGATGAAACAATATGTTAAAGCACTTAACAAAGATAGTGAATGTTTCCAGTATATTTCAAGGAAGTTTGAGCATGGAAAAGCTGAAAGCAGGCATATTTGACGGCCCACAAATTCGAAAATTGGTGAAGGTTACTGATTTTGGCAGTTCAATGCCCGAAATTGAGAAGAATGCATGGGATTCGTTTGTATGGGTTATTAAAAATTTCTTAGGAAATAACAAGTCTGATGATTACGTTGCGCACATTGAAGAGATGTTATCTCACTTCCACCGACTTGGATGCAACATGAGCATTAAAGTACACTACCTGGATAGCCACTTAGATCGTTTTCCTGAAAGTCTAGGAGACGATTCCACCAAGATATCCGGACAATGAAGGAACGATACCAGGGTCGGTGGGATGCACACATGATGGCTGATTTTTGCTATAGTATTCAGAGTAACACTTCGTCATTCATGAATAGTAGAAAATCGTATAAAAGAAAATTCCAGAGTTTGTAGTTTAAATTAATTATTTATTTATTTTCTTATTTTATTTCTTATTATAAATTCAACTAATAAAATATAAATTTTAATAAAATATAAAATGGTTTTGAAGTTCAATCAACCGAAAGAAGATTATTAGCAACTATGATTGTCAAGTGTGTTTTATCTTCGTGTTGCATTCAGATAGAACTGGGCATTCAGGTAGAACTGGGTTCTTGTGTGTGTTTTTACAAGAGCACAAACATTAAATACAAATTTGTTGCTGCTCAATGTAACTATTTTCAATCGAATTTCATTTTTTTTCATATCAGAATCATAGAAAAAAATTTTTTAATTTTTTGCTCATTTTTGTTAAAATTGTAAAATTTCAATATTCTTTACGAAATGGGATATCTTTACCTAATTGTGAATAAAATCAAAATGTATACATCGATTTTCTTATGAAATGTCTCATTTTATTAATAGCAGGCCAGGCTTTACTATCAAAGTGCTAACTGACCAAATTTTGCCGCTTAGGTTTTTTCTAATTTTTTAAAAAAAAAATTTGTATACATTTTGGCTGAAAAATATTATTTTTCACCACAACTTTTTAGATAACTCCGTAACTCTTGTGCAGGCTAAAAAATAATGTTAACAAAACTTGTAGGTATTTTAGTAGCAAATTATTTGGTGTATTCACTAGTAAAGTGGGATGAATCGTTCTTGAGTTATGTTAACATCCGTGGAACAAGCTTTTCAAAAATGGACAATTTTACTTAAAATATTATTTAAAAATACTTATTCATAGAATTTAAAATTTTGTCCACTTTTGTAGCATGGATCTCGTAATACATCATAAAAAAATAGTGGCTTTAAATGGTATTTTTTCCTGTTGACCTGTGTATTTTGCTACCCATTGTGTATCGTCGTCTGGAATATAAGCAGAATTATTAATTAAAAATTTAATTTTAATTTTTAACTTCATTATTTTTTTTTCATTTAGTTTTTAATTAATAATTGTGTTTATCTTTCCGACGATGCTGCCCAATGTTTAGCGAAATATGGAAGAATAAAATAATTTAAAATACACCTAACGCTCGAACATTTTAATTTTTAATATATAGCTTTTATTTAAAATTAAAACGTAATTAATTAAATATATTTGTGAAATTTCGAGTTTTCAAAACTAATAAGTATAGAAATTGTCGTTAAACAAATGTATTGTAAGTTCTACAAACCGAAGAAAACGGTTCCACCGATTTTTGCCAAAATAAAAAACCGAGAACCAGTTTCTTGAAAAATTGATTTTTCGAACAAACTGAAAACCAGTTTCTAAAAAATGCCGGTTGTTTAGACACACTATATGGGAGGTAAAAAATGGGAGTTGCAAAGGTATAAATTTGTAGCTAAGATGTAGCCTTTGACAGAACATTGTCCAGCACTAAATTTCAGAAAGATCAGTTGTGTCTTGCGGGAAATACCGTGATGAGCAACCGGACTGCAGCCCCACTTTTGTATAGGGGGTAAAAAATGGGATTGACAAAATTGTCCACATTGAGGTATAAGGTAGCTTTTAACAAACTATTGCCCAGAACCAAACGTTGTTAATATCGGTTGCGGTTTACGAGGGATAGCGCATCAATCAGTAGGAAAGTCACCCATTTTTATTATTATATCCTCACCCATAGGATGGGGGTATATTAGACTGACTCACAAAAAAAAGTGTTTTTGTTCCACCCCCTGAAATGTACCTTGACTTGTTTTTTGATGATTCCCAAAATATTTCGCGTCTAGGATTAAAACCCCGTGAGCTGGACCGTTTTAAAAAAAAGGCTTTTTTTGAGTTTTTCAAAGATTTTTGATAGTTAACTAAAGATAATATGTGCAATATTAGTATCATAGGAAAGCATTTTTAAAGACGCATCCAACGGTATGAAAAACATGCCAACAAATGTTCTATCAACTATCAAAAATCTTTGAAAAACTCAAAAAAGCCTTTTTTTAAAAACGGTCCAGCTCACGGGGTTTTAATTCTAGACGCGAAATATTTTGCGAATCATACAAAAACAAGTCAAGGAACATTTCAGGGGGTGGAACAAAAAAACTTTTTTTGGCCCCATACAAAATGAGTCGGTTTAGGTTATATATCATTTAATACGGAAAAAAAGTAACGCATAGTGGGAGCCACATTAGACCCTCACTATCTTTAGACGAAATTCGTTTTGGGAGTTTTTAAGACGATTGAGCCATGTCCATCTGCCTGTCTCGCTGGCTGCTCAACAGGATAACTGCCATAAATCTTTACAAATCACAATGAAGTTTTGTTAGTGACTATTATTTGTAGAAAGTTAGTTTTGGGATTGAAAGTGGGCGTTTTAACCACACCTCTTCTAGTACCTCCCATACAAATCGACGCATTTAGTACGAAATCATGTTTCTTCCAAAACCTTTTTCTGGTTGATGTGATTAGCTTTGGCTAATAATCTGTAAATATCTACTTAATTGAAGAAAATGGGCGAAGGTACCATTCTGGTACTGCCTATGCAAAAGCTTGGTGCACTTCCGTTTTAAATAAAATGGGGAATCAGGATTCATGTCAAAAAGCACCAGTCACCGATTAAGACAAATGTGGTTTTGCCACGCCCATTTTGGTACCTCCCATACAAAAATATTTCGGCCGGCTGCCTATTCGGCTAGATAACTCCCGCAAAACCGATCCATTCTTTATGAAATTTGGTATTAGACAAAATTTAGTCAAGTGACACTCTTCTATGGAAAATGAGTCGTTCTGCCATGCCCATTCTAGTCCCTCCCATACAAAATCTTGGTGGTCTCCGAGTCCGCTAAAATGTGTTTTGCCACGCCCTACCAAGATAAGTTGTGCGGGCGGCTGGTTGTTCGACAAGATAACTCCCGCAAATTCGAACCAATCTTTATGAAGTTTGGTCAAATGCACATAAAAGCATGGCCGGTGGAGCGAGCGACACGATAACTCTCGTAGACTACAAGCGATGTTAATGAAATTCGGTACTCGGAAAGGTTTTCCTAAAATTAAAGATTAACTACTGTCCACGCCCATTTTCTTCCCTCCCACACAAAAGTTGCGCGGCCTTCCGGCTGGCCGAATCAATATCTCACGTAAACCACAACCGATCTTAACAAAATTTGGTACCGATCAATATTTTCTTTAATACTGTGTAAAAACAGATGAACAACATCGCCATGCTCATATAATTAAAGAGTTTGTAGCTTGTCGCAAATATACTATACTTGTGCCCAAACACATTGTGTTTGCTATTCAATATAACATGCTTGAGACACAATGAGTAATAGTTTATAATATACGTTTTTGAGACCCAAACGTGGCTTTGTTTGTTGAAAACCTCAAAAAATAAGAACGGACCACGAAGGGGCAAAAAGGCAGCAGATCTTCAATTCATGAAAACAATGCTTGCAAACATGTACATATTTCCTGCAATATGTTGCTGGGGCCATTACTTTTTAGCGTGTGGGAGGTACCAAACTGGGTGTGGCAAAGTCACACTCGTTTTAGTAGTTGACTGGCCTTTGGTAAAATGAATATCGGGTTGGCAAGAAGATAATTTCGTTTTCTTGTTCATAATTTTCAATCTTTTATTTTAATTAATTTAATCTATCATTCAGGTGGTTTTTTTGTTCAATGACTTTCTGTTATCGTTCAGGCAACATTTTTATCTCAGATTCATTGAATGATTGGTCGGCCCCACAAATGTACTCAAAGAGTTCGGCTTGTAGGACATCTTCTGTATTGAAGGATTTCCCATTCCCATGGAAACTCCGGGAATCGGGAAAGGCAACACTTCTCAGCCAAGCTACAATATTTTTTACCGAGTCCGCAAAAATGTGTGAGGCCCAGCGTTGTCGCGATGGAAAACCACGCCTTTGCGATAAATCAGTGTCGTATTTATTTCAGAACCCCATCAAGGTTCGTCAAATGCTGACAATAAACGTCAGAATTTATGGTTTGGATGCAGTTCAAAATAAATTACTACCTTAAAATCTCACTAAATTGACACAATAACCTTTATTTGGTGCAGTTCAGCCTTTATGTTCGTCAAAGTCATCCTGCAAAGGCGTATGAGTTTTGCAGGAATACCAAGCTCAGGCATTGCTTCATACAGTTCCTCCCGTATCGGTCTAACGAAGGCCGCTTTATAATCGACAAATAGGTGATAGGTGTCGATTTGTTTTTCGTGGGTCTTCTGCACGATTTGGCGCAGCGTGAAAATCTGGTCAGTTGTCGATTTTCCAGGCGATAATTATCTTTAGTCTTTCGCACATTATACTTGATAAATCCTTATGTGTTCTGGATAAAAGGCTTATTCCGCGGTAGTTGGCACAGAGACTCGCGTCGCCTTTTTTAAATATGGGACATAGCACACTAAGACTCCTATCGCCGGGCAATTTCGGAAATAAAAGAGCAAAATATGACGAAAATGCTGATATTGATCATCCTTTTTCATACCACGAGTTAAATCAATCCTGACCACTGAAAATAAAGTGACGTATCACAGATTTAAGCTTGAAATGTCAGCTGTGTAACTGTATAACAAAGACGATCTAGAATTAGACGACCAGAAGATGTGCGCAATTTGGTAACCCTGGTAAAAGAGAACCAAAGAGTACTAGAAATTCACTCAAAGGCATTTCTCGCACATGTCATATCTTGATTATTTCATACTTTTTGCATAGTTTATGTAATTTAATTCAACACGGTTGAAATAACAAAAAAGCTGCTCGTGTTTTGAAATATTCAATGAAGAGAGTAAGAGAAAGAACAGAGTATGACTCGGGTTTCACTTGTTGTGTTTTTTTGGCATTTGACTGAAAAGAAATTTTGACTGTCTACTTGTACATCGTTTTTGTGTATAACAAAGAATTTATAGTCAGCTGTTCAAATGCATTTAAAAAATAACAAAAGCGCCATCTATATGAGGAAGTTACTCTCTTGCCAACCCATTATCAAATATAGACATTTCAAATTATATGAGTGTTTTAGGAACTGTTTATTTGAACGATGTTTATTTTCGGCCATTTTGTTTGAGGTCTGGTGTCATATTAAAGATATCGCTTAGTTAAAGCAACTCCTGGAGACTATTCAGTGAACAGGTGGATAGCGTCAACGACATGTCGAAGATGAAAAATTCCTCTCTAAGACCCACGTACAGGCGGAAACGCTAGTAGATGACACGGGAAAGAGAATGAAAACAATGGAACAAACGCTTAGGCACCTGATGGATACACACTTTCCAAATGGGAACGCGGAACCCACAGCGGAATGGTCAGAAGGTGAGAATGTAGCACATCAGTCGCCAATCATTACGGACCAGATGGTCGAAAAAGCTATAAAGAGATTCTCCCCATATAAAGCGGCGGGACTGGGTGGTATTTTCCCGGCTATCCTACAACATGGGGTTGACCAAATAACAACCCACCTGGCAGGAATTTTTACCGCATGCTTAAAATACGCCTACACACCGAGAAACTGGCAGGAGGCCAGGGCAGTATTCATACCTAAACCTGGAAAAGCAAGCTATGCAACGGCAAAGGCTTATAGACCAATTAGCCTCACCTCGTTTCTACTCAAAACCCTGGAGAGAATAGTGGATGACATGGTAAAAAGTGGAATACCGAGCGATATGCTGAAGTTTAGACAACACGCCTATGTCAAAGGCAGATCAGTGGATACCGCACTTCATGAGGTGACCTACTATATAGAGCAATCGCTCAATGACAAACTATATACACTCGCTGTATGCATAGATATTGAGGGAGCGTTCAATAATGTCCGGAAAGAAACACTCATCCAATCCTTAGACCAGTTTATGGTGGACCGGGCATTAAAAGACTGGATCAACCATATGCTAAGGAATAGATGGATAAACTGTGGTTCCCATGATGTAAATATTAGAGACAGAGTTCAACGAGGAACTCCACAGGGAGGGATTATATCACCACTCTTATGGGTCGTCACAATACACAGTCTCCTAAGGAAACTTACCGAAGAAGGACTTAAACCAGTCTGCTACGCAGATGACGTTATAATATTTCTTAAGGGAAGAACCCTAACCAATTATGCAGAGATGCCGAGAGGGCACTGAGTATAGCGTATGACTGGGCACAGCCAAGGGGCTTAAATGTAAACCCGGACAAAACGGAAATATGTCTATTTACATGGAAGACGGAAATCTCAGAATATGAAGAGCCACGATTCTTGGGAAAGACGATAGAAATATCCGATAAGGTTAAATATTTAGGAGTAATCTTAGATCGGAAACTGAATTGGAAGCACCACATAGAGGAAAGGGCTAATAAGGCCTACAGATGCTGGTCGCTATGCAGAAGGGCTATAGGATCCAAATGGGGCCTCAAACCGACTATAACATACTGGCTCTACAGAAGCGTAATCAGGCCCGTACTAACATATGCTTCTGTAGAATGGTGGACGGCAGTTGGAAATGTAACATCGCAATACTGCAGAGGGTTCAGAGAATGTGCTGCATTTGTATCAGCGGTGCAATAAGACAACCTCGACAAGAGCCACGGAGACTATTTTATGTATCCAGTCAATCGAGATTATAATCAAATACGAGGCTGCCCTTGCGGCAAAACGCCTACAAGCTACAGGTGAATGGATCAACAGGGATCTTACGTCAAAACACCAACGGAGAACTAGGGCCTTAGTCGGGTACACGCAAGATACGAGTGAATCTGACCGAATACCCGAGATAAGGGTTAAGGCGAACTGTGTGACCTTAACGCCAACCAGAGACGCCTGCCAGAATGGGACCCTGGCACCAATGCCAAATGGGACTTGCTGCTACACGGATGGCTCAAAGCTAGGAGAAAAAAACGAGTCTAGATTCTTCATTGAAAATCCAGCAACCTAATCCCATCTACGCCTCCCGGATCATAATACGAACTTTCAGGCGGAAGTTCGGGCGATTACGGAGTGTATCAAATGGCTCGGCGATAATACAATCCCATTCACAGATAGCCAAATGGCAATAAAGGCAATATCATCGGAAACTGTCAAATCTAGAACGGTCCTTGACTGTAAGAAGGTGATAAATGATTACTCTATGCACGGCAGACTCAACATCATCTGGGTACCGGGGCACAGCGGAGTATTCGGCAACGAGAGAGCGAACCGCCTGGCAACGAAATGGTCGGAGTCGGCACATATAACCCAGTGGAACCGCGAATCAGTAGGCAGGATGACAAAGATCCTATGGGGAGACCCAGATGGATTGAGGACAAAAGGTTTGCTGAAACTGGGAAAATCCGAAATGAGCAACATGATGGGAGTCTTAACGGGGCATTCGGGATTAAGGGCCAACCTGTACCGTATTGGACTAGTGGCGAACAGTGAGTGCAGGGCATGCATGGAGGACGATGGAGCACTTCTTATGCCACTGCCCGGCCTTCACACAAGCTAGATCCAGATATCTTTCGGATAGTACAATACCGGACATGACTAATCTTGTGGGTATGGACTGGAACAAACTAAGGAATTTCGTGAATAGCACCGAATTCCTATAAGGGATATAATGAAGTAGTAGGATAAACTTAGAGCGCACAACAGGTCGAATTAGCGGCTTAAGTGTATGTCTTACTGACATGGGAAAGTTTAGAGTGCTCCTTCTGAACACTCAACACCACACCCCTCTTTTCAAACTAACTAACTAACTAAAACTAAATCCATTGATGGTCAAAAATTTGGCGCTAAGATGTTCCCTGTCCTAGATATAGAACTTTTCTATTATAGCGATTTTAATATTTTTGTGACTTTTTTTCAATGTCTTCCGCATAAATTGGACCACTTTATTCGTACAAAGTTATTTTAAAAGTCATAAGTGGAAATAAAATCAAATTTAAAGTCTGTTTTTCAATTCGTCTCTTTCTCTTTGAAAATTCTATATTGTATCAAATTTGCAGCTAGAAGGTCGATCAGCTGTATCATCGAAACCCCCTGCTTTGAAGTAAACTGAAAAAACGAACGAGTTTTCTAAACACTGATTTCATTTTTCTTAGTCTGCAAAATTGCTTGCAATTGAGTTGTTCTATCATTCCCTTTAACATTTTCCATAACGATAACAAAATTATATTCCCGTACAACCGCTATTGAGATCTACCCTCCATTTGTTTGTTGGGTTTAGATTTTTATAAATAGTTTTCTGTGTTGGGTTAATATCATAACTTTACTTAATTATAATATTTTACTTAATTGACACCTTTTTGTTTTTAAGCTTCACTCCACCCCTTTGTCTCACACTCTCAGGCACCCGTGCTGTAGATTCCCCCACAGCGAACGAGCGAATTAATTCCAATATATTTAAATATGTGAGTACCGGTTATCGTATTGATTCATATAATATTGAAATTCAATACAAGAATTTTTAGTATTGAGAGCGAAATTCTTTGTACGGTTTCTCATTACCAATGTGAATCTCACCGATGTATTATTGAATACTCAAACAGGGTTGTCAATATGTTTTGGATTTATTCCACCAGTTGGGATTGTAGTTATATCTTAGTATAATTCAAATTTATATTTTGTAAGTTGCTTAACAAGTAAGCAGCTGCTTAAGCCGCCCGTATTCAATTCTTGCGAAATGTTCTTGAGAAATTTTGTCATTTATCTCTAAATAGAAAATTATGTTGCTGAGACCAGACATTTGCCAATCATGATGTTTATTGTCGTTTCGCTAACGCAATCGCTGCTTTTCAAATCACTAACTTGCTGGCAAAAAATGTTTTCTAAGTTTTATTAAATTTTTTGAGTCAGGGATACAGTTATCGACAAAGCTCACTCAAGATGGACCTTATTTTTTTTTATTTTCGATTTTGGCCAGTTTTGTCCAAGCTTAGGATATACAAAATTTATATATAACAAGTAAAAGTGTAATCTTTGATACCCTCCACCTTAGTGTTAACCAGCAAAATATTAGATTTTAAAAAGGACCTTTTTTAAGAAAATTTACTTTTTTAAAAAAAATAAAAATAAGTTACTTGTTCACAAATGCAATTACTTGTTCACAAATGCTCACAAATACAGGATGCTCACAAATGCTCACAAATGCATTGCTCACAATGCTCAAATGCTTACATTGAAAATGTACTTAAGAAACTGTACTTTGAAATGTACTTAATGTACTTTGAAATGTACTTAAGAAATGTACTTAAGAAATGTTCTTAAGAAATGTACATTTCTTAAGTACTTAAGAAGAAATGTACTTAAGAAGAAATGTACTTAAGAAATGTACTTAAGAAGAAATGTACTTACGAAAGAATTGTACTTAACAAATGTACTTAAGAAATGTACTTAATGAAATGTACTTAAGAAATGTACTTTGAAATTTACTTAATGTACTTAATGTACTTTGCAATGTAGTTAAGAAATATACTTTCTTTTAAGAAAATTTACTTTTTTAAAAAAAATAAAAATAAGTTACTTGTTCACAAGTAAAATAAAAAAGCATTTTTTGAAGAACTGCTAAAAAAAAAAAAAAACCAGCTGGGACGAGAATTGAACCAACAACCCTCAGACTCCAACGCGCAACCCTTTACCCATCAGGCCACAGCGATCTTAGATGAACTGTGACAAAATTCATATAAATGTATGAACACATGAAAGTACATCTAAACATCTAAAGTACTTACCTATTATAAAGAACAACAAAGATTTTCAACATGGAAATTCACCACACGGCAAAAGGAGTAGTTTAGTATAAAACTACAAAAATGAATGTGAAAATTTTATGAGTTTTTTTACGTTTCCAATCATAAAATTTTTTCCAATGGACCAATTTCGCTGATTTTCAATACCAAACTGCTCAGGAATACGTGGAACATTCTATTCTGGCCAAAAACCAAACCGCGTTATCGCCGATTGAAGTCGTGAGAATGTTTTCAACAGACGGACAGACGGACATGGCTATATCGTCTCCGGTTGTTATAAGGATCAAGAATATATTTACTTTATGGGGTCGCAAAGCCTTATTTCTATATGTTACAATCAGAATGACAAACTGATATATACCCTCTATCACTTACAGTGGAGGGTATAAAAATATGAGCTCGATCGGTTGAAAATTGCCATACCACTGAAGAAAATTGGGAAATATTAAAAACTTTCATCAAAATCTCTGAGCCTTCAACTCAGACTGTAAGAAATCTACGCAATAAATTCGATAAAAATAGAATTGCATCAACGCCGTTTGTGGACCAATTTGTAATCCTAATTGTGGTCCTAATTAAACAAACGAACTCGTCTACCTGCTCGTCCAGTGGAAAATATTGCCGCTGTAGATGAAAGTGTGCTGGAACAGCCATCAACATAAACTCGCCACCTTTCTCAGCAATTGAACATTCCTCTCACTCTTTGCGTAGAATTTTGCATAAAGACCTCGGTACGAAGACTTAAGTTCAAATAGTCCAAGAACCGAAGCCTCTTTTTTACCGAAAGCCTCACTTTTTTACCGAATAAGAATCTTTTGCGTTTGAAGCTCATTTTCACCTCGGGGCTACGTTAAGAAACAAAATTGTCGCATGTGGGGCTCGGAAAATCCATACGTCATCGATGAAAAGGCGATGCATCAACAACGAGTGGCTGTTTGGTGTGGTTTTTGGTATGGCGGCTTCATAGATCCATGTTTCTTCGATGCGCTGCTGTTACTGTCAATTGCGAGCTTCACCGTGCCATACTCAGAAGGTTTCTGTTCCAACATGGACGAAGTATGGTTTCAACCGGATAGTACCACGTGTCACACAGCCAACGTTACAATCGAACTTTTGCGCACTGTGTTCGAAAACCGCATAATCATCTGAAACTCGGAAGTTCATTGGCCGCCTCGCCGCTGCTTTTTGAACCTGTTAGACTATTATCTTTGCAGCGTCGTGAACGCAAACAATTGAGGCCTTAAGACATGAAATAGAGACCCAAACAATAGAGAATATACTAAAAAATTGGGTTGGTCGAATGAGGTACTGTGTCAATATTTTAGAATTTTTTTTAAAGAGAAATTAAATTCCAAACTTTACATGGTCCGCACTTTAGTTTCCCATTACATACTATGAACGCTTACACACTCTGATTGGGTCCTGCGGTTTTACACCGGTTCCGAGCGGTATTCTGACAATCTTTTTCATCACTATCTACTCAGTAGTCGATCTCAAAACTCAAAAAGACTGCATTAGAAATAAACGATTGCATAGTTTAAAATTTTGTCATAGAAACCGAAATGAAAATTTTTTACGAAATTGTACTTACACCAGGTAGAGTTACAAGAAGTGTTGAATTAAATTTGTCATGTCGTTGTGATGGAGAACTGTGAAATTTAAATATAGTTTGGACTTTTGTGTTGTATTTAACACAAAAATGTTAACACACAAACATGAAATGCCATTGTTGCTTTCTTGATGGTTGTTTTGAATTATTGCCTCTATCTGGTATTTTTCAAGTAAATCATATCAACATTCAACCTGCATATGCAACCAACCAACTAATGTCTATTCTAGTTTGCTCTCTGGTTGAAACGATAGTAAGCAATAATTTGACACCAATTTTGGTGTTTGGTATTGCGTCATTTTAGCCGGCGATCTCTTTAACATCTTAATGAAGATATTGGTGAAAAATTTTTGCAATGGACACTACAAGTGTAAATACATAAACGGTGTCTCAGTAAGATTGAACCTTTTAAAATTAGTATATTTTTTTTCCTGCTAGTGGCAACTCTCACATTTGACAGCTGTCACATATGTTAATTCCGATTATTAAAAAAGGAGCGCTTTACAAAAGAATAACGCGTTATAATTGGGGAAACCTTTTACAAAAATTTGAAAAGTTATGCTGAGACCGCTCACAAGCTTCGAAGAATTTTCAGTCGAGAAAGTGCACCTAATGTGTGAACCATTCGAAGATTTTGCCAAAAACTGGGTCGATTATGAACAGTACAACTCCTGAGCGTCAACGTACTGGTCGGTCTCTTGAAAACATTGCTGCTGTAAACGAGAGTGCTGCCGAAAACCCGAAAATATCAATTCGACATCGATTTCAACAACTTCAAATTTCACGAAGGACTACGTCGCGAATTTTGACGAATTTTTTTGCCTCCAGCTTCATGCGTACAAAATTCAGCTACTCAGACCAGCAGACCATGAAAAGCACGCAACAGATCAGTCAACATAAGACACACTACTCATTTCCAGACGCATTCAGGAATATTTTTGAAAGAGTGATGCTTAAAGACAGTATAACTTTATTTAGGTTCACAACAATCTTTCTTTGTCCCTCTTTTATTAAAAACAAAAACAAAACTTTACTAAACAGTACAACAAACACAGGTGCATTTGTATCACAAACAAAGATGTATTTGGACATATATTATAATATATTAATCATTGTGTCTCAAACATGTAAAATTGAACAGCAAACACAATGTATTTGGACTCAAGTATACTACATTTGCGACAAGTTTCAAACACATGTTATATTTGCATCCAAACAAGAAACAAATACAAATTTTTCAGCGTGTGGGTAATGGAGCAAATTGAAATCAGTGTATATTTTTCAAAAAAAATCATCTTCTCCGATGACGTGCATTTCCACCTGAATGGCTTCGTGAATACACAAAGCTGTCGAAGTTGGGGCTCGAACATGGGACTGTCCGTGGAGGTGGAAAGTTTCTGATTGCCATTCACTTGGGAGTGGCCAGAAATGATTCCTTCATTGGGCAGTCGAAGCAGCTCACTACTTCCATGCAGTATGTCCTGGGCAATGGCTTTTCGCTAAACCTCTGTTAGCTAGCTAGAGTGAGAAGGCGAAACAAATGAGCATCAAATCAGGTTTAGTAGGTGACTGATGTCACTGAAGCTCATCAAACAATCGGGCATATTCTTTTGTCCTTAGAAGGCGGATGAGCCAAACATACGGGCCAACGGCGGATAGAAACTAAAAGAAGAAAATCCAGGTTCAACATATCGCATCCTGGTCAGCGTCTGATCCATAATGGGCGGCTGCAATCAAATATCCTGGCAGTAGGTAAAATGCAAAAACACGGTGCGCTGGGTTTGCCTCCCGTCACCGTTCATAATGGCAGTGAAAATACGTAAACGAACAAGAAAACATAAACAATCCCTATTTGTTGACGACCCCCGCAAACGTTATAAGGACCTCGATTTACCGATATGCACTTGGAATGTAAGAACTCTATCTAAATCCGGTGCAAGTATCCCACTGGCAGATGTCCTCGAAAGTTATAAGGCTGACATTACCGCTATCCGGGAAATGCGATGGACAGGACATGGCTGCACAAGAAAATGAAACTGTGATACATGAATTTGGTTGCGGTTTTGTAGTTGGCAAAAGACTGCGACATCTAGTCTCTACGTTCAATACTGTGAGTGAACCTATGGCCACAATCTGCTTTAAGGCGAAATATTTTTATATTTCCCTAATTTGTGCCCATGCCCCGACAGAAGAGAAAGATGATGATGCCAAAGACATATTCTATGAGCTCCTAGAGGAAACGTATGACCGCTGCCCTGGCCATGACATTAAGATTGTACTAGGAGATTTTAATGCCAAAGTAGGAAGGGAGAATGTGTTTAATCCAACTATTGGCAATTTCAGTCTACATGCTGACAGTTCCGACAACGGTATGAGACTGATTGACTTTGCCGCGGCAAAAAAACATGGTCATTAGTGGTACAAGATTCCAGCATAAAAACATCCACAAGGCTACTTGGGTATCCCCTGATCAAAGAACTAAGAACCAAATTGATCACGTGGTAATTGATGGAAGGCACTCATCCAGTGTAATCGACGTACGAGTGATGAGAGGAGCTAACATCGATTCTGCGCACTACCTGGTAGCAGCAAAGGTTCGCACAAGATTAAGTAGAGCGAAAATCGTACGAAACCAGATGCAGAGGAAGCTGGACATCGGAAAGCTGCAATTACCAGAGGTAGCCACAGCCTACTCAAGGAAGCTCTCGCAACTTTTGGCCCGATGACGATCCTAATGCGCAGTGGAAACCCATTTCGACTCTATAAAAACTGCCGCAACAACCGTACTTGGTTTCGAAAAACCGCTTCGCAATAAACCGTGGTACGATGAAGAGTGTCGCATTGCAAATGACGAAAAGAACGCTGCACGTATGGTAATGCTTCAGTCAATTGCAACGCGAGCTGCAACTGAGCGGTATACGGAGAAAAGAAAGGCGGTAAACCGTCTCTTTAGGCGTAAGAAACGGCAGTGGAGAAAGCGCGAGAGTGAGAAAATTGAGACATACAGAAGGAAGAACGAAGCTCGAAAATTCTACCAAAGAGTTAAAAACGGAACTAATGGACATGGTTCAGGGCCCCCCTTCTGTAAAGACAAGGACGGAAATGTCGTCGCAGATGTACAGAGCATGTTGGGAATATGGAGAGAGCATTTCTCCGCGCTACTAGTACCTGAGATATCCAATGACGATGGGACAATCGATCACAATATGGACGACGACGTCGATTGCCCCCCTCCTAATCAAGACGAGTTCAGGAAACCTATTGCCGGGCTTAAGAACAACAAAGCCGCAGGAGCCGATGGATTACCGGCGGAGCAGTTTAAGGCTGGCGGCGATGAGCTGATAAGGTGCATGCATCAGTTCATTAGCAAAATTTGGTTAGATGAATGCATGCCCGGCGATTGGAGTCTCAGTGTACTATGTCCCATATTTAAAAAAGATGACCCGAGAATCTGTGCCAACTACCGTGGAATAAGCCTTTTATACATAGCATATAAGGTTCAATCAAGTATAATATGCGGAAACCAATTATCGCTGACCTGATTGGTCCATACCAGTGTGTCGTAAGGCCTGGAAAATCTGGAACTGACCAGATTTTCACGCTACGCCAAATCTTGGAGAAGACACACGAAAAACAAATCGAAACATATCATCTATTTATCGATTATAAAGCGGCCTTCGATAGTCCGATACGGGAGAAACTCTATGAAGCAATATCTGAGCTTGGTATTCCTGCAAAACTCATACGCCTTTGTAGGCTGATCTTGACGAACACCAAATCCGCAGTGAAAGTTGGTAAGGATCTTACCGAACCATTCGAAACTAAGCGAAGCCTCAGGCAAGGCGACACCCTACCGTGCGATCTCTTTAACATCTTAATTGAGATCATTATGAGAAAAGCTGCAGTCAACATGAATAAAACCATCAGCAGCAAAAGTCACATGCTGCTCGCGTATGCTGATGATATAGATATCATTGGGCGCACAATTAGATAAGTTACTGCGGTTTTTTCGAGAATTGAGAAGGAGTCAGCAAAAGTGGGTCTGACGGTGAATGAGGACAAGAGAAAACAAATGGTTTCAACGAACAGGCCCTCCACGCGATTAGACCAAAGCGTGAACGTTGATAACCGTTATAATTTCGAGGTAGTGGACGAATTTATATACCTCGGATCTGCCGTGAACAAAAACAACAACGTCAGCCTTGAGATCAAGCGGAGAATTGTGCTTGCGAATAGATGTTATTTTGAGCTAAACAAGAACTTTAAAGATAAAGCCCTCTCTCGAGTAACAAAAGTCCAGCTATACCAGACTCTAATTCAACCTGTCTTGCTGTATGGCGCAGAATCCTGGGTCCTATCGCAAGCAGACGAAAAATCTGTAGGAGTCTTCGAGAGAAAAATACTCCGAAAAATGTATGGCCCTATAGTGCACAACGGCGAGTATCGGCGACGCATGAATCATGAGCTGTATGAGCTTTATCCTGACATTGACATAGTTAAGCGGATCAAGATAACGAGATTGCGCTGGCTAGGCCATGTCAGTAAAATGGATGAAGACGAACCAACATGAAGGGTTTTCGAAACCGAACTCGAAGGAAGACGAAAAATAGGAAGACCAAGATTCCGCTGGAGGGATCAGGTTGACGAATCCCTGCGTACACTTGGTATTGCCAACTGGAGAGATAAAGCAAAAGATCACACTTGTTGGCGAAATATATTATCTTCGTTTTGTAAGGTCCCTGACCCCCCGGGGTTGTCCGAGACGGGATAAGTAAGTATGTAAGGAAATCCTCATGCAGTCCATGAGAAACAAATGCACCCACATCGAGCATCTGTCTGTGGCGGATTTTGGTCAGGCGTCGTGATTGGGCCTTGCTTTTTGAAGTTGAGGCCGACATTGCAGTGACTGTGAACGGCATTCGTTGCAGGAACATAATAACGAAGTTCTTGTGGTCTCAAATGGACGACATGTGGTTTCAACAAGACGGCGCCACCTACCACACCGCGCATGTGACAATGGATTTTTTGCAGCAACGATTTCCAGAACAAATTATCTTAATAAATTCTGATGTCAACTGGAAAGCGATATGATGCTATTTAAGGCCGTGCGATTTCTTTCTTTTGTGTTTTGTGAGAATGCACCGGAAATAATTCCTGAGTTCAAATCCGAGATCCCAAGCGTCATCGGTAAGATACAACCATATCTCTGTGAAAAGTAATGGAAAATTTCATGATACGACTAATGGCCTGCAATCAGAGCCGTGGGGGCCATTTGACGGATATTTTATTCCATACTTAATCGGAACATGTATTCTGTACAATCCAATAAAAAAATCACAACTATCTCAAAAAATACGTGTTTTTATTTTAAAATGAAAAAGTGCATTCTTACTGAGACACCTTAATTATTTGAAGTTAATGAATTGAATAGAGCTGCCGAATTATTTGATAAAAGTGCAGTCAAATGTAAAAGTAGTATGCAAAAAGACGATGTAGCAGAAATCATCAACGATACTGTCATTCACAATGTCACTTACTTCATCGTGAACGACAAGATCATTCACAGGGTCGCATACTTCGTCGTCAACGACAATATCATTCACTATATCGCTTACTTCATGGTCAACGATTTTTCTAACAATTCTATGAAAACGTCTACAGATTAGTTAGGAATGACCTCAGTGTGTCTTTCAAGACATAACACGGGCTTTCAAAACTCATTGATGATGTCTTCAAGGCACGATCCACTGGGAGTCTACACAACTAATACTAGTAATAGTAAAATGTACATACTTGAATGAATGAATGATTACAATTATAGATAACACACTATGCCACATGTTTTATCATCCGGAATTACCACTATACATTGTTAATGTGGTTTTGAAATATAAACATTAAAACCAAGACCTCTTTTAAGAAAATTAAAACACCAACTCACGCACTCGATGCCATACTGCATTTAATACAAGCAGCTTGGGGCTTGGACTTGGGGAACTGTTACTCTGGTCAGAAAATTGCATTAGACACAGTGTCATTCTCAACACACTGCAGCAGTGTTGGGATTATTTAATTTGCATTGGATTTTAATTTGCGTCACTTTATCTAATGCAAATGCAAAAGAATAACCATTCGTTAAAAAATGTTGAATTTCCATTTGCTTAGGCAATGCAAATGCAGATTTAGGAATCGGATGAAAATTGTAATAGAATATGAGAATACTCTTGATATTTTGAATTTGCTTGCGGGTTTGCGGCTTCGATTGGTATTGCCTCGTAGTGTTTTCAAATTCACAAACCTGTACATGTAAAATACTTGAAAACCAAAACTGCCAGATATGAACGAAATACTATGAAAATATGTATAATTGTCAATGGTATTTAATTGTGTTTGAATTTGTATTTGTAGCAGTAATTCAAACTAAACTACAAATTGTAACTGTCATATAATTAATTTGCCCCAATTATGCACTGTCTGACCTTCCAGGTATTCTCGATTACACTTTGGCCGAACCGCTCTTTGACAAGAAGTACCACACCCTTATATCTGCTAGATCAGAATGGAATGACTGCATCCTTTGACATAAGAGATTAATGATCTTCCTTACAGATGGTTCAAAACTTGACGATAAAGTAGGCTCTGGTGTCTTTTCTAAGGACCTCGGTATGTCTATCCATTGCGAAAAGGTGATCAGTGAGCACGCACACCTTAGTGTCTACTGGACAGAAATCTTGGCTTTGAAGAAGTAGTGGAACGGCTGAGACGTAATGTTCTGACTAAAGTCGGAATTAAAATGTTCTCTGATAGTCACGCCGTCTTCAAGTGCCTGGAAACTGTCTCTCTGAATTCGAGGACTGCCGTGGACTGTCGCAGATCTCTTAATGAGATGGCTGAATAGTTTAGAATTCTTCTTTTTAGAGTGCTGGGTCATAGAGCAATTCAATTCAATTCAATTCATTTCAATTCAAATCCTTTCAGTTCAATTCAATTACAGTTCAATTCAACTCAATTCAATGCAATTCAACTCAAGCCAATTAAATACTATTCAATTAAATTCGATTCAATTCAACTCAATTTAATTCAATTCAATTCAATTCAATTCAATTCAATTCAATTCAATTCAATTCAATTCAATTCAATTCAATTCAATTCAATTCAATTCAATTCAATTCAATTCAATTCAATTCAATTCAATTCAATTCAATTCAATTCAATTCAATTCAATTCAATTCAATTCAATTCAATTCAATTCAATTCAATTCAATTCAATTCAATTCAATTCAATTCAATTCAATTCAATTCAATTCAATTCAATTCAATTCAATTCAATTCAATTCAATTCAATTCAATTCAATTCAATTCAATTCAATGCAGTTCAACTCAATTCAATTAAATACAATTCAACTCGATTGAATTCACTTCAATTCAACACAATTCAATTCAATTTAATTCAATTCAATTTAATTCATTTCATTTCAATTAAATTCAACTCAACCCAATTAAATTCACTTCAATTAAATTCAACTTAATTCGATTTAATTCAATTCACCTCACTTTAATTCAATTCAATTCAATTCAACTCAATGCAATTCAATTCAATTTAATTCAAATCAACTCAATTCAATTAGTTTCAATTGACTTCAATTTAATTCAATTCGAATCAAGTCAATTAAATTCGACTCAATTCAATGCTATTCAATTCAATTCAATTCAACTCAATCCAATGCAATACAATACAATTCAATTCAATTCATTGCAATTAAATTCAATTCAAATCAATTCAATTCAATTTAATTCAATTCAATTCAATGCATTTCAACACAATGCAATTTAATTCATTTCAATGAAATTCAATTCAATTTAATTTAATTCAAATAATTTAATTCAATTCAACGCAATTCAATTCAACTCAATTCAATGCAATTCCACTCAATTAAATTCAATTCAATTTCAACTCAATTAAATTTAATTCAATTCAATTTAATTCAATTCAATTCAATTTAATTCAAATCAATTCAATCCAATTAAAATCACTTCAATTAAATTCAATTCAATTCAATGCAATTCAGTTCAACTCAATGCAATTTAACTCAATTCAATGCAATACAATTCAATTCACTTCAATTAAATTCAATTCAATCCAATTGAATTCAAATAATTTAATTCAATGAAATTCAATGCAATTCAATTTAATTTAATTCATTTTATTTCAATGAAATTCAATTCAATTTAATTTAATTCAAATAATTTAATTCAATTCAACTTAATTCAATTCAATTCAATTCAATTCAAGCCAATTCAATTCAATTCAATGCAATTCAACTCAATTCATTTCATTTCATTTCAATTAAATTAAATTCAATTCGATTCGATTCGATTCGATTCATTTCAATTCATTTCATTTCATTTCAATTAAATTCTATTCAATTCAATTCAATTGAGTGTAATGCAACCAATTTAATTCAATTCAATTCAACTCAATTCAATTCAGTTCAATTCAATTCAATTCAATTCAATTCAATTCAAAGCAATTCAATTCAATTCAATTTAATTCATATCAATTCAATCCAATTAAATTCACTTCAATTAAATTAAATTAAGTTTAATTCAATTCAATTCGAATCAAGTTAAGTCAATTCAATTCAATGCGATTCAATTCAATCCAATTCAGTTCAATTTAATGCAATTCAATGCAATACAATTCAATTCATTTCATTTCAGTTCTAGCCTTCGTTGCGAACGGTCGTGGTCAGTTGTGCGCATAGCTAATTACACAAACACAAAATTATCACTCAAATTTATTTTTCGGTCGTTGTGTGATATGTCTCAAGAAAATTTATGTGGACAATGCAATTTGCAAATCACTGCAAAAAAATTTATGAAATGCAGTATATGTAATTCATCATACCACCTTTCTCCTTGCTGCTCTATCCAAATATCAACATTTGGTGGAATGAACGCTGAGAAAAAGGCAGTTTGGAAATGCCAAAAATGTAAAGATCGTAAAGGATCGAATACATCTTATGAGATAGTCGTGGAAAAAGACTTATTGTGGATAACAAATTTACATGGAAGGATCATATAATATCGCTGAATAAGAAACTCCGCAAAGCTTCATATGTTCTGTACCACTTAAGTAACTGTGCACCATTATCAGTAACTATTCAGGCATACTTTTCTCTCGCTGAGTCGTATCTACGCCATGGAATATCAGCGTTCGGAAACGTGTCTTACTGCAAAATATTACAGCAAACCCAAAATCGACTAATTAAAATATTGATGAGAACTCGATTAAACACCATGCAACGCGAACTCTCAATTAATATGCAAGACAACACCCGCCAAATCAACAATGTCAACACAAACTCCAATTTAAGTAACGCTCATGTCATTAATAATCTCGCATACGCAAACAACTCACTAAATCATATATCTGTTAACCACTCGCGACATACAATTAAACATTTCTCTAAACTAAACAAAATTTTAAATGTAAAAAACATATATACATCAACAATAATAAATGAATTTCTGGATGAACACTACCTGGAACCAGTAAATCATGCATACAATACTAGGAGAAGAGCTGAAGGAAAATTCAAAGTACCATGGCACAATAATAAGCATGGAAAGAACACTTTAAATGTACAAATGCCAACCGTCCTAAATACAATACCACAGAATATCTTACATATAAGAAATAAATTTAAGCGTAAAAAAATTATCAAAAATCATCTTATAAACTCGCAATGAAGCGGAGATAAAAAATTAATGTTAATTTGCTTTAATAGATTCAATTGTCTTTTTTATGAAACATATTAATTTTATACTTAATTAAATATCCTTGCATACAAGCCTTTGGCTTCGCGGGGGAAATAATGAAATGTAAACGAAACAATATTGTAAATCAATAAAGAAAGAAAAAAAAAAAAAAAAAAAAAAAAAAAAAAAAAAAAAATTTAATTCAATTCGATTCAATTCAATTGAACTCAAATAATTTAATTAAATTAAATTCAATACAATTCAACTCAATTCAATTTAATTTAATTCAATTCATTTCAATGCAATTCAGCTCAAATCAATTCAATTAAATTCGATTCAATTCAATTCAATTTAATGTAATTCAACTAATTTAATTCAATTCAACTCAATTCAATTCAATTCAGGTCAATTCAATTCAGCTCAGGTCAGTACAGTTCAATTCAATTCAACTCATTTCAGTCCATTTCAATTCAGTTTAAATTGATTTAATTCTATTCAGTTCACTTTAATTCAATTCAACTCAATTCAATTACATTCACTTCAATTCAATTCAATTCAATTCAATTCAATTCAATTCAATTCAATTCATTTCAATTCAATTCAATTCAATTCAATTCAAATCAATTCAATTCAATTTAATTCATTTCAATTTAATTCAATTTAGTTCAATTCAATCAAATTAGTCCAATTCATTTCTGTTTAATCCAATCTAACCTAGCATTGTCTAATCTAGTCCAATTAAGTCAACTCTTTTTATTTTCATAAGAAAAAGATATCAACTGGTGTATTTTTTTAAATAAAATTTAAACATTTAAGAATCTGAATAATGGTGTTATATTTTCTGAATAATAGTGATTGTTTTTACGGGTAATGAAAATAAGACATGAAGGAAATAAGACAATGACTGTATTAATTTGTCTACAAAAATTTAATCATATTGTTTTCCATGCAAATCGACAAAATTGAAAAGAAACCGAAAATAATGCCGAAAATTAACCGGTTTTCCATTCTGTGAAATTGAAAACCGCTATTCCGACAAAGAGATTTTGGGAATAAACCGGAAATTGGTTGTTCGGAAATGCGGGTTCTGTGAAAACTCTAGTTGTAGTTTCAATGGAAATGGAGGATTATTTCAAAAAATGGGGTTTAATCAAAAATATTAATAATATTTTCTTTGTAATCCGTCACGAAAAATATAAATAAATTTTGAATAAATCACGAACAAGGTCTCAATTACTCTAATTCTATTGAATCGTTCCAGTAGGTTGCTAAAATGATTGTTAAAAAATATTGTTATATTTTTCGAAAAACTTTCAACCAATAAAAAATTTAGTTTGTTGACAAAAAAAATATTTTTCCCTAAACACTAGCAATATTTTCTAAACCTGTCAGTCAATTGCAAAAATGGTCAAAACTGCAATAGCTGGTTCTATTAAGATTTTTTAAAGATTTTTTGATCAAGGTCTGTGGAATGATTCTTGAGAAATGTAACAAAAATTTTATGTAAATTTTTTGAAATTTCGAAATTTTTTATATTGACTTTCGTATTTAAGAGCACAACTGATATTCAACAAAAGTATAGTGATAGTTCTGGATGATTTATATTTGTTTTTGTTGCTAAATGTAATCGATCAGAAATGCGGTAATTGATACCCTGATGAGGGTTTAGCACAAATCCCATGCAAATATAATAGGATACAAACCATAATTTTCTTACTCCCCTCTCTTTTGTTTGCAGTTTATCATGATAGTATATCACTAGTGGCGAGTCATGCGGTTTTAAATGTTGCTATTTTTGCTGTTTTTTGGTAGTAAAATATTATATTTCATTGTAAGTTATTTGATAAAACATATAGTATTAAGTAATTAAATAAATATATATATTTTGTTTTTACATAATTATCACATGACTCAGTTTGTTTGAACAACCGACTTATCAAACATTTGATAACATTTTCCATTAGGATTCCACTTAGTTTTATACAGTCTCATATTCATTGATTCGATCATCTGTGATCTGTTGCCTCTTCATGATGTATTATGTATATAGTACTTCCCGATTCCAATAGGCCCAGTTGTCGTTCCAAGATCAATTCATTTTGCAATAATTTAATGGTTTTGTAAATGAAAATTTGTAAAACTAAAATGTTACGAAGAGAAAGAGAGAAGGTGTCAAAGATGATCAGTAGTTAGGAAACTATTCACAAGAAATCGGAGCTACCTGCTGCCACCACTTACTTAAAGCCAGCGAGAGAATTAACATCTTGATGGGACTGCCTGCGATGGCGATGTGGGGATTGGCGCTGGTGCTGGACAATATGAATTTATAGACCAAGACGAAAAGATAAAAACCAGTGATGAATATCATTATGACTCCATAAAATAACCATGGTATAAGGAATAGATAGTTTCTCTGTAACATAAAGACAAATCGTAATATTTATTGACCAATTCAAGTGGGAGTTTACAACCCTGTTGTATTACAAAGTAGATGGATGTATCAACTTACCTTAATGGAACCCCATATTAGCAAACACGATGTCATGATGCAAGTCAGGCTTAGTGATAACAAAACTGCTAAGGCAGAGGCTGGATGTTGAGGAAATCACGATGTTTCTGTTAAAAATATTAAAATTTGTTGACTGGATGATGGTACTTACTCGTTTCCTTGTCTTCTATGAAAGGTAAACCCGCTGCTTTGGCTTCGTTTTTCTCTTGCATATAATCACAGAGTTTTATTATCGTATATGTGGAGCAGATTATGGAATGTATCAGATATATGATTCCAATAAAAACACCAACTTTAATTAAGGGCATTCCACACGTTGCAGGCATGATGAAATTGTAGTCGTATTCCTATTAATGTGGAGAAATTCACAATTGGAAATGCGTACTTGGCATAGAGTAACAGATTGTTTAATAATCCAATTCCCTTGGTGTTGCCAGTGACTGTGTTGGCTTTGAATGTAAAACGCCAACTGAATTCAATTTGTTTATATGAGTTACGATGACGTTGACAAATAGCTAGAAGAAATTGCAAAGAGAGAAAGAGATTATTAATAAAATATTCTAAACCAGAGATGCCATTATATTTAACAAACAAAGTGTGTATTAAGAAGGGTTGATTAGTATGGCAGAACAAATAGTTCCGGACTTCCGTTCCAAAGATTAAACCTTGTTTTCCGTTATAAACATCTCCACAATATTTCGGCCGTATCCATTGCCAACACCGAGCTAGCGCAATTTAAAACAAAAAATAGAGATTTTTACAGGTTTTGATCAAGCAAAAAATTTAAGAATGTAACGTATGGCTTCAGCAAGACGGCGCCACCTGTCACACCGCGCATAACACAATCAATTTATTGCGACAACGATGTCCAGAACAAATTATCTCAAGAAATTCTGATGTCAACTGACCACCAATGTCATGCGATTTAACGCGGTGCGATTTCCTTCTCTGTTGTTTTGATAAATCTCGGGTTTAGGCGAATAAACCAGAAAGAATTCCTGTTTTCAAATCCGAGATCCAACGTGTCATCGGTGAGATACAGCCACATCTCTGTGAAAAAGTCTGGAAAAAAGAAATATCTCAACGTGCAAAGCTGCCTCGAAGAGTCTTTTACATAATCCTGATATCCGCTTGTGTTCCCACAAAGCACGTTTCTGAAAATTCCAATTTTTGGGGATTTTAGAAGTTATTTTTGGGAGTCAGGGATTGTTGTAGCACTAATTTTTAAAAATGTTCAGTGCTTTGAGTCAACAGTCTATGGGTAAGGACACTGCCAAATTTCGTTGTTTTATGTCCTTTATTTGTATATAGTTTTTTTCGTGGTAAAATTCTACAATTATCTTAAAAATCCCATTTTTGGGATTTTATATTTTCTTTTTTGGATTCTGGAATTGCATTAGGACGAATTTTTAAAAATTTTCATGCCTTTCTACAATTACTACAATTATCTTAAAAATCCCATTTTTGGGATTTTAGATTTTATTTTTGGGATTCTTGAATTGGACGAATTTTTAAAAATTGTTTACCTTCGAATCTACATTATATGGGTAAGGACACTGCCAAATTTCGTTGTTATATCTCCATTCTTTCTATATTTTTTTGTGGTAAATTCCCAACATTTCCTGAAAAATCTCATTTTTGGAGATTTTAGATGTTATTTTTGGGATTCGGGAATTGTGTTAGCACTAATTTTTAAAAATGTTCATGCCTTTGAATCTACATTATATGGGCAAGGACACTGCCCAATTTCATTGTTATATCTCATTTCTTCCTATATATTTTGTTGTGTGGTAGATTCCTACAATTTTCTTAAAAATCCCATTTTTAGGGATTTTAGATTTTATTTTTGGGATTCGGGAATTGTGTTAGCACTAATTTTTAAAAATTGTCATGCCTTTGAGTCTACATTATATGGGTAAGGACACTGCCAAATTTCGTTGTTATACCTCCATTCTTTCTATATTTTTTTGTGGTAAATTCCCAACATTTTCTGAAAAATCTAATTTTTAGGGATTTTAGATTTTATTTTTGGGATTCTCGAATTGTGTTAGCACGAACTTTTAAAAATTTGCATGGCTTTGAATCAACATTATATGGGTAAGGACATTGCTAAATTTCGTTGTTATATATCCATTCTTTCTATATTTTTTTGTGGTAAATTCCTAAAATTTTCTTAAAAATCCCAATTTTGGGGATTTTAGATTTTATTTTTGGGATTCTGGAATTGTGTTAGGATGAATTTTTAAATTTTTTTTTGAATTTTATAATTTTTTTTAATAATGCATTCTATGAAAATTTCCTTTTTTGTTATAAAAGTACTTTTTCATAGTACTTTTCATAGTACATAGTACACTGTGGTTCACATATATTTAAAGACACTAAAAATTCCATATTCAGCAATCTGTATCTTTTGTAATTTGTAACCGATTACAGAATTTGAAAATGGAAATCGAAGCTCGAAGCATCTTGATATATTAAAAACAAAATGACAATAGTGGTTTCTTAACTAAAGATCTTTTTTGAGCAATTTATAAAAAAAGTTCAAAAATGTGCTATTTTTTTGGTTTACTTGAATAATGCGACTTTATTATCCTTTTCTTTTTATTATTTTTAAAATAAGCGATGAGTTTTTGTAGTCAGCGTTTGTTCATTACAATTTATTACATCTTAATCATTTTACGAGTCAAAATGGCAAAACAAAAAATTGTAAATCTATCGGAAAAAAACTAAAATCGATGTTTACCCTTCTGAAGGATATTCTAACCGCGCAATAGCTAAAAAAATTGGACGGAGGCCAACAGTTGTCACCAATTACATCAAATACCCCGAGGGCTATGAAAAACATTGTAAAGGAAGGGTTTCATTGTCTTTATCTACGTATGAGAAAAGAAAAATCATCAGAATTCCTTTTGATTCTGCCTTATCCTTGTCAAAAATAAGAGCTCAAGCCGGAGTGGATGCGAGCAAGTTATCTGTACGCAGAGTAATTAAGAGCTGTGAGTATCTAAAATACCTGAAATTACAAAAAAAAACCGCCACTTAATGTTCCTCGTCAGGAAAAGCGGCTGCAATTCGCAAGAGACTACATGGAATGGGATGTGCAGCCAAGAGGTCATATAAATGACTGGAGAACCGTTATATTTATGGATGAGAAGAAGTTTTATTTGGATGGGCCTGATGGCTACAACTATTATTTCCATGATCTGCGCAAAGAAAAGCGTTTTTTGAACCGACATCACAGCCGAGAGGGTGACGTTATGGTGTGGGGTGCTATTACGTACTACGGCACCATCGATATTGAATTTCAAAATGCAAAAATGACTCGTGCTTGCTATAAAACATTATTGGAATCGGTTTTTCCGAAGTTCAGTGAACTATTTGGTCCCATATCTTGAATATCGCAACAGGATAATGCCCCTATACACAACGCCAGAGTAGTAAAGGAGTTAATTGCAAGCCAAAATGTTAATATTCTTGAATGGCCACCCTATTCGCCAGAACTAAACATTATCCAAAATGTCTGGGGTTGGTTATCTCGTAAAGTTTATGAATGAGGTAGACAATTTGATGACAATCAGTCACTAATTCAGGCCGTTAAGGATGCTTGGTTTCAAATTTCGTTGGATTACATAAATTATCTTTATCTCTCAATGAAAACCCGTATATTTGAAGTTATTATTAAAAACAAAGGGGGTTGTACCCATTACTAATGGTTGCTAAATAAAGTAAAATAAATTTAAAAAACAAGAAAAACAGTTTTTCATTAAAATAGTAAGTTAAAGTGCCTTTATTCAAGTGAACCAAAAAAAAAAAAATAGAACATTTTTGGACTTTTTTTTATAAATTGCTCAAAAAAAGTTATTTAGTTAGAAAACCACTATTGTCATAATTTTTTTAATATCTCAAGATGTCTAGCTTCCATTTCCATTTTAAAATTCTGTGATCGGTTACAAATTGCAAAAGATACAGGCTGCTGAATATGGAAGTTTTAGTGCCTTTAATATTTTGATAATTTTTTTATAATGATCAACGAGTGTCTAACTAGAATGTGAGCTTAGTCAGTCGACCTGCTCTCTAACTCTAATATGAACATGCCTGTTTTTCAAAAAATGCAACCCTGATAGTCATTATTGTCCTTAGTAACACCACAGCTGATCGTCAAAAGTAATAATGTATTCGTCCACTTCGTAGACACTTGATGGACACAGTTTAGGTGCAGTTTTATGTGATGACAACGAAATTTTGTTGGCAGGTGATGATAATGAAAATCACCAATATTCATTGTCAAGCGAAAACTTTGAAAGAACGATTCTAGAAGATCAAATCAACATAACTAATATACATGTAAAGGGTGTCTCAGTAAGAATTCAATTTTTCATTTAAACCTAAAGACACGTATTTTTTGAGATAGTTGTGATTTTTTTACTGGATTGTAAAGAAGACATGTTCCTATTAAGTATATAATAAAATATTTGCCAAATGGCTCCCATGATTCTGCTGGCAGACCATTACTCTTTTCATGAAATTTTCCATGACTCGCACAGAGATGTGGCTGTATCTCACCGATTACTCGTTGGATCTCGAATTTGAGCTCAGGAATTGTTTCTGGTTTATTCCCATAAACCCGAGATTTCATAAAACCCCAAAGAAAGTAATACCAAGGCGCTACATCGCATGATATTGGTGACCAGTTGACATCAGAATTTCTTGAGATAATTTGTTTCGGAAATTGTTGCTGCAATAAATCGATAGTTACATGCGCGGTGTGTAGACCTTTACGCCGCCGCCGCTTGATTACGTAGAAATTGGGGCGGCGGCGTGATTCGGCGGCGTATAACTTTTTGCAACCACAACAAGCAACAAACTATAACTCACACACAACCAGAATCAGCATATTTCAGCTTAACTTCCCAAGAGATAACGTATGGAGTTAAACGACAATTTGAATTTTGCATAACAACAACGAGACGAAATTCCACATGCTACATCGCCAATAGGCAGTCCTATTCTCTAACAGCCCAGTGAAAAATGCCTTCCGAATTCGATCAGAATTTGCTTAGAAAGCCAGCTAAAAATTTCGATTCTGATACCGATTTCGGGCACAAATCTTACCGAAAGTTATATGAGTGTTTGACAACAAATCGGAACATTTTGCCTGGGGAAATTCGGTATGTTTGCTGAGTTTTTGGGAGAATTCTGATGGGAAATTCGGAAGGAAATCTGGAAAAATTGTTGAAAAAGATCAGATTTTTCTGAGTATAATCGCAATATTTTACTGATTTTTCACCAAAAGCTGATTAAATATCCGAAAATTACCAGACTTCCGACGATAATCTAACTATTTTGCCACAGATTTCTGACCAAATCTGGAAAAATACGCAAATATTATCACACTTTTCTGACTATTTTACCACTGATTTCTGAAAAAAAATCTGACTAAATGCCCGAAATTTATCAGGCTTTTCTTAAAATAATCCGAAATTTTTCCTACTGTTGTCCAAACATTACAAAATGATTTGAATCGTGTCGAAGTTGAAAACATCTCCTTCAATTGGATAATCAACAAAATGGAAAATAAAATTCCATGCAGATCTTGTGCAGACAATGTCGCTTAATTATCGAGTAAAATTTAAGAGATTGTGGAGAATTCGGCTGAAGAAACATCAGATAATGTGCAGAAATAATCGGATAAATGTCGGAAGGCATTTTAGACGTTTCGGTTAGTTGTCTGAAACAACTGTTCACTGGCAGGTTACAGCATACATTACAACTATAACAGCAGCAGGTCAAATTTCCTAAGAATTGAAATCTGCACAGCAGCCTGGTCAATTTCCTACTAATTAGCACAGGTCGCCGCCAGGTTATCCGACCAAGCCGCCGGTTATCCCAGGTCCCTACGCAGAAACAATCGGCGTAAACCTCTAGTTATGTGGCAGGTGGCGCCATCTTGCTGAAACCACATATCGTCCACGGCCACAAGAACTCAGTTATCATATTCTTGTAACCTATGCCGGTCACAGTCACTGCAATTTCGGCCTCATCTTCAATAAAGTAAGGCCCAAAATCCACACCAGACAGGTGCTCGTTGTTTCCTTTGTTTCTCATGGCTTAAAAAAAATGTTGTGCCATATCATCTCATGAAGGGATTAGGAAGAGCTTCTCACAATCAGTGCGATGTGCGCTTTCTAGTTTTACACTCACTGATTGGGACCTACAGTTTTACACCGGTTCCGAAGGGTATTTTGAGAAGCTTTTTCGTGGCTAAGTACTCGAGAGTGTCCCCACTGGAAAGTGTCTCCAAGCGAGGCGACCGTCATCGAAGGAAATGTATGGTGGTGTGAGCAGGGATCGAACCCACGTTCTCATGTACCAGAGCCGCGCCCACTAGCCATTGCACAACCGAAGGCCAATCATGGATGGCATCCACTCTCATGATTGCATGAGAATTTTGTGAGTCCCAAATTTAAACAACTTTGTGTATTCACGAAGCCATTCTGATGGAAATTCGCTTCATCGGAGGTGTGTCTGTTTTTTTTTGAAAAATTGGCAGTGACTACACTTTGCTCCATTATCCATTTAACGAATTGCCGGCGCTTTCCATGATCTGCTGGTTTGAGCTCCTGAGTAAGCTGAATTTTGTACGCATGAAGGTCTTTTGTCAAAATTCGCTCCGTAGTGCTTCATGAAATTTGAAGTTGTTGAGAACGATGCCGAATTGTTGTTTTCGGGTTTTCGGTGACACTCTCGTTTATAGCAAAAATGTTTTCATGAGACCGACTGGTACGTTGACGCACAGTTTCTTCAAATTTGTTGACCACTCTTCGAACGGTTGACGTAATAGTATTTTTTCGTATTTTTTAAATTTGTCCCCAATGGGTTAATAAACTGTAATATATTTATATGCAGATTTTTAATGGTCTTTGTAACGATATTCACCGGAACCAGATCGGACCATAAATATGTGAGATATGACCAATTATATACTCAAGCTTTAAAGGCCCATATCTCAAGAAGTTGGACCGAGCGCAAACATTTGTTTTTTCTATTTTAATAAGCTTTTTAAGCCCTTTTAGGCCAAAAAAAAATTGGCCTATGGCCGGTAAAATTTGTTTAAATAGCGAAGACTTACGTATATCCATATATACCGATTTCTCAAAAACTGGAGCCAATCTGACACTTCCAAATGTACTTTCGCACTCAGGGGACTCCCCCCTAATAGTTCGAAAAGGATTCATCGAAGTTCATTTTTTCGACTATCACAGTGTAATCGGTATAAACATATGTGACAGCTGCCAAATTTCACAGTTGCCACTTGCACAATAAAAAAATTACACTAAATTTAAAAAGTGCAAAGACACCCTTATATGATTTTTTTAGAATCTGTTTCTTATACCCCGAATTCTAGAAAAGCTGGCGAGAACATTTGTAATACATGTAATACATGGAAAACTGCGGATATGAGAAGGGATTTCCTAAATCGTTCTGGGTATATGCTCTATAGTGGTATATTCACTATTTTCAGATTCTGTTTTTAAGGCCCCAAATATGTCATCAGAAACGTGGTCGTAATTTCTAAAACGAATGCCGGACCATATTTGAAAAGGCAGTAGTTTGTGATATAAGTTATGATATAGTAATATTGTCCCTTTTTAAGACAATTTTTGTGCCACCTTGAATACGTCATCCAAAAATTTGATGAAATTACAAATTTCTTAAACACTTTAGAAAAGTGTAATTTACATTCTTATATTCACTTTTCTCGGACTCCATTTGATCCGGAAGATCCCGTGTGGTGCTTTCGAAATTATGTGTGAGTGTATTTGAAAGCTTCCAATATTAAGGTATTCAAGTTTATAACGTACGTTTATAACGTCGATACCGGTTTAAAGCTAAAAAACCAAAGCTTTTAGCTATTTCTCTTACCAACACCTGGGAGAAGCTTTTAATAACTTCAAATGGTCATCAATGTTAACAAATCAAATAAGCTGCTGTTAACAAAAAGCTCTTGATGTTTTGTAGTAAGTCTCTGTATCTAGGTAGCGGATTAAAAGCTTTTTCTGACAAATGTAACTTTAAATAGGGATGATATTATTTGTGTTGGTACCTTGTCTCGTTAAATTGTACTTTTTAAAAGCAGTAATTTACGATAATCTGTATATATCGTTCTAATGTCACGTTTTAAACTAATGTCAATTTTTTAAACTTAATAAATATCGTTATTGGAATATTTATGTATGTTCAGTTTCCCAGTTGAAAAATGTCCATTGAAATTTAATTTAAACGCCCGATGTTTGTCATTTAAATATCATTTAATATGCAAATTTTCTGTGAGCTTTTAGTTTGAGCTTTTAAATGGGGAGTGGGGAGCCCGCCATAAATCAGCTTGATTACACTATGCAACAATTTACACCCAACGACCCAGAATGACCGATAGGCAAACCATAGATTAATACAGCTAGAGTGTGCAACAATTGTCAAAACTTTCATCGGATGTCACAGAGCAAGTTGGATTTTCATGCGGTTCGAGTTGCAGATAACAGCACTGGTATCAAACATAGTATAATTATCATTATCATCAATGAACCCTAATCTAAAAGCCATTAGTATCAATCGAACATACTCTAAAAGGCATTAGTAGGAATTACAGTGTCCAAAACGGAAACCGATAAACCAATGAGACCGTTTGTCCGTATTTGGGGTTTTTAACAAAAACCTAATTTTCGAACAAACTGATTATGATTTAACCAGATATACGGGTTTGCCTCAATTTGTGTTAAATATTTGACAATTTTAATGACATTTTGGAATTAAGAAACTTAATTTCTATATCCAACTATGACTTTATACTTCAATACGTTCTAAATGGCATTTTAAAAGTTTTTGTGCAACTTCTCACATAACCAGGTATAAAGTGTGAAAATATATGTAAATAATATTACAATGCGGTGAGATGTAAAATTGATTATGGCATTGTTTTGAAGCTTCATTTACGCCATTATGTATGGAAAGGCTTCGCTGGCAGTGCTTCAAGCGGTCGGATCAATTTTTGACTTCTGGGTCCAATATGTGCGGTGTTATATCATCGCGAATGTCGGCCTCGATCTCGTGCAAAGAGATTGGGTTGTTAGCTTAGACTATAGACTTGACGTAGCTCCACAGAAGATAATCGAGAAATGTCAAGTCGATAATAATAATCGAGTAAAACCCAGTCGCCAAATTGTTCGTTCATGTCTTGATATATCGATGTTGTCGAGCTCGGCGCACCGAAATTCTGTAACTTTTTGACGATAAAATTCGGTAGTTTAATTGCCAAAAGTCGGAAATTTGTATTGAAATTTTATGAATTTTGACAATTTAACTACCGACTTTTATAGTTAAAAAGTTACAGGATTCTGGCGTTGACCACAGAAAATCGGTTAACATCGCCCTATACTGAGAACCATTGACGGTAATGGAGTCTATTTTGTCATTTCGAAAGAAATAAGGTAAAATGATGCCACCATGCCATAAACAGAACCTCAAACAGTCAATTTTTGTGGATGCAGTGATGCTAGGTCGAACGCTTGTGGATTGTTGTAGTCGCTGCTTAACAGCAATTTTGCTTGTGGACATAGCCGCTTAGCCAAAAATGCGTCTCGACCAAAATGCAGATTTTTCGGCCAAAATCCGGATGTCCGGTCCACATTTCGGTGGTGCAGTGGTTAGGGTGCGCGGCTCTTGTACATGAGAACGTGGGTTCGATCCCTACTCTGACCACTTGAAAATTCTTTCGACGACGGCCACGTACTTAGCGAATAGTATCGAGTACTTAGCCGTGAAAAATCTTCTCTAGGATACCTTTCGGAACTGGAGTAATCAGTGAGTAATCCCAATCAGTGAGGGTAAAACTGCAAAGTGCACTGCTCACAGTTTGTGAGAAGCTCTCCACAATTCCTTCATGGGGTTTAATTGGAAACCATTATTGTTTTTATTGTGTAAAAACGATTTAAAAGGCGAAATAAAATGTATTATTTTTGAAAAGAATAAGGACACACAATTTACAGGATGCGAAAACAAATTGTTGAGCTTCTTAATGTAGCAGCAGTACTTGATATATTGGAAACTACGTAAAATACACTCAGTCAGGGACCGGGGGTCTCTAGCACACAGCTGGTCGGCTTCTAGTTGGGAGCTCGTAGAGAAGAGCGAAGAATGAGAGAAAGTAAAAAAAATATAAACTTCAGTTAAATTTCGTACGATAATTAAAGAAATATATTAGATAGAATAAGAGTTTCCATCAGCTGTTTTGCGTGTTGGAAATTTCATAGAGTTCGAGTTGCTGTTGTATATTACTCTATGGTTGGACATTAATCGGACAGGAATAAAAGAGAAGGCGAATTTCGTTCGATGTAATTCGCAGCTAACATAATTTCGCTGTTATTATGTAGTATCAATCAAATAACCAGAGAGTAATATACAGTCAAACCTGGATAAGTGGAACGCAGTTAACTGGAAAAACTCTATAAGCGAAATTTTTTTGTCAGGTCCCAGCCCCTTCGGTGCGAAAGAACTCCTTAAGTGGATTTTAAAACCCACATAAGTGGACACATTTTTGGGCAAATTTGCCCCAAGAAGTGGAATTTTGGTCTTTATAAACCTATGCTAGGGGAATTTTTTTTTTCGTTATTTCCAGTTTGCAACTTAGAAAAAAAAACAAAACAAAACAAAATAAACGAAACCGCATTGCATTCTCAAAAAGAAGCGGTTAAACAACCGCTACTTATTTTCGTAACATTTTGCTTTTTTTTGTGAGTTTTTGCTATAGACCAAGAGCCAGCGACGGCCAGAGCTTCGTTATTTTATAAAAGCTGCAATTTTGTTTATAGATGTTCCTAACACAGGTAAGAAGGATCCCCAAATATGAAATTTGGGTGGTGGTGGCTTTGGCAGGCAACAGGTAGTAAAGGTGTAAAAAATTGCACCCCAAATTCGTTATAGTATAAATGTGAATTTTTATAACATTTTATTCGGAATAATATTAGAAATCACGTCGTTCATTGCCAGATACTTAGTACGGTTCCAACACCCTGCCAGACACCCTTAAACATGAATAAATTGTAATTAAACTTTCGTTATAGTATAAAAGCTGATTTTTATATATGTCACTTGGGGAACTATCAAAAGATGTTTCCTAAGTTGCCAGACAGTTTCGATAGTTCCTTCATCTTGCCAGACGCATTTAAAACCTACCGTCGGAGAGAGCGTGAGGAGTACATATGCATGCGGGTGCGAGTGAGATAGAGCGATCTTTTACAAAATACATACACATATATTAGTACAGAATTTGGGGGTTCCCCTTATATGTATAGAAATGTAGTTATTGTCTTTTTCCCAGCTAGCATTTTCAATCGTGCACGACTCTTTCACAATCGGAGCCGACGGTTAAAGTAATCGTGCGCGATGTCGTTCAGAGCAACTGAAGTAACTGTGTCAAGACGGCGACTCTTACTTTCCAATCGTCGACGATGAGCAAAATCCAATCGTCGACGATGAGCAAAATCTTTTTCTGCTGAGCAGATATTGGAAAACCCGTTAGAATTTCAGAGAGACATAATTAAATTCTCCTTGTAAAACACGAGTTCGGTGGAGTATGCGGGAAGAAGTAAGACAACAATAACAAAACTACTTGTAAGACTGTGACACAAAGTAAACACAAAAACAAATCGTGAGCACAAAGTCTTAAAAGCAGAGAAAAATATAATTCTGCTCCGAGAATCGTGGTGACGATTGGAAATCCAGTCGCGAAACAATCGTGATCGTGAAACAAACATTCAAATGCTAGCTGGGAAGTCTTAAAAGCAGAGAAAAATATAATTCTGCTCCGACAATCGTAGTGACGATTGGAAATCCAGTCGCGAAACAATCGTGATCGTGAAACAAACATTCAAATGCTAGCTGGGTTTCTGTTTAGTTGCTTTCTTGTTCTCGTAGAAGTCGCGCGTGGTTTTAATTTATGAACACACTACACTACAGCGCACTGTAGAAGTGATTCAGTAGTAATTAAGTGTTATCATGGGAGACGTTTTAATGTGTTTTGTTTGTAAAAAAAGTGATGGCAAAGTAATATTGTTTTCTGAGCAGGCAATACAAAAATTTCAATCGGTTTTGAAAGTCAGAAAAAAACACAACCTTAAGCATAAAGATATTATTTTGACTGATGAATACACAGACAGTGGCTATCATCGGGAATACTATAAAGCATTTACAGGACTTACGAAAAAATATATTACTTCTGAACCTTTGAACGCTAAAAAAATTAGTATAAAAGAATAATCAACCAGTGAAGTTAAAAACAACCTATCTCCAGCTACGCCGTTGATACCTGAGTTGACCACAGAACCATCTCATTGTCAGTCTTTATCAACAGAATCTCCGACAACATCTCAAGCAACTTTAATTTCTCAATCAATTGAACCAAAACCTTCAATTTCTCAAGAAAACTCTAATTTACAGTCTCTACCTACAGAATCTTCTACAATATCACAACCAACTTTTCAAGAAAATCCTGACATTATTGCGCCAGATGTTAGCGATAATAACGATTCAATTCAGGAGGCAAATATTTCGACCGAAGGTGATATGAGTTTCAATGATTATCAGATGGTTTGTGTGTTTTGTAATTAAAACAAAAAGTAAGATCGAAAATGCTTGCACTTCATGAAACTGATGCAAACCAATTTAAATCTAGTTTACTACCCATTATTGAAGGTCAGGAAGAGTATAATGAATTAATAAATAAATTGGAAAATTTGTCTGGTCCAAACATACATTATCATGTTGAATGTCGAGTAAATTTTAATAATAAAATAAATGCATCCAAAAATACATCAATTAAAAATGAGTGGCATTACCATCGAGAATATCACGAAATAGTTTGTAATGAAATTAGTAGTATCATCGAGGAAGACGTAATTAAGAAAGGGCGCTGTTACTTATTGGTATATTTATATGAATTATATATTGATTCATTAGAGAAAGTTTTTGAAGAAAATTCCGTTGAAATGAACGCCACTTTTACAGCACACCACCTTGAAGAAAAAATTATGAAAAATTATGAAATATTATGAAAATGTCACACAAATCACAACTCAATCAGTTCATCTCTCGCTAGCCTCTAGTCGCTACTATTGCACACTAGATGGTGATGAGTATATTGTATGCAGCGTATGATTACACTAATACACTCATACATAGCTCACACCGATTTGATAACGCTTTACGATTGGTTAACGATTACATGGCACATCTTACTCTAAATTTGTGATTGTATTGTGAAAAAGATTTTTACCCCCAGCGTATAGATGTTTACACATCAAAAATTGCCGACCAAAAATATAACAGCACAGCATTTAATAGAAGGAGAAGTCTCGATACCACAACCATTATTGGATTTTTACGCTACGCTAGCAGTCTACCACCTTGCAAAAGTGAGCTATTACAGCAATTTCTACGAGCAAACTATATATGTCCTATTTGGAACAATGCTCACCTGAAAAATCCAACCACATATGAACCAGAAAATAATGGTTGGGTACAGGAAGATGACCAGTATCATTTTAAATGGTTTGAAGGGGATCAGCTACCAAATTATGTCAGCGATTCTTTACAAACTCTATCAGGTATGTACTTATTATAAAGTACATAAATTGGTGAGAATTCATAATTGTATTAACTTGGTTAAATTATTACAGATACTGACGGAGAAGGCGATATTGATCACGATCAATCCATGGACTGGAGTAGCAGTGACGAGGATACTGAGAGATATTGACGACAACGATATAAATAATTGAATATTCCTTTGAACTCATTAATACATGCTTGGAATTTTACGTTTTCACTTTGTATGGAATTTCTACTTTTTTTACTTTTTAATAAATATTTATTGAATATTCGTTTAAACATTTTTTTTATTCTCATAAACAATTCTATATAATTAAATTTTCTGATAAATCCAATAAAACGTAGCTCAACACACAATACAAATGAATCGACAGATGATGTGCAGTAAAATATCCCAATAGACCGAACGCTCTATCTCACTCGCAACCGCATGCATATGTACTCCTTGCGCTCTCTCCGACGGTAGGTTTTAAATGCGTCTGGCAAGATGAAGGAACTATCGAAACTGTCTGGCAACTTAGGAAACATCTTTTGATAGTTCCCCAAGTGACATATATAAAAATCAGCTTTTATACTATAACGAAAGTTTAATTACAATTTATTCATGTTTAAGGGTGTCTGGCAGGGGGTTGGAACCGTATTAAGTATCTGGCAATGAACGACGTGATTTCTAATATTATTCCGAATAAAATGTTATAAAAATTTACCTTTATACTATAACGAATTTGGGGTGACATTTTTTACACCTTTACTACCTGTTGCCTGCCAAAGCCACCACCACCCAAATTTCATATTTGGGGATCCTTCTTACCTGTGTTAGGAACATCTATAAAAAAATTTCAGCTTTTATAAAATAACGAAGGTCTGGCCGTCGCTGGCTCTTGCTCTACTAGGAACACACTTGCGATGTCGACCAGAAAATTAAAAAATCTTGATGTAAACCAAAAATTGAAAATTGTTAATGCTCTTCAAAGTGGCAAATCGAGGAAAGAAGTTATGAAAGAATTTAACGTTCCACAAGCAACTCTTTATCGAATGATAAAAAAGGCTGATGGGCATGGAAAAAATTAAAGAATGAAGAAGGCGAAGCATCCAAATCTTGAAAACTGTCTTGTAACATGGATGAAGGAGTGTCGTCGCAATAATGTACCAGTCGGTGGCAATCTGCTAAAGGAAAAAGCAAAGAAATTTGCATTAAGTCTTGGCATAGAAGGATTCTGCGTAAGCAACGGCTAGTTAGATGGATTTAAAAAAGGCATGACATTGTGTTCCGAAAATTATGCGGCGAAGGCAATGCGGTCGATATAAATGTTTGCAGTGATTGGATTGAGGGCTTAGAAACACTAATAGGAGAATATTCGGAAAACGATATTTTTAATACTGCTGAAACTGGCTTATTCTACAAATGCCTTCCGGATAAAACATTCACATTTAAGGACTCTGATTGCCACGGAGGTAAAATGAGCAAGGACAGAACCGCTATTCTCCTTTGTGCGAACATGGGCGGAACCGAAAAACTTCCAATTTTGTTCCTTGGTAAACCCGCCAAACCAAGATGTCTAAAGAATATAAAATCTCTCCCAGTAGAATACAAAAACAATAAAATGGCATGGATGACTTCGAGTATTTTTCAAGAATGGCAGGTTAAAATTGATAAAGAAATGAGTTTTTTACCACCAAATACGACTAGTAAACTACAACCATTGGACCAAGGAATAATACAAAATTTTAAAGTGTTTTACCGCAAACAACTTATTAATCACGTTTGAAATAGTATTGAAGAGGGGAAGACGTGCGAAGTAAACCTCTTACATGCAATGAGATTTTCTCGGAGAGCTTGGCAAGATGTATCAAAAAGCACAGTCGCAAATTGCTTTAAAAAATGTGGATTCACACGACTAGCGTTAGATGACTCTTTAAAAGAAATTGAAGATTTGTAGAATCCAGCAAATTGGGAAACACTGTGTACAAACAGCACTGACAACGTAATCACCTCAACATGGTTGAAATTTGTATAGTTCTATACAATAACGCTATCAAAAAGCTACTCGTGTATTGAATTATTCACTGAAGAGAGTAAGAGAGAGAACAGAGAATGACTAGGGTTTCACTTGGTGTGTTTGTTGGCATTTGAGTGAAGCGAAATTTTGACTGTCTACTTGTACATCGTTTTTGGAATACCTCTTTCATATTAAAAAAAAAAAACAATAGGCAAAATTGCGAGACTTCGGAAGAGGCTCAAAATAGGGGCACGAAGTTAGTCCAAAATATTAGAACACGAAAAGTTTAATGAATCTTGAAGGACGGACCTATGGGTCCCAGTTGGTCCAAAAAAGTGTCGTGAGGACGGTTTTAATCATAGAGTAACATACATAGGGTCACCAAAACTTTGACCGAATGTCATGTCGCAAGTTGGAATTTCATCGAGTTGTGTTTACAGATGACTAAACTAGCTTCAAACATAATTTAAAAGTCATTATCCTCAATGAAACATAGTTTTACAGCTATTAGTTTCAATGGGACACAATTTAAAAGACATTAGTATCAATCAAATATAATTTAAAAATAGTTTGCCTCTCACTCATGTATTTATCCACTTTATTTTGCATGATTTTCCAACTTCATAGTTGGTGATCTGTGGCATCGAAACCCTCTGGTTTTAATAATAAATTCAATAAATAATTCAAAATATCGGATAATTAAATTTGTGGAAGAGTCGTTAAAATTGATAGTAATACTATTGATATTATTCGTTCCATAGGGTAATATATATAGAGTCTGCAACAATTTGAACCTAGTTTGCCTACGCTCATTCCTTCATCCACTTTCTTTTGCATGATTTTCCAACTTCAGAGTCGATGAGCTGAGGCATCAAAACGCCCTGATTTGAATAATGCTAATCGCTTTTAAATTACGTTTGATGTCAGTTCTGTCCTCTCCAACTCGAACGCTATGCGGCTCCAACTAGCTTAGTCACATTCGGTGAAAATTATTCAGCTAAACGTATATTGTTGCACATTAGAATATTTATTAATATGACATGTATATTTTAAGGTATATATGTGAAGTATATAAAGTTATAAAGACTACATGATTATGATAAAATTATATATATACATATATACATATATAATTTATTTATTTATTTATTTATTTCAATCTATTGGGCTTAGCCCTTACAGATCAATTACTTACTACTACGTACTTAATTCTAGCATTACATAATCTAAGAGTGCCTCCTTAAAAATTGAGCGATTAGCAAGAAAATCCAAATGATTGCATGATTTGTTACATAATCTCAGGCACCTTGTCACAACTTCATTTAAACCATAATTACATCTATGAAAACATTGGTAGAAAAAATGATGGTCTCTTAAATTTCTTCTAGGAATATTAAATAGAACAAGCTGCAAAAGCTCAGGAGAATCTATTTTATTGTCAATTATATCTTTAATAAACATGATGTTGTGCGATACTCTCCGCTGCGCCAAAGTACTTAAATTAAGCAGCTGACAACGAACTTTGTAGTCAGGCATATTAAGGCTGTGGTATAAGTTTCTTAAGGCAAACTTTAAAAATCGACTTTGTACTCTTTCAATCCGATTTATATGTATGTTGTAACTCGGGTCCCATATAATATCACAATATTCTAGTTGTGAACGAACAAAGGCAAAGTATAAGGTTCTCAGTGTGTATGGGTCTTTAAAGTCTGCAGCATTACGTTTTAAAAACCCTAATTGAGAATTAGCTTTACTTATAACGTATTGGATATGATGAGTGAATGATAACTTAGAGTCTATATAAACTCCAAGGTCTTTCACTACCATTTCTCTCTGAAATTCGTTACCATTATAACAATAATTATTCATTAATGGACATTTTTTTTGTGATATTGTTAAAATTTTGCACTTAGAAAAACTTAGTTCCATACCATTACATATACACCACTGAAGAAAATTATCAATATCGTTCTGAAACAGCATGCAATCATTTAGATTTTGAATATTAGAATACATTTTTAAATCATCAGCATACAATAGGACATTACAAAACTTAAATATTGAAGGAATATCATTTATAAATAACAAAAATAAAAGCGGACCAAGGTGACTACCCTGTGGAACGCCGGAGCTCGCTTTAAATGGTTCTGAAATACAATTATATATTTTAACATAAAGCATTCTATCTGACAAATAAGAGGCTATCCAATTCAGCAAATTGGAGTGAAAACCTATCATTTTCAGCTTATAAGTCAATAACCTATGATCCACTTTATCAAATGCTTTAATAAAATCTGTGTATAACACGTCAGTTTGTAAACCGCTTTCAAAAGCTTTAATGCAATAATTGGAAAATATTGTTAAATTAGTAGTCGTGGACCTGCCACTGTAAAAGCCATGTTGGCGAGTACTTATACTATTCTTAACAATAGCGAACAGTTTATCATTAACTAACTTATCCAATAGTTTTGGCACAACAGATAACTTAACAATAGGTCTATAGCTAGTGATAAACCCTTTTTGACCTGATTTGAATATAGGAGATATGTAAGACATTTTCCATTCATGTAAAAAAACTGCAGAAGATAGCGACTTATTAAAGATAATGGTAAGAGGTATGGAAATGGCCGATGAACATTCTTTGAGGAATAACGGCGGAAGCTTATCATATCCAGCACTTTTGGATGAATCTAACGTTTGCAAGGCTTGATACACGTCATTAACATCAAATTCTATTTGGCCGACGTCAGTAAGTTCATGAATATAAGACACATTGGACATGTTTATCTCCTGATTAATGTTATAAACGCTTGAGAAATAATTAGCAAAGGCATTACAAATAGACTCTGTACCCTTGAACGTTGAGTCATTATATTGCATGCAAGTTGGAAATCCGTTCGACTTCCGTTTTATGTTGTAAAATCTAAAAAAGGATTTTGAGTTTTGCTTTATCGTAGATTCAATATTATATAGATAGTTTTTATACAAAAAATTTGACAGAAAATCATATTCCTTGCATCTTAAAGCGAACAGAGCTTTGTCGCTGGGTAAGTTAGTTGTTTTATATCTTTTTTGTGCTTTAGTTCTAAGATTTTTTAAATGCATTAGCCTTTTGTTGTACCAAGGCAGCTTAAATTCCCGCTTAAATTTCTTCACTGGAACATATAAATGAATAGCATCACTCACTTTTTGTTTAAAAATATTATAAATGTCAAACAAATCTCCATGCCCAAAAATCATATTCCACTCAATAGATCCAAAAAATAAGTTTATAGCCGAAAAATTGGCATATTTGAAATCATATTGAATTTCAGGATCACAAAAAGGTTTAGAATAAGTATAAAAATAATGTTAATGTGATGGTGATAATCCACGTAGTCATTTAATGGTAATTACAGATTCATTTTATAATGATTGATTTTAGACAACAGTAGCAGAGTCCACCAGTGTCTTTTTCGCACCATAAACATCTTGAATGATACGCTTTAGAGTTGTGTCATTCGTTTGACATTCATTCTCAGTTCCATTGGCTTCAACCAGCAGTTCTTTGTATACAAATAAAGCTGGTAACAACAGTAGAATTTGGATACCTTAGGGATAAACAAAATCATATGCATTAATAAATATTGAATATTCTCGAAGTAACAAATACTTGACGCCATGGGTTTGATTTCTAACGAGAAATATCCCAACACACAATGCAATATTGCCGAGATATTAGCAATCAATGTGCCTAAAAGATAAATACTATTGCGGCAATAATCGTTTTTGTGTTACAGAAGATAATGTTTATCACCGGCATTGATTTCAAGCTACAGTCGAGGAATAAAGTCTACATACAACCTACAATTTTGAAGTTTAAGAGAATTAGTAGCGACAATTGAAAATGATATTATTGCAATATTTTAGTCATTTAAAATAAACATTATTTGAAGAAAAAAAAAATATGAAAAAAATATAACATGGAAATTATTAGGGAAAAACACAATAATTAGCGGAAAACAAGTCTGCATACAGCGTGGCAACTCCTAAAATCAAATAGAAAATTGAAAACAAAGAAACAATTATTTAACAATTATTTAAGTGGACAGAGTGACAAAAAATAAGGTATTATTCGAATTGTTATCCTTGAAAATGGAAAAACGAAAAGAGATTCATACTTCAGTTCGGAATATGGTAGTAAATCTCCGCAAGGAAAATCTATCTAAGACAGTAAAATTAAGTCGTGCTACTGTCCAGACGATCATTAGAAATTATTATAAGGCAGACCTGGCAGACCTAAGAAGCTTTCGAGACGAGATGTTAGCAGTATTCTTAAAGTAGTCAACCAGGATCCGAAAATAAGTGCTCCAAAATTGGCGGAACACATCGCCAAATGCTCCAATATAATTGTTACTCCACGAACAATAATAAACGTTTTACACGTTAGTGGATTTAATAGCAGAGTAGCACGCAAAAAGCCGCTAATTTCAGCGAAAAATCGCAAACTTCGCCTTGACTTTGCTAAAGCACATCTAGGCAAGGGTATGGACTTTTGGAAACGTGTTTTATTTACTGACGAAAGTAAGTATAACATTTTCGGAAGTGATCGCCGATCCAAAGTTTGGAGAAAACCAAAACTGCACTTGATCCAAAGAACATAATACCAACAGTAAAACATGGTGGTGGCAACGTTATGGTTTAGGGCGCCATTGCGTCATCTGGAGTGGGTCGTTTGGTTTTTGTCGAGGGTAATATGGACAGCTACCAATATAAAAATATATTGGAACAAAATCTGAAGGCATCTGTTGATAGTTTAGGCCTGGGAAATCAATGGATTTTCCAACAAGATAACGACCCTAAGCATACTGCACACTTTGTTCGAGACTGGCTTCTTTACTATGCCCCAAGACAGCTGAATTCGCCACCCCAGTCACCAGACTTAAACCCAATAGAGCACATATGGGACGTTTTGGAAAAATTGGTACGACAATATGACATTAGTAGCCGTGAAACTTTAAAAACCGCCCTTATTCGTGCATGGGCTGAAATACGGAGAATTTGGTGACATCAATGCCCCGTCGTCTTCAAGCAGTTATTGATGCCCAAGGAGGACCGACCAAATACTAAAAGTTTTTTTTTTGTTTTTATATATACAATTTTTAAATAATATATATTTTTTGTGGCTGTATGTAGACTTTTTTCCTATGAATTTTCAGTGTTTTTGTTACAACTGTTTTTATTATGTAAATTAATTGTTTTTTTTTTTTATTTTATAAATAAACTTATTTATTAATGCCTTAAATATTGAAATAAACATTTTTTTAATTTTCTTCACAAACTTTATAAAACCTCTAAAACAAGGGATGTATGTAGACTTCTTTCCTTGACTGTATACATAAAGCAATACTTCTAGAAGACAAATGCGCGATATTGCCAGCTAATCATTCATAGCAGTTTAGAGATATTTTCACATTTTCAAGATATCGCTGGATAAACCCCCAGAAGATAAATGGAAGACATGGATATATTGTGCTTAAATTTAGCAGGTTTGGAGAATATAATCGACCTGCAACTTGACATCGGGAAATGGTTGGAACGAAGTAGAGAAGTTTGCTAGCGTTCTGATAGAACATCTTCGAATGAAGAGGAAAAGAACGAAAGGTAATACAGTGATGCTCCGGAGGCATCCTATAGGGCGATGCCATAAATAGAAACCGTCCTCCACGAACTAATGCTTAACGGTAATCCCCTGTGCGACGGTCATTTATTTTAGTTTTATGACGCTTCGGACCAATTTTTGCCCTGCCCACGGGGCTTCGATGCCACAGCACATCGACTCTGAAGTTGGAAAATCATGGAAAAGAAATTGTATGAAGCAATGAGCGATAGGCAACCTAGGTTTAAATTATGTTTGATTGATACTAATGTCTTTTAAATGGTGCTCGATTGATACTAATGGCATTTAAATAAGGTTTGATTGATGATAATGACTTTTAAAAATTATGATTGAAGCTAGTTTTGTCATCTGCAACACCAACTTGATGAAATTCTAATTTGCGACGTGACATCCAGTCAGAGCTTTAACAGCTGCTGCAGACTCTGTGTATATTTCTCTATGGCCCTGCCTTAAAAGCATCTACGGGTGATTTTTATGTTCCAAGCCGATGTTTTTTGATCGACATGTCTGTTTGCCTGACATTTGTCAATTTGTATTTTACTGTTGTGCAGAGCCGTCAACAACAATTTATTATGGAGCACCTAACGCTCCAAAAACGTGTTGAAGTTATTAAAACATTTCATATAAACAACAGTTCAATTGCAAAAACGTGAAGAATTTTGAAGCCGTTTTTGGTTTAAATAATGTGTGGACATGGGACTGTCCGTGGAGGTGGAATGTTTCTGATAGCCATGCACTTGGGAGTGGCCAGAAATAATACCTTCGCTGGACAGTCCAAGCAGATCACTACTTCCACGAAGAATGTCCTGGGCAATGGCTTTATCGGAAACTTCCGTTAGCTAGCTAGAGTGAGAAGGCGAATTGAATGAGCAGCCTGATTGATTGTGCAATCATTGATACGTATCAGGCTTATTAGGTGACCCTGTCACTGAAGCTCTTCGATCTAGATGACATATTCTAATGCCCTTTCAAGGCGGATGAACAAACACCTCTGGCCAACGTCGTATCAAAACAGAAGAAACTATAATCCAGCTCCGCCTCATTGCATTCTGGTCACCGTTTGATCCACAATGAACGGCTGTATGTACAATGCAAACCACGGAGGGCTTGGTTTGCCTCCTGCCACCAAAATAACGGCCCCAACAAGATATTGCAGGAACCATGTACATGTTTGCAAGCATTGTTTACACGAATTGAAGATCTGCCACCTTTTGTTTTCTTATTTTCTGTCATGTTTTTGTTTTCATTCGTTTTCAACAAAGTCACATTTGGGCTATAAATACCAGAGCTGTAAACGAATCATTAATTTTTCATTTCAATTCATTATGAATTAGGAAAATTTTGAATTAATTCTTTTCACAAAAAAAAAAGAAGAATTGAATGGAATTTGAATCAATTCAAATGGATTAGCTAAAAATGAATTGAAATTTAATTCCACTTCAAATGAGTTTGCAAAATGAATTTCGATTCATTTGCAATTCAAATTTGAATTGGCAAAATGAATTGCAATTCATTTTCAGTTCATTTAAATGGAATTGATTTTGAATTAATTCAAATGAATTAGAAAAGTGAATTGTCATTGATTTCCAATTCATTTGAATTGCATAGATTTTGAATTAAAGCAAATGAAATGCAATCAATTTATTAACATCATTTGAATTTGAAAAGAGTAATTATTAATTTTTTTTAAATCAACGACAGCAAGCATTTCTCTCGTTTTGCATATCACTTCGTATAGTCGTCCAAAGGCATAGAAAATTCTAAAACAACAACAACTAGACTAACATGAAATTGGCGTACTGAATGTGTTTTGTCGTTCAGCGTATGTCGAAACCAAAATAACTAATACTTGTAGAACGAAACTCCAAACACCATGTTTACTTTGATTGATTGCAAATCATTTTTGATTTCATTAATATGAATTGCAATTAATTTTTCGAATTCATTTGAATTAATTCAAAATCAATTCAATTCAAATGAATTGGAAATGAATTGCAATTCATTTTGTAAATTCAAATTTGAATTGGAAATGAATTGCAACTCATTTTGCAAATTCATTTGAATTGGAATTGAATTCCAATTCATTCTTGCCTAAAATTCATTTGAATTGGAATTGAATTCCAATTCATTCTTGTAAAAAAGAATTAATTCAAAATTTCGCTAATTCAGTGCACGAATGATTCGCGAATTAATTCAAAAATTAATGATTCGTTTACAGCTCTGATAAATACATATATTCTAACCTATTAATCATTGTATCCCAAACATGTTATATTGAATGGCAAACGTAATGCTTTTGTACACAAGTATACTATATTTGGCAAAAAAAAGGCAAATTTTTTAGCGTGTATGAAATGAAAATACACCAGAATTATAACAAATGAATAAATCCCCTAACTGTTGACGACCCTAGGAAACGTTATAAGGACCCTGATATAAGGATATGTACCTGGCACGTAAGAACACTATACAGGACGGGTGCCACTTTCCAACTGCTCGATGTCCTCGATAAATATAAAGCCGACATCACAGCTATGGACAGGATACGGTTGCACCAGAAAGAAAAGCTGCGATATTTACTACAGCAACCATGAGCGAAAGCACGAATTCGGATGCGGATTTATAGTTGGCAAGAGACTGCGACACCTAGTTTCAAGGTACAACCCAGTGAGTGAACGCATAGCCACAATTCGCATCAAAGCGAAATATTTCAATATCTCGTTAATTTGTGTGCACGCTGCGACAGAGGATAAAGACGATGAGGTCAAACAATTATATTATGAGCATCTGGAGGAAGTATACGAACGCTGCCCTGAACACGACATTAAAATTATCCTAGGCGATTTTAATGCCAAATTGGGAAAGAAAAATGTCTTTCGACCAATCATCGGTAATCACAGTCTACATGATACCACCTCCGATAATGGAATAAGGCTGATAGACTTCGCCGCTGCAAAGAACATGGTAGTTAGTAGCACATGATTCCAGCATAAGGACATACATAAGGCGACCTGGATATCTCCTGTTCAGAGAACGGGGCACACGATTAATCAATTGGTAATAGATGGCAGGAACCCTTGTAGTGTAATGGATGTACGTGTGATTCGAGTTGCCAATATCGACACGGACCATTACCTGGTGGCCCAGAAGCGCAGTGGATACACATCTCCCATTCTTTGGAAATCGCTGCATGGACTGAACTTGGCTATCAAAAACCGCAGAAGGATAAGCCATGGTCCGACGAAGAATGTCGCATAGCAACTGATGAAAAAGACGCTGCACGTTTGGCACCGAAACAGTCAGTTACAACGCGTGCTGCGAATGAGCGGTACAAGAGGCTGAGAAGGGAGGAAAACTAACTATTTAGGCGGACAAAATGGCAGTAGAGAGTGAAAATACCAAAATGTGCAGGATAAATAATGAATCCCGGACATTTCTCCTGAGGGTAAGAAGATCGGATGACGACCGAATAATGGGCTGCCCTTCTGCAAGGAGAAGAATGGAAATCTGCTGAAAGATAAGCATTGTGTGCTTAAGATGTGGAGAGACCACTTTTCAGCACTACTCCACTCAGATGTTTTCACTGAAGAGCAGGTGGTAATGAAGGTGGTAATGGAAGCCAGTGTAGATTGTAAACCCGCCACCCCTTCCAAATCGAGAATAGAACGGCAGTCTCCTAATTAAGAATGGATAAGGATGGGCTACCCACTGAGCTTCTTAAGTCCGGTGGCGAACGCCAGGTAGCCCACACGCATCAATTTACATATATGTGTTATATGGTTAGGGGATGTATGCCTGAGGATTGGAGTCTCAATGTATTATGCCCTGTATTCAAAAAGTGTGCTCCGTGTGTCTGTTCCAACTATCGCGGTATCAGTCTTTTATCCATCGCGTATAAGGTCTTGTCGATCGTATTATGTGAAAGACTAAAGCCAATTATTAAAAACCTGGTTGGACCTTATCAGTGCGGTTTTAGACCAGGCACGCTACGCCAAATCCTGGAAAAGACCCACGAAAAGCAAATCGATACATACCACCTTTTTGTCGATTACAAAGCTGCTTTCGATAGCCCCATACGGGGAAAACTGTACGAAGCTATGTCTGAACTTGGGATTCCGGCAAAACTGACGGGCCTCTGTAGAATGACGCAGATCAACACCAAATCAGCAGTGAAGGTGGGGACAGACTCCACTGAACCATTCTGTACAAGCGAAGACTTAGACAAGGCGACACACTTTCGTGCAATCTCTTCAATATCTTAATGGAGATAATAATGAGAAAATCTGCAGTAAATACGAACAAGACCTTTAACACGAAAGGCCATATGTTGTTGGCGTATGCTGACGACATAGACATCATTGGGCGAAATTTGCGATAGGTTACTGCAGTATTTTAAAGAATCGAAAAAGAATCAGAAAAGGTGGGTCTTGCTGTTAATAAGGGCAGAACAAAATTTATGGTGTCGACAACCGATTTAATTTTGAAGTGGTAGATGAATTTATCTACCTTGGATCCGCCGTGAACACGAACCGAACAACAACGTCAGCCTGGAGATAAATAGGAGAATCGTGCTTGCAAATAGATACTATTTTGTGCTCAGCAAGCAGTTTATATACAAAGCCCTCACTCGATGGACAAAAATCCAGCTCCGAAACGTGGGTCATATCGCTAGCGGATGAAAACCACCTGGGAGTATTTGGGGAGAAAATTCTCCGTAAAATAGATGGTCCTGTTAAACTAAACGACGGGTACCGACGTCGTTGGAACCAAGAGCTATAATTTTTATTCTGCCTTGGACTTAGCTAGACGAATCAAATTAGGCCAACTGTGTTGGCTAGGCCATGTTATCCGAATGGTTGAAGATGAGCCAGGGCGAAAGATGTTCGATAACGTACCCGATAGAAACAGGAAAAAAGGACGACCAAGACTCAGCTGGAAAGACCAGGCAAAAGAATCCCTCCGTATCCTGGGTGTTCCCAACTGGTGAGAAAAGGCGAAGGATAGAAACAGTTAGAGAAATGTGTCAAAATTTGTTTAATTTATTTATTTGTTTGTTTAATTAATATGTATACGGCATCTGACCAACCAAGAGGTTGTATAGGTTGTAAACTGACCTTTCATACAATATAATATTATTAAAAAATATTCTACCGTTTAAGATTTATTAAAAAAAAACACATCAGCCTGGAACTTTGAAAAACACCCGTACTAAAAACTGTAATACAGGGTGATTCAGGAAGTTCCGGACAAACTGCTCCAGCGTATTCCTTGGCTCATTTCATGAAGAAAATTTGGAAAGGTAAGAGGTATGGTAAACATAAGTTATCTGCCATCTGGCTGAGCAAATTTAGGTTATGTGAATTTTTTTTTGTATCTCGGCGATTTGACTTATTTCTATTTTTTTTATTGATTCTGAAAGGCCTCTTAAAGACCTTTTTCAACAATCCCAAAAACAAAAAAATTCGACCACTGGCTCAGAAGTTAGCAACTTTACCCTCCGACCACCAATCCGAAAATTTTAAACCCGCTGCCATTTCGCACCCGTGCATTTTCGGACATGGTCCTAGTGGACTTTTCTTCATGAAATGACCCAAGGAATACGCTGGAGAAATTTGTCCGGAACTTCCTGAATCACCCTGTATATTGAAGTATTTATTACCTCTTCAGAAAAACTTATGGGGTAGCAGTATCAGCTCAAAGATCCAGATGTCATTGACTATAGAAATAGAGTAGCATCGTACCCTTTGACAATTGTTAGTTTTAACACTTGTTATTGGAACACTGGAGTCTTCGAGAGAAAAATAGTCCTGAAGATTTATGGCCCTATAGTGCACAACGGCCAGTATCGGCGACGCATCTCGACATTGACATAGTTAAGCGGATCAAAATAACGCCATTGCGCTGGCTGGGCCATGTCAGTAGAATGGATGAAGACGAACCAGCACGAAGGTTTTTCGAAACCGAACTCGAAGGAAGCCGAAAAATAGGAAGACCATGACTCCGTTGATGGGATCAAGATGTCGAATCCGTGGGTACACTTGGTATTACCAACTGGAGAGATAAAGCAAAAGATCGAACTGGTTGGCGAACTCGGGGCTGTTCGAGACCGGTTAATTAATAAATAAGTATTGGAACACCCAGTATGTATATGTTTTTTATTTAAAGAATTCGATATTTTGTACACACCTACTGTCAAAATTGCGCCTGTAAGCACAAAGCAAATTGTGGTAAATGGTTCTTGATGCCAAATACAGCTACCAATTATAACTACCCATAGCAGACCACTGGCGACGAAACATAGGATACCAAATTCCAAGAAGGGTTGAATGAGCTTGTGACGTTTCTGAGAATTTTAAATAAAGTTTTAAAGCTGCCTGTGACATCATTTAAGTGATTTTCTTGATCATAACCTACCATACAAACACCTGTGACCATTGAAATGCTAAGGAAAACGGCCACAATGCACAAGAATGAAGCAACGGACAATGTAGCGTTCAATTCATCTGAAAAAGAGAAAAGATATTTATCAACAGATTACAAACAAAAATTTGTTGCCTAAGGTGGGTGCCTACGATGGGGACCTATGGAAGTTGCCTACGTTAGTTACCTATAGTTAGTACCTTGCAAAAAAAAATTGTTTTAGAGATTTGTTTAAAAAACATATCCATTGGTTACAGCCTCCTACGGAGGTAAACAATTTATTATTTTTACGATTGGGCGCACCGTTTCCGATATATAGGCATTTTTAAAAAAAAAGCCCATACGAACTGGACCACTTTATGAAAAACCATTAGAAAGCCGAAAAAATTAGTTATACGGGTGCTTCAAAAGTGACCACCCTATTGGAAGATGCTCGTATTTTTGCAAATGGCCGCCAATGTCAAATCTGTTTTGACATTTGTGGACTAAACAGATGTAGAATACAAGTAAACAAGCCATGGAGCGATACACTCCCCAAGAACGCGGAATAATCGTGTCTATTTTTTTGCGTTACAATTCGTCTGTGGTGTTGGCGCAGCGCGAATACCGTCGCCAATTCCCCGGCCGTCCGACACCGACTGCGCAAACACTGCGCCGTTTAGCCACTAACCTTGAAGAGTATGGGACCAAACGAGACGTTGCCAGGAGTGGCCGGCCCCGGAGCGCTCGTTCTGCCGAGAATATCGCCGCTGTTGCCGAGGATGTCGAGCTGTCGCCGGCAACATTGACCAGACGCCGTGCCTAGCAATTAGCCATCAGCCGGTCGTCCCTATGGCGAATTTTGGTCAAAGACCTGCGCATGTTCCCATATAAAGTCCAGTCCGTGCATCAGCTGCTGCCGGTCGATCGCCAAACGCGTGTAACCTACGCCCAAGCCATCCTCAGTCTCGTGGACGAAGTGGACGAGTTTTCCACCAAAATCATAATGAGCGATGTGGCTCATTTCCACTTCAGAGGGTACGTGAACAAGCAAAACTATCGCTTCTGGGGCACCGGAAATCCACGAGTAATGCATGAGGGGCCATTACATCCGCTCAAAGTGACTGCATGGTGCGCTGTTCACACTGGAGGAGTCATCGGGCCATTTTTTTCGAGAACGACGCTGGTCAAACGACAACAGTTGACGGTGCGCGCTATAGGGCCATGTTAACTGAGTTTTTTCTGCCGTAATTCGACGAATTAGGACTGGAGGACATGTGGTTCCAACAGGATGGAGCAACGGCACATACTGTGCGAGCCACAACCGTTATTCTGAAGGCGGCGTTCCCGGGTCGCCTCATCTGTCGTTTTGGCGATTTGCACTGGCCGCAAGATCGGTCGACTTAACCGTTCCAGACTTTTTTTGTGGGGGTTTTAGAAGTCCCGTGTTTACGTAAACAAGACCGAGACCCTGGAAGCCCTCAAGGTCATCATTCGACACGAGTGCGAGAATCTGTCGCCCAAAGTTATCGCCGAAATGATGAAAAATTCCATAAAACGAGCCCGTATGGTAATCAATTCTGACGGCGTCCATTTAACCGATATCATCTTCTCAACTTAACCAATAAAATTCTAAAGGTTCAAATAAACATAATCAAAAAACAGAATCGAAGTTTTTCATTTAGAAAAAAAATGAGAGCCAAACAACATCGGATGACTTCTTTTGAAACACCTTGTAGTTGTGACATCGAATCTCGTCTCTGTGTGCATGTTTTGGAGGTGTCTCAAGAAGAATGGAAAAACTGCTATGACAAATGGTTAGAACGAATACAAATCATCAAGGGGAATATTTTGAAAACAATAAAACCATTTTCATTTAAAAATGTTTTGGTATTGTTTGCTATTGCCAAAATACCCTCTTATTCCTACAGGCAACACCTTTTATTCCTACAGGCAACACCTCTTATTTCTACAGGCAACACCTCTTAGAGGAATGAAATTAGGTGAAAGACGCCAGGTTAGGTGAAAATTAGGTGAAAGATTAGGTGAAAGACGCCAGCCAGGAGCGTCTGCCCATAGTGGGCGTCTGTATAGACACCGTATGTTCCCACTGTTTGGGGGCGGCCGTTTATCACGGTAGTTGATTTACTCCACTCTAACTCCTCCATTCCGAAGTGTCATGCATATAGTTCCTATTGATGGTTGGGAGTATCTAGCGTTATTTTAACGGTGCCTCACAGCTACTCGGGTGCCTCAGTGGGTAATAGGACGTCAGCCGAGTTATTGCTGTATTACTAGAGCTATGGTGCGATTGACCCCAATATTACACACGCAGAGAAAAAACTCGTTTGTCCCAAACGAGTTCTCAGATAAAAGAACTTCGTTTGGGGAACGTAATTGCGGGAAACGAACTTCTGTTGAATCATACACGGGATTTCGTTTGAGATAACCGAAAAACGTTTACAACAAACGAGTGTTGTGAAATTCAAACCGAAAAAACGTTTACGAGTACCGAAAAATGTTTACAATAAACGAGTTTTCTGAAATTCAAACCGAAAAAACGTTTACGAGACCGAAAAGCGTTTAGATCAAACGATTTTTGTGAAATTCAAACCGAAAAAAAGTTTACGATAACTGAAAAACGTTTGCGTTAAACGAGTTTGTATAAATCAAACCGAAAAAATGTTTCTGATACCCGAAAAACGTTAGCGTCAAACGAGTTTTGTCAAATTTAAACCAAGAAAACGTTTGCGATAATAGAAAAACGTTTACGTCAAACGAGTTTTGTGAAATTTAAACAGAAAAAACGTTTGTGACAGTACATGTTCTCTCTCCATCTCTGACACTCCCTGACAAAGAACAATTTCATGGCACAATTAACAAGGTAAACGCAGTGGGATTTGGTATGCATATTATGGCAAATTTAGTGTTCGAAAGGGAAAGGGAAGTAGAATAAGCAAAACCAATATACATACATATTGCATAAGAGCGACACGTATGTAAAAAAATATTGGAATCAGCTGTTCTAACGAGGTTACCTTGTTTATTCTACCATTTACGAAATGTGTGGGTAATGTGTACAGAAGACAAATTGCTACTCTTGCTCGTTGCGAATATCAAATGAAGAATCTTTAAGCACGAAATTGTTGTTGGTCTGGAGTAATTGAAAGAAATTTAAGTTCATCGTATCTTTCCTCTCATTAACAGTATGGCTAATTTAAGTTATCGGAAACGCTTTTCGTTTGCGGCAATTTAAATTTTGTGCTCGTTTGATTCAAATGAGTGCTCGTTTGCAATAACCGGGTACACAGTTGCGATAAACGAGTTTAGTTAAAAGAACTACATAAACAGTTGCGACAATTGTTTCGTATGCAAATCAAACGAAATACGGTTACGGCAAACGAGCTATAAACGTTTTTTTTCTTTGCGTGCATGGTCCACGCACAATGATTAGTATGTTATAATAAATGTTTTTGTGACCCAAATAAAGCTTTGTTTGTTGCAAGCTGCTGAAAACAAAAACGTGACAGACAGCAAAGAAACAAAAAAACAGCAGATCTTCAATTCATGAAAACAATGCTTGCACGTAAGTATGTGGATGTTCCAAACATATACATGGTTCCTGCATAATCTTACAGGGGTTGTTTTTTTTCAGGGTGCGGTCCTGTGTTTCCACTTCTTTGTAGAGAATAAGAGGCACTTCTGGTGGACATATCGGTGCACCAATTGCACGTATAAGGCCACACCTACAATATTTCATGCAGAAATTTATCGATCCTCGTCAAACTGTTTGGATTAGCGCAATGGTGATATCGACCAGGAGACACTCATCGCTAGACAGAGAGACTCTGTGAAATTGAATTGTAATTGATAATCAAAATATTACAGAGGCTTCTACATCGAAACAGGGGAAGAAGAGGATTCTCTCAGCCGATGAGTCTAAGGGGGCTAAGGTGGCCAGTTGGAACTTTGACCCAAGACCCTTTATTGAGGTTGTGACAGACACAAGTTAATGAAGGGTGCCGACAAAGGGGTTGGGGGAAGGTGGAACCATTCCGAAGTATAAACCGAAATATATTATGGACACATTGCCCTCAATATGCCTTTCGAACCGCAAATAGATACCGGGATGTCCTCCACGATGACGTGAAGCAGGCTAGTTCCAAGGCCGGAATAAATTAGTGGCAATTGGAGATCAGCCGTTGGTAGATTCCTATCGTGCAAAAAGTGGGTGAGCTGTGGTCAGAGGTGGCACCAGATGTAGTTCTGAGGGAGGACCTCCATGCAGGATCCAAGCCAACCCACCCGAATTAGAATCATAGAAATCCAACTTCCAATACGCTTGAATCCGATACAGATGGTGTCCGTGGACACGCGATGTATATATTGAACAACGAGGCACTTCCACTTCTAAGAAAATCCAGTGGGGTGGTCTTGTTTGCATTTGGAAAGATAACCCAGAAGATTTATAAACGGGATCAAGAATATACATAAGACTGTTGATATCATGTCGATTGTCAACGAGAAAGTATGAGCAATGAAGATTCCAGGAATCGGGAGCAAACGCACTCCAGTGGGCAGCAGTGATATCAATGAGAGGGGTGAAACACTCATTGAGAACCTGTTAGGTACTAGCATTGCTATATGTAATGCATCACCAGCTCCAAGTAAGGGGTACTAGATATCACATTTGCAACGGAGGACCAGTATGGGATGTTTAGGAAATGGAGTGTCTCTGATGACAATTCGTTCTTCGATCATAAATGCTTTGAATTCCAGTTGGACCCAGACCGAAATAGCTCATGAGAAGCGTTGCAATAGTTGTTTGGGATCAGAATCATCTGTGAACTTAACATGCTTAGACAACGAGTCTCTCGACAAGTCGCTAAAAATCTCTTGTCCAAGAACGAAGCCAAGAGGGAAGAAGAAGGAGAATGGAGAACTTCCGGATATAAGGAAGTCATGCCGACAAGTTTTCGAGGGACAAGGAGGACTGCGATCATTATATAGTTGAGCTAATATAAGGATGTTCTCAGACCGGCAGGAAAAACTCGACGATGATCTTTTCTGAATCAATAAATGATACATCTGGTAGGGTACCCGGAGAACTCTTCTGGGCAGTAGGTGGTTCGCTTAATGCCTATGGATATCCATTTATATTAGAATCAGAAGTTGCCATTGGAATTGTTACAAAATTCAGGATTAACTGAACTTCATACCATTTAAGTCTTCCAGGCCCATGTATCTGAAGTAATACATCAAAGTGTATAAACTTCAGATGTTCAAATAAACTGGTGGAGAAATGCAAGAGTGATATTTATTTTCAGAGCACGAAATGCTCCTAACGACTTAAGGCCTGTAAGCATGTCACGGTTCTTACTGAAAAGTTGGGAACCACTGACTGATGGACGCTTGGGCGCGAGTATTGATTGATTGTTATCTGATACGCAGCATGAGTACTTCAAGGGCAGATCTACAGGACCTCGACCTCTATCAGGTTTGGCAAGAGAGGCATACCTCAAGGAGGGGCTCTTGTCTCCAATTCTATGGAACCATGCGCTGAATGGAATAAGGGTTACTCTTGGCAATGCAGGTGGTGAAATTGGACGATGTGGAAATGGCTATAAGGGGCACATATCCTAGTTCCTTAAGGGACATTCTTCGCCCGGACTTTAGGCAGTTGGGCGGGTGAAAATGGGCTGGGTGTACACCCCGCCAAGACAGAGCTGGTCCTTTTTTCACGAAGGCATAAAATACCTATCGTGGAACCTATCACGTTGAATGTTTCTGAAATTAACAAGCTTAGATTCAGACACAACATAGTGGCAAGAGCGAAAAAGGCCCCGATAGCCGTATGCACCTACAAGACGACAGTAACTTGTAAATGTGGACTTTGTCTGAGGAATTTTCAATGGATATATACAGCGGCGTGTGTCCGATAATGATATACGGGGTTAACGTGTGGTGCCGTCTGCAACCCCGCTTATTGTGCACTGTAGCCTAGGGTTCAGAGAATGGCACTGATGACCATCACGGGTGCTTTGCGCACCGCTGTCAATAATGCTCTGAATGTCTTATTATATTTCTTGCCGTTGAGCATTATAGGCATGCAGTTTGCTCACTTGTCTGCCATAAGGATAAGGTAACTCTCAAAATAGGGCATGGTCGAACGCGGTCTTGGAACAGTGCTGGAAGGTGCAACTAATATTACTGCATTGTCGGCTACTTAAAAACGGAACCACTATTCCTACGGAAATACCACACTCTCATACCGGGAAACGATTCCTAGAACAATGTAGTTCCTGGTGTAGATACGTATACATGTGAATTTCTATTCGGCTGGGTCGAAATTGAATGATCGAGTAGGGTACGGGGTATACCCTAAGGAGCTATTGTTGTCTCTCTCTGTCGTAGAATACCTGATTAGTGTAGCGCGCAAGATGCGGAAATTTTGGATATTGGGGAAGTGACCGGGTGGCGGAGGGATAATAGTTCTGCAGTCTTTGGGGCCTATGTGGCAATTATGTTGATAAACTATTTTATATAAATAAATTTTCGTATACACTGATTTAAAACATTTTATAACGTTTTTATGTAGTTGGCAACGCATTGACAACGCAGTGAGGCTAGCAAATTATTATGTAGTATGATGTAAAGGTTTGTGGCTTCGATTGGTATTACCACGTAGTACTTCCAAATTCAGAAACCTGTACATGTAATATATTTGGCAGTGTTGAGATTTTTAATTTGCATTGAATTTTAATTTGCATTACTTTATCTAATGTAAATGCAAAAGAATTCCCATTGTTCGCAATGACAATTAAACAAACAATTTTGAATTTCCATTTATTGTAAATGCAGGTTGTGGAATCGAATGTCAATTGTAATGAATTGCTTTATGCTTTAAATTATTTTGAATGCTTTAAATTATTTTGAATTTATGTGACTGCTGGCAATTCTGTTTTTAAAGTGTTTTATATATAGAGGTTTGTGGCTTCGATAGGTATTGCCTCGTAGTACTTTCAAATTTGATAGTAAGTACAGTTTTAATTTGAATATGCGTAGACAAGATTTTGAGCTTCTTGGAGCGAACAAAATGGTGAGGTTAACCATTAATCTTTTTAGCCCGTGGTATGACAATGGAGTAACAAGTATGTGTGAGTCGTTCGTGGACTGTCTTCAACACCTAGCCTAAAGTAACCTTGTTATTTCGCCCACACCGTCCTTTGTTCTTTCAATATCGATACACATTTTAGACATTAAATTCAACAGTCCTCACAACAGTCTCGTTTGTGTGCAGTGATGAATTCATATTTTAAAATTTACACGGATTTGAAATCCAATAATTTTGCAATTTACTCATGGTCAATTTGTTAGCAATCGTGGCGCCCATACTATGGAAAAGGTTCCTACTTATGTATATTTCAAATATTATTTTTTTTTATATTTTTTTTCAACTCTTACTTACTGTCTTTGTCCATTTCCATTTCCAGATTATATAGATGGTGAAAGTATACGGACGCCACCATATTAATCATCATATGGAAGATGCCAGTAAAAATGGCCAGGGTGGCATGGCTGACACAGCATTCCATGTTGACTGAAATATAAAATAATGGAATATAATGTTGCGATATATTATACTGTTGGGTAGAAACTGCTTGTGACCGTCGCACAGTGGCGCCATTTGAGTTTTTTCGTTGCAAAAATCATATCTTTTGAACCGAATAAGATAATTGAACAATTTAAACGGCATATGATAGATAACTTTTCAGCTTGTGAAATAAGTGTTTGGAAAGGGTGCTAGGCTTTATAGGTGCTTACTTCTGGGTTATCAAAGTTAAAGTTAAAATTTGTACAAGAATCAATTTTGTGGTAAGTAAAAAAAATAATTTTTTAAATTTTTAGATTGTTCTTATTTTTGTTTTTAGGGTTTTATGATTTAAAATTATTACCCAACAAATTAAAAATTTTTTATTTTTTTTAAATTTAGTTTTACAAATTTTCTATGCATATTCTCCATATTTTTTAGAATTAAAACTTTCTTTGCAGTTTCAAACATTGAAGATCGTTCCCAAACTTTTCACGATTTGATGGTCAATTCCAGTGATTCTAGATACTGCCTCATCATTTTCAAAAAATCTCCTAGAAGTGTTTCCATCGTTTGAGTTACCATATCCGCAGTTGGTACAGTCTACTTTTAGTCCAACTTGTTTAAAAAAAGCATCTTGTATTTGCTTCTTTCTGATCTTTTCCTTATCCTTAATTGATGCATTTTCATCGATGTTTTCATCTTGTTGTGGTAGGGTATACGCCAGTTTTAGCAAGAACTCCATTCACCTTATCCTTGCGTGCAATGGTGACATTCCATATTCGTAATTCTCCTCGTTTGTAGAATCGTTTAAATTACCAAAGTTCTTCTGACTCTTTTGGCAAATCCAGCATGACAAAGTTGAGGTTGTTCCTGTCAGCTCGTTTGCGACTTTTCCGTCAACCATGGTCAGGTGGAACTCGTAACTACATTCAATACATTTTCCTTCTCCAATTTGCAGCTTTGTAGGCCTAATCTTGCTTATTTATCCTTCAATGTCCTTCACCGTGGTCCTTATGAGTTCTGCCGATTCCTTTGCAAACTGAAACATTATTGGTCGGCAATAATGCACTGATGACGGTCGTGGATTTTTCCAGTGTAGGGAATCATCCAATTTTAGCCGCAAAGGAACAACAGATGCCATAAACATATTTCCGTCAGATATTGCAGCGTCATCGGAAGATATCCTTTGCTTATAAACGCTTTGTCCGGATGATCCATTACAGCCCCATTTGCTGATCAATGTGAGTTTCTCAGGAAGAATTTCCACCTCATTTTCAGGAAGACTCGCCAACAACCGTTTTGCTGTATGGCCCATAAGATCTTGCAGATTGGCTTTCGCAGAGACTTCCGTAAACTCCGTATGCAGTGGTCGTGAATTTATTTTGGCTTGCGGAATCTGCTTGTATCCGGGTAAAACTTCAGCCCTGTGTCGCATTAAAGCTGCGCGTAGTTTCTCATATTTCTCTTTGGACAGTTCTAAGTCCAAAAACAGGGCCAAGGCTTCTTCGGAACCATACTGTTTAATGTGGGCGTTTCTGTGGGCATAAGAATGCTTACCTACATCCTTTTTAGTCGCAGTGGGCTTATACCAGCAATAGATTTTGTAATCTGGTACCTAACTCTTTCACTATTCTTTGTATATTTAATAGACAGCGCGTCCGATAAATGCTTCGTGGCCAAGTCATTGGTGGCATCGGCAAGTTTCCTTTTTCTTGTGAAAATTCAACACTCCTCCATACTTTTTTTTGGCTTTCCTTTTGCTCCTCTGGTTGATGTGGTGGGTTTATCTACTGCCAATATATCCAGGATGGTGTCTTCATTAAGCCAGTCTTCGTATTTGGAGTTGAAGTTGTGAATGGTTCGATTGCATTTCACCCATTTTGCCTTAATTTTTTCATATATCATACAAAGATTATTTTTTATACTTTTGCTTCTCTCGATATTTCTGTATAAGCTATCGAATTCTTCTAAAGCAGCTTCCGCGAAAAAATTGTTCAACGTGTCCAAATAAGATTTGTGCCTACCTGTAGGGACCATAAGTCAATATTGTTCTTGACCATTTGTACGCCAAAGTAATTTTTAAGTGCGGTGCGTACCTACTAATTTCAATGAGCAATTTTTTGCGCATTCTGTGTCTGTAACAGAATATTGGGAGCAGACTTTGCCAAAGGCTCACAGGTAGACAACCGACTTAAAATGCAATTTTCAAACTATTAGATCAGACTAACTCTCAGTCAAAACCTGTACGGGATGCACGCCATACAATTTCTGCAACCATGTCTTTTTAAACTTTTTTACTTGTAGAAGTCAAACGGGCACGTACGGGCAGATAAAACCGTTTGAATTATGTAAAGGAATAGTCAAAGAACATATTTTGATAATATGGCACAGGTGAAAAATATAATTTTATTTTTCCCCCTTCAAAGTTGAAAAATAGTGATAAAAGGGATAGTTTTAAATAGTGAGAAACACAAACCAAACAGTACATTTTTTTTTATTATTATACATTTAATAAATACTTCAATCAGTTGGGGAAATAAAGATGATTCGTTACCTAGTTTTCGTGATATTATACCTGAAATCGCACCAAATTAACTAACAATGGTGTATTTTTTTGAAAACCGAAAATCGGTCTACTTTGAACTGTTATATCTTCTAAACTAAAAATCTGATATTATTAAGAGTAGCATATTTGAGATCGTTGAGATCTCATGAAAATTTTGATTTTTGCAACCTCGTTTGCTCTACGGGCGCAACTGTGCGTAGTACAGTGTGATGTTATGCGGTGGTAGCAGTACTTAAAGGAAAACAAATTCATTTATTAGTTTATACTCCAAATAAGTCAGAACTCCAATACAACAAAAGTAGACAGTCAAAATGTCTCTTCACTCGAATGACAACAAACAAAACGAGTGAAGCGTTAATCATTCTCTGCTCTCTCTTTTACTCTCTTCATTGAATATTCATATGAATATGAATATTTCAAGTACACGAGCTGGTCGTCTACTTCTTCATCGTCTTTGAATACATTACAAAATTACGCGAATGAGACTGGCAAGGTAGAAGGATGTGTATAAAACATACATGGGACAAATTAATTATATGACAATTATAATTTGAATCAAAAAAAATTTGAATACCATCGGCAATTGTTCTTTTTTCCAAAGCATTTCCTTCATAGTATCTGGTAGTTGTCTTTTTTAAATATTTTATGCAGTACAGGTTTATGAATTTGAATGTACTACGCGGCAATACCTATCGAAGCCACAATCCTCTACATGTACAGGGTGTCGGTCGTGAAGCCGCCATTTTGGTAAACATTAGTCTTCACAGTTCATATTTGGCAGTCGTGAAGTAGATACATGGCAAATTTATTTTGGAAAAATATTCGATAAACCAACGTGTTTTAATCGATAAAACATTTTATCAAAATCAATCATCGATTACTGTGACGATGAGAAAGTTACGTGAAATTTTTGGAAGAAACAACGTGTCAACAAAACCCACTATATATCGTGTAGTGAATGATTTCGAAGAAAGAGGGTCTGTAGTTGATAGGCACAAGCATGGATCACAACGTACTGCAAGATCGGCTGAAAACATTACTGCTGCTCAAGAAAGTGTTCAAAACAATCCATCAACCTCAATTCGACGCCGTGCTCAGGAGCGTGGTCTTCAAAGAACAACTTTGGCCACAATTTTGCGCAAGGATTTGCATTTGTTCCCATTTAAGATTCAGTTGATACAAAAGCTTCTTCCACAAGACCATTTACGCCGCCGTACATATGCAAATAAGATATTACAGCTCGCCCATGACAACCCCGAATTTCATGAAAAAATCATAATGAGTGGACGAGGCATATTTTCATTTGAATGGATATGTGAATAAACAGAATAGTCGGTTCTGGGCAAAGGAAAACCCTCAAATTATTTATCAGTCACCTTTGCATCCATTAAAAGTGACAGTCTGGTGTGCAATTTGGTCAGGAGGAGGAAATGTGTGAGAATGTAATGAAAAATGTGCTCAAAAGGGCTCGCATTTTTGAGGCTAACAGAGGCGGACATTTATCTGATATTGTATTCCATACCTAATTGCCGACATTAAATAAATCATTTAACAATATAAGATCCATTTTCTTTCATTTAATCAAAAATTATAAACAAACAAAGTAGTATATCTTCCCGACGGACACCATAGATAAATAAAAAACCATAGATGATTAATTTGCTTAACCATCATTTTCACCAGAGGGCACCTGCTGTTTCCGTCCGACCATTTTTCACTCGGATGCGACGAAAAATCACACAAATATGATATTTATTTCGCTTATGTTGTTCAAATTTTAAAATAGAATATTAATAATAGAAAAGTACGTCGCTTTTAATATTTTTTGACAATACAAAAGGCAAAAAAGAATGGTTGTATAGCTTTTTCAATAGTTTTTGTTTCCAGGGAAATTTGCCCATATCCAGAACTCCGGCGCCATCTAGAAAATTTCCTTTTACATTCAAATCCACCACATATCTTTCACCATCTATGTTTTTTTATTTATCTATGCAAATACTTTAAAAACAGAATTGCCAGCAGTCAAACAAATTCAAAATAATTTAAAGCATTCCCAATTTCATTACAGTTGGCATTCGATTCCACAACCTGCATTTGCATTGTCTGATCAAGTGGAAACCTAAAACTGCTTATTAGCATTGTGAAAAGGTAATTCTTTTGCATTTGCATTAATTAAATTGATGGCAACTATGTTCCCATCGTCGGATCGAAGATGTTCAATTGAAATCTTTTCAAAGCTAATATTGGATTCGTTATGACTTTATAAAATACGATATATAGTTGTTTATAATTTCAAGATATTTACAATTAACCTTACCTTATTGCCGAACGCTTGTATGCAGCGTAATAACTAGTATTTGAAGATTTTTGGTTGCGTTTTACAGAAAAAAGATAATGAAAAATGCGCCAAAAAATTTGTAAAATTCCCCAAAAAATAATTGGGGTATTTTTCGTTCCTGGAAAGTTGGGACATTTTGCATGTGTAAAATAACCCAAACTCGAAAAATGTAATTTTACCAAAAAAAAAAACGAAAAAATACCCATTGTTCATTTGTTATGAAAAATTCCCCAAGTTTGTATGAAAAATTGTATGGGGCATTATGCATTTGGGGCATTTTTCATAGAGCCTAAGTTCTCAATACGATTAAATTCAATTCGATTCCATCCTACTCTAATTAATTCAATTCAATTGAATTCAATCTGATTCACTTCAATTCAATTTAATTCACTTCGATTCTATTTACTTCAATTCAATACAATTCAATACAATTCAATTCATTTCATTTCATTTCATTTCAATTCAATTCCATTAAGTTCAATTCAGTTCAGTGCAGTTTAGTTCGGTTCAGCGCTGTTCAGTTCAATTCAAATCAATTCAATGCAATTCACATCAATTCAATTCAGTTCGGTTCGGTTGAATTCAATTCTATTCCACTCAATTCAGTTTAATTCCATTCAGTTCAATTCAATTCAGTTCAACTCAATTCAAATGAATTCAATTCAATTCGGCTCAAATCAATTCAATGCAACTCAAAGCCAATCCATCCAATACAATTTATTGAATATCAATTCAATCAAAATTCTATTCAATTCAATCCAATTTAATCAAATGCAATTCAATTCAATGCATTTCAGTTCAATTAAATTCAAATCAATTTAATTCAATTCAGTTGAATTCAGTTCAATTCAAGTTAATTCACTTCATTTCAATTCAATTCAATTCAATTCAATTCAATTCAATTCACTTCAATTCAATTCAATTCAGTTCAATGCAATTGAATTCAATTCAATTCAATTCAACTCAAATCAATTCAGTTCCATTCAGTTCAATTCAGTTCAATTCAATTCCATCCAGTTCAATTCAATTCAGTTCAGTTCAGTGCAGCTCATTTCAATTTAATTCAATGCAATTCAAATCAATTCAATCCAATTCATTGCATTTCAACTCAATCCAATTCAACCAATCTTGTACTAGATGAGTCTAATCTAGTCTAATTAAGTCAATTATTTTGAAACGCTATAAGAGAAATTTTAACTGATGTGGTTTTCAAATACAATTTAGCTGCATTATAAAATAATATATCGACACGTTCCCGGCAGAATGTATTATGCGACATATTTGGCCACAATGAATTTTTTCCATATTCTCAAAATGTATGCCAAGCTCTTCATTTCGATATACAGAGAATGTCCCTTGCATAACCACGTCATGAGTTATTAAGCAAATGGAATCTGTAATAATCGACAAAATAAACAAATCCGCTGCTTGACAGGAAGTTTTTTTCGTTTCCTGAACAATAATCGGATTTTTCCATTCTGTGAATCCGAAACCCCTGATTTCCAAACAAGTGATTTTGTTTTAAACTGGCGATTTTGTCAGAAGACGGCTCTAAAATGGAAGGTTTGGGGAAAGTGAAAATCGAATCGGTTGACGGCCGTGTATGGGACAAGAGTGGGAATGTCAATTATTTAGAAAGCACTAGGTAACAAATCTTGGAGACGCACAGGACTGCATGCTGCACAGGACCTACTCCAGCAAACGGTCAGGCATGGTTAGACGAAGCTGCACTGGAACTGCTAGGATTCAAGACGAATTATAATGCAAGGTAGGAAGACTCACTGTAGTATGTTGATTGAAATATGGGCTGAAATAGGGGCAATTTTATTCCGCCTGTGACCTTTTACTAATTAGTGATATGGAAATTTAAAATTCCCCGTATTTATCTCGCAATTGTAGTTAGTGAGTTCTTTGCATTTTTATCATAATCCAGGATTCGGAAATCTTGGTCCCATAGGAAACAAAGAACGAAAGGTATCTAACCTGGCGTTTACACGGGACATCTGTCCAATTCAGTGTATTTTGTTATTGTACTTTTTTATACCCTCACCATAGGATGGGAGTATATATCATTTAATACGTAAAAAAATTTAACACATAGAAGGAAACAAATTAGACCCTTAATATCTTTGGACGAAATTCGTTTTAGGACTTTTTAAGATGTTTGACTCATGTCCGTCTGTCTGGCTGGTCAACACGATAACTGCCGTAAATCTTCACAGATGACAATGCAACTTTGTCAGTGACTGTTATTTGCCAATATTGAGTTTGGGATTGAAAATGGGCGTTTTGACCACGCCCCTTCTGGTACCTCCCATACAAATCGACAAAATCATAGTTCTTTCAAATCTTTCTTCTGGTAGATGTGATTAGCTTCAACTCTCACACCGGTTAATAATCTGTAAATGCCTACTTAACCGGAGAAAATGGGCGAGATTGTCACGCCCTCTCTGGTACCTCCCATACAAATCGACACATTTAGCACAAAATCATATTTCTTTCAAACCTTTCTTCTGGTAGATGTGATTAGCTTCAACTTCAGTATTTAGCCAAATAAAGCTCTCCTATAGAAACTGAGCTCTTTTGCCACACCCATTCTGGTGCCTCCCATATAAAAGTTGTTCGGATGACCGGTTGATCCACACGATAATTCTCATAAACAACAACCGATCTTAATAAAATTCGGTACTAGGCAATATTTTGCTAAAAGCTACTCTTATTTCGTATTCAATAATATTTAGTGCAATGGCAATCTGCTATTAAATATGGTCACTTTTGAGTGTGGGCGTTTTTTAACAGAACTCCCGCGCAATGGATGAGGTACGGTATGGTGAGGGTATGATTAAGTCTGAAACTTATGTACCGGTTGTTTACTGTGTTTGTTCACATGTATTTGTATTGAATTTGACGGTAAGAGTCATAAAACCTAAACTAAATGCCTGTTGTTGGTGCACACAATTACAACAAATCCTACTGCGTCAACCTCTACTAGTTCAGCCAACGGCCAGATCGGTGACGTTTCGTAGTAATTTGAGAAAAAAGCAAAACATCGCAAACGACCTTACAAATTGGGAAATATATTTGTATTTGAAAATTTTGGTAACTTGTATTGAAATATTGTTTGACAATACAAACATACATATAAACATGAATACATGTCTAATTTTGCAGAGTACATCAGTTTCATTGTAATTTGAAGAAGTAAGGCAAAACACAATGGCAAAAGAGCGAAGGAAAAAATCAGAACACGAAACTGTACTGTCTTTATAACTGGCTGGACGCGTACGTCACTCAAACAATTTTTCTGTTTGTGACAACTAATACATATTCTCAACTATCTTGTCTGAAACTGTCCCGTGTAAACGCACCGTAAGAAAACAAAATATACAACAACATTTTTCATATTACGAAAAAGAATAGACAAAGTGGGCGTGATCAATCTCGGCAAATTTTAACTGACTCTTTCCCAAATAGGGTATAAAAATGCAAATGATAGAGAGTGGTTGAAAATTTATCGTAAATTATTCCTCTATGTATTTTCTATGTTTACTCTGAGTTGAAGATGGTTAAAATCTGAATTGGATTCAATTCAAATTGACATCCGACCTCAAAATTGGCAGGAATTATATCAGGGCACACTAATCACGGTAGTAGCAGTAAATATGTGTGTAATCATGTGCAAAATCGCACTTGGTTTCTGTCAAACTCAGCTGATAAAAATGTAAACAAAATGTTCGTTTTTGAATCAGTTGTGATATAATTGGAAAGAAATATTTGCCAAATTAATGAAGATTGAAATTAATAATAGAAATTGTTTGATGCTGCAGTTGAATTTGTTTTTCCCGGTGTGAAACTCTAACTCGTATTCGCGTCTGTTGTTTAATTCCGCGTCTGTAAACAACTTATAACAAACAAATGTAAACAAATTTGACATTTCCCAAGTGCGTCAAATGAAAAAAATCAAATCAGCTGTTCTAACGATACAACCTTGTCTTTCAACCATGAATTATATCGTACTCGTATATAAAATTATCCATTAACTGTATTCGCTTTAGTGTGTCTAGGAAATATGTATGTATATACATATGTACTCGTATGTTGGAGGTGGGCGATTAAAATGGTTTATAATGAAAAATGCTACCAAGGGGTACCGATGAGACAGCTGATCCAGTTAGTACTTGGAGAACAAATAGAGAATGTGCTATCAAAGAAGACTCGTTGGTAGGGACTGGGTTGCGGGGTGTGATTTTCAAACTTCTGCCGCCGAGTGTCAAGCCAGAAATACAAAACACATCAACTGGGAGTAAATTTTGCCAACTTAATCGATTAAAAAAAGGGATATACAGTGAAAAAATCAAAATGTAATGAAGTGTTAGAGTAAAGTTATTAGTGTAGATCCCAATTAACACGAAAATTGTTCAAATTAATGATTGCTCTCATTCTCTATATGTTTTCCTCGTAGGTCTCAGAGCTCGTTAGTACAAAAATCAACTAGTGCACACTCTTAAAGTATTACTCGGTGAATACTACATTTGTTTTACTTAAAAATACATATATGCGATATCTGTCAATCTCAATCATTATAATTTGTAAATTTTTTTCTTTCAAGTGTTGAAATAGGAAACGATATTTGCCAAAATGTCTCAAATTGTCCAACTGTGACAACGTCACTCTTGATTCACCGGTTTTCTAAAAGATTATCGTATACACACACCATTACATTCTAAATGATGCAGAACGAATTGTGAATTTGAATTTATTCGACTGCTATATCAAATCGTGCACCGACACATTCCAAAATTCTTATTGACTATATCACAATTTAATTTTCATAATTTGTTTCCTTAACACACATGTTATTTACATAAGCTTCCCTACTTACTGCGTTATTGCAAACTCTTGTATTTAAATACAAAGTTTTATTTAATTTTTATAAAATTTCTTGAATTTATCTCTAAGTTTTTCACTAATTCACTCTTCAATGTTAAACGCGATGTGCAAACGACAAAAACTGATTGAACGAACGAAAAACTGATTGAACGAAAGGCAGTCGCGATATAAAGGGATATTGATAGTAGATCTCTCGCTCTCTCGCCCCTTTTCTTTAAATGGGAGAATTTCACTACATTTTAGCAGTGTTGCCATAACCGCACTTCAGGTATTTTTTTGCACTTTTTTTTGGCTTTGCTTTTTTATCAAATTTTTTACACTAAGACAATGAATTTTTTCGATTTGTTTGGAACGATAATCCCATCAAATTTAATACTATTGTGCCCAATAGGGGTTCTTGTGTAATTAAACGTAAGGTAAAGAATCTGTTATAGCTATACTAAAATGAATTTGAGGTTCTACTACTAGAAAGTTGTTGGGTACGGTAGAATACAACTCTGTTACAATCAAATATTAACGTCTTGAAAGCTTCAAGAGTTTCGCCTCGATCATCCGACCTAGACTAAAATCAATATCTCGACCCAACATAAAATTTAAAGGGCACAACCGTCTCCGTTATCACCTAGACGATATACACAGGGTAAGTACACAGGTATTTCATACCTTGGAGTAAAAAGGACCAGCTCGATCTTGGTCGTGTTTAAATCGCACCATTTGCAACCGTATAAGCAACAATTTTGCCACACAGTGACCGGTATGTGATTCAGGGCAAGGTACCATAGAAGGGGATACAAAACCCCTTCCTTGAGGTATGAGTTTTGGATCTCGCATTTGGCAGAGATCGCGGTGACCAACTCGACCGTAACACTTCTCTAGAGTGTTAAAAAAACTACGTATTCGAGTAACCGATTTCGGTTTATTCAAAAAATCTCTTTTTCGGAAAATCGGTTTTCGGGATCTTTTTGGTTTTCTTGATTTGCATGGAAAACAGTGTGTTTATATGTTTCTAGAAAACTTAATACAACATCAGCACAAACTAAAATTCTGTTGTCTTGTTTCATTTGCCCTTACAAATAATTATTTTAATATATTTATTAAAAAATATTTAGTAAAATATAAATATTATTTATAAGTATATTTAAATTTTCTTTAACACCCACATCAGTTAATATTTGTCTTAAAAAGATTAAACTAATTGACTTAATTAGACTATGTGAAGGAATTGAGTTAAATTGAATTGAATTTAATTGAACTGAATTGAACTGAATTGAATTGAATTAAAGTGAAGTGAATTGAATTGAATTGAACTAAGTGGAACTAAATAGAAGTGAATTGAATCGAATTGAATTGAATTGAGTTGACTTGAATTGAATTTAATGGAATTGAATTGAACTGAATTGAATTGAGTTGACTTGACTTGAATTAACTCGACTTGAATTAAATTGAATTGAATTTAATTTAATTGAATTGTATTGACTGAATTGAATTGACTAAATTGAATTGAATTAAATAGAATTGAATTAAGCGGAATTGAAGTGAATTGAGTTCAATTGAATTGAATAGAGTTGAACTGTATTTAATTAAGTGGAATTGAATTGAATAGAATTGAGTTTACTGGAATTGACTTGACCTGAATTGTGTTAAATTGAAGTGAACTGAATTGAATTGAGTTGAAGTGAATTGAATTGAGTGCAATTGAATTCAGTTGAACTGTATTCATTTAAGTAGAATTGAATTGAATCGAATCGAACTGAATTGAGTTGAATTGAATTGAATTGAATTGAATTGATTTGAATTGAATTGAATTGAATTGAATTGAAGTGAGTTGAATTCAATTGAATTGAATTGATTCGAATTGAAATGAACTGAACTGAATTGATTTGAATTCAATTGAATTGAATTGAATTAAATTGAATTAAGTGGAACTAAATAGAAGTGAATTGAATCGTATTCAATTGAGTTGAATTGAATTAAATTGAATTCTGTTGAATGGAATTGGATTGAATTGAATTGTATTGTATTGAATTGAATTGAATTGAATTCAATTGATTTAAATTGAAATGAACTGAACTGAATTGAATTAAATTGAATTGAATTCAATTTAATTGAATTGAATTGAGTTGAATTGAATTAGGTGGAATTAAAAAGAAGTGAATTGAATTGAATTGAATTGAATTGATTCGAATTGAAATGAACTGAACTGAATTGATTTGAATTGAATTAAATTGAATTAAGTGGAACTAATTAGAAGTGAATTGAATCGTATTGACTTGAGTTGAATTGAATTGAATTCTGTTGAATGGAATTGGATTGAATTGAATTGTATTGTATTGTATTGAATTGAATTGAATTGAATTGAATTGAATTGAATTGAATTGAATTGAGTTGAATTGAATTAAGTGGAATTAAATAGAAGTGAATTGAATTGAGTTGAATAGAATTTAATAAAGTGGATTAAATAGAGTAGAATTAAATTGAATTGAATTCAATTTAATTGAATTGAGTTGGATTGAATTAAGTGGAATTAAATAGTTGAATTGAATTGAGTTGAATAGAATTGAATTGAATTAAAGTGAATTGAATTGAACCGAACTGAATTGAATTGAATTTAATTGGATTGAATTGAATTGAATTGAATTTAATTGGATTGAATTGAATTGAGCATTTCGGATACACGATTCATAAGAACCACGTTCACCGTAAGGGTCCATACCGGCACACCTAACCTAGTGGACGTGATATTATTGAATGCATTAGCAGCCAAAGATTTATCCATTTATCTGCCCCTATTATAAGCATGATTACATCAATTTTCGCCACCCAGTGTCCATCTATTAGCTGTTCTAAAGTCTTCAGTAGTATCGATGACAGACTTATAGACCTAAAGTATTTATAAGGCGTTTGAGAGGAGAAAAACTCAACTTTAGTATCCGTCCACCCTCTAGGTACATATGTGTCTGAAGCTTATACACGCAATGCCCATCTTTATCAGCCATGGAATGAATATATTGGCTATAGGCTGAATTTCCGCTGGTGATACCAAGTCAAGGCCCGAAGAGGGTTTGAGGCTTACGCTTCTCCATTTAATCCTGGACAAAGTAACAATTTTGTTTTGCTTTTAGCACTATTTTTTTTGTCAATAATGAAATAGAAAATGCATTTATTGCGAAATTCTGGGAGGAAAAATAAATTATATTAACTTAGGAATAAGTAGCACCTTTTTCATTATGCAAATTTTCTCCCTCCTTTAGCATTTTTTTACACCATATGGTAACACTACACTTTGACTTCAATGCTTTTCAGTTGTGTAGTGATTGCAAATTCGAAGAAAAATAAACAAACATATTTCTGTTTTTTTTGTTGTGGTGCCATTTGTGTGTAGAAGTAGTATTGAGAGCTGAAAAATATCTTTTGGCAGAGTAGTAGTACGATAGGCACCGTGTATGTTTTTGTTTTAAATTTAGCAAACAATTGGAGTAAGCAAAAAACAATAACTCGCCCACCGGTTTTTTTAAATTCCCCCGACCGTCGGTTTTCTGAAAATTAGCAATTTCGAACAACGGTTGTCACTGATAATTAAGCATTTTTAGTGGAATTCTAGCATTTGTTTTTTCGCTTCTACACTTTTTTTTGAGAAAATATGCTAAATACATACATTAGCACTTTTTTTGGATAAATTTTTTAAAGTTTTAAAAGTTTTGATTTTTTTGCCTGTAATTTTTTAGCATTTTTTCCGATAAATTGACTTTTCTATAAGTTATGGCTCTTTTTGCGGTTTAACAACTATAAACTCTGAACTAATAGTTATTTTTAACTAAGACATAGTATTTCTACACCCAACAAATTCCGAGATTGATAATAGCCAAAATTAAACCACGACGCACAGTGGTTCGGAGGTTATTTCCATTGACCAAAAGTCAATATCTCTTGATCTACTAAACATTTTTAAGATCTGTAAAAAACAATTGTACACAAGGAGTCTATATCAGCACTGAAAATCGCACAGTGGGTATATATTTTAGAACAATTTCTAAAGTTGATTAGTTTTTGTTTTTTTTTTTGATTTCTAAGAAAACAAACCTTTTAGTTTTTTCTTTTTATGATGTATTTTACCATTTGCTGGCATAATTGTCCATAATGCGCACAAAAAAATTAAAACTTATTTCATATTACAGATATTCACTTTTTTCGAATTTTGAAAATCGAAATATTTGTATCTCTTTTCTCGAATTTCTTTAACTGTATCTCATGGAGTTTTAGAGATATTACCACCTGTATATAATTCTATGTCATTAATTGGATGTATATGCAAAATTGGGAGGGAGCCAAAGATTGGGAGCCTTCAGTTCTCAATCATGTGCCTATGACTTTTTCCTCCACGTGGTGGTTCCCGGGCAACTTTAGAATATTTTTCTAGCGGCTGAAGTCGAGGCTTTCGATGAGCATCTTGGTAGGCTATGCGACCATTAATACGTCTGGTGTTTAGACGGTGACTGATGTTACTGAAGATTTCTAGATATGGGTAAATTCCTTTGTCCTTAATCAAACATATGGGCCAACGGCGGATAGAAACCAAAAGAAGAAAATCAGGGTGCGACATATTGCATTCAGGTCAGCGTCTAATCCATAATGGGCGGCAGCAATAAAATATACCAGCAGTAGGTAAAATGCAAAAACCAGGTGGACTGGGTTTGCCTTCCGCCACCGTTCATAATGGCAGTGGAAGTACAACAACGAAAAATAAAACATAAACAACCCATATTTGTTGACGACCCCCGCACTCGTTATAAGGACAACGATTTGCGGATATGGACTTGGAATGTAAGAACTCTATTTAGATCCGGTGCAAGTATCCAACTGGCATATGTCCTCGAAAGTTATAAGGCTGACATTACCGCTATCCTGTAAATGCGATGGACAGGACATGGCTGCACAAGAAAAAGAAACTGCGATATATGCTACAGTTGCCATGAAAAAAAACATGAATTTGGTTGCGGATTTGTAGTTGGCAAAAGACTGCGACATCTAGTCTCTACGTTTAATACTGTGAGTGAACGTATGGACACAATCTGCTTTAAGGTGAAATATTTTTATATTTCCCTAATTTGTGCCCATGCCCCGACAGAAGAGAAAGATGATGATGCCAAAGACATATTCTATGAGCTCCTAGAGGAAACGTATGACCGCTGCCCTGGCCATGACATTAAGATTGTACTAGGAGATTTTAATGCCAAAGTAGGAAGGGAGAATGTGTTTAATCCAACTATTGGCAATTTCAGTCTACATGCTGACAGTTCCGACAACGGAATGAGACTGATTGACTTTGCCGCGGCAAAAAACATGGTCATTAGTGGTACAAGATTCCTGCATAAAGACATCCCCTGATCAAAGAACGAAGAACCAAATTGATCACGTGGTAATTGATGGAAGGCACTCATCCAGTGTAATGGACGTACGAGTGATCAGATGAGCTAACATCGCTTCTGATCACTACCTGGTAGCAGCAAACGTTCGCACAAGATTAAGTAGAGCGAAAATCGTACGAAACCAGATGCAGAGGAAGCTGGACATCGGAAGCTGCACTTACCAGAGGTAGCCACAGCCTACTCAAGGAAGCTCTCGCAACTTTTGGCACAGAACCCAACCCCTCCCGATGACGATCCTGATGCGTAGTGGAAACCCATTTCCGACTCTATTAAAACTGCCGCAACAACCGTACTTGGTTTCGAAAAACCGCTTCGCAAAAACTCAAACGCAAAAAGTCAAAAACGGGACTAATTGGCATGGTTCAGGGCCCCCCTTCTGTAAAGAGAAGGACGGAAATCTCATCGCAGATGTGCAAAGTATGTTGGGAATATGGAGAGATCATTTGTCCGCGCTACTGGTACCTAAGATATCTAATGACGATGAGACAATTGATCACAATTTGGATGACGATTTCGATTGCCCCCTCCTAACCAAGACGAGGTCAGAACAACTATTGCCCGGCTTAAGAACAATAAAGCCGCAGGAGCCGATGGATTACCGGTAGAGCTGTTTAAGGCTAGCGGCGATGAGCTGATAAGGTGCATGCATCAGCTCATTAGGAAAAGTTGGTTAGATAAATGTATGCCCAGCGATTGGAGTCTCAGTGTACTATGTCCCATATTTAAAAAAGGTGACCCGAGTCTCTGTGCCAACTACCGTGGAATAAGCCTTTGATCCATAACATATAAGGATTTAAGACAATTATCACCGGCCTGATTGGACTATACCAGTGTGGATTTAGTTCTGCAAAATCGACAACTGACCAGATTTTCACTCCACGTCAAAGCTTAGAGAAGACCCATGAAAAACAAAGCGATACCTATCATTTATTTGTCGATTAAAAGGCTGCCAACCGATGCGGGGGAATCTCTACGAAGAAATGTCTGAGCTTGATACGCCTGCAAAACTCATACGTCTTTGCAGGATCGTCAACACCAAATCCGCAGTGAAAGTTGGTGAGGATCTTACCGAACCTTTTGAAACCAAGCGAGACCTCAGGCAAGGCGTGCGATCTCTTTAACATCTTATTGGAGATAATTATGAGAAAAGCTGCAGTCAACATGAATAAAACCATTAGCAGCAAAAGTCACATGCTGCTCGCGTTTGCTGATGATATATGTAGATGTCACTGGGCGCACAATGAGAGAAGTTACTACGGTGTTTTCGAAAATTGAGAAGGAGTCAACAAAAGTGGGTCTGACAGTAAATGAGGACAAGCCAAAATTAATGGTTTCAACGAGCAGGACCTCCATGCGATTAGACCAAAGCATGAACTTTGATAACCATTATAATTTCGAGGTGGTGAACGAATTTATATACCGCGGATCTGCCGTAAACAAAACCGACAACTTAAACCTTGAGATCAAGCGGAGAATTGTTCTTGTGAATAGATGATATTTTGAGCTAAACAAGCACTTTAGATATAAAGGCCTAAGAGAGATAAAGCCCTAACAAAAGTCGAGCTATACCAGACTCTCATACAACCTGTCTTGCTTTTACGGCGCAGATTCCTGGGTCTTATCGCAAGCTGACAAATCATGTCTAGGAGTCTTCGAGAGAAAAATTCTCTGAAAAATGTATGGCCCTATAGCGCACAATTGGGAAGTACCGACGACGCGTGAACCATGCGCTGTACGAGCTATATCCCGATATTGACTTAGTTAGGAGACCATGTCAGTAGAATGGATGCAGATGAACCAGCACGAAGGGTTTTCGGAACCGAACTGGAAGGAAGACGATAAATAGGACGACCAAGACTTCGCTGGAGGGATCAGGTTGACGAATCCCTGCGTACACGTGGTATTACCAACTGTAGACATATTGAAATATATCTAACTGGTTGGCGAAATATGGTATCTTCGTTTTGTAAGGTCCCTGAGCCCCGGGGGTTTTGCAAGACCGGATAAGAAAATAAGTAAGTTGGTATGTAATTGATGTTTGGGACATAACTCCGGCAAATGGACTGCGATTAGTATAAAAAATACCAAGAAGAGATGGAGAATTTTATCACTTAGAGGATTTAAACGCAACTACAGAATATTATCGGTGTAGAATTCTAGAGGGTGTGGATGGCAAATATTTACGTGGGTTGGCATTTTAAAAATTCACAACTGCAACTGTATGAGGCATTTCTTCGGAGACAATTGCAATGCATTCACACTTTTTTACTAATCCACTCTCATTTCTATCATTGTTTTCGTCACTGTCTCGGATTTTTGAGACAGTGAATTTGGTAAATGATTTGATGTAGGACGTACAAGCCGGATAAGTTTCGTTGTAATTTGCGAAAAAGAAGTAAAGCCAAATCGGAAAAGGCCGCACTGTTTGGAAATATTTATTATTGTTTGTAGATTTTGGTAAATGATATTGAATTGACATGAAACGACACTGTGGGCGGTGGCTTAAAAGTGTATTGTCTTTTCAATTGTCTGGAGGCCTACGTTACACAAACATTTTTCCTCTTCTTTGTCAACTAATACATATTCTTATTGTCTTGTCTCTTGCGGACGCAGTTTTAGAAATTTCATTAATCCTTTTTTTTTATCAGATTATGTTCAATGAACGGAGATCCATAGCATGTCCATTTCTGAATTTGTGCCTAAATGTATTACTGGTCAAAATTGGCGGGTACAGTGTAACAAGTTTTTACTAAGTTTAAACGACGGAAACAGATTTTATTAAAGCGCTTACTGGATTTACTGCTATTGACTTATATGGCTAATGGTCAGTTACACAGTTGCAAATTCTCCGTTTAAATGGGCTTTAAGTGCCATTTAAATGTCAATTAATATGACAATTTTCGGTGAGCTTTTAAATTGAGCTTTTCAAGTATTTCAAATACAAATTTTTGGCTTGAAACGATATACATTTACTTTAAAATTTTAATATAGTTTCCAAATATAAAATTTTATAGAAATGTGCTAAATTATTAATATTACGTATGAATTTAAAACCTGTATTTTCCAATATTTCGATAGTGTTGCGTAAAAAGGGTCAATCTGCTGTTTCCAATTGGGTCGAAGACTTGCATAGATAAAACGGTAACAAAAAAATTACATCAAGTGTCAGAGAACACCCGGTTGGAACGAAGTTCCTTTCGCTATATACACACAAGTATTATGTATTAGTTAGTTCCAACACGCCTAAAGCGCCCGTTGGAAAACACGATAATTTAAATGGATCTTTAACGAAAGATACTTTTTGTAACGGGTTTTTCAACAGAGACGCTACAAACGTTAATCGATAGGGACAGCAAACGACGCCATATTTTTTCCCGCTCTTTTGACATTTCTCTTCAGTAAGGTTTGCCATTTCATCATGGAAAGATATACGAGCCAACAACGAGTCGAAATTATTAAAATTTACTACCGAAATTTGAAGTCAGTGGCCTCAACTACACGAGCGCTACGTCCACTTTATGGTCGTCATAATCGTCCTACCAGATCAACAATTGAGCGTGTAGTGGAAAAATTTGAATCCACAGGCACAGTACAAAATGTTCCCGTGCCAGTGAGACAAAGAAGTGCCCGTAGTGTCGAGAATATTGCTGCCGCTGAGGCATCAGTTCGAGAAAGCCCAAATGTGTCTCTCACACGTCGTTCTCAAGCGTTGGGCATCTCTGTGATGTCGTTGTGGCGAATTTTGCGAAAAGATCTTGGCCTACATCCTTACAGGATCAAATTGACGCAAGAACTGAAGCCGCTTGACAACCATAAGCGTCGTATGTTCGTGAATTGGGCTGAGCAACAACTTGAAAATGATTCGCAAAATCATCTTCAGCGATGAGGCTCATTTCTGGCTGAATGGCTTCGTCAATAAGCAAAATATGCGTTATTGCTCAGACAGCAATCCACACGTAATCCATGAGTCATCATTGCATCTCGAAAAAATTACGGTTTGGTGCGATTTATGGGCCGGCGGCGTCATTGGGGGCCGTACTTCTTCCGTGATGATCAAGACCGGCACATTACTGTGAATGCGAATCGCTACCGTTCAATGATAACCGAATATTTTTGGCCACAATTGGATAATATGGACTTGGAGGACATGTGGTTCCAACAGGATGGCGCCACAAGCCACACAGCGAATGCCACAATCAATTTATTGGAAACCAAGTTTGGTGAACGTGTTATCTCACGAAATGGCCCAGTCGATTGGCCGCCTCGGTCGTGCGATTTGACTCCGTTAGATTATTTCCTGTGGGGCTACGTCAAGTCTATGGTCTATGCCAACAAGCCAGCGACGATTGATGAACTTCGTACGAATATCGAACGTGAAATTGCAGCAGTATCGGCCGATTTATGCTTAAAAACCGTCGAAAATTGGGTTCAGCGTCTGGACTTCTGCAAGCTTGCCCGTGGTGGCCATGCAAAAGAAATCGAGTTCCATACATAATGGCATCGAACGTACTTTCACAGGAATAAAGAATTTCATTGGTATCTAAAACCGGTTTTGTTTTATTTAAAAAAACTTTTGCAGCGCTCTTATTGAACAACCCGTTACAATGATCAACTTTTTGCTGTGTTAATATCTATAGGCACGGGTAGGGCAATTTATCAAAGTGAACACATGCAAACAGCACACAGCGTTAGCATCATATACGTGGTTGTTGTACAACAATAGTCGCTGCCTGTAAATAAGTATGATGGTGTTAATGAAGCGCCCGCGAACAAATAAGCAGGTCGTCGACGCCAAAGGGTATTGAATAGTATAGAGAACTCATGGAACGAATTGTATGACTCAAAAGCACTGACGACATCTGGTGAATGATACAAAACGTATATCTTGATTCAAAACATAGAACTAACGTCATAACTTGGTTCATTCATAATTTTTATGTGAAACATTGATGCCTTTTGAAACATTTATGCATTTTGTATTGTTTTATGTAATAACATTGTCGAAACGGTGCATTTATATTGAAATATTCTATAAAGAGAATAAGACTCGATTATGCTCTTTTACTCAGACTCCCTACATGAGAACGGAAAACGAGTGCAATAAGTTCTCTATACTATTCAATACTTTTTGTCGTCGCTCTGTTTATGACAAAACAAAAAGAACTATTTCAGTGACCTAAATATTGCTTTATTAATATGTTAACATCTTATGCAAAGTCAACACATGCAAACAACACACAGTGTTATCTACGTCGAAGCTATGCACCGTTAGCATTTCCAATAATATGTGGTTGTTGTACAACAATAGTCTCTGCCTGATATAAGTATGATGGGAATAGTCTAACGACGTCTTAAACGACGAAGTCTTGCTACTCGTAAGCTTACAAACATAACACAATATATGCACATGCGTCTGTTGCTTTGAATTTCTTTTTTTGTGGGAATAAAACAAAAAGTATTAAGCAAGAAAATAATGACACATATGCCTGCACTTGTCAACAAATAATTAATATTATTTAAATGAAACTTCATAATATGATTGAACTCTGGTTTTTATTTACCAATGTAACATTTACTAATGTGTTCATAGAAATCGAACAGGTACCGTGTTACAAAAAGGTGTTAACACATCGCCTGTGAGTTCGAACACTCATTGCATTTTTTTAAAAAATAAAACAAAAAATAGAATGTATTTTTTTTAAAGTAATTTGTTACGTCCTTTTGTAAGAATATGTATTATATTTTCTCGAAAAGGTCGTTTTTTAAAGAGAGGTACTCCTTTTCTTAAAAGCTAATGTTTTTTTAAGAAAAATTACTATTTTTAAGAAGAAGTACTTTCTGTAAGGAAAAGCCATAAGAGTATAATTTTTTTTACAAAGAAGTACTTTCTTAAGAACAGGTACCTTTTAAAGAAGTGGTGCTCTTTTTAGGAAAAGTTTATTTTTTTAAGAACATTTTATTATTTCCAGAAAGGCTACTTATCTCAAGAAAAGAAAAGAAAATGTATTATTTTATTTTTAAGAACCGGAAATTTTGTAAGAAAATGTATTTTGTTTAAGAGAATGTATTTTTTGAAGTAAAGGGGTTTTTTTAAGAAATGGGAATTTTTTTTAAAATTGGTCCTTTTTCAACAATAGGTAAATTTTTAAGAGTAGTTACTTATCTCAAGAAAAGTTATTTTGTTTCACAAAAAATGTAGTACTCTTAAAAAAAGGTAGTTTTTTAAAAAAAAGGCAATTTGTTGTAAGAAAATGTACTTTTTTAAGAAAAGGTACTTAATTTAAAAAAATTACTTTTTTTAAGACAAGATACTTTTTGTAAGAAAAGATTCTTGTTTTAAGGAAAGGTACTTCTTTAAGATAAGGTATTTTTTTTAAGAAAATTTACTTTGTTTAAGAATATAAATAGGTATTTTTTTAAGAAAATTTACTTTTTTTAAGAATATCCATTTAATTAAGGAAATGTTCTTTTTTTAAACTTCTTTCACTTTGGCTTTTCTAAATTTACTTTTCCTTCGGTTCTCAATTATAATATATACTAAATATTGGTTACGGGCTCCAACTAGAAAACTTCCCATTAAACAAGAAATTTCCCAACATATGTTAGTTAAGACACAAACCAAAGCAAAAGTACCCAATGTAGTTGATAATACTGGTTTGAAGCATAATAGTGTTAAAAATATCAATGATTGTTCGAACTTTCAGGCGATGTGTTAACAACTTTTTGATACACGGTACCTGTTCGAGTCCTATGAACACATTAGTAAATGTTACATTGGAAAATAAAAAAAAGAATAGTTTTTGTGCTGAAGGCTTTTTTGCTATTGCACTTTCTTTTCTCTTGCATCTGCTTTAATATTAGATGTAATATTGTTGAAATAAATAAAGCAATATTTAGCTCACTCAAATAATTATTTTTGCTTTGTCATAAACAGAGCGACAACAAAAATTATTGACTAGTATAGAGAACTTATTGCACTCTTTTCCGTTATCATATAGGGAGTCTGAGTAAAAGAGCATGAACGAGTCTTAATCTCTTTATAGAATATTTCAATATAAATGCACCGTTTCGAAAATGTTATTACAAAATACAATACAAAAAGCATAAATGTGTCAAAAGTCATCAATGTTTCATACTTATTTTCAGGCAGAGACTATTGTTGTACAACAGCCACATATGTATGTGATGCTTACGCCGTGTGTTGATTGCATGTGTTCACTTTGATATGTTGTCCTACCCGTGCCAATAGATGTTAACACATCAAAAGTTGTTTAATTTGTTTAATTTAGCCGCCATTCCGCAACGTGCGATAAAGAACTTCGTTCCAAAAGTTATGGCTATAGAAAGTTGTGGTTGAACTCTACGAGCGATTTAGTTGTCTGCCTATAACGTTGCAGATAGGCCCAAGCAGTTTGGTCCTTTTGACTTGTCGTTAGCAGTTAAGCAAACCCAGACTGGCCCCCGTTAAAAAAATTCAGATTGGACCTGTTTATGTAACACCATCAATTTTATATGTATATTTTTTAAATAATTACAATTTTAAAATGAATTTAAAATTCGAATACGACTTTAAAATTACTGTAATGCTTGTTAAACCTAACTCGATAAATATTAGAAATTGTGTTTTGTTACGAATATAATCATAGAGAAATACTTAAGAGTTTCCATTACTCTCTTCGCTGCCTCTTAATGACGACGAGGTAGTAGGCCATTTCATAGAGTTTTATTTGCTGCTGTATTTTACCAATTTTACTCTTTCGTTGGACATAAATTGGACAGAAATCGAAGGGAATTCGTATTTTCGTTCAATACAAACAATATAAAACATAATTTAGCTGTCATTAGCATCAATAAACACTATTTAAAATTAGTTCCTGTCTTCTTTGCTCTCTCATTCTTCATCATCCGCCTAGTACCTTTTCGATCAGCTGTGCCATAGAATCCCCCTGTTATAATTTGTAAAGTGCCCGCAGTACTGTGATTTTTAATTGTTTCAGTTTTAGCACTTTTTTCTTGCAAAATTCGCTTTTTTAGCATGTATTTTGACAGCTTCTGGTAACACTGCTCGTCATAATCTTTGTATTCTTACAATGAGAGGCGGACTAAAGTGGCAGACCTGCAGATCACACTAGTGAGGGAGTCATATTTCAACAGCAGGAATGTAAACAAATATCGTATAAACATCTCGAGTATGTTTTGGAAGCTACAGTAGGATATTCACTAGAGCGGATCGAAGCTATAAAAGAAAAATATCATTTCAAGTTTTTTAATGGGCTGGGTTGGGGGAAACACATGATTGTTAAACTTTCGATAACAAAGACTGAAATGTTGTTGCAACTATTTTTTAAATTTTATTTAATATACGGACATGACAAATTAACGCAGTTCTACTGAAAATGCTGACAAAGCTCAATTGTATAAGAACGACAACGGTTTGTTCATGCCACCACTACAACGTCCCTCTTGGTTCATATATGGAGGAAATCCCTCATAAGAACAAAATTGGGACTTTCCAAATGAAGATGGTTCTATAGCAGATTTACTCAATCTGGCATTCAGTTCTGCGTTAAATTAATATCCCTGCTTAGTAAAGTGATTAAACTCATGTCAAATTGATCAGCAATTTTCTTTACCCTTTACGAATTGGATGACGTTGGTAGGAATTTAGAGCTTACTGAAATATGTAATGCCAATCGCTAAATTGTGGGCATCTCAAAGTAGCTCTTCCTCCGAGAAGGCGATAAAAAAATCTTGTTTTTAGTGGCAAACGATTTTAAATAAATGGCATTCACATGAACAGTATAAAAAAATTCAGGAGTCGAATGATCACATCTGATTCGTATCATAATGCCTATTTCGAAGCGCGATTAAATAGAAATTTGATCATATATCTAGTCAATACTTACTTATTTAGGTGGCCTCAGACAACCCAGAGGGGTCAAGGGCCTTACAAAATGAAGATAACATGATTCTCCAACCGGCTCGGTCTTCAGTTTTTCTCCTCCAGTTGGTAACATCAAGCACTCGCAGGCAATATTCCACCTTGTGTTGCCAGCGATGTCTTGATGTCCTTCGAGTGCGCCTTCGAATATCTTTTGCGCTGATTCATTCTGATCCATTCTACTGACATGGCCTAGCCAGCCTACTGACAACTACGCATAACTACGTCGATGTCGGGATACAGATTATAAAGCCCGTGGTTCATCCGTCGTCGATACTCGCCGTTATCTATTATAGGACTATATATATTTCGGAGAATTTTTATCTCGAAGACTCTCAGTGATGTTTCATCAGCATGCGATATGACCCAGGATTCTGCGCCATAAAGCAAGACAGAGAGGGTCTTATCTTTCTAGAGAGAGGGTCCTATCTCCGAACATATTTCTCCAACTGGTTCTGTCCTTCGCATTTTCTCACCAGTTGATAACACCAAGGATTATTTGGTCTGGTCTTTCCAGCGGGATCTTGGTCATCCTCTTTTTCTGCTTCCATCGAGAATGCTATCGAAAACATTTCGCGCTGGCTCATCGTCCTCCATTCTGATAACATGGCTTAACCAACGCAGTTGGCCTAATTTGATTCGTCCAGCTAAGTCCAAGACATAATACAAATTATATAGCTCTTGGCTCCAACGACGTCGGTACTCACCGTTTTCTTTAACAGGAACATATATTTTTTGCGAAGAATTTTTCTCTCGAATATAAGCACAATTCTCCTATTTATCTCCAGGCTGGCCTTGTTGTCCTTGGTGACGGCGGTTCCAAGGTAGATACATTCATCTACCACTTCAAAATTAAATCGGTTGTCAACGTTTAAGTGCGGACCAAGTCGAGAGGTTTGTCCAGTCGTTGACACCATCAATTTTGTTTTCCCCTCATTAACCCATCCATCGCTGATTCTTTTTCGATTCTTATCGCAAATATCTTATCGCAAATTTCGCCCAATGATGTGTATGCCGTTAGCATACGCCAGCAACATGTGGCTCTTCGTGTTGATGGTCTTGTTAATATTTACTGCAACCTTTCCCTTTATTATCTCCATTAAGATGTTGAAGAGATTGCTCTAAAGTGTGTCGCATTGTCACAGTGCTCGCGTGGTACAGAATGGTTCGGCGAGGTCTTTCCCCACCTTCACTGCTGATTTGGTGTTGGTCAGTGACATTCTACAGTCAGACATAGCTTCGTACAATTTTCCCTGTATGGGGCTATCGAAAGCAGCTTTGTAATGATATCTAAATAATCAGCATACGCAAGCAGCAAGTGAATTTTGCCGCTGATGTTTTATTCGTGTTGACTGCAACTTTTCTCACGATGATCTCAATTACAATGTTGAAGAGATCGCATGACATGACGTCGCACTGCCTAAGACCCCGCCTTGTACTAAATGGTTCGGTGAATATATCATGTCAATAGAGTAATACTATTTCATCAATTGTAGCCACAAGTTACCATCAAATATACGCTTTAAAATCACGTTCGTTTTACAGATTACGATACAAAATTAATTCGTTCAATTGACCTCAGATTTATATTTTAAATAAGAGGTGTTATTTTGAATCACCCTGTATTTCGGTAGCTGTCACCTTTGAAGCTTTTATTCTTTGACATTTGACAAATAGAAACTACGCCATTACTAAAAATGGAACGATACACGCTTCAACAACGCATTGAAATTATTAAAATTCACTACAAAAATGGTGAAAATCTTGCAGTCACAGTTCGCAAAACTAAAGCATTTTTGGGTCGTCGGACCGCAATACAGAAATTGGTGGATAAATATGAAGAATAAAACCCGTGAACAACTGAGAATATTGCTGCTTTAGCCCAAAATTTTGGAGAAAACCCAAGTTTGTCCATTCCTTGCCGTTCTTTGGAATTGGGCATTCCACAAACGTCATTTCACCGTATTTTGCATAAAGACTTGGGTCTTAAGGGTTATAAAGGTCATTTAATATAATAACTTAAGCCGGCCGATCATCAACAACGTCGTGTCTTTGCTAATTGGGTCCTTGAAATGCATGAACATGATCCGGAATTCCATCGAAAAATCATCTTGACTGATGAGGCCCATTTCCACCCCGGTGTCTACGTCAACAAGCAATATTGTCGCATCTGGGGCTCGGAAAACCCAAGAGTTATTGTTGAGAAGCCTCTCCATCCTCAACGTGTGACTGTTTGGTGCGGTGTATGGTCCGGCGGGGTTATTGGATCTTACTTTTTCGAAATTGAGGTTGGATCAACAGTTACGGTGAATGGATTGCGCTATCGAGAGATGATTAATGATTTTTTATGGTCGGAGTTGGATGGTATTGATCTGGACAACGATTACTTTCAACAAGACGGCGCTACGTGCCACACAAGCAACGAACCCATTGCTCTTTTACGGGAAAAGTTTCCGACCGTCTTATCTCTCGAAGAGGTGATCACAATTGGCTTCCTTTGGGGCCACGTGAAAGATAAGGTCTACGCCAACAGCCCAGCGTCGATTCAAGACCTCAAAGATAGAATTCGTGAGTCTATCGGGGACATACGGCAGCACTTTCCAATTTGGTTATGGAAAATTTCATGAAAGGGATATTGTCCTGTAAGCGTGATCGTGGTGGCCATTTGGCTGATGTTGTTTTTCATTATTAACCGCATACCTTCCTCTATATTATGAAATAAACATCCGATCATTTATCTCAAAAAATGGTATTTTTCTTTGAATACCAAAATAACACCTCTTGTTGGAAAACCCTTTATTTCACTATGTACAGGGTGAATCAAAATTCGTTTTCTCTGTATATGGCTGAAAATCGTATATTTTGAATGTCTAGTTTTTTGAACAACATTGCAATGCAATAGACTTGTAGAATATATGGATTGTACTCATTGGTCATTCGCAATCGTGTTTAGATCAGGGGTTTAACGAAATAGCTAATATATGGTTACAGGCGGGTCGTGTTGGTCACAATAAGCTACGATATCTCAGGGGCTCAAATTCCTTTGTCCGTCCAGGAGGTTTTTGGTTCTCCTATTTTTCGGCTCTCTTCTAGTACGTCTTGTACCCTGGTTTAACTTTTCCAAAAAAGAACAGAGTAGTTTATCCATTACTGGGTTTCGAATTCAAATTCTTTATTAATCAATAGTTTTCAAAGTAAATTGATTTACAGAAATAACATCAACTAATTGACTCGTTGAGAAGACTTTCGTCTTGGTTTGGATATAGTCTTCTGACAACACATGTCATGATTGAGGACACCACTGCCGTAGCTGGGGTGGACGGCGTTATAAGGCAATGCCCTTCCTTAACCCTTAGATGACCACAGGCAAGTATGTTTGCCCTAAGGATTTTGCCATCTATAATTTTACAGGTAGGAGATAGGAGAACATGAGACTGTCCTTGGAGGTGGAAAGTTCTGATAGCCATTCACTTGGGAGTGGCCACAAAATGATTACTTCATTGGGCAGTCCAAGCAGCTCACTACTTCCACGCAGACCCAGTATGTCCTGGGCAATGGCTTATCGGAAACCTCCGTTAGCTAGCTAAAGTAAGAAGGCGAAACGAATGAGCAACCTGAGTGGTAATGCGATCACTGATACGTCTCAGGATTATTAGGTGACGTTGTCACTGCAGCTCTTCGAAGTAATGGGCATATACTTCTGTCCTTTGAAGGCGGGTGAGCCAACACCCCTGGCCAACGGCGGATCAAATTTGAAGAAACCAAAATCCGGTTTCGACACACTGCATTCTGGTCAGCGTCTGGTCCATAATGGGCGGCTGAAACATAATCATCCTGGCAGTAGGTAAAATGCACACCACGGTAGGCTGGGTTTGCCATTGGCAATGAAAATAAACGAAAAATATAATGGACAAAGAAACCCCCAACTGTTGACGACCCTCGCAAACGTTATAAGGACCATGATTTAAGGATATGTACCTGGAATTTGCGAACATTACCGGTGCCCCATTCCAACTGGCGGATGTCCTCAGAAAATATAAAGCTGACATCACAGCGATCCAGGGAATGCGATGGACAGGATATGGTTGCACCAGAAATAAAAACTTCGATATTTACTACAGCTGCCATGAGCGAAAACACGAATTTGGGAGCGGATTTATAGTATGTGGCACCTAGTCTCCAGGTTCAACCCAGTGAGTGACCGCATAGCAACAATTCGCATCAAAGCGAAATATTTCACCATCTAGTTAATTTTTGTGCACGCACCGACAGAGGACAAAGATGATGAGGTCAAAGAAACATTTTATGAGCGCCTGGAGCAAGTATATGAACGCTGCCCTGACCACGACATTAAGATTATTCTATGCGATTTTAATGCCAAAATAGGAAAGGAAAGTGTTTTTCGACCAACCATCGGTAATCACAGGTAAAATAAATAAATAAATGGTTTCCCATTACATCCCCTGAAGGGACTGGGGAGAACTTCTCACAATCACTGAGCTGTGCGCTTTCCAGTTTTCACTCACTGATTGGGACCTACAGTTTTACACCGATTCCGAACGGTAATTTGAGAAGCTTGTTCATGGCTAGATACTCGATAGTGTCGCCGTCACTATGCGAGGTGACCGCCGCCGAAAGAAATTTTAAGGTGGACAGAGCCGGGTTCGAACCCAGGATCTCATGAACAAGAGCCGCGCACACTAACCATTGCACCACCGACGGCCACAGGTAATCACAGATTATTCTATGCGATTTTAATGCCAAATTAGGAAAGGAAAGTGTCTTTCGACCAACCATCGGTAATGTATACATGATACAACCTCCGATAATGGAAAAGACTGATAGATTTCGCCACTGCAATGAAAATGGTAGTTAGTAGCACACGATTCCAGCATAAGGACATTCATAAGGCGACCTGGATATCTCGTGATCAGCGGACGAAGAACCAGATTGATCACTTGGTAATAGATGGCAGGCACTCTTCTAGTGTAATGGATGTACGTGTGATTCGAGGTGCCAATATCGACTCGGATCATTACCTGGTGGCTGCGGAATTTCGCACATGACGCAGCAGGGCGAAAAACGTACTAAGCCGAACTCGGGACAGAAGCCTTCGACAGAAGCTTTCTCTCCTGCTAGAGCAAAATACCCCCCTTCCGAAGACCCAGATGCGCAGTGGAAGCACATCTCCCATTCTTTGGAAACCGCTGCAAGGAATTGGTTATCAAAAACCGCAGAAGGATAAGCCATGGAACGACGAAGAATGTCGCATTGCAACTAATGAAAAAGACGCTGCACGTATGGCAACGAGTCAGTTACAACGCGTGCTGCGAGTGAGCGGTACAAGAAGCTAAGAAGGGAGGAAAGCCAAATATTTAGGCGGAAAAAATGGCAGTCGGAGCAGAGAGAGTGAAAATACCGAAATATGCAGGATGAATGGTGAATCCCAAAAGTTTTTCCAGAGGGTAAGAATATTGAATAACGGTCATAATAATGGGCTGCCCTTCTGCAAGGACGATAGTGGGAATCTGGTGACTGAGAAGCAATGTGTGGTCAAAATGTGGAGAGACCACTTTTCAGCACTACTCCACTCGGATTCTTCCACTGAAGATCAGGAGGTAATGATAGCGGCGATCTCCCGCCTTAAGAATAATAAAGCCGCTGGTGCGGATGGCCTACCCGCTGAACTTTTTAAGGCAGGCGACGGAGAACTGCTAGCCCACATGCATCAACTTATAGGCGGTATATGGCTGCGGGAATCTATGCCCGACGATTCTCAGTGTATTATGTCTTGTATTCAAAAAGGGTGATATGTGTGTCTGTTCCAACTATTGCAGTATCAGTCTTTTATCCATCGCGTATAAGGTCTTGTCGAGCGTGTTATGTGAAAGACTAAAGCCAATTATTGAAAACCTGATTGGACCTTATCAGTGTGGTTTTAGACCAGGCAGTGTCCACAACTGACCAACTATTCACGCTACGCCAAATCCTGGAAAAGACCCACGAAAAGCAAATCGATACATACCACCTTTTTGTCGATTACAAAGCTGCTTTCGATAGCCCCATACGGGGAAAACTGTACGAAGCTATGTCTGAACTTGGTATTCCGGCAAAACTGATCCGCCTCTGTAGAATGACGCTGACCAACACCAAATCAGCAGTGAAAGTGGGGAAAGACCTCACTGAACCATTCTGTACCAAGCGAGGACTTAGACAAGGCGACACACTTTCTGCGCAATCTCTTCACCATCTTAATGGAGATAATAATGAAAAAGGCTGCAGTAAATACGAACAAGACTATTAACGCGAAAAGCTGTATGTTGCTGACGTATACTGACGACATAGACATCATTGGGCGAAATTTGCGAGAGGTTACTGCAGTATTTTCAAGAATCGGAAAGGAATCAGCGGAGGTGGGTCTTGCTGTTAATGAGGGCAGGGCAAAGTTGGTGGTGTCAACGACTAGAGAAACCTCTCGACTTGGTCCGCACTTGAACGTTGACTACCGATTGAATTTTGAAGTGGCAGATGAATTTGTCTACCTTGGATTCGCCGTGAACAAGGACAACAACGTCAGCCTGGAGATAGATAGGAGAATTGTGCTTGCAAATAGATGTTATTTTGGGCTCATCAAGCAGTTTAGGAACAAAGCTTTCTCTCGACGGACAAAAGTCCAGCTATATCAGACTCTCATTTTACCTGTCTTGACATATGGCTCCGAAACATATGGCTCCGAAAAACACCTGGGAGTTTTCGAGACAAAAGTTCTCCGTAGAATGAATATATGGTCGTGTTAGAGAAAACGGCGAGTACCGACGTCGATGGAACGCAGAGCTATATAGTCTATATTCTGACGTGGATATAGCTAGGCGAATCAAATTAGGCCAATTGCGTTGTCTAGGCCATGTTGTCAGAATGAATGAAGATGAGCCATCGCGAAGGGTTTTCGATAACGTACCCGATGGAAGCAGGAAAAGAGGACGACCAAGACTCCGCTGGAAAGACCAGGCAGAAGAATCCCTCCGTATCCTTGGTGTTACCAACTGGCGAGAAAAGCCGAAGGATAGAGCCAGTTGGAAGAATATGTTGAAATTTGTTTGTGTAATTAATATGTGTAAGACGTCTGACCTCATGAGGTTGTAAAATAGTCAATAAAAGTAATGATAGGAGATGATTTATAGAAGAGGGTAAGGGTAACAATAGTGTAAAAGAAAGGTGTTTCCCATTACATCCCATTAACCCTTTGACGACCAGAGCTTTTTTGGCTAAAGAGATTTGATTTTTTTTTAATTTTCTTAATCCTTAGCCATACGATATTAGTGTCAAAACAAGTGCGAGCGGTTCAGAGAACTGGAACTGGAACAAAAAACCTGTTTCAGCATCACATAGACACCATAATTTGAAACCCCGGGATACTGGTTTATCCTTCATGAATTGCTTCATGGAGTTATGGCCCTTGAACTTAACCATGTGTTCGTCTATAGATAGTCTTTTGGAGTATGTGTATGCCTCAGGCATTACCTTATTTATGTAATCAAATAGTGGCCGAACTTTATTTGCGCGATCGCTACTATCTGCTGTATTGTTATCGGTGAAGTGTCATAATATCTGCTACTTGAGATTGATGAAAGTTAGGGTCTGTTGACCAATACAATCGAATGCTTGGAAGTTTCACCAAGCTCATGCGTATAATGATACCTAAATAGGCCTTGAACTAAGTTGTACTCAAATGAAATAATCGTCCCTTTTGGGACGCGTACAGATTCGACCGTATAGTGAAATTTTCACAAAATTCTATAAAACAATATTATATGTTGACGCAGCTAAAATACTAAATTTTTAATAACACTTACCTACTACCTACCTAAACTACAAACAGCGTTGAAAACTTCAAATGTCGGAGGGATTTCTTTATGTTGAGGAACAGTTGGTTTGAGTACATGAGAGTGGGCATAGTTATACTCCTTTCCTTATCCAGTGAAAGGTGGTGGGGTGGTTGAGTAAACCGCTACACTGTTTGCGGTGGATTCACTATAGTGGTTCCAGACGGATTTGAAGTTGATGGCATTGGTTCTTCCGCAGTGCGATCCATTCGGTATTTTTTCATTGGCTGCATTTCCTCTTGCTTTGAACCCTCAATGATGACTTCAACCGTTTTGTTTTCCTCCATATCGTTCTCCAAAAATACCATATCTTCCTCGTCCATATTCACATCAGCCTCTTCATCACTCTTGTCACATAATACAATTTGTTCTATTTCTTCTGAACGAAGCATAAACAATCGGTCCCGATTTGCACTCATTTTATCTGCACTTCACAATGGTTGGCATGCTGTCTAGCACACTTAGGCTAAAAAAGTCCATTGTGATACCTGCAATATCCTCGTCTAGCCAATTTTCCCTTTCAATAAATTTGTCTATAAGACCTACAGGAATATCCTGTAGGTCTACGGTGCTAACTAAATGTGTACCGAATATCCTACTTCTCAGTCCTGCCAGAGCAGGGCAATCCAAGAGAAGGTGTTTCGTCGTTTCCTCTGCCTCTTCCATGCAGAATCTACAGAGAGGTGTGTGTGAAAGTGTTCCTATTATTGTGGATAACCTGCCTCTCGGCAAGTTATGTAGTTGCCTAGTCTTATTCCTGTCCACCTGTGGCCAGAGGACCCTGGCTTGTTTGCAAGTTGAAGTAAGTCTCCACTTGCCCTTGAACATATTATCGGCCCACTGCCTGATCTGCAAACGGCAGGTAGAGATTGGCATACTAAGATCTTCTTTTGCCGGAAGAACCTGTGCCGTAGTGCCCTGTCTAGCTAACGCATCCGCTACGCAATTGCCTGGAATGTCGCTGTGTCCCGGTACCCAGATGAGCCTTATGTCAAAATACTCTGCCATCACCCTAAGCGATGAGTGGCATCCTTCACCATCAGGGACGTAGCAAACATGGCTTCCAGGAATTCAATGGCAGCCTGGCTGTCCGTGTTGACACATATTCTCCGGAGGGTTGTGACACTACTTTCAGTAGTTCAGCAACCTCCAGTATGGCGGTAATTTCCGCCTGAAATACACTACAGTGATCAGGCAGCTTGAAGGAGATATTTATATTTAGATCCGGTGAATGGACCCTATAGCCTACTTGCTCGTCCAACTTTGATCCATCCGTGAAAAATCTGATACTACTGGTATCCCCTTCCAGTGACTTTTCCCAGGTATTCCTGTTCGGAATAGAAGTCCTCAGATTTGTCGCTGGTAGAAGGTAGGAGATACAGTAGTCCGTTTTTACGGGAATAGAGTTGATCCGTTGTAGTAATTCAGCGTGTCCGGAATGCCCCGATATCAAAACGCCACAATCTCTGATTCTCACCAGGGATGTATTCGGCCATGATATCAGGAGTACAGATGTTCAGGATAGCACTGAGTGCAGTACCTGAATCAGTGCTGATCTTTGAATTTTCATCAAGAAATTCAGAATATAGGGACCTCCACCAAATTACGATGCCATAGAGAAGTATTGGTCTGACTAAAAAAAAAAAAATAAATGGTTTCCCATTACATCCCATGAAGGGACTGGGGAGAACTTCTCACAATCACTGAGCTGTGCGCTTTCCAGTTTTCACTCACTGATTGGGACCTACAGTTTTACACCGATTCCGAACGGTAATTTGAGAAGCTTTTTCATGGCTATATACTCGATAGTGTCGCCGTCACTATGCGAGGTGACCGCCGCCGAAAGAAATTTTAATTTTTTTGAAGGTGGTCAGAGCCGGGTTCGAACCCAAGATCTCATGTACAAGAGCCGCGCACACTAACCATTGCACCACCGACGGTCACACTATTGCCGTATAAATCCACATGGTGACTATTGACTATTGCCGTATAAATCCACATGGTGATCTTAGGAGACAGTCCCCAGCGCTGTCCTATCGCCCCTTTACAACAGTAAACATCAACATACGCCTTTTTCACCCTCTTCTCCACATCTGTCTGTCGAGAATTATCCCCAGATACTTGACCTTTTCCGTAAACTGTAATTGCACCGCATTAACTGATGGCAGTTCAAATGCGGGTATTTTATATTTCCGAGAGAACAAGGTAAGCTCGGTTTTAAATGGGTTAAGTGATAGTCCGTTGTTAGCGGTCCAGTTCGAAATCAGACTAAGTAGGCTGCTTGTACGAATGCTAAGTAAATTGAGGTTTCCACCCGTACAGACGATAGCAATATCATCGGCATAGGCAAAGACCTGGCATTCGGCCCTGTCCAATTCAAGAAGGAGTTCATTGACAGAGGTTAACCAAAATAGTGGAGACAGAACTCCCCCCTGCGGTATCCCCCTGTTAACGGTCCTAGCAATTGTACTCCACCCCGTTCAGCTTTGACGGATCTATCCACCAGGAGCTTCCCAATTAGGCGTGTCACTAAGCTCTCGACTCCTAGATTCTGTAACGACCTAAGAATCGCCGAAGGTTGAATGTTATTGAAGGCTCCCTCGATTTCCAGGAAGGTCCCTAGAGCGAAGACCTTATTCTCAAGAGAGTTCCCTATTATGCTGACTATAGAGTGGAGAGCCATCTCAGTTGACCTGCCCTTGATATATTGTAATGCTGAGAACTCGATATTAGATTCTGTGGAAGATTGCTTCGAACGTGAATGGCCAGTAACCTTTCAAATGTCTTAAGAACAAAGGATGATAGACTGATTGGTCTAAAGGCCTTTGGTTTGACATGAGAGCATTTGCCAGCTTTCGGGACGAAAATAACTTTGGTTTGCTTCCACATGCTAGGAATGACTCCCAGCTTAAGGCAGCCCCTGAAGATTGCCTCCAACCAACTACAAGATAGGTATAGTGCCTCCTGTAGTTGCGCGGGAATTATCCCGTCAGGTCCGGCTGATTTATAGGGCTTGAAGTGTCTAATGACCCATATCAGATTTTTTCTGCGCACTATTGAGTGAACTTTTTCTAAGCTAGGTGAGATTCCGCCTAGCTCTTCTGGCTGATGACCACCATTCCGGTCATCGTTGGGAAAGTGGGTATCCAGGAGAATCCCAAGAGACTCTTCAGACGAATACGTCTACATTCCATCGTCTTTCATTAAGAACCCCGCACACGGTGGGTTTTTAGCGAGCACGCATCTTAGGCGTGCAGTCGGTTGGTTCCCTCAATGGATTCACAGAAGTTTCGCCAGGATTTCGTCTTGGCCTTCTTGACTTCACCTTTATATAGATTAAGACTAATCTTGTAAACGTCCCAATCCCTTTGGTCGCCGCTCTTTTTGGCTTTGTTAAAAAGCCGCCTAATGGACGATCTTAGATCCTGAAGGTTTTTTTGTTACCCTTGGCAGCATTATAACCACTGGTCCTGCACGCATCAGTAAATTTGCCAACTACTTATTCCAGCTCTGGCACATTAGTCGGAATATTCGGATGGTTACCTAAGAGTTTCCTTAGGTTCCCATGATAGGCGTTCCAGTCCGTTTTCCTATAATTTTTAAAATCTTTCTTTTCCAGAGGTTCAATGTTTATGTGGAACTGTAGATATCTATGATCAGAAATGGAGTGATCAGAAAGTACGCACCAATCGGATACAGTTACATAGTGGGAGCCAAGTAGTAAAGTTAGGGCATTACAAGCAATGAAAATAGAAGAAGATAGAAAACTGTTAATATTTCAATGTCAGAACACCACCGTGTGAAATACGGATTCGTACTCCAGAATCATCAAATGCTATGTTGTATGGACAATTGTCAGCCTCGTGTTTCTTTAAACATGATTTGATTTTTCTCGCGTATAATTTTCGCATCCAGGAGCCGGACCATACATATATGTACATACAGAGATTACAAGAATATGAATTATATTTTGTTGGAGGAAAAATTTTATGAAATAGATTGGAATCAGATTTACAATATACTTTTAGTCGACGACCAGTTATCATTTCTGCATGACAAAATTTTAGCACTCTACAACACCACAGTCCCTATAAAGACAAAATTTGTAACGTCGAATTCCAGACCATGGTTCTCAAATTTTATTAAATATGCAACAATAAGAAGAGATATAGCGTACTACGGATGGAAACGTTTTAATACTCCTGTCCTTCGTGATGAATTTCGTGCTGCTAGGAGAGATGTCAATAAGAAGATCCGTACTGCGAAATCTGACTACTACTCCAAAAAGTTCAGCTTCGGTATAGACTTAGGACAAAAGTGGAAAACTATACGTGTAATTGGGATTGGCAAAGGCAAGTGGAGCAAAAACTGTCATGATGGTGCGAACACACTCAATGATAATTTCACCAATATCCCCCAATTCCAATTTTTAGAAACTTTTACGACTTTCAGAACAGGATCGATAACAATGCATACCACTTTGAATTTATCTGTGTCGATAAGACAGAAGCTTACACATGTTTATCTCTGATCAAATCATATGCCACTGGATGTGATAACATGGATACCAGGTTTTTAAGATTGTTGTTTCCGTTTATTCTTCCGCGCATTACACACCTTTTTAATCGAATAATTTCCACCAGCACTTTTCCAACTATATGGAAACATGAAAAAATTGTACCTATTCTAAAATCGGGTAATGAATACAGACCAATCGCCCTTCGTTGCTTTCTTTACTCCATAGGCAAATGCACACATAGGCAAATTACTCCATAGGCAAATGCACACATATATTTCTTCAAACTCGTTGATATGCGAAAAACTGTCAGGATTTCGCCCCAACTAAAGCTGCATCAGTGCATTAATTGAGGTCTCAGGGAATATAAGATGTAATTTGGAAGACCGTAATATTTCTTTTTTAATTCTGTTAGACCACTCCAAGGCCTTCGACACAGTTGACCACCTTACGCTGTGTGGGAAACTTAAACACCAACTTGGATTTTCCACCACATCGGTCAAGCTAGTCCAGTCGTATATCACTGGTCGTTCACAATCGGTTCACACCACTACTTCTATATCTACTGCGCTAACTGTAATGAAAAGAGTTCCTCAGGGATCCATACTGGGACCTCTGTTGTTTTCTTTGTACACAAATGATCTTCCCCGACACCTACTTCACTATAGAGTACACACGTATGCTGATGTTGTACAACTAAGCTTAAGCAACCCACTATATTCTATTGACGAGTCCATTAGAAGGTTGAATATTGATCTAGATAGAGTTCATACCTGGGCAACTGAAAACGGTCTATGCCTTAACCCGATGAAGACAGAAAGTCTCGTTATTCAAAATAGAAGATCGATAATTGACCCAGATTGGAATATTCAGATAAATGGTGAGAAAATTGAAATAGTATCTCAGGCAAAAAATTTAGGGGTAACATTCGATGAAACTTGAACATGGTCCAACCACATTAATATAGTTGCTGGACAAATATATTCAAAGCTTAGAGCCTTATGGTCTACCCAATCCTTCACGCCTTTTCATATTAGCGTACTGCTGGCAAAATCTTACCTTCTACCTGGATTAGTTTTCGGTTCGGAACTGTTTTCAAATTCCGACTCAAAATGTGGTCGTAAACTAAACATTGTATTTAATAATGTCGTCAGATACATATACGTATTAAAGAGATTCGACTCCGTATCACGTTTCACAAAGGCTCTTTACGGTGTATCCTTTAAATCGTTTCTTGATACTAAAACACTTTCGTTTCTTCACAAAATTGTTTATACTTGTAAGCCAACTTACTTATTTAATAATCTTCGATTTACCAGGTCTATTAGAGGAAATATTCTGATACCTATGATTCAAAGGAGTGGTGTTTCTAAATGGCAATTCTTCGTTCATTCAATTCGTCTTTGGAATTCACTGCCACATAACATTCAAATAATCAACAACGCTACATTATTTAAAAAATATATTTACGATCATTTTAAAACCTATGAGAGCTAACCAATTCTTTATTTCCTCTCTTTCAATATAGTTTTCTTCATCTTTATTCTACTTTCAATTCAATTATAATATTTCTGTTTTTATTATTATGTTCATATTATATTTTATTTTATACTTTTAAATTTTATTTTATTTTTATTTTTGCTTGGAAAACTCAGATATCACAATAGCTAATTACTATTGTTAATTTAATATTATTACTATCACATTAATGTTTTATTTACATACATATTCACTTAATTATTTATTATACAAGTTTTTTCTCAGCAAACTGTTAGACACCTTTCACACTCGGCAAGTTACTTGCGCAAGTCTCTTGCCCAAGTCTTGGTTTGTTGATGACAGAGGTAAGGTCGGGATAGGGGAATACATTTTGAGTACAGACTTGCTTGTACTCGGAAAGTTGAAAAACTGACTTGCGCAAGTAACTTGCCGAGTGTGAAAGGGGTCTTTAACGATAATAATTCCTGTACTTTAATTATAAGATTTAATCTTGTTGTGCAGGAAACCCAAAATAAACAAACTAACTAAAAAAAAAACTAACTAAAAATCTATCTCTTTTGGGAGCAGTTTCATCTAACGACTCGAGAAATGAATGGCATGCGAGGCATATGCCAGTTTGTGGTTTCCGATAAAGCCATTACCCAGAACATACTGAGTGGAAGTAGAGAGCTGCTTGGAGTGCCCAATGACGGAATCATTTTTGGCCACTCCCAAGTGAATGGCTGTCAGAAACTTCCACCAAACCTCCACGGACGGTTCCATGTCCCGTTGAGAGAGCATAGCGTGGTATAACTTATTGAAAGAGTATGGAGTTCCGAGTTTAATATTTGTTTCATTTGGATGCACTTTTTAGAAAAAATCCAAAAAACTGGTTTTTTACTTTTTCTAAAAATATACCGCGTTTTCAAATCATATTTGCCGATCCTCGCAGAGAGTGCATTCTTACGAGGATCAATAAGTTCGTGACTTTTCGAACTTCCCTCGTAGTTATATGAAATGCAACACTGCTCCCATCAAGTACCACCTGTTAATAGACTACTGTCAAATTTTGAGCAAGTTCCGTCATTTACTTTGCTGTTCAAAACATCCAGGGTGTTTCAAAAGTGACCACCCTATTGGAAGATGCTCTTATTTTTGCAAATGGCCGCCAATATTAAATCTGTTTTGACATTTGTGGACTAGACAGAGGTAGAATACAAGATTTGGCGATTTGCACTGGCCCGCAAGATCGCCCGATTTAACCGTTCCATACTTTTTTTGTGGGGTTTTTTGGAGTCCCGTGTTTACGTGAACAAGCCCGAGACCCTGTAAGCCTCATTCGACACGAGTGCGAGAATCTGTCGCCGAAGTGACGAAAAATGCTATAAAACGAGCCCGTATGGTAATCAATTGTGACGGCGCCCATTTAACCGATATCATCTTCTGAACTTAACCAATAAAATTCTAAAGGTTCAAATAAACAGAATCGAAGTTTTCATTTAGAAAAAAAATGAGAGCTAAACAATATCGGATGACTCCTTTGAAACACATTGTACAACATCGTGCATTTTTTTTAAAAATGGAAAAAAGTGAATTTCGAGTGGTCATTAAACATTATTTTTTGCGAAAGACAACGTCAAACCAAGGAAGAGTTTTCAATGGTAAAAAAGTGGTTTACCGACTTTCGTTGTGGTCGCACAAGTACAAATGACGCTGAATGTTCTGAACGGCCAATTGAGGTCAATACACCCGAAAATGTCGAAAAAATCCACGATATGGTGTTGGCCGATCGAAGAGAAAAAGTGCGTGAGATTGTTGATGCCATAGGTATTTCATATGGCTGTAAGGTTTCAATTTTAAATGATCAGTTTTGTTTAAGAAAGCTGTCTGCAAGATGGGTGCCGCGTTTGCTCTCAATTGAAAATATACGTAATCGTGTGACAACTTCAAAGGATTGGTTGGAGTTGTTTAATTGGGCTACAAATTGGTACCTCATCCGACATATCGGATTTAGACCCCAGTGACTATTTCCTATTTCCAAACCTAAAGAAATGGCTCGGTGGAAAGAGATTTAGCTCCAACGATGAAATTATTGATCAAACAAATGCCTATTTTATGGAAATCGATAAATCCTATTTTTTTTTTTAATTTTAGTTTTCGACACTCTCTCCTCTCTATCATGCGGCTGTAAATTGCGCCTTTTTTATTTATGAAAGAAATTATAATAAAGTAAAATAAGTAAATTTTCTTCAAAAAATAACCTTTCCTAAAAAGAGTACCAATTCTTTAAAAAGTATCTGTACTTAAAAAAAGTACTTTGTAAAAAAATTACATGAGGTGTCAGGGGACATCCGGTTGGAACGAAGTTCCTTTCGCTATATATTATGTGCTAGTTAGTCCCAACAGGCCTATGGTGCCTGTTGAAAAGTACTATAATTTAAATGGATCTTTAAAAAAATATACTTTTTGTAAAATGATAAACATTTTTTAAGAATTTATCATTTTACTATCATCTATCTATCATTTTACAAAAAGCTTTTTTTCTTAAGGATCCATTTAAACGTTTCAACGGGCGCCTTAGGCGTGTTGGAACAAACTAGTACATAATACAAGGTGTTTCAAAAGAACTCATTCGATGTTGTTTGGCTCTCATTTTTTTCTAAATGAAAATCTTCGATTCTGTTTTTTGATTATGTTTATTTGAACCTTTAGAATTTTATCAAAAAACCCCACAAAAAATGTCTGGAACGATTAAATCGGGTGATCCAGTGCACATCACCAACACGAGAGATGAGGCGACCAGGGAACGCCGCCTTCAGAATATCGGTTGTGGCTCTCGCAGTGTGTGCCGTTGCTCCGTCCTGTTGGAACCACATGACCTCCAGTCCTAGTTCGTCGAATTGAGGCAGAAAAAACTCGGTTAAAATGGCCCTATGGCGCGCACCGTCCACTGTTGTCGTTTGATCAGCGGAGTTCGCGAAAAAAATTGGTCCGATGGCTCCTCCAGCGTGAACAGCGCCCATGCAGATACTTTGAGCGGATGTAATGGCTCCTAGTGCATCACTCGTGTATTTTCAGTGCCCCAGAAGCGATAGTTTTGCTTGTTCACGGACCCGCTGAGGTGGAAATGAGCCACATCGCTCATTATGATTTTGGTGGAAAAATCGTCCACGAGACTGAGGATGGCTTAGGCGTAGGTTACACACGTTTGGCATGCGATATGCAGCAGCTGATGCACGGCCTGGACTTTGTATGAGAACATGCGCAGGTCTTTGACCAAAATTCACCAAAATTAGCTGATGGCTAATTGCGAGGCACGGCGTCTGGTCGATGTTTCCGGCGACAGCTCGACATCCTCGGCAACAGCGGCGATATTGTCAGCAGAGCGGGCGCTCCGGGGCCGGCCACTTCTGGCAACGTCTCGTGTGGTCCCATACTGTTCAAGGTTAGTGGCCAAAAGGCGCAGTGTTTGTGCAGTAGGTATCGGACGGCCTGGGAATCGGCGACGGTATTCGCGCTGCACCAACACCACAGACGAATTGTTGCGCAAAAAATAGACACGATTATTCCGCTTTATTGGGGAGTGTATAGCTCCATAGCTTGTTTACTTGTATTCCAAACCTGTCTAGTTCACAAATGTCAAAACAGATTTGACACTGGCGGCCATTTGCAAAAATAACAGCATATTCCAATAGGGTGGTCACTTTTGAAACACCTTGTAACGAATTTTTCAATAAGAGCGCTACAAAAGTATTTTTAAATAAAATAAAACCGGTTTTAGATACCAATGAATATCTTTATTTCTGTGAAAGTACGTTCGATGCCAGTATGTATGGAACTCGATTTCTTTTGCATGGCCACCACGGGCACGCTTGCAGAAGTCCAGACGCTGAACCCAATTTTCGACAGTTTTCAAGCATAAATCAGCCGATACTGCTGCAATTTCACGTTCGATATTCGTACGAAGTTCATCAATCGTCGCCGGCTTGTTGGCATAGACCATAGACTTGACGTAGCCCCACAGGAAATAATCTAACGGCGTCAAATTGCCATGTCGTGAGATAACAACACGTTAAAACGTTCACCAAACTTGGTTTCCAATAAATTGATTGTGGCATACGCTGTGTGGCTTGTGGCGCCGTCCTGTTGGAACCACATGTCCTCCTAGTCCATATTATCCAATTGGGGCCAAAAATATTCGGTTATCATTGAACGGTAGCGATTCGCAGTCACAGTAATGTGCCGGTCTTGATCATCACGGAAGAAGTACGGCCCAATGACGCCGCCGGCCCATAAATCGCACTAAACCGTAATTTTTTCGGGATGCAGTGATGACTCATGGATTACGTGTGGATTGCTGTCTGACCAATAACGCATATTTTGCTTATTGACGAAGCCATTCAGCCAGAAATTATGACGACCATAAATTGGGCGTAGCGCTCTTAAAGTTGAGGCCACTGACTCCAAATTTCGGTAGAAAATTTTAATAATTTCGACTCGTTGTTGGCTCGTATATCTTTCCATGATGAAATGGCAAACCTTACTGAAGAGAAATGTCAAAAGAGCGGGAAAAAATATGGCGTCGTCTGCTGTCCCTATCGAAGGAACTTGGTTCCAACCGGGTGCTTGGACGAAAGCACATACATTAATGACCTGTGCTAACTAGTTATTTGCATTCGCTGCTTTCATGCAAACTCAAACGTTTTTGAAACAATGTTTTCACTTGATACGTTACCCACAGGAAGTTTAAAACATTTTCAAATAAAATTAGAATGCTTACCACAATGATTTAAAAATGTTTACTGAAGTCCGGTGGTTAAACCGTGGTTATTACCTCCATTGGCTTTTTGACCTAAAAGAAGAAATTACAGAATTTTTAGAAACTGAAAACATGGAAGAGTATTATTTCTTAAAAGACGATGAATTTATTTTAGGTCTTGCGTTTTTAGCAGACAGAACTTCATTTCTTTCAAAGATTTTAATTTAAAACTTCAACGAAACGGAAAAAAACTCTTTTCAATTTTAAATCAAAATTGTAGTTGCTACTGCTTCAAATCAAGTCCGACGATTTTTAAATTTTCATAAAACTTTTCAAATACAGGGTGATGAAAGCCATTACCAAAAAAAATGTAATAACTTTTTTCAATTTAATGAATCTGGTTAATTTTTTTTTTATTTTGCAGATTGATTTTTAGATTTAACAAAACTGAAACAAGAATTTTGATTGCCCGCCGCTATCACCCACTGGAGTCTGTAGTTTCGGTCCAAAGAGAGTATAGGCGCATGTTTAGCGGCAATCCTCCGAGCAGATGGACCATAATGAGACTTGTTAACAATTTTGCCGAGCGAGCATGGGACAGTCAACAGAAGAGCTTACCATCGAAACACTTCAGTTCGGACGGAGGAAATAATCGCTGCTGTAGCTGCTGCCATGCAAAACAATCCAAGAGTTTTGACAACAAGCTTATCTGCTCAAATGGGTATAAGTAGACAGCCATTGCAGTCAATTATGCACAAAGATTTGGACTTATTCCCATATAAAATTCAAATAGCCAACAAACTGATCGCAGCAGACTTCCCGATTCGCTTGGAATTTTGCCAGAAGATGTTTTAAATGGTGGAAGAGGACGGAAACATGTTGAACTGTCTTTTCATGTCTGACGAGGCCTATTTCGATTTAAACGGCAACATAAACAAATAAAATTGTCGAATATGGAGTGCTTCCAATCCACAGATACTCCATGAGACAGACTTCTTCGAAGAAAACGGTCACACTGTTACGGTTACTGGAGACCGTTACTGGAGCATGATGAGAGAGTTTTTCTATCCAGAATTACGCCGAATGTGAATTTCTTTCAACTCTGTGTGGTTTCAGCAAGATGGTGCAACTCTTCACATAGCCCGGCCTGTTATGACAGAATTGCGACCAAAATTTCCCAATAAGCTGATATCCAGAAACTCCACATTCCGTTGGCCACCCAGGTCCCCTGACCTTACTGCACCTGACCTTTTCTTGTGGGGTTATTGCAAACAGGAAGTCTACAAAGCAAAACCAACAAATTTGAATGAACTAAAGCAATCCATTCGAGAAACAATTACGTCTATTCCTGTCTCAACTTTCCAAGCAGTAATGAACAACTTTTTGATAAGATGCCGCACATGCATCAACGAGCAGGGGGCATTTAAATTCCAGTATTTTTAAAACTAATTAAGTTATATTTAATAAAATTTAATGAACTTTAACATGAACAAAACAAAAAAAATTCCATACACTAAAAAAAACGTTATTTGAGTTTCTTATGGCCAGTTTCACAGTTGAAAATTCTCCATTTAAATGTATTTTAAATGCCCGATGTTTGTCATTAACTATGAAAATTTTCTGTGAGCTTTTAAATTGAGCTCTTAAATAACGAGTGTGAAACTCGCCTTTAATGTAGAAATATTCATCAGCCACCCTGTATTGTGGCAATAAAAATAACTTTAAAAAATATGAACATTTAGTTATATTTGAAACTCTTTTTTATAATTTTGATAGGTTGAAAATATAAAACCATAACTGGATCTCTTCGAGAATCCGTTTCCACGTGCAATTAGCAACTTCAAGTATCACATACAAATAGAACTGATAACACAGTGCAACACGAAAAAAAAATAACCATATACGGACACCACTACGTGATAAAAGACTAAAGTCATGCACTTTTTTTTTATGGGCCGCCAAAGATTTGGGGCCTCGGTATCATTTTCGTAAAAATGTGATCATTGATATCTTGCAAACCCTTCAGAATTTCGATTTACTCTCTGAGGCAAAGTTGTAGCTCTTGTCATAAAGAACAAAAATTGCGAACATATAAAATCAAAAAAACACCTTCCAGATCAAAATCGCAAAAAACTTAAAAAAATTCGATTTTTTTTACCTTTTTTCCCGTGTTCAGGTCCATAGGTAGCAAACCGTTCAAAATTCAAGGAAACAATCAACTACAAAAATTTACCTAAGATCTCTATAAACAAATTTCTAGAACATATAAACTTCCTGGGAATTATTCTTAACACCGTTTTTTAATTTCATTTGTTTTTTTATTTACTTCAACATTGAGATACTATGCTATCTATTACAAAAATATTAAAAAAAAGTATTCGTATTATGTTTATAATGTTGATACTTCATTAACATCATACAGGGTGATCTTGTGACTCCACCAACATACCTCTGCAAGCAATGCGTCGAGGTTTTTGCCTTTGTACCGTTTTTCCATGGGCATTGTGGTTTGGTGAAACCGTTCTCCTTGCTCATCGGATTCGGTAGGGAGTTGTTTGATAAAATCGTCAAAATGAAAATGAAGAAAATGCAGCTTTAATGTCATCGTTGCGCCGATTATCTCAAAATAATGCAGCATTTCTTTCACCCACTCTCTTGCTTCCGGTTCCGCGTCTCGATCCCCTCCCAAGACTCTGGTGCATACACGCTGAAGGTAAATCCATGCCATTGAATGATTTTCATCAAGCGATGAATCAAAGTTGCTCTTGAATAGCTTTCTAATGTCAGGGCCATTAAGTACGCCTGTTAAATGAAAACAAAAAATAAAGACAGAAAAGAAAACATTAACATAGTGTAAATAGTACAATTAGGTGAACAAAAATTCGTTTTAAATTTACTACAATACCTTTTTTAATTTTGTCATCGCTACGCTTTGGGAAAACGCTTTTCAAATAGTCGAATGCGTTTGGACAATTTACAACGGCCACTTCGATGAATTTTTTAACAATTCCCAATTTTATGTGGAGCGGTGGCAGCAAGATGTCTTGAGTATTGCCAATTAAAGGTGCATTCTTCAGTCTATGTTGTTGTATTTGTTCATCCACACTTCCTCTTGGCCTCCACGAGTTACATTGGAATTGATTCAGAGGTGAGCGTGAATCCCAATTACAAAGAAAACAAAAGAATTTTGGGAAGCCGCCCTTATCGATGATCCCTTGCAAAATGTTGATGACCTTCAAATCACAGCAAATCTTCCATTTATTTTCGTAATATTTGATTTTTTCCATTATATCTTTCAATGTTTCATAGCTTTCTTTCATGTTGATACCCATTGCTAGCGGAATGGAAGGTTTTCGGTTCGACACATGCAACAAGACTGCTTTCAAGCTTGAAACAGAACCATCAATAAATAATCTCCACTCACTAGCGATGTAGTTCATTCCCATTTTTACCACCAAAGCTTTTATATCGTTGCAGTAAGCGAACGAATTGTCATCATTTAGAGTGTAGAGCATCTGAAATTCAGCTTGTCGTTTGCGGTACGCCGTAGAGTTAACATTAGCATGTGTGAGTTTTCTTTGCTTTAAAAAAGCTGTCAAAAATATTGCAAGTCGCTGCGATAATCCCAATATGGCCACAATGAAATCCACTTCCATTTGTGTTATTAGTTGTGGTCCTTCTCTGTTGGGGCTCATAATCGGTATCAAATGGATCTTCATAAGTAATACCACTTGCTGTACTCATTGCTGTAATTGTACGATCTGGAGTTGACGGCCTTGGTGATACAAAATTTTCAGGTGCAAGCACTGGTAGTGTGGCTGTTGCAGTTGCTTTATAAATTTTGTTCTTCTCAGAATGTCGATTTAGACGACATGTGTAATTTACGCATGCATAGCAACTGGTTGCATCATGATCACCTGGGCGATTAGAAGTTTTTTGATTTTATATGTTCACAATTTTATCTTTATGACAATGTGTTTCCAGGTATTTTTATATTTTGGCTTGTTTTTATGTGAATTCAATGCAGATGTTTGCTTCCAGGTAGTTTTTTGATAGAAGTTTTTTGATTTTATATGTTCACAATTTTATCTTTATGACAATGTGTTTCCAGGTATTTTTATATTTTGGCTTGTTTTTATGTGAATTCAATGCAGATGTTTGCTTCCAGGTAGTTGTTTGATAGTTTGGACACGGGAACTCACCCACCAGCTTGAGAATTTTTATTAGAATGCACTTACTATCATTGAAGGTACAGTGCACTCACACACTCGGCCTCCTGACTGACAATTATTTACAATCAACCTTTTTGTTGAAAGTACTTTTGTTAGAAAAACCTCACTATCTCCGGTCTTAGAAGGGTTAATGCGGAGCATTATACCTTAAAAAAAAGCTTGAAGTGTTGTCTTTTACGGAGTCTAGGAATAAATAAGTTTACTAGGGCTGTTTTTTGAGAAAACCAGATTTTTATTAAAAAAGTGAGATTAAAAAATTTTTTTTTTTTAATTTGCCCCAATGATTCAATAAAGACGAGAGTGTATTACAAGCATTCAAAGAGTGTGTAATATTTATTTCAAAAGAAAGTATTATACAGTTTCCTTGAATTTTGAACGGTTTGCTACCTATGGACCTGAACAGGAGAAAAGGTAAAAAAAATGAAATTAAAAAATTTTCGGCAAATTTTTCACTTTTGCGTGCTACCTAAACAGTGTTAAGAATCATCTCTAGGAAGTTTATATGTTCTAGAAATTTGTTTATTGAGATCTTAGGTAAATTTTTGTAGTTGATTGTTTCCTTGAATTTTGAAGGGTTTGCTACCTATGGACCTGAACACGGGAAAAAAGGTAAAAAAAAATCGAAGTTTTTTAAGTTTTTTGCGATTTTGATCTGGAAGTTGAAGTTTTTTTGATTTTATATGTTCGCAATTTTTGTTCTTTATTACAAGAGCTACAGAGAGTAAATCGAAATTCTGAACGGTTTGCAAGATATGAGCCTGAGAAAATGATCACATTTTTACGAAAATGATACCGAGGCCCCAAATCTTCGGCGGCCCATAAAAAAAAGTGCATGACTTTGGGAAAAATTGGGAAACACGGGTCTTTTTTTTTAGTCTTTTATCACGTAGTGGTGTCCGTATATGGTTATTTTGCCATGACTTAAAAAATTACACACAGTGTAATACTTCGAAGTGAAGTGCAAGCACCAAGCAGAACGGCAATTATAGATTTTTGGAAAAATTTAGATCCGGCCCTATATCCTGAAAGTAGCCGTCGGTGGTGCAATGGGTAGTGTGCGCGCCTCTTGTACATGAGATCCTGGGTTCGAGCCCTGCTCTGACCACCTAAACATTTCTTTCGGCGGCGATCACCTCGTATAGTGACGGCGACATTATCGAGTATATTGCTATGAAAATGCTTCTCAAAATACCGTTCGGAACCGGTGTAAAACTGTAGGTCCCAATCAGTGAATGAAAACTTGAAAGCACAAAGCCTAGTGATAGTGAGAAGCTCTCCTACATCCCTTCATGGGAAACCATTATATATATGTCCCGAAATATATACATATATATATATTGTTGCGGGAACATACCCAAGCGCCTAGCTTTTCATTGTAAACACCAAATATGAAAATTATAAATTCAGCTTTATTTCATATTCGCATGTTAAAATTCCTGTTTATAAATTTACGAATTAAAAAAATTATGATTATTAGATTAAATACATAGTTTCTTAGTGTGAAAACAAAGGGCGGAAAATTATATTTGATTAAAAGTAACTTATGTCTTTGTGATTGTCAAGACAGAAAATGATTTGTTCACCAAATGCAACACCAGAGAATGCTATTTTTAGAACCTTTCTTTACGCGCGTTTTACTAGTGACCCTACTTTGATTTTGACAAAAGGTTATCTTAGAAGTAATTGGTATTTCGTTTTAGTAAATAACCAGTAACTGGGTATTTGTTTGACAGGGGTGGTATTTGGTCGACAGTGGTGGTAACATATATATATATATATCCTGAAATAAAAACAGTTTCACTAAAGGCGTTATCGTTTTTCTCAACAACCTACCTTTGTAAAAAAAATGTTTTAATTTTTAAAATTTATTTGTTCTAAACAACGTAACGCATTAAACTCTATAATTTTACAAATGTTTTGCTAATACACAATTGTCACGAGAGCATGAATATTGAAAAATTTATAATACAAGATCTATACGTTTAAGTTTGATGCTAAATGACACAATAATTCGATCTGCTTGTATCGGAAATCGAAAATAGCCACGCTAATGTATATGTGAGTGTATTTTTTCCTTCCAAAAATTACTTTTTTTTTTATCAGGGTAACATAACAAGTCCAGCAGATTAAAGATATTTTATTTATGAAATAATTATAGATTGAAAAAATTCTAAAGCTTTTTTTTTTAGAATGAACATATATATTTTTATGTTTTCCTTTCAAAAATTTTATGTTTGTTTAATTTTTATTTCTTTGCAACAGTTTAGTATTTATTTTTTTTTTCCGATAGTACTTCACTTTTTACACGAAACATTAACATTTTCATATTTTCAATAAAAAATAAATTAATACAGACACCAATACTACTATTAACCCATTCAACATTTCTTACAGTGCAGTTCTCATCATACAGTAATCTCAGACTAGAGACATTTCCTTTCAGGCTCATCTGACATTTACTTTCACACTCTCCGTGATGCGGTCGGTGTGATAGAGCGATGTTTGACGAAAAGTGGCATACACCATGTGGAATTACAATAACTGCTTGCTTTAATTTTTCATGTCATTTTGGTGAAAAACTGTGAAATTTCAATGTGTGTTAAACTTTTTTTATTGACTGTTATTGTTAGCATATATTTGTGTTGTATTTAACACAATAATTTTAACTCACAAAACGAAATGCCGTTGTTGTTATTTTGTTTGTTGTTTTGAACCATTGCCTCTGTCTGGTATTAGTAAAGCAATTCTTTTCAACATCAAACGTAAATATCACACCATGCCAAATGTCATAAATTTGGTGGTAGAATTATTAGATCTACTATAAGTATTAATCTATGGTTCTCATTATCTCACCAACACAACGACATTTTTGCTTTTGAACAGCACTGCCCTAAATCTACTGACTCACAGAGATCCATTTCCATTTCTGTTTTTGCACCCTCCCCACATTTTCATTTCAAATCATTGAAAACTGTTGGTAATTATTTGTTTGTAAATAGAAAATATTCGAAATATGACACTATTATGGTGTTCACAAGAGTGTCCTAACTGTTGTATGTGTCGTATGTGCTAAAGTTCTACAACAGTTGTACAACTGTAGTATATTTTTTCCACACTAAAGTGTTGTACGATAGTACAACTTTTGCAGATATGTTTTTGCGGTGTACTAAGATATCAGCTGACACCATTTGTTTACCATTGTAGTATGGCGTAGTGAAGAATGTGGTTGCACCAACACAGCTGATCGAGTTTGTTTATATTCGCCTTACAATTGCAGTAATCCAAAACTGAAAACCGGTCCACCGGTAGGGTTGAAGATATAATTTTAAATTGAAAATGTAAGATACAAAAGTTTCGGTAAAATTCTATATTAGGAGTTATGGGCCTCCAAAGTTCGGAAATTTGGGGGCAGTATTAAAAAGCGTCTAAAGGAATTTGTCTGGCAGTGATTTGTCTGGCAGTGATTTGAGACAATATAAGGCAAAATAAACAATACAAATTAAATGAAAATTTTCGATAACTCGCTTTGTTATCGACATATCGGCCGTTAATTAGAAGTCGCCTAATAACATTTAGTGCAAAGCGTATTTATATCAAGTGGAAGCATTAGCACAGCTGATTTCAGTATTTCCATGACATTGTACCTAGCAACTGTCAAATTCTTGTGTATTTTGTTTACTTTTATTGTTGGTATACATACATGCAGACTTTGGCACAACGTCGGTATGAAATAAACACCAACTGCCTGTTGTTTTTGCCTACATTTACGACAACGTCTAATGCTTTCACTTGATATAAACATACGTTGATCTAGTGCCACCACCTTCTTCAATATGCCTTGGATTGTAGTATATGCATTTACCACAGGGTGTTCACATATGTGCTATTGGAGGTCTTATATTTTCTTACAACCTACAACCTTAGTACACCTTGTGAATTCCCTATATGTGACCTGGTCTACGAAAAGGGAGCTGACGTGCGAAAACTAGTTTTCTGTGAAAAAGCTGTTAAAAGTAAGCAACTCGTTTCGTCAGTTTCTCATTATCTCGTTAATTGTTCTCCGCGCCGGACGTCCAGTAAGTGTTGTTGTTGGTCCAGTAAGTGTTGTTGTTGGTCGGAATATTATTATAGTTCATCGTGTAAGTTGCTAGTGTGGAACATTTAAAAAGTAACACTGAAGAAGTGACGTTTACAGTTTCTGTTGATTATCGTCTTCGCATTTCGCATGAAATGAAACATGAGTGTTGATGAGGAGTTCAGTGCCGTATACGGACAATACTGCCGTATACGGACAAAAACTGAATCATACGAACTCAAATTGCTCGCCTTTACAGGATCTTACTTATATTATTTTTTTTACAGTACAATTGCATGATAGACGAAAAAGATGACGTGGGTAAAGGACCTAACTGTGTTGTGAGCATTCTGCATTATCACCTGCAAACCTACTATAAAGACATTGAAACACTCGTTCTTTTCTGTGACAATTGTGTTGGGCAGAATAAGAATAACACTGTACTATCATATCTGCAATGGTGTTTCGCTCGGGGTCTTAACAAAACTATTTTATTCAATTTTCTACTTACCGGGCACACTAAGTTCGCGCCTGATCGTTACTTCGGTATTTTCAAAAGTAAGTATGCCGTCAGTAACATCGACACGTATGCAGATTTACTGCAGTGTGCCGAGGCATCATCACCTGGGGGTTATAATAAAGCTGTATCGGCTGAAAAAGTCGTCTGGTATGAATGGGACAGGTATTTTAAACCACTGTACAACTCACTTGTTGGAATAATGCAATTCCATCATTTCATAATCTCTACAGATTGTGTAAAAACAAAGAAATTCGCAGGTAGTGAAGAAGTGCAGTCCTTTAAGCTTCTGTTAAAACATATCGATCCTGAAATGCCGAAAGTTATACAACCAGCCGGTTTATCTTTGGAACGTCAGTGGTACATCTATCACAATCATCGCAGCTTAGTTTCGGATATATCTAAAGTAGATATTGTGGCTCCATTGCCGAAAGATTTGCCATCGAAGAAACGGAAGGCAAAAACTAGTGAAGATGTTCTCAAACCAGACGAGGATCCAGGTCCATCTTCCTCAGGATCAACACGTAAAAAGATCTCAAGGAAAACGATAACAAAGAAAAATACATAAACTACTCAGCATTATTATTTTTGGCCCATAATAGGTTTTTCTACTGTATAATCATGTCTTTATAGCTTATAATTCAATGTATTTTGTTCATTACCAATAATTTATATTTTGTCGTATTTTTACTCTTCTTTCTGTACATTTTTTGTACACTTCTAAGCAAGTTAGGATTTTCTGCTTTTCACCACGTGAAAAAGCATCTCATCTTCCATCCGAATCAACCAAAAAGTGAAAATTGATTTTTGACACCTAAGCCCCCTTTCCGTAGACCAGGTCACATATGCGTTTTCATACAAACTCTTAAATACTTCGTAATACTATAAGGACTACGATCATAGATTCAATTTAAAACTTCAAAATTGTATGAAAAATGTTTGATGTTTCGTAAAAACACAAGTTTTACGAGGTACACAACGCATTTATGAGTGTGAATGAAAACCCATATTACAATTAGTGTATTCAAAACAGAAACCGGTTAACCTATGTAATTCCTGTCGGTTAACCGTACGTCGAATTTTTAAAAAGTTCACACACGCTTTTTGCGCGATTATCCCGCTTTATGCGCGAATCTATAATAACAAATCTATAATAATAAATCTATAATAATAAAATGATTATTCGAGAAATACAAACATAACTGACATTAGCCCGGTCATTCGAAAAACCATTCCCACGCATAATGGAAGATGGGATCGACCAGCCTCGAAACAACTGCAACCCTGCGAGAATGTAAGAGGAAGAGAGAACATGGAGAAAAAAGGCCTACTCCTCTTGTGGGAATAATTGATTTTCAGGTTGATGCCAATTGTTGCCAAATTAGCATATGTAAATTGCATACAAAATTTAGTATACATATATACGATTAATGATCATACAAATTCAGGCACAGTGGGTACATTTCTGATGATGAAACCGCCACGGAATTCGAAACTAGACATGCCAGAGAGTGTGCTTTCCTGAATTATCTATTATTCCAACGAGAACTGCGGACAGAAATAAAAGGGAATGCTTATTTTCGTTCGATGCCAACCACATAAAACATAATTTAGCTGTCATTAGTATCAATCAAACGCTCTTAAAATTAGTTTTCTGCATGGTCTGTAATCTGTATGTCTTCTTTCGTCTCTCATTCTCCATAGAAAAAATAAAATTTCCCAAAAGGTGGCGTATACAACAAAATGTGAAATTTGTTTTTTTTTTGAGCTAAAAATGGGTACAGCTCGGAGAATTTCATCCGTGATTTGGGATAATTTTACGCTAACCGATGTAGAATTTCAGGCACTACTATTGACATAAATATTAGAGCACTTTTGACACACCAATTTCTTTTATACATATTGTTGAAACTTTAGAGTCAATTTCCCCAAAAAAAATAACTTTGGGCATACGTGAAGATGACTTTGGAACGACGATATTTTATTTTTTTTAAAAAACCGACACACGGTTAAGAGTAAACAAACCCGGTTAAAAGGTTTTTCGGTTTTGGACACTCTAAATACAACTGAATAAAAAACAATATTTATCTCACTGAAATAATAGTTTTTGTTTTGTCATAAAGCGAGCGACGACAAAAAGTATTGAATATTATTATGGTACAAACAAATGGTAGAAGCACTAACCCAGTTTATTTTGGAGTGAGTTTTTCTCTTATGTCAAAGTTTGTTTACTTTTGTTTGTATTCAACCACCGTTCGCCTACAATTGCTGTTTTTCACATTTTTTCTCCGTAAAAATCACATAGAAACGTTGTAATTTTCATACTTGAACACTTTCAAAATATCAAATAAAACAGACGCATTTTGTAAATGGCACTGTATCCAATTTTTTATAAATTTTCATTATTTTTCTATCAGCAATACAGGCACTGAGCAAAAACAAAATGCCTGTTGTTTTTGGCTTGTTGTAACTATTTGTTGCCGTACTGCATCTACCCAGAGAGAAATATTTAAGAGTTTCCATTACTCTCTTCGCTGCCTCTTAATGACGGCGACGTAGTAGGCCATTTCATAGAGTTTTATTTGGTGCGATATTTTACCAATTTTATACTTTCGTTGGACATAAAACGGACAGAAATCCAAGGGAATTCCTATTTTCGTTCAATACAAACAATTTAAAATATAATTTAGCTGTCATTAGCATCAATAAACACTATTTAAAATTAGTTCCTGTCTTCTTTGCTCTCTCATCGGCCTAGTACCGTTTCGATCAGCTGTGCCATAGAATCCCCCTGATCTACCATTATATTTCTACCATGAATAGTATAGAGAACTTATTGAGCCTGAGTTATAGAGCATAAACGAGTTTTATTCGCTTTAAAGAATATCTCAATATAACCAAAGAGCAATAGAAAACAGTTTATATACCTCTCTACCTACTACGACGAGGTAGTAGGCCATTTCATCGAGTTCGAGTTGCTTTGGTAATTTACTCTTTGGTTGGCATAATACGGAGAGAACTAAAACGGAATGCGTATCTTCGTTCGATGGAAACAGCATAAAACATAATTTAGTTAGCTGTAATTAGTATCACTATTTGAACTTAGTTTGCTGCATGGTCTTTAATCTTTATGTCTTCTTTGGTTTCTCATTCTACATTATTTCCCTAGTACCTTTTCGATCAGCTGTGCCATAGAAACCCCCTGATGTAACACCCATGTGCTGCATTCCGATTCGTATTTATTTCACAAAGCATTTTAAATTCATAAGTATTCGAGTTTGGTGTTCTGAGATTTCATTTTTCGAACTTACTTTTTAAGTGGTCGTTTTTACACAGGTGAATTGCAAACCATATGTTTTGCTGCCAAAAATGAAACAAGACAAAATCATTTGAATCTCATCCTGACTTCTTTTCTTGTGTTTTCCCCTGTAAACACAAATAATATTTAACATAAATTTTATTAAAAAAGTTATGGACATTTCTTCATTGTTTATTACTTCCTTGTTTATATTACTTGCATATGTGCGTCAAAATCAAAAACAAAACAAAATGACATATGCACGAGTTGCCACTGTTACTCACTTAGGCTTTGAATGAATAATTATAATTTGTACTCATTTAGGAGCATAGAACTTAGGAAATAATAGTTTTTTCATTCTTGTCTCACATATGCCGATGTGATATAACTCTAAAAATAAATAAAGTGATGGTTGAATTTCTTAAATCTATGGCTGTGGCAACTTTGGATTTTCGAACAACCAATACTTCGCTGATTTGCATAAAATGGTATACATGTGGACTGAAAACAAAATGGAAAATCAAAATTTTTAGATAATTTCGTTTAATGACTTTTTTGCGAATAAATACTTGAGAAACTTTTACTTTTGAACAACCAAGTTAAGAAACAACATACTCGCCTTTCATTCTGTAATGTCCTTTTGGCGTAGAATACGTCTTACCTTACGGTATAGGGAGTCATGTCAGATTGTTATTGTTGTAATCTTTATTTCATTGATTATGAGGAAACGGCGAGATAAATTTTTTTTAAAATTTTTTTGTAGGTAAATGAAGATGTTATCTTTCGTTTGATATACATTTCATATTGGTTGATATCTTCCTAATATTTAAATTTCTCAAATGAAAATTGTTTACACACATACACTCAAACATATGTGTGGTGTTTGGTTGAGTGTTTGAGTTTGTAGCGTGAACACAAACTATGCTGCTGTTTCAGTGTGAAATATTGAAATTTCGTATATTTACTTATGTATTTATGTGAATTTGAATTTAACATGGATATATAATTATAAAAAAAATAAATCAAATTGATTTGCGTCTGTTATTTATCATTTATCCTTACTCTTTTAATTTAAAAACATATTTATCCTATTTTTCCTACCATAAGCTTATGTATATTATCAAAAGTAACTATCAAATAAATAAATTCATTTGCTTATGTTATTTATCATTTATTGTTATATATGTTTTCTGTCTTATCGGATGGCGTATTCTACGTTAAACTTAATGGCCGTGTCTCTGACACAGCCTGCAGGGACAGTCCGTGGCCGAAGGCCTCGGACAACTGTCTGCTGTATTTTTTTTTGCGTAGTTTGCATTTTTGATACAGAAAATGTTATTTACTTTTACTTTCACAACATCATTTGATTGTGAAACAATTTCGCAAAATGTCTTGTGAAAATAACGCCAACAACACCATTTTTGTGAAAAATTTTCACTTTCACAAAAATTCGGAATGGAGAACATGGGTGATAAGCACCATTTCGACAATGTTATTACATAAAACAATACAAAAAGCATAAATGTTTCAAAAGGCATCAATGTTTCACATCAAAATTATGAATGGACCAAGTTATGACAAACAGAGAGTAATACGTTTTGAATCATTCGCCAGATGTCGCCAGTGCTTTTGAGTCATACAATTCGTTCCATGAGTTCTCTATACTATTCAATACTCTTTGTCGACGACGGCCTGCTTTTTTGTTCACTGCCGCTACATCAATACCATCATACTTATTTTCAGGCAGACACTATTGTTGTACAACAACCACGTATGTGATGCTAACGCTGTGTGTTGTTTGCATGTGTTCACTTTGATAGATTGCCCTACCTGTGCCTATAAATGTTAACACATCAAAAATTGTAATAAAGCCGGTTAATTATAACAAAACCGTTAAAAGACTTAACCAATTCTAAAAATTGCAAAAACCTGGATACTTTTAAAACTTAGTTTATAATAAATCACCTACATATGTTGATTAATAATTTTTTCCATCATCATTTCATTTATAATTGCAGTAAAAATTGTCGTGTTAGGTTGTACTGCGGGTGTATTATCGTGTCTCCTAATCTTGGGCATTGTAAAGGTAACTAATACTTTTAAATCTTCATTTATGCCAGAAGCTTTTGCTATACTTTTCAATGGAAACTTCTAGAAACGTCATTGGCTTGTGGCCCCGTGGTTGGTTGTAGGATTCCTGATGTCTATTTTCTTCAATTACTTACTGATGTCTGCTGCCGTAAGAACCTATCGTCTACCTATCGTCTTACAAACAGGTAGGAGATATTGAAAAACATAAATTGATGGGATTACATTATCTATTTTAATCTTTTGACTATTCTTAGGATTGGCAATTATAGTTTTATATCCAGTTTGGCAACTTTTCACTGAAATTCGGAAGGGCAAACCTCAGACCACAGAGTATCAAATTTGAATTCTGCACTTTACACAATATACAACCAACTTTTGATGAATCGCCTCAAATGTCCAAAGTTGAAACTGATACTGTGCATATACATTTTGTTTAACAATAAAATGTAATCCATTATATAAGATATAAATAATTAAGTAAAAAACAATAAATCTAAGTGTTTGTAAATATTTACATGGGCAGGTGTTTAAGACGATTGAGCCTACCATTGCATGTAAATATAAAATCGAAAAGTTTTGGTTGCTGTAATTTAGTTTTAGATATTCGATTACATCCCACACATTTTTTCGACATTTTCCCGAAGTTCATATTATAAACCTATTCTACTTCGAATCGATATCGAGTTTATAATAGTATTTTTTTGCAACAACTAACTATTTACTTCGAGAAAACTTGATATTTTTGATTCGATTTCGGTCAAATTATATGATGTTTTCTCGAGCTTCGAGAATTTAGACCATCTTGAAGTCATAGGCGATGTAAATTTTCGGGCTTCGTCCCAGTTTATTTCATTCAAGAGTTACATTTGTTATGTCAAATACATATTTTAACATAACACAGAATAACTTTCTATTAATTGATATCATCATATCTATCTGCGTAGTGTTAATATGTAATAATTTGTACAAATTGTTACTGGATCTTGTCTGTTTACACCCAAAACTCCAGCAACGAGAGAGCAAGAGAGAGATTAATTCGACAGTTCGATGATAGAGAACTTACAAGTTTTTACTGCAGATATTTTTGCCAGTAAGGATTTTACAAGTTCGCACCTACATACTTTTATTGACTATTTTACAATCTCATTAGGTCAGACGTCTTACACATATTAATTAAACAAACAAATTAAACAAATTTCAACATATTCTTCCAACTGGCTCTATCCTTCGCCTTTTCTCGCTAGTTGGTAACACCAAGGATATGGAGGGATTCTTCTGCCTGGTCTTTCCAGCATCCTCTTTTCCTGCTTCCATCGGGTACGTTATCAAAAACCTTTCGCGATGGCTCATCCTCATCCATTCTGATAACATGGCCTAGCCAACTCAATTGGCCCACTTTGATTCGTCTAGCTATGTCCACGTCAGAATAGAGATTATATAGCTCTGCGTTCCAGCGACGTCGGTACTCGCCGTTTTCCCTAACAGGACCATATATTTTACGGAGAATTTTTCTCTCGAAAACTCCCAGGTGTTTTTCATCCGCTTGCGATATGACCCAAGTTTCGGAGCCATCTGTCAAGACAGGTAAAATTATAGTCTGATATAGCTGGACTTTTGTCCTCGAGAGAGGGCTTTATTCCTAAACTGCTTGATGAGCCCAAAATAACACAATTCCCCTATCTATCTTCAGGCTGTCGTTGTTGTCCTTGTTCACGGCGGATCCAAGGTAGACAAATTCATCTGCCACTTCAAAATTAAATTGGTTGTCAACGTTCAAGTGCGGACCAAGTCGAGAGGTTTCTCTAGGCGTTGACACCATCAATTTTGTCTTGCCCTCATTAACAGCAAGACCCACCTTCGCTGATTCCTTTTCGATTCTTGAAAATACTACAGTAACCTCTCGCAAATTTCGCCTAATGATGTCTATGTCGTCAGCATACGCCAACAACATATGGCTTTTCGTGTTAATAGTCTTGTTCGTATTTACTGCCGCCTGTCTCATTATTATCTCCATTAAGATATTGAAGAGATTGCACGAAAGTGTGTCGCCTTTTCTAAGTTTTCGCTTGTACAGAATGGTTCAGTGAGGTCTGTCCCCACTTTCACTGCTGATTTGGTGTTGGTCAGTGTCATTCTACAGCGGCGAATCAGTTTTGCCGGAATCCCAAGTTCAGACATAGCTTTGTACAGTTTTCCCCGTATGGGGCTATCGAAAGCAGCTTCGTAATCGACAAAAAGTTGGTATGTATCGATTTGCTTTTCGTGGGTCTTTTCCAGGATTTGGCGTAGCGTGAATATTTGGTCGGTTGTGGACTTGCCTGGTCTAAAACCACACTGATAAGGTCCAACCAGGTTTTCAATAATTGGCTTTAGTCTTTCACATAATACGATCGACAAGATCTTATACGCGATGGATAAAAGACTGATACCGCGATAGTTGGAACAGAGACACGGATCATCCCTTTTGAATACAGGACATAATACCGCATATCAGATGATGCATGTGGGCTATCAGTCCTTCGCCATCTGCCTTAAAAAGTTTAGCGGATAGGCCATCCGCACCAGCGGCTTTACTATTCTTCAGGCGGGAGATCGCCGTTCTAATCTCGTCTTGGGGGGGGGGGGGGTAAAATCTACACTATCTTCCACTATCATTACCCCCTGATCTTCAGTGGAAGAATCTGAGTGGAGTGGTGAAAAGTGGTATCTCCACATTTTTAGCACACACTGCTTCCCAGTTACCAGATTCCCATTCTCATCCTTGCAGCCCATTATTATGCCCGTTATTCGATATTCTTACCCTCTGGAAAAACTTTCGGGATTCACCATTCATCCTGCAAATTTCGGTTCTTTCAGTTTGCAATGCGGCATTCTTGGTCGTACCATGGCTTATCCTTCTGCGGTTTTTGATAGCCAAGTTCAGTCCATGCAGCGGTTTCCAAACAATGGGAGATGTGCTTCCACTGCGCATCTGGGTCTTCGAGAGGGGGGTATTCTGCTCTAGTAGGAGAGAGAGTTTCTGTCGATAGGACATTAATATCTCCGGTATTTGTAGCTTGTCAATATCCAGCTTCCCTGTCTTCGGCTTCGTACGTTTTTCGCCCTACTCAATCTCGAGCGAACTTTCGCAGCCACCAGGTAATGATCCGAGTCGATATTGGCACCTCGAATCACACATACATCCATTACACTAGAAGAGTGCGTGCCATCTATTACCAAGTGATAAATCTGGTGCTTCGTCCGTTGATCAGGAGATATCCAGGTCGCCTTTTGAATGTCCTTATGCTGGAATAGTGTGCTACTAACTACCATGTTCTTTGCAGCGGCGAAGTCTCTCAATCTTATTCCATTATCGGAGGTGGTATCATGTAGACTGTGATTACCGATGGTTGGTCGAAAGACACTTTCCTTTCCTAATTTGGCATTAAAATCGAATAGAATAATCTTAATGTCGTGGTCAGGACAGCGTTCATATACTTCCTTCAGGCGCACATAAAATGTTTACTTGACCTCATCATCTTTATCCTCTGGCGGTGCATGCACACAAATTAACGAGATGTTGAAATATTTCGCTTTGATCCGAATTGTGGCTATGCGTTCACTCACTGGGTTGAACCTTGAAACTAGGTGTCACAGTCTCTGGGCTACTATAAATCCGCATCCAAATTCGTGCTTACGCTCATGGCAGCTGTAGTAAATATCGAAGTTTTTCTTTCTGGTGCAACCATATCCTGTCCATCGCATTTCCTGGATCGCTGTGATGTCAGCTTTATATTTTCCGAGGACATCCGCCAGTTGGAATGGGGCACCGGTAATGTTCGCAAATTCCAGGTACATATCCTTAAATCCTTAATCCTTATAACGTTTGCGAGGATCGTCAACAGTTGGGGGTTTCTTTGTTCATTATTTTCTACATGCATTTTCATTGCCAATATAACGGTTGCGGGAGGCAAACCCAGCCCACCGTGGTTTGCATTTTACCAACTGCCAGGATGATTATGTTTCAGCCGCCCATTATGCATCAGACGGTGACCAGAATGTAGTGTGTCGAAATTTGATTTTGGTTTCTTCAATTTTGATCCGCCGTTGGGCAGGGGTGTTGGCTCATCCGCCTTCAAAGGACAGAAGAATATGTCCACTACTTCGAAGGGCTTCAGTGACAGGGTCACCTAATAATCCAGTGATCGCATTACCACTCAGGTTTTTGTTGCCTAAAATTACAAAAATTCCAACTGCGTTTACATTACTTATTTTACCGTGGTACACATAGAACAGTTCATATGAGGCATTCCATGTTAACCCGGGTCGTACCTCTTTTAAAAATATTTTATAACACTTCGGAAAAATTTGGGACATATCTTTGTATTTCAGAAGTGGTTCTACCAGGAGTATCTATGCTATACCTGATCGAAATGGTAGTTACACGCTGAAAAGTTCGTAATTTTTGTTAAATATAACGTGTTTGCAGCTTGTCGCAATTATAGTATACTTGTGTCGAAACACATTGTGTTTGCTATTATATATATAACATATTTTTGACACAATGAATAATAGGTTACAATATATGTATTTGTGACCCAAATGTGTTTTTTTTTTTTGTTGAAAAGTGCTGAAGACAAAAACGTGAAAGACAATATAGAAACAAAAAAACCGCAGATCTTCTATTCACGAAAACAGTGCTTGCAAACATGTACATGGTTCCTGCAATATGTTGCAGGGGCCGTTATTTTTCATCGTGTAGAAATGTTAGCGTGTTGGCTTTTAAAAATCGAAGATATTTTTAAATCATATAGTGCTCGGTGTGCATACGGGACTGACAGTCCGTGGAGCTGGAAAGTTTCTGATAGCCATTCACTTGGGAATGGCCAGAAATGATTCCCTCGTTGGTTAGTCCAAGCAGCTCACTACTTCCACGCAGTATGTCCTGGGCAATGGGTTTTATCGGAAACCTCCGTTAGTTAGCTGGAGTGAGAAGGCGAAACGAATAAGCAGAATGATTGATTAGGCGATTACTGATACGTCTCAGGTTTAATAGGTGACTGATGACTCTGAATCTCATCAAGATATCGGGCATATTATTATTTTGTCCTTAGAAGGGGCGGATGAGCCAAACAAGGATTCGTATTTCGTTGGTAATGGGACACCAGGGTAACCCATTATTATTGCCGTGGGGAACGGGTAGTCATCGTTTACCCATTACCACAGGATATGGGGAAAATAATGGGTAATGGGGATAATAATGGATAGCTACCCACGACAATGGGTAACCCGACCTCATTTTTGATCGAAAATGTGAAATATTTAGAAAACATTTCTATATCTCGGAAACGGAGCGTTCAATCGAATTTTTGCCAGTTTCTAAGGGTTTTTCGTAAAGTGGTCCAATTCGTATAGAAGACTTTTTTGTTCGAAAAATCCCCAAAATAAGAAAATCGCTAAAATAAAAAAGTGGTCATAACTTGCAAACGGTGCATCCAATCGAAAAACTAATAAAAATTGTACCTCGATAGGAGGCTTTAAATGGGTGTCTTCAATATGGCATCACTTTTTTTTTTTTAATCGCTAAAACGAAATTTTTTCAAATGAAAATGGCTAAAACGCCCTTATGTTCGTATCCCGAAAACGGAGCCTCCAATCGGAAAAATGACCAATTTTTGAGTGTTTGTAAGGGTTTTTCATAAAGTGCTCCGATTCGTATGGAAGAATTTTTTTCGAAAAATCGCCAAAATAAGAAAATCGCTAAAATAAAAAGTGGATATAACTCGGAAACGGTGCGTCCAATCGAAAAAATAATAAAAATGTTACCTCTATTAAAGGCTTTAACCAATGGGTGTCTTCACTATGGCATCAATTTAAAAAAAAGTTATTTTTCAAACTACGTTTCCAAGATATAGAAATTTTTTATAATTTTTTCAATTTTCGATCAAAAATGGGAATGGGTGACCCTGGATAACCCATTAGCCATCGTTGTGGGTAGCTACCCACTATTTTCCCCCTTTCCCAGACGTAATGGGTAATCGTGATGGGAAATTCCCCATCGTCGTGGGTAACTACCCATTATTTTCCTCATTACCCTGAGTGTAATGGGTAATCGTAATGGGTAATTCCCCATTTTCGTGGGTGGCTACAATCAAATTGTAACCACAAAATTGTTACAAAGCTGTCACCATTGTTTGTATCTGGAATTCTGGCAACACGGTGACAACGAAAAATTCACCTCGTAACAAATAATTCACCTCAGAGGCAACAAAACAACAACATATGGTTTTCCGCACAAAATGAACGCGGTAAAAATAGGAAAATTATGTAGTTAATGTATTTATGATTTATTGAATTAAAATTAATACATTATTATTTAGGGAATTTGAGCACACCGCAAAGGCACATCTGGAATGCTATATTGCCTTTCTCACGGAACATCCAGAGATGCTATGCGGAAAGAATACACCTGCGCCAAATAGAAGAAAAAATTTACTTTAGCGCCAACTCTCTGATCTACATCAAAATTTCACCACCGACGAAAGCGTCTGCGCTGAGTTCAAAAAGTTGGGTTTTCCCCCGCGGTCGGTCCAACTTCTTTAGACATAGGCCTTTAAAGCCTGAGTATATAATCGTTCGTATCTCCGGTATTTATTATCCGATCTCGTTGAAATGGGTATCATTACAAAGGTGCATAAACATATTTATTTTTATTAACCCATTGGGGAGCTAATCAAAAAAAGTTTTATAACCTCACTTTTCTGCTAAAAATTTATATATTTTTTCAACAAAATTCCCCATTATACTTATTTTTTGGCAGGTTCCGATAAAAGACAAGACCTTAGCCTCTTTTAAAGGTATCTTACTCACCAATATCCCTTCAAAGACCGGAGATATTTACGCTAAAATTTTTTTAATATATTTCGCGCTTTTTCAATCTTTCTAACACAAAACCAAATTCTTTCTTCTTTCTGCTCCATTTCCATAGGACAAAGTAACAAAAGTCCTTCCTCCATTTAATTATGCCCTCTTGTTGTTTTGGTACAATATATATTATTATTTTTCCGGTACACTTTTTTATTTTTTACTTGCAGAATTTATAAAATGTTTTTGTATCAACTTTCCGGCAAATAAAACAGCTGTTACGCGCTGTTACCTCCTCTTTGGTAGGTAACAGTTTTTGTTACTTTTGTCACCAAAAAAATGTGTCAGCATACCGATTTGTGACAATTGTCTCATTGCTGTCAAATAGTAACCGTGGTGACTTTTGTAACCCTGCCAGAATAGGCCTGTAAGTGTCAAAATTAAATGTCACCATTTTTAGTTTAAATGCAAGCGTTTTATTTGAGAGATCCCTAGAAAATTAATTAACTAATTCATTTTAATTACGCTCTTTATTGAAAGTATCTAGACCATTGTTGTTGAAGTGCTAAGTAGGCGGACCATTGTACAACCCCATCATGAAGAAGAATATACTTATTGAGGCTAAGAGAAGAATTATTTTCTAGTTTTTAGTGCATTTATAAATAAAACACTGTAACTTAATTTTTTTTAATTATTTTTTTATTTATACCTCAAATCGAAATTTTCAATGTTTTCTCCACGCTTTAAACTTAATATATTATATTATTATTAAACTTAATATATTATTATATTATAAAATAAAATCTTAAACGTGTTAATTTACAAAAACAAATAAATGTGTGCTGTTATTTCGCTTCCAAAAACAAAAACAAACATTTTTACATTTCAGTAAAATGGTCATAACTTTTGAACGGTAAGACCTCTGTGCTTCGTTTAGGTCATTTTGGAAAGGTAAGATGGCTATCTGGCTGAGCAAATTGAGGTTATGTGAATTTTTTTTCCATTTTTCCGAAAGCTCTGTATCTCAGAGATTTGACACTTTTCTACTTTTGTAAATTGATTCTTAAAGACCTTTCCAACAAGCCTTTCCAATCCGACCACTGGTCCAGAAGTTAGCAACTTTACCCCACTACCCTCCGACCGCCAGTCCGTACCAGCTGCCCCTTTCGCACCCTTGCATTTTGGGACATGGTCCTAGTGGACTTTTTGTCATGAAATTAGTCAAGGAATGCGCTGGAGAAATTTGTCCGGAACTTCCTGAATCACCCTGTATAGGTCACTGAAATATTTTTGGACTTTAGGAAATAATTATAAAAAAATATAACATGATTATCAAAATATTTTAGGGTGTTCAGAGAACACCTCCGCCCCTTAGACGGAACGTCACTGTCTCAACTTCGTGTATTTTTTTCACTGTTGCACTGTGTAATCTTAAATAGCCATAATCGAGTATTTGAAAACACATTTTGTTATTTTGCTGAAAAAAATGCAAGCAAAGCAAAAAATTGTGTGCTGTTGCTATTGGGAAGTCAGCATTTCTTTCCAATGAAGAATCAATAAACAATCGAACGAAATGTTTTGAAATTTGCGTGTTAACAACGAAAGAGAGGGGAACACTGAAGCCACCGCCGTGAAAAAAGGGCTGAAGCTGCAATCACGAGAGTTGAACATGGCATTTCTCGTTAAGGCAGAGAGAATGGGCAGAAAAGTTCAATTGCTCAAAATAAATGTCTGAATTTGAAACAACAACAATTTGAAATTTCTGGTAATCCACAATATTAATTTCTCAACTCGTTCGATGCTGCAACATGATGAGTTGTGTTTTCTTTTAATTTGCTTCCTTCCCCCTTTTGGATTAAAGAGTTGTGAAATATTAAGCCTGTTATCAACAAAGACGTTGTAGTGGTGACATGGGCATTTTTTTACTTTATAGTTGTTATACGCAAATGTGTCCATAGATTAATTTATACATAGATTTGTTATCCGTCTCATCTGACGGTTCTCTTTGCGCTTCTTCACTGAGGAAACAACAATTTGTGCGAACAACGAACAAAATCCTCCAGTTTTAGTTTAGTACATTCACGATGTTCATATATTTACATATTTTGAACATTAACAGTAACGATTTCTGCTGTGTTTGTCAAACCTCAGCGACAGAACTGAACTTCCGCAAGTTCGCTTCCCTTCAATAATTAATCCGATGAGCGAGTTGACAAATCTATGTTTAAATTAATCTATGAATGTGTTATCCATCCATCATTGCTTTGTCTGGGCTGACGGAGATGCTTTTTACATTAAAGGTGGTCTTGAAGATCTGCTGATTTTTGGGTCTTACCTTACGGTATAGGGAGTCATGTCAGATTTTTATTGTTGCAATCTTTATTTCATTGATTATGAGGAAACGGCGTGATAACTTTTTTAAAATTTTTTTTGTAGGTAAATGAAGATGTTATCTTTCGTTTGATATACATTTCATATTGGTTGATATCTTCCTAATATTTAAATTTCTCAAATGACAATTGTTTAAACACATACACTCAAACATATGTGTGATGTTTGGTTGAGTGTTTGAGTTTGTAGCGTGAACACAAACTATGCTACCCTTTCAGTGTAGACACAAACCTTCGGCTGTTGTTTTGATTGATGAAATATTGAATATTGTTATATATGTTTTCTGTCTTATCGGATGGCGTATTCTACGTTAAACTTAATGGCCGTGTCTCTGACACAGCCTGCAGCGACAGTCCGTGGCCGAAGGCCTCGGACAACTGTCTGCTGTTTTTTTTTCTTTATTGTGACAAATACAAGTGTTTTCAGCAGTTTCCAACAAACAAATCCACATTTGGGTCACAAATACATATATTATACCCTATTAATCATTGTGTCCCAAACATGTTACATTGAATTGCAAACACAATGTGTTTGGACACAAGTCTACTATATTTGCGGCAGGCTACAAACACGTTATATTTGCATCCAAACAATAAAAAAGGAATATTTTTCAACGTGTAGTTCCAAAACAAAGCATCCGCATCCTTAAGCATTAGTTAAGTTGAACTTTAATCTTGTCAGTTGCGTCGCTGCTCTGTCACTTTTGATAAATAATTTCTGATCTCAGCATTTACTTAAGATTTTGATAATAACGTCAAATGACGTGTCATGGCTCAGAAGTTAGCAACTTTACTCTACTACCCTCCGACCGCCAATCCGTAAATTTTGAACCCGCTGCCCTTTTCGCACCCTTGCATTTTCGGACATGGTCCTAGTGAACTTTTCTTCATGAAATGAGCCAAGGAATACGCTGGAGAAATTTGTCCGGAACTTCCTGAATCACCCTGTATAAGTTCCACATTTATTTTCTAATTTTCTCCACTTGTTGTTTTCTGGAGTTAGATCAATTGGCATATAAGTAGCTCATATGTATATTAGGGTGTACTGAAACTCTCGGTTTTTGAAATTTAAGTCGTGGGGGACCTCAATATATGCGTGTTGAAGAGCTGATTGCAGAAACGTCAAACGTTTTTTTTAAACAAGGTAGTTATACTTATTTTCCCCTACCAGCCGATGAAGTTTCGATGACTAGTGTATTTGGACGAAACCCTTTTTTTTTGTCAGTATGAGGCTCAAATGACGTGTCATGATGAACATAATTAGAAAGATATATTTTCAAAATTTTGACAGAACATTTTTTGTTCACGGCAGCATTTGGGAGCCTTGATCAAGCATACATATTTTTTAACCCATTTTGGCCCAGACGGGTAGTTTTCTACCCCTATACTTAAACTGAGATTGCTGCACAACAAGACACAGTAACAAATATTTGTTTATATTTCTCAAATATTTAGAGTGACCCATTCACAAAATATTGAAATCCCCAAAAGGGCCAATTTTGAATTAAATATTATAATTGTGTTACCGTATACTGTTGACATAACGGTGCTTTCTTACGTTCAAATTGCATGGGTAGTTCTCTACCCCTTGGGCCAATGTGATAACAACTGTCATTTTCTATCACATGGTTTCCTGCAGTGCAGTTCAATTCTGTTTGTTTAAGGAATCGTTCTTATTAGTTTCGAGTTTTTTGAATTTGTTTTAATAATTGGTAAGTACAATAATTATTATTTTGTAAGCATAAATATTATCTGGTAAATATAATTTTTATAGAAAACGATGCGACACAAGGTTTTGTAAATGGATGAAATTATGGCAATCTTGAATTCGTCGGAGGAAGACAATGAAGCCGTTACAGCTGTCCATCGATCAGCAGAGGTTAATGTGGCTTGTTTTCCACCAGAAGTAGATGAGGCAAATGATACTGAGACGAGCCACATTCGATTGATATTGCTGGGTCTGACGAATTAGAATTTGCAGTCGGTGAAAATTATCCGGAAAGTCAAGTGGAGTCCTCAAGAAGCCTCGAAACGCCGTCAAAAAGGTTTAAATCTCCATCTGAATTCCGCCCAGCTTCTTGGTGTAAGCGCCCCTTTAAATACTCCAGGGAACCAGTTAACTTCGAAGCTACACAATTCGAAGGCATTGTACAAGATTTGGGTAAGTATTTTTAGATTTATAATAATGAATTAAGCAAGACATTTAAACAATACTGGGGTATCCCCTGATCAAAGAACGAAGAACCAAATTGATGACTGGTAACTGACGTACGAGTGACCAGAGGAGCTAACATCGATTGTGAACACTACCGGGTAGCAGCAAAGGTTCGCACAGATTATTAAGTAGAGCGAAAATCCTACGAAACCAGACGCAGAGAAAGCTGGACATCGGAAAGCTGCAATTACCAGAGGTAGCCACAGCCTACTCAAGGAAGCTCTCGCAACTTTTGGCACAGAACCCACCCCCTCCCGATAACGATCCTGAAGCGCAGTGGAAACCCATTTCCGACTCTATAAAAACTGCCGCAACAACCGTACTTGGTTTTGAAAAACCGTTTCGCAACAAACCATGGTACGATGAAAAGTGTCGCACTGCAAATGATGAATATATCGCTGCACGTATGGCAATGCTTCAGTCAATTGCAATACGAGCTGCGACTGAGGGGTATAGGGAGAAAAGAAAGGAGGTAAACCGTCCCTTTAGGCGTAAGAAACGGCAGTGGAGAAAGCGCGAGGGTGAGAAAATTGAGACATACAAAAAGTCAAAAAACGGGTAAAGTCAAGGACGGAAATCTCATCGCAAATGCGCAGAGCATGGTGGGAATATGGAGAGATCATTTCTCTGCGCTACTGGTATCTGAGAGGTCCAATGACGATGGGACAATCGATCACAATTTGGACGACGACTTCGATTGCGCACCTCCTAACCAAGACGAGGCCAGAACAGCTATTGCCCGGCTTAATATCTACAAAGGCGCAGGAGCTTATGGATTACCGGCGGAGCTGTAATTTGGTTAGATGACTGCAAGCAACGCGATTTGAGTCTCAGTGTACTGTGTCCCATATTTAAAAATGGTGACAAGAGTCTATGTCCAACTACCGTCGAATACGCCTTTTATACATAGCATATAAGGTTCAATGAAGTATAATGTGCGGAAACCAATTATCGCTGACCCGATTGGACCATACCAATTTGGCTTAAGGCCTGGAAAATCGACAAATGACCAGATTTTCACGCTACGCCAAATCCTGGAGAAATCCACGGTAAACAAATCGACAGCCCGATACGGCAGAAACTCTACGAAGCAATGTCTGAGCTTGGTATTCCTGTAAAACTCAGACGACTTTGCAGAATGTCTTTGACCAAAACCAAATCCGCAGTGAAAGTAGGTAAGAATCTTACCGAACCTTTCGAAACCAAGCGAGGCCTCAGGCAAGGCGACACCCTATCGTGCGATCTCTTTAACATCTTAATGGAAATCATTATGAGAAATGCTGCAGTCAACATGAATAAAACCATCAGCAGCAAAAGTCACATGCTGCTCGGGTATGCTGATGATATCGATACCATTGGGCGCACAATTAGAGAAGTTACTGTTGTGTTTTCCAGGATTAAGAAAGAGTCAGCCAAACTGGGTCTGAAAGTATATGAGGACAAGACAAAATTAATGGTTTCAACGAGCAGGACCTCCACGCGATTAGACCAAAGCGTGAAGACCGAAACGGAGAATTGTGCTTGCGAATAGATGTTTTTTTGGGATAAGCAAACACTTTAGAGATAAAGCCCTCTCTCGGGTAACAAAAGTCCAACTATACCAGACTCTCATACAACCTGTCTCGCTTTATGGCGCAGAATCCTGGGTCTTATCGGAAGCAGATGAAACATCTGTGGGAGTCTTCGGGAGAAAAATACTCCGGAAGATTTATGGCCCTTTAGTGTATCGGCGACGCATGAACCATGAGCTGCATGAGCTTAATCCCGACATCGACATAGTTAAGCGGATCAAAATAACGCGATTGCGCTGGCTAGGCCATGTGAGTAGAATGGATGAAGACGAACCGTACCAAGGGTTGTCGAAATCGAACTTGAAGGAAGGCGAAAAATATGAAGACCAAGACTCCGCTGGAGGGAACGAGTTGACGAATTCCTGGGTACACGTGGTGTTACCAACTGGAGAGATAAAGCAAAAGATCCAACTGGTTGGCGAAATATGTTATTTTCGTTTTGTAAGGTCCCTGACCCCTCGGGGTTGTTCGACACCGTATAAGTAAAGTAAGGCATATCATATAGGTATCGCTCTCTCTCTCTCTACCCCCTGCGGAGCTATTTGCCCTTTTTTCGATGAAAACTTGTGTGCAATTATTATAGAGTCCAGTAACAAAAAATGAAACCCGTGGACTCGAACAATATGAATTGTAGAGATTTATCGGTGTCTTGTTTCTAAGTGGTTACCATGTGCTTCCGCAATGGAAGTTATATTTGTCACATTAATCAGACTTGGAAGTCCCGATTTTTCGCAATTCGTTACCTCGATCGAGATTTGAAGCAATCAAGAGGTTCATCCATTTGTCGGACAACAACAGTTTGGATACGTCTGATAAATATTCAAAGATTAGGCCATTTTGTGATGCAAGCAACAAACGATTTATGCAGTTTGGAAATTGGTCTCATAATCTATCAGATGATGAACAGATGAACCCTATGTTGGAGGACATGCATTGTAGCAACGTACCAGCTCGCTAAACCAGTAGCATGAATTCGCCTCAGTTAAGACAATTCTCCACCATTCGAGATGATTCTACAAAGATAAGTAACAACAACAACGACTAGAAGGTTCTTGAATTCGCTAGATATAACTTCATTTGAGTATGGTGAGTTGGTATAAATAGCGGAGGTCTTTGGAATGGAGAGTTCAGTGTGTGCTTAACCGCCGTAGAGTAAGCAACGCGATTTGATAGTAAAATATTAGACTTATTAAAGTGGTGTAAATAAAGTAAACAGTCGTACTATATAAGTAAAATAAAAGGAAGTTATACCGTTGTAATTATCGTAATTGAAAACGAACCTTGTTTTATTATTGGGAATAAAACAACGCAAAAAGGACGAATAAGGAAATTCGTAACAATATTTTAAAAGTTATAAAAAATAGGTACAAACATGTTCAATATTTAACATATTGTTTACAATAACTATACTTAAAACTAGTTTGGATAATTATTTTAAATGATTGATTAGGTCCTTTTTAAAGTTGATTGCGTTGCTTATACATTGTATATATGATGGTAAATTGTTCCAAAGACGTGTGGCAGATATGAAAAATTAAAAAGTGGAAAATTTTCGGTGTGATTATTTTTCCACGCCTAGATCGGCCCAATTGTATTCTCTCAAATAAGTAATTGGGTTCCTCGGTATAAACTATTTTGTGAAAGAGTAAAATTGAGTTGCATTTAAGAACATTGTCAAATGTCATATTATAAATCTGATACGAATATGTTGATATTCTACCATTTCGTTTTTTATTAAATATATATCTGGCAATATTATTATACGTAACTTTCAGCTTCTGGTAATCAGTACTGTTACAATTTTGATATAGTTCACAGCCATACATAAGAACTGGTAGTAAGTAACTTTTTGCAAGTAGCATTCGAAGTTGAAAGGGTGTTGCTGATATAACAGCCCATAGATTTCTTAACATACCATAAACTTTTCCCACTGTAACATTGATGTGATTAGTCCACGACAGTTGACCATTGAATGTTACACCAAGATTAACCGCAGTTTGGACAAATTAAATATGCGAATGGTTTACCCTCAGCGTCAATTCAACTGGTAAGACACTTTTCTTTCTAGAAAAGTATATACATTTCGATTTACCAGGATTTAAGCAAAGTCCATTGTTTGAGGCCCAAGTGTTTATCCTATTTATGTCTTCATTTATATTTTCAGTGCAACTGATCAAGTTTGCAATATTCGTACTAGCATACAATTGAACATCATCAGCGTACATTTGCATCTTACAATATCGTAATTCTTCGGGGAGATCATTAATATATATGCAGAACAATAGTGGCCCCAAAACGGATCCCTGTGGAACATCTCTTTTCTTTGGCAGTAATTCAAATCTCTTTTATTTGGCAGTAATTCAAATTCAATGGGATTCAAAATTTTAGTAAAAATTAATTTTCTGCATTCGCATTTGGGCTACTTTCCAGATAACCTCGGCCAGTTCAGCAATGAACAACGCGAATATTTTCACCAAGAAATGACTACAATTGAAAAAACGCTCTGAAGGAAAAGATTAAATAAAGATATTTGCAGAATATTGTTGATCACTTCAAATACAAACTAATGATGCTGAATAAAAGAAAAAGCTCAAGCAGGCCGTCGGTGGTGCAATGGTAGTGTGCGCGGCTCTTGTGCATGAGAACGTGGATTCGATCCCTGCTCTGACCACCTTCCGACGGCGGTCACCTCGCTTAGTGACGGCGACACTATCGAGTACTTAGCCATGAAAAAGCTTCTCAAAAATACCGTTCGGAACCGGTGTAAACTTGTAGGTCCCAATCAGCGAGTGTAAACTAGAACGCGCACAACTCACTGGTTTGTGAGAAGCTCTCCCTAATCCCTTCATGGGATGTACCGGGAAACCATTTATTTATTTTTATAAAAAAATTTGAGTTGAATGAACAAAACTCGCACTTCTGCAAAAATTCAGTATTAACGATAACTTCAAGAACTCAGCCAAATACTAACGAATTTGTATAAACTAGGTTGCGTTTTAAGGTGGAAACTCAATTGGGACGAACGACGAATTTTACGTTGCGAATATTTGTCGTCGAAAATAAAACACATTTGTTTATACGAGCATGCACACAATCAGTGCGTCGACCGAAGTTCGTCGTGCGTAACGAACTGTACGATAGGTTTATTTCTATTTCGTAAGCGCCTTGGAGACGTTCAACAAATTCCATCAATCGGTTGAGTGTGTGCCTGTAATCGGCTTTCATCGGCTACACGTACACGACGTCGGCCAGATTGATGAAATATCAAAAAAATTTGATATATTCTGTTGATGGGCTCCATTTATGATTGTCAATCATGACTCATTGGTAGAGAAAAATTGTGCGAGATGGACAAGGGCGCGGACGAAAAAAATTCATATTAAATTTTATTGAACGCTATGAGTGCTTACAGGCGCTGTGGAACACAAAAGTGGATGCCTACAGCAACAGGGAGGAAAAAAGAAAGCAGTATGAAACGATGACATGTCAACCGAAACCAATAAAAACAAAGAAAAAGTGTAGGAAATTGGTGTAAGGTGACCGTTTTTCTTTTTGTTATTTAAGTGTTTTAGTAAAAAAAGGTATTTTTAATTTAAGTATGGTTTTCTTTTTTGTTTAAAGCATTTATATTAAAAAAATACAATTTGTAATTACATAATTTTCTTTGAAATCGTTTTTTTTTTTTGTTAATATTTCTTCTTTTTCAATTAGTGCTTTTTAAATTTATGAAATGTGGGCACTCAGTCAGCTGCCACATGTAAACAAATATTGACTTACAAAGTAATAAATGCAAATTTGTGTATTTTGCTTGTGTTTAAAATGGACGTTAATGCAATAATCATCGAGGAAGTTGAAAAAAGTAAATGTTTGTATAATCTGGAATGTTTGTAAAGGGGTTTTCAATAAGAGCGCTACAAAAGTTTTTTTTAAATAAAACAAAACCGGTTTTAGATACCAATGAAATTCTTTATTCCTGTGAAAGTACGTTCGATGCCATTATGTCTGGAACTCGATTTCCTTTGTATGGCCACCACTGGCACGCTTGCAGAAGTCTAGACGCTGACCCCAAATTTTGACGGTTTTCAAGCATAAATCGGCCGATACTGCTGCAATTTCACGTTCGATATTCGTACGAAGTTCATCAATCGTCGCTGGCTTGTTGGCATAGACCATAGACTTGACGTAGCCCCACAGGAAATAATTTAACGGCGTCAAATCGCACGACCGAGGCGGCCAATCGACTGAGCCATTTCGTGAGATAACACGTTCACCAAACTTGGTTTCCAATAAAATGATTGTGGCATTCGCTGTGTGGGCTTGTGGCGCCGTCCTGTTGGATCCACATGTCCTCCAAGTCCATATTATCCAATTGGGGCCAAAAATATTCGGTTATCATTGATCGGTAGCGATTCGCATTCACAGTAATGTGCCGGTCTTGATCATCACGGAAGAAGTACGGCCCAATGACGCCGCCGGCCCATAAAGCGCACCAAATCGTAATTTTTTCGGGATGTGTGTGGATTGCGCATCCAATAACGCATATTTTGCTTATTGACGAAGCCATTCAGCCAGAAATGAGCCTCATCGCTGAAGATGATTTTCCGCTCTTAAAGTTGATAATAATTTCGACTCTTTGTTGGCTCGTATATCTTTCCATGGTGAAATGGCAACCCTTACTGAAGAGAAATGTCTAAAGAGCGGGGAAAAATATGGCGTCGTTTGCTGTCCCTATCGATTTACTTTTGTAGCGTCTCTGTTGAAAAACCCTTATAACCTAATTTGTGTATACAAATTGCAAATAACTTCAAATGACGTTTATTTTTGTTCGTCGTTATTGTGTTTCATACGACGAATTTACGCAACGAATTTTTACCGACAAATTCGTCGTGCTGTGCGAAATTCGTCGTTCGTCCCAATTGTGTTTGTACCTTTACTGTGTGTTTGTTTTATAGCAAATTCATAAGCAGTATGGGTTCCTTATAAAATATTCGTCTTTTATACGATGACGATACGAGTCACGACCTACGATGCTGCTACGTGACGTAGGAAGTTAAGAAAGAGGGGTAGCATAAGAGTCACGAATTGAAAACTCAGGGGTCATTTCGATATTTCTCTTTCACCTCTTTCGTGTTTTGACATGGCGGTAAAGCAACAGTATACAAAAAGTGGTGAAAAATTGTTTTGAAGCAATTTCTTAATAAATTAATGCAATACAATTGCAATTTTATCAGCCATGGCTCATTAATTTTTCAAAATGTTGAATTTTAGATTATTACGAATAGAAAAAATATAAGATTAACCGACAATACGTCACAAAGAGTCACGCATAGCTGTATACTGAGAGTCGGCGTCTGAACGCACATGAATTTACGAAGTGTTACCATAAGATAATGAACACAATGTCCCAGGGTCGGTAGTCATCGTATAAAAGACGAAATAGAGTGCAAAAGTATTGCCAAAGTTGAAAAAAAATTGGAATAAGTTGAAAAAATGTGTTTTTTGGATGGATACACTCAGATTTCTTCAGTTTTCTTTTTGACGTATATATCGTTGGAAAGGTCTAAGTTCGTTCTTTCCAAATCCTTTGAGAAACTGAACATCGGTTGATAATTACCTTAGTTACAGCTTTATAACCGCAAATGCACGAAAATCCGTGTTTTTACCCGTAAGCAGGCACGTACGCCCCGGGCTCTACCGAAATTTTTTTCTTAAGTAGTGATTTTTGAATGCTGTGCTATTTTTCAACCTAAAAATTTCACATTGACAAATCATGCGTACGGTACTGCCCGTAAGTCTAGATTGTGGCGGTGTTAGGGAAATTACACAAACGGAATCTTGTTTTACTCGAATAAAAAATAAGATCACTTCCCACATATTTTTACTTTGTTGTTTCTTGTATCACTGTGCAACGTTTCTAAGGTTTCATGTGTATAAACAAATGAAGGCAAATAAACATCAGTAACAGATTTTTCATAGAATTTGCAACCAATGGAGAAAATCTAAAGGATTAAATTCTACTAAGTGTTTCGAAATTTGCTCAGTCAAAGAGACTATAGAGTGCGAGTGAGCGAGAGATCAGCCATCATTTAAATCTTGATAGTTTTTTAACAAATTACAAAAGTGTTAGGGTTATTTCAGATGAAATGTTTATAATCATCAGATTTAAAAATGAAGCTGCCATAAATGAAGTTTGTTTCAGTCACTTTTTGTCTTTTGAGCATCGTGGTGCTGGTAACATCGGAAGTAGGATTGTTTATGATAAATCAAAAAAGTTTCGGAAAAATTGTAAAATCTTAATACAAGAATGTGCCAAAAGTTCCACGGTAAATATAAAAACTTTAAATTATGCGCTGATGCAATAAATGTCAACTAAAAACAGATCGTCAGAAATAGAATTTGTATGAACAAATTTTGAAACAATCTAAAATAAAGGCGTGCACTGAGAAAAAATTGTTTGTGCAATATTTGTGAAACATTCTTCCTAAAAAACTCTTCATTTATCCTTATAAAGATTCTTGCAAATGTCATAAATATGGTGAAAAACTTTCATAAAAATTTTACGAATTTACGAAACAAATGCAAAATTTAGCTTTCGCTAAGTATCTTGTGTGTGACCGCTACCGATGTTTGTGGAGCATCTGTACACTAAATTATTACCATTGCATTTAGAGATTTCCTGTCATACAACATGATGTATTTTTTAATATTATACAGTGCTACACAAGAAATATGCAGATATTCTCATATAACAATTCTGATTTGCTGGAGTCCATAGAGTACGGAAATACTTACAGTGTTTCTCGGTCACTTCGTTTAGTGACTTTTTAACAGCAAATTACAGTGGCTCAAAATTAAAATGAGGCACCTATTAATATTACTAATGTTCCCTATATTCTAGTGAACTAACTAACTTAAGGAAACAAATTTATATAACGTTTTAATGCTAATGCGATGAGTGTATTGAAAATATAAACAGAAGTCATTTTCATTAGTACAAAAAGTAAGAAACAAAAAAAGTAAAGTAATTCATAGTATTAGGGTCAAAGTAATACTGGGACACGAATTACAAAAAAAAATTAGAAAATAAGGTATCTTATTCAAAACTTCAATATTATGTTGGAAGGCCCGTTTGTTGTATTACCGCTTTCAAACGTTGCGGCATCAATTCAACCAGTTGTCTGCAATAGTTAGGTGATAGTTTTTCCCATGCTTCCTTAAGTGTGTTTTTGTTGTTAATGTGGTGATTTTTTAATTTTTGTTCCAAATAACTCCACACGTGCTCAATCGGGTTTAAATCCGGCGATTGTGGTGGTGTTTCGAGTACATGTGGGCAATTATAGAGCAACCAATTCCGAACATAATAAGCCTTATGCTTTGGATCATTGTCCTGGTAGAAATAGTACTCGTTGGAAAGGCCTAATTTTTCAGATATTTCTGAAAGGTTACATGGCAAAATGTTTAGGTAGTACTTGTGGTCCATAATTCCTTCAATAATATGAAGATTCCCAGGACCAGCTGCCGAAATTGCACCCCATACCATTACTGACCCTGACCCGTGCTTCACAGTCGGTCGTAAATTTCTTTCGCGCAGCTCTTCGTTCGGCTTTCTCCATACGTATGACTGACCATCTGACCGGAAAATATTAAATTTAATTTCATCAGAAAATCATTTTGCTCCAAAACGAAAAATCATTTCCTCTGAGCTCTTTTGCAAATGGTAGTCGTTTCAGCTTGTTGACTTTACTGATATGAGGCTTCTTCCTAGCTACTCGACCGTTGTATTGATGCTTTCGTAAACTATTTCTTATGGTTTCGGGATTAGCATTTTTCCCCAAAAACATTTCTGCTTCAGCCGCCAGTTTAGGTGTCCTAAGCTGTGGGCGTTTCTTTATTTGCTGTAAGGGTCAACGCTCGCCTGAATCCGAAAATATTTTTCGCTTGCTCGGTTTCCCAATGTTTTCAAAATTTTCTGAGTTTTTATATCTTTTAATAATATTAAACACTGTAGATTTTGGTCGGTTTACTATTTCCGCGATATCTTGCACAGATTTGCCAGACTTTGAGTGGGTAATTATTAATCTCCTCAGCTCTGGCGATGTTTGGGAACGACGTGGCGCCATGATGAATATTTATAACACAACTGACTGAAATATTCTATATAGAGTTCTCTTAAAAGTGCCAGTCAAAAAAAAAAAAATTTGGCACCGTTATCTAAAGCTAAACTGAAAATGGTTGTCATCTGTCCCATTATTACTTTGAGGGTCGTGATCTGTATTATTGTGAATGAATGCTTATAAATTTATTTCAATTGAATATAAGGCAGCAATTATTTCCTTAAATAATAAACACTAACGTGGCAATATGAAATCATAAAAATAAAGTCAAAATTCCGTTACCATATTTTTAAAATAATATATATTTTATTAGGTGGGTTAGTGTCCCATTAATATATTGAGCCACTATAAGTAAAACGACAATATTGCTAAAATTACAACTTCAAAAAATCATAACTTTACGCTCCTTGAACCGATTTTCCATATGTTTAAAAGATCTGAGTTTTTCCTTTTAAACTAAAATAAAGTATTGAAAATCGGCTGAAAAATTGTTGAGTTATGCTTATTTAACTAAATCAAAAACATTTTTTTTTAATTTTCACTCTCTATGACGATCATGCGGCAGAAAATTTGGTTTTTTTTAGGTTTGAAAAAAATTATATTAATGTAGGTTTTTTAAACAAAAGCAAAATGTCGAAAAGCGGTTGCAGAAGAGTAAAGTTATGATATTTTTAAACTTGTAATTTAGCAATACACAGTGCAACACAACAAAATATAACCATATACGGACACCACTACGTGATAAAAGATCAAAAAAAAAAGACCCCTGTCTCCCAGTTTTGCCCAAAGTCCTCCAGGTTTTTTTTTTGCACAAAAGTGATCATTTTCTCATGCTCATATCTTGCAAACCGTTCGGAATTTTGATTTACTCTCTGAGGAAAAGTTGTAAAGTACAAAAATTGTCAACATATAAAATCAAAAAAAGGTTCATCTTCAAGGTCGAAATCGCGAAAAACTTTAAAAAATGAGCGAAAAATCGCCCAAAATCGCCCAAAAAGCGTAGTGCTTAAAACCCGAAAGTTTTTTTAAGGAGGCCGATCCAACTTCTTGAGATATAGGCCTTTGTAGCTTGAGTATATAATCGCGTATATCTCACCCATTTCTTATCCGATCTGGTTGAGATGGATATCGTTGAGAAGACCTTTGAAAGCCCTATAAATCTGTATATAAATATGTTAATTTTTATTAACTCATTGGGGCAAATTACTAAAAAAAAGTTTTTTAACCTAACTTCTTTTAATAAAAATCTGGTTTTCTCAAAAAGCAACCGTAGTAAACTTATTTCTTCCTAGACTCAGTAAAAGACAACACTTCAAGCTTTTTTTAAGGTATAATACTCCGCATTAACCCTTCTACGACCGGATAACGTGCCTGTGGACACCATATGTTCTGAATTAGAGTCAGATTCGGACGATTCGGACGACGATTTGGATCCACAACTTAAGAGAGTGCGATCTGCAAGTCCAGGGCCATCAACATTATAAACATAATACGAATATTTTTTTATAATCAATTAGACGACCAGAAGATGTGCGCAACTTGGCAACCCTGGTAAAAGAGAACCAAAAAGTGCTAGGAGTTCACTCAAACGGATTTCTCTCTCGCGTCATATCTTGCTTATTTCATACTTTTTGCATAGTTTATGTAATTTTACTTCAACATGGTTGGAATTTGTATAGTTATATACAATAACACTATCAAAAAGCTGCTCGTGTATTAAAATATTCAATGAAGAGAGTAAGAGAGAGAGAGTAGAGAAGTACTAGGATTTCACTCGTTTTGTTTGTTGGCATTTGAGTGAAGAGGAATTTTGACTGTCTACTTGTACATCGTTTTTGATTATTACAAAGACGATTTAGAATTAGACGACCAGAAGATGTGCGCAACTTGGCAACCCTGGTAAAAGAGAACCAAAATCTGCTAGGAGTTCACAAACGCATTTCTCTCTCGCGTCATTTCTTGCTTATTTCATACTTTTTGCATAGTTTATGTAATTTTACTTCAACATGGTTGGAATTTGTATAGTTATATACAATAATACTATCAAAGAGAGTAAGAGAGAGAGTAGAGAAGTACTAGGGTTTCACTCGTTTTGTTTGTTGGCATTTGAGTGAAGAGAAATTTTGACTGTCTAGAATCTAGACTCAAGATTAATACTAAATATCCATTCTACTACTCTTTGTTACAACCCTAACTCTAAATGTCAACCCATACCACCTAAGGACTAAGATTAATAAAATCAGTAATAGTATAACAATGAAACCTCAATGTTGAAGTAAAGGAAAAACAAATGAAATTAAAAAATTTTCGGGAAATTTTTTACTTTTGCGGCTATCTAAGGGCTACCTAAACGGTGTTAAGTATCATTCCTACGAAGTTCTAGAAAGTTGTTTATTGAGATCTTAGGATCATTCTTGTAGTTGATTGTTTCCTTGAGTTTTGAGCGGTTTGCTACCTATGGACCTGAACATGGGAAAAAAGGTAAAAAAAAATTAAATTTTTTAAAGTTTGTTGCGATTTAGACTTTGAAGATGAATTTTTTTTGCCTCAGAGAGTAAATCAAAATTCCGAACGGTTTGCAAGATATGAGCTTGAGAAAATGATTACTTTTTTGCCAAAATGACACCGAGGCCCCACTTCTTTGGGGGCCCATAAAAAAAAAAATTGAAGGACTTTGGGCAAAACTGGGAGACAGGGCTCTTTTTTTTGGTCTTTTATCACGTAGTGGTGTCCGTATATGGTTATTTTGCCATGCCTAAAATAATTACACACTGTGATATTGTCATTTCACTAAATTTCCTATTACAAATTAGGACAGACGAGTGCTGAACTAGGTGAGAAACAAAGTGAACGACTTCACCCAGATATTTTAAGAATTGAACAGTGTTCCTTTGGAAAGAGTAAAAGTCAGTATGCTCTTCAACTACTACTGGTTTATGACATAACTCATTTATTTTTTTAATTGCTTTTTATGCACTTACATGTTTTAGAAACCTATTTTAATATAATTTTTTTACAAAATTAAAAAAAGCACAAGTTTCTGCCGCATGATCAACTTATGAAGTGAAGAAAATAAATATTTAAAATAAAAAAATGTTTTTGTTTTACTTAAATAACTGTAACTCTGCTATTTGTTACCCGATTTTCAATATTTTATTTTTGTTTAAAAGACAAAACTGGGATCTTTTAAACAAATGGAAAATGAACTTGAACTTGTAATTATAGCAATATTCTCATTCCACTAAATTGGCGTTACTAAACGAAGTGACCGTGAAAAACCATAAGTATCTCCGTACTCTATGGACTCCAGCAAAACAGAATTGCTGTATGAGAACATCTGCATATTTTTATCGTTCACTTTTGTATCACTGTGTTATAAATCCGAAAAATTAGTGAGGGGACCAATTTATTTCTATTTTTACAAAAAGCTTGAGTACCTGTTTCTGACACCAAATTTCGATTTAGCGCTATTTCAATAAAAAAAATACTTCTAATACGCTGAAAGAAATAGCTTCATCACATTTACGAATTCCTTCATCAATTTGGTGAAACATTTCCTCATTTTCCAACCTACGACACATTTGAATTGATGAAGAAGATTTCATCAAACTTTCATCCATATTTCATCAATAGTTTATGTTAATTCCACGTTAACGTTACATCAAGTTGATGTAAATTTTTCATCAATTTGTTGTACATTTTCCTTCGTCAACTAGATGTAAGGTTGTCATCAATTTGATGTAAGTTTGTCATTAATTTGTTGTAAATTGGTCATCATTTGGATATAAATTGTTTGTTAATCTGTAGTCAAATTCTTGGAGATATTTGTCATTGTACAAAATTCACTAGTGCAAGGTATAAGATCACATAGTAAATGCTCATAGCGTGGATATTGTTTTCTGTCCATTTTGTTATGTGGTTATTTTAAATTTTCTACCAGTTTTTTCTTTTTCTCTTTATTTTGTCAATGCTACGTGCATATTTTGAATCGATCCCACTATTTATTTCAAAATTCCCATGATGAAGATGTAAAATTAGAAAATATTCGGTGCAAAAATTCAAACCAAAAGCTTTTATAATTTTCTTTTAACATTGACCACGAATTCTTGTTTTTGAAATACAAGATTTTGGAGCAAAATAATTTGATGCAAACTTGTCGCAAATTTAATGAATGTTTTTTCACCGAGTTCATGTAAAGTTTACATAAGTAAAATGTACTTGTTTGCTCATATTTATCACATTATTTAATCAATTTAATGAAAATTATGCTTTAGTTGCATGACAACTTGTCATCAATTTGATGATTTTTTACATTAAATTGATATAATGCATTTCATTAAATTAGTAACTTGGTACTTTAATTATATTAAAAATTTTCTTCAATCCAACATTTTAATAACGCTAACTCAAAGTTCGGGGTGGCTTCAATAGTGTAGGGCATTTAGAACTCGTCTTTTTGAAAATTTGAGAGCTGTTTTTTGTTCAGTCAGTGCAACGCCATGCGGGACATAGACAAAGGTTAAAAATCGTCGATTTATATTCACAATAAATTTCAACAAAAAAGTACAAAAACAAAAGACACACGAATTAGACAAGCTTGGGTCACAACGGCACGAAAAAAATAATTCACCTGTTCTAATGCTACCACATGAAATATAATATCAACCAGAAAAGAAATCCGCTCGGAATTCGATACGTCTGCTGTTGGTGGCAACTTTGTTGAATACAGGCGTTCACAATGCTAGCAACAAATTTCTTCGAAAAAACAGCTGACTGGCAACATTGTTTACATTATAGAGCAGTATACATATTTGTGGAGTAGAAAAAAATGGAGAATGAGATGAGAGGAGAAAATGAGACACGGAGATCAGACTTGTCGCACTACTCCGAGCAAAAAGTAATAAGTGTGTGCCGTGCCTTGAGAATAAAACAAATTTTCTATCGGAAACTTTTCAAATTTTTCTATAGAAATGTTTTAAAATTTTTCTATAGAAATGTTTTCAAATGTTTCTTTAGAAATGTTTTGACATTTTTCTATAGAAATGTTTTCACATTTTGCTATAGAAGTGTTTTAAAATTTTTCTACAGAAATGTTTTAAAAATTTTCTAAGAAATGTTTTAAAATTTTTCTATAGAAATGTTTTAAAATTTTTCTAAAGAAATGTTTTCACATTTTTCTATAGAAATGTTTTAAAATTTTACTTTAGAAATGTTTAAAAATTTTTATATAGAAATGTTTTAAAATTTTTCTATAGAAATGTTTAAGATTTTTGTATAGTTTTTTTACAGTTTTTCTTTAGAAATGTTTTCAAATCTTGCTATAGAAAAGATTTCAAATTTGTCTTTAGAAATGTTTTCAAATTTTTCTTTAGAAATGTTTTAAAATTTTTCTATGAAAATGTTTTAAAATTTTTCTATAGAAAGGTTTTACAATTTTTCTATAGAAATGTTTTAAAATTTTTCTACAGGAAAGTTTTATAATTTTTCTATGGAAATGTTTTAAAATTTTTTTTATAGAAATGTTTCACAATTTGTCTATAGAAATGTTTTAACATTTTTCTATAGAAATGTTTTCAAATTTTTATATAGAAAATTTGCACAATTTTTCTATAGAAAAGTTGCCAACTTTGTGAGTTGTAAGCTTTTCCTATAGAAAGTTCTTAATTTTTCCTATAGTCCTTATACCAATAGCAGCTTATTTTCTATAATATTTCATGGCCTTGGCGGTTTCGATAAACCTGAAAATGTCAGTTTCCTCCATTTTGTTAACTTGTTTAATTTGTTTATTAATAAAATTGCCGCGAACTACATTTACTACAAACAATTACAAATTTCACATTTGCATCAGCTGATAAGTTCGAAAGCCAGCGACAGTGTTGTATTTTTGGTAATAAAAAAAATATAAATATATGTGAAATTATTGTTATTGGCTATGTTTTGTTTGAGACAAAATGTTTATATTTTCATTCATACTATCATGTTTTAAAACAAAATGCAAAGTAAAGCGCCCCTAGCGGTCAGTAGCGTTAAACTGATTCGAACCATATCCAATTTGAAGTAGAAGTAGGACCTACTTCTATAACAAATTTGAATTCCAATTTTACGAAAAGCATGAGAGGACATTATATGAAATACTGTGAGTAGGAACGAGAGGGCTTGAATTACAAAATCGTTGCTGTCATTGTGAACGCTACTTAATGAAGAGCTGATTACGGAAACGTCAAACTTTTTTTTTATACGAGGGTACTTATAGTCCCCGTTGAAGTTTTGAAGATTTGTCTCCCAGTACAGTTTCGAAAAAAAAAATATTTTTTTTTGGATAATATTGGACTCATTTGAGTCATGATGAATATAAGTATATAGAAAATAATATTTTCAAAATTTTGACAGCGCATTTTATTCACGACGTCATTTTGAAATCTTTATCATGCATATTTTGTCTTCCCCAGTTTGCTGTATTTTACATACATAAACATTCTATCAAATAGTTAATTTTTCAAAAAAATCTCGTTTGATTCGCAGGTTTGTCGTAAAATCACCTACAAATATATTTATTCTATAAGTATATAGTTGATGGCATATTTATGTAAAATACAGCATAATGGGGAAGACAAAATATGCATGATAAAGATTTCAAAATCACGTCGTGATAAAAAATGCTCCGTCAAAATTTTGAAAATATTTTTTTCTATATAATAATCATGTTCATCGTATTGTTTTTTTCGACAATGTACTAGGAATCCAAACTTCAACGGCCGGTAGGGGACTATAAGTACCCTCGCATAAAAAAATTCCCGTAATAACCTCCTTAATACGCGTCGTTTGAGATCTCCCCACATTTGAAATTGTAAAAAAAATGTTTTTCAGTACACTCTAATGTACAGCCGCCAGTTGTGTAAGCTCCGTAGACCGGCGAATAAAGTGTTTCGAACAATTATTTAAGATACAATTTAGATGAGACATTGTAAAGATATAGGGGGCTAAGACATAATTGTACTTACTATATAGAAAATTCTAAAAAAAATAATTATCACGGTTTGAAATATGAGTTCACAGAATTCGTCAAAATAATGTAAAAAAATCTTCATTCAATGATGATGAAAATATGTGATAAAACTGAATCGTTAATTAAATGACAATTTTCGTGGCATCTATGCAATTTTAAATCAATTTAATGTAGAACTATTGATGCAACTTTTTCGTTAAGCTAATGATCAAATATTTTCTCAGTGTATCGAGTCGGTTTGTGTCCATTTTACGAGAGAACTAATGAAATTTCAACTAACTTTCGCTAATGCCTAGCAATTTCATTAAAGAAAGTCATGTGAAATCACATCATAAATCATAAAAATGAGAGCACATTTCTGCAGTGGTGGTACAAGTGAACTTTTTATGCTGTATTATAATTTAATACTTCTTTATTTTTTATTTCAGCCATCATGAAATGCTGTTGTAGGCGTCCCACTGTGGCTTACATAATTGGCTTGTTCCATTCGATAATTAATATAGTGGCAGCAATATATTTTGTGATGCCTTTATACTATCTAAACCACCACGAAGATGAGATATCTATTGCAACGAGTAAGAGTTACAAAAAAAGCGAAAGCGTGAACCACACAGAAAAAAATTAATACTCAAATCAAACATGAAATTTGTCAAATAAATTACTTTTATATTTTAATTTGAGCTAATGAAGAAAATTGTCAACTCAAGTACGCAAATTGTAGATCGGTAATTAAATACACTTGAATTCAGTAAAAATTTAATCAATATTTTATATTTTCAATCAAATATATACAGGGTGATTCAGGAAGTTCCGGACAAATTTCTCCAGCGTACTCCTTGGCTCATTTCATGAAGAAAAGTCCACTAGGACCATGTCCGAAAATGCAAGGGTGTGAAATGTCAGCGGGTTCAAGGTAGTAGGGTCGGAGGGTAGTAGGGTAAAGTTGCTAACTTCTGAGCCAGTGGTCAGCTTGTTGGAAAGGTCTGTAAGAGGCCTTTCAGAATCAATAAAAAAAGTATAAAAAATGCAAATCGCCAAGATACAGAGCTCTCGGAAAAAAATGGAAATTCACATAACCTCAATTTGCTCAGCCAGATGGCAGGTAACTTATGTTTTTTTTTTCTGTTGAAAGATAGCCATGCCTCTTACCTTTCCAAAATGACCTAAATGAAGCCCAGATGTCTTAACGTTCCAAAGTTATGACCATTTTACTGAAATGCAAAAATGTTTGTTTTTGTTTCTGGAAGCGAAATAACAGCACACATTTATTTGTTTTTGTAAATTAACACGTAAGCTCTGTATCTCGACGATTTAACTTTTTTCTACTTTTTTATTGATTCTAAAAGGCCTCTTAAAGACCTTTCCAACAAGCCCAAAAACAAAAAAATCCGACCACTGGCTCAGAAGTTAGCAACTTTACCCTACTACCCTCCGACCAACAATCCGAAAATTTTGAACCCGCTGCCATTTCGCACCCTTGCATTTTCCGACATGGTCCTAGTGGACTTTTCTTCATGAAATGAACCAAGGAATATGCTGGAGAAATTTGTCCGGAACTTCCTGAATCACCCTGTATTTGTGTTGAGTTCAAATTTAATCAAAAATTATATTATTTATCTAGAGGACGAAGTTAAGTAACAATTAATGTTTTATTTGAGTTACATGCGAAATCAACTTGAGTATGAAATTAATCAGCATTTTATATATATTTTCAATTACATTAATAATCAGTATTTTGATTAAAATTTTGATTATTATGGTGTATGGTTGGGTATTTAACTATTTCGGTGCCCATAAACACATCACATCAGCACCCTTCTCCACAACCATTTAGGTTATAGGGATAAACACAACTCAACTTAATGAGAATTGTTTCAACAAATATCGGGGTTTTCAATAAGAGCGCTGCAAAAGTTTTTTTTAAATTAAACAAAACGGGTTTTAGATACAAATGAAATTCTTTATTCCTGTGCAAGTACGTTCGATGCCATTATGTATGGAACTCGATTTATTTTGCATGGCCCCACAGGCACGCTTGCAGAAGTCCAGACGCTGAACCCAATTTTCGACGGATTACAAGCATAAATCGGCTGATACTGCTGCAATTTCACGTTCGATATTCGTACGAAGTTCATCAATCGGTGCTGGCTTGTTAGCATAGACCATAGACTTGACGTAGCCCCACAGGAAATAATCTAACGGCGTCAAATCGCACGACCGAGGCGGCCAATCGACTGGGCCATTTCGTGAGATAACACGTTCACCTAACTTGGTTTCCAATAAATTGATTGTGGCATTCGCTGTGTGGCTTGTGGCGCCGTCCTGTTGGAACCACATGTCCTCCAAGTCCATATTATCCAATTGGGGCCAAAAATATTATCATTGAACGGTAGCGATTCGCATTCACAGTAATGTGCCGGTCTTGATCATCACGGAAGAAGTACGGCCCAATGACGCCGCCGGCCCATAAACCGCATCAAACCGTAATTTTTTTGGGATGCAATGATGACTCATGGATTACGTGTGGATTGCTGTCTGACCAATAACGCATATTTTGCTTATTGTCGAAGCCATTCAGCCAGAAATGAGCCTCATCGCTGAAGATGATTTTCCGATGAAAATCCGAATCATTTTCAAGTTGTTGCTCAGCCCCATTCACGAACATACGACGCTTATGGTGGTCAAGCGGCTTCAGTTCTTGCATCAATTTGATCTTGTAAGGATGTAGGTCAAGATCTTTTCGCAAAATTCGATACAACGACGTCACAGAGGCAGCAATATTCTCGACACTACGGGCACTTCTTTGTCTCACTGGCACGGGAATATTTTGTACTGTGACTGTGGATTCAAATTTTTCCACTATACGCTCAATTGTTGATCTGGTAGAATGATTATGACGACCATAAATTGGACGTAGCGCTCTTAAAGTTGAGGCCACTGATTCCAAATTTCGGTAGTAAATTTTAATAATTTCGACGCGTTGTTGGCTCGTATATCTTTCCATGATGAAATGGCAAACCTTACTGAAGAGAAATGTCAAAAGACCGGGAAAAAATATGGCGTCGTTTGCTGTCCCTACCGATTTACTTTTGTAGCGTCTCTGTTGAAAAACCCTTTACTAGTAAGCGTACATCCAAAATAATGCTTTCCTACTAAATTTGATTTAAAACCTATTGAATCAATAATTTTGTAATTTCAATTACACAAGTAATTTGTCCAAGTGAAAAATAGTAATTTTACTCATACACAGAAAAAATTATTGCCCAAAAAATATCAATGGCGACTTTGTTTAACCCTTTGATGTGAGAATTAAAGTAGTCGTGTTTGAAAATATTTTGAATATTTCGAATAGTTGCTGTATATTAAAATCCTTAACATATATTTCCATGGAAATACTTGGCAAAAATCTTCCAGCATATTTCAGGACTGAATTTTTAACATCCTTTACATTTGGTATTCATCTCAGCATCCTTTACATTTGGCATTCATCTCAGCATCGTAGGTCAAACATAAGTATTTAAAAAAATTTTAAAACTTCGATGTCCTTTGTAAATTAAAAGCGCTCTTAAAGGGAGACCGGATCACCGAATGAAAAACTGTGAACGTACTTTTAATACACGGGGGTTCCAGTTTTATGTGTGTATCCATTTGTTCATGTGTTAGATTTTATTTAAAGAAAATTGGTTAATGTTAGGGAGTTACATATAAATTTTTTTTTGTATAGTAGAACTTAGAATTATTTCTACACTAAACTAACAAAGTGAGTACAATGAAATTCAGCAACGTGTTGGCGTATATTAATGTCCTTAACATATATTTTTTGTGGATGAAATGGCTAGAAATTCTCAAGGATATTAAAGGACAAAATTTTGAAAGGACTTTTGCAAAATTGAGGAGAGTCTGCTCTTTCATTTGCTTTTTATCTCAGCATCGTAGGATGAGTAGAAATATATATAAATTTTTTTTCAGTTTAAATGTCCTTTAAAACTTTAAAGTCCTCTAAAAAGGACAAATGATGAGGGAATGATAAACTGTAAACGCAGTTTTACTCCGAAGGGGCTCTAGTTTGGCGTGTTTTAGGTCTTGCTCATGTGTTCAAAGTACTGTTGTACGGTGATGTCAATTTCAAGCCCTATCACTTCTGGTTTTACCGTTATGAGATGTTGCTTATAAGCGATATTGAGCCAGGGTGGTAAATTTTAAAACACAAACGAATATTGATATCTTATGGTATTTTTATAAATTTTTGATACTCGTACATTTCATGTGTGATATGCAGCATAAGTGTACCTTACATTTTGAACATTTTGATCAAGATGCATGGATTTTGGAGGTTCTGATATGTGCTGGAGATGCTGGTGACTGTGAATTTGATTGCATGCTTGAAAGGATTGCTGATGGACGACCTCTTTTGCGTTGGTTTACTGGCGTAATATTCGAGGCCTGTAGAAGCTCGTTTGCTATCATCAATTGAATTAAACAATGACATAAATATGTTTCGTTCTTCCGTCTTGATTTGTTAGGTCTCTTTTATACAACAACCAGCAATTGACTACTGCTGTGCTGAGGTACCAAATCTATAATACCCATCTACCACTTCTTAGAACGATGGTTGATTTTCTACAACTCTAACGAGCTGTCAATCAGGTCTACGCCACCCATATGCTTGTTATAACACTCGAAAATAGTAGGTCTAGGTATATTCATATACTTCTTTTGTTTTTAGGATACCAGCGTGTGCATTCTGAAAGTGGATTTGCTTCGAATTGTTCCTGCTGCTAAAATGGCTTTTTCCTTTAGCGCAATCATCAGGCTTATGGAAGTGAACCAATTATGGAAAAATAATTTATAATTTGAGTTTTGTGGAACATTAGAAGCTAAGTGCAACACAATATCTGATGAGATCCCTAATCCAAAATATGGACACGTTCCTTCTTCTACATAGAGAGCAAAATCGTATACGATACCTGAAACTCTAGCTTTTGTGAACATTTTGAAACCCCACTTATTGGGCTTCATTGGTAGATATTGTTTTAGATTGTGACGTCCTTTATATTTAATCATTTGTTCATCAATGCTCTGATGTTCTTCGTAGTCTATTTTGTTGCATTTCTCTTCCATTTTTTCCAGTAATGCACGTATTTTATAAAGTTTGTCGTAATTAGTTGATCCACGTTCGGGCTGTTGAGCATTATCATTTATGTGAAAAGCTTCTTTGATTTTCTCAAAGCGTAATCTTGATAAAGAATCTGCAGCAGCTGATAATCTTAAGTTTGGCATCCAAGCCACTCGTAAATTTGGAACTTGTATTACGCCTAAGTAACGAAGTACGCCAAAGAATCGTTTGATCTCGAATGGTAAACAATTTAGCACTGCGCCTTTCGTTTGCAGCGAATATAAATTTGTTTCGTTGCAAATCCTGTTTATAATTTCATCATCGAAGAACTCCCTTTTAATGGATCTTTAACTTCGCGACAAGCTGTTTCTTCTTTCCAAGCAGTTTCGCAAACGGGTAGTCCCGTGTTCCTCCATCTTAAACTCTCCAGATTGATTTTGTAAAAACTTTCAGTGACGATGTTTTCTGTATCCCTTCTTTTTCAACTTCTGCGTCAGCTTCTTGTTCAACAATTCTCGAAATCTAATTTATTTCAAAATTGTCTCCTCTTGTCTTCACCTGTAAGGGATTTCAATTGATTCAATAGAATTAAAATGTTATGTGTTATTACATTAATTGTTTCTCAATAACTCTTTCTAAATTGGAATCATATAACTCTTCTTCTTCATCATCTGAGTTATTCCAGTAGGAAATGATGATTTGTTTTATTTATGATTCTGTTAGACCTTTTGGATGCAGTTCTAAAAAATTAAATCAAAAATTATTGATACTATGGACAAATGTTGCATATAAGCAATATTGTGTTCATGAAATTTCTGACATTACTATAAAAGCTTTTTTACGGTTTAGAAACTTTATATCATTTTCTTACCTGCTATTTATAATTCACTTTTTTTTAGAACAACCTTTTCCACTTTTTTTTTGCACACGTCCGACCACTACTTCAGCTAGCTCGCAACTGAATACTTGTAAAGCTTTTAAAAATGTAACTTCCCAATAAGCACAAAGTCGGACTAGGATCCGATTCGGATCCGATTTGAGTCGACGCGTCGGATTCCGCTTACGCTGATCCGATTAGTGTCCGGTTTGAGTCCGGAACATCGGATTTCGTTTTCTCTGATCCGATTCGGTTCCGACTTGAGTTCGGAACATCGGATTTCGTTTTCTCTGTTCCTATTCGGAAGTAAGAAGTAAGAAATACTTCCAATATGCGAAAGACCGCGTTACCAAAACAATTAAATATAATGACAAAGAATGAGTCTCAGAAATGCATAAAAAAATCAATGAGTGTTCGAACTCACGGATGATGTGTTAACACCTTTTTGCTACACGGTACCTGCTCGATTTCTATGAACACATTAGTAAATGTTACATTGGAAAATAAAAAATAATAGTTTTTTTGTACACCGGGCAATGCTGAACATCAAACGACTCGCTTTGTTTGGCCATAGCAACAACAACGAAACAACCAAACACACAACATCACACATACTTTGTCCGAAGTAGCTGACGCCTACGTGTGTCACATAACCACATGTTTGCCATATCAGCAGCAATGAAACAGCCAAACACACAACATCACACATACTTTGTACGAAGTAGCTGACATATTAGTGTGTCACCATAACGTCGACTGCGCAAGCCCATGGGCTTGCAAATGAAATTTTGCGTGGCTATGTTTTATATGTCCGTTCAACAACAGCAACAGACACGTGTACATACATACATTATTATGTTAATACATACGCTATAGACACAATTTCATTTGCCTCACCCCTGCCACACCACTCTTTCATTGCTCTCTTGCTCGCTCATTTTTGTTTAACACGTCATTATTCTCTTTCGCAGTCGCAGAAAATCTGGTTTTAACAGCAGCATAAAATCTGGTTTTAGCAGCAGCATAAAATCTGGTTTTAGCAGCAGCATAAAATCTGACTTTGATAGATTTAGTCCCTATACGCCACTATAGATGTTAACACATGAATAAATGCTTAAAATGTAATTTGATTATTTTATTCTGAAATGAGAGCGGAATCAATATCGAAATGATTTCGGAACCCATCGTAATGATTCAAAATCCGACCACATTTCGCTATCGGGGCGGAATTCATTTCGCTATCGGATCCGAATTCATTTCGCTATCGGATCCGAATTCATTTCGCTATCGGGGCCGAATTCATTTCGATATCGGGTCCGAATTCACTTCGATATTGGATCCGAATTCATTTCGCTATCGGGGCCGAATTCATTTCGATATCGGGTCCGAATTCACTTCGATATTGGGCGTTTTCACATTAACCGACAACGACACCGACACGATTTTTGCAAAGTGCTTACACATTACACGACACGACACGATACCGACATGCAGTTGTTGTTTAAAAAATTTCGAACAATAAGAAAACACTGTTCATAAAAATATAAAAATATCGTCGACGACATGAGTGGAGTGTTTGCTTCTCGTCGACATATCGTCGCCGGCAACGACATAAAACCGTCGTGTCGGCAAGTGTGAAAGCATGAAAGCATATAATTGTATGAGTTTGCGCTCCCACTGATGTCGTTGCCGGTGTCGTGTCGGCTAGTGTGAAAACGCTCATTGGGTCCGAATTCATTTCGCTATCGGGTCCGAATCCATTTCGATATCGGGTCCGAATTCATTTTGCTATGAATCCGATCTCGTTTCGAGATCGGACGCAATTGAGCGTTTTCACACCAGCCGACACGACACCGGCACGACACCGATAACGACATCAGTGGGAGCGCAAACTCATACAATTATATGGTCATGCTTTCAAACTTGCCGGCACGACGGTTTTATGTCGTTGCCGGCGACGACATGTCGGCGAGAAGTAAACACCCCACTCATGTCGTCGACGACATTTTTGTATTTTTATGAACAGTGCAGACTGTTTTGTTAATGTGGGAAATTTTTTAAGTGAAATTTCAATTTAAATGGCCAAATATGAAATTGTCACAAATGTATAACGGGGTTTTCAATAAGAGCGCTACAAAAGTTTGTTTTAATAAAACAAAACTGGTTTTAGATACCAATGAATTTCTTTATTCCTGTGAAAGTACGTTCGATGCCATTATGTATGGAACTCGATTTCTTTTGCATGGCCACCACGGGCACGCTTGCAGAAGTCCAGACGCTGAACCCAATTTTCGACAGTTTTCAAGCATAAATCAGCCGATACTGCTGCAATTTCACGTTCGATATTCGTACGAAGTTCATCAATCGTCGCTGGCTTGTTGGCATAGACCAGTGACTTGACGTAGCCCCACAGGAAATAATCTAACGGCGTCAAATCGCACGACCGAGGCGGCCAATCGACTGGGTCACTTCGTGAGATAACACGTTCACCAAACTTGGTTTCCAATAAATTGATTGTGGCATTCGCTGTGTGGCTTGTGGCGCCGTCCTGTTGGAACCACATGTCCTCCAAGTCCATATTATCCAATTGGGGCCAAAAATATTCGGTTATCATTGATCGGTAGCGATTCGCATTCACAGTAATGTGCCGGTCTTGATCATCACCGAAGAAGTACGGCCCAATGACGCCGCCGGCCCATAAACCGCACCAAACCGTAATTTTTTCGGGATGCAATGATGACTCATGGATTACATGTGGATTGTTGTCTGACCAATAACGCATATTTTGCTTATTGACGAAGCCATTCAGCCAGGAAAGCATGAAAAAGTCGTAAATCTACCTTTACCACTTATTATTATAATAATTTTTTTTCTCTCAGTGTACGAATGAAATATTCATCTTAAATGAAAGGCTACTAACCCAGTTTATTGTAAAAAATTAAAAAATTCCAGTTTTTTTTTTTTTTTAATTTAATTTTTTAATTTTTAAGCCCACGAAAATGGTTAAACTGTGTTATATTTTGAAATACAACTAATTTTAAAAAAAAAACTCGTGGAATAAATATTGTTTCTGAGTCCCCAAAGATTCATATTCAACAATAAAAAAGTTATTTTTCGCAAAAAGTCGTTTTTGACATATTGCTAATTATATTACAGAAAAATGTTTCATTATTTCTTTTTTAGAAAAAATGTTTTAAAATTCAATAAAATATGTGTAATGTAAAGAATGGCCTATTTAATAGATTGTACTTTACAAATGTCTCAATTTTTCTCTATAGTCTCCCATATTTACATGAAAAAACATACTACATTCCATCAATGTAAAAGGTTTCTTAGCATTAATGACGGTCCACAAATACAAAAACTGCAGTAATGAAGGAGTTCATTTAAGTAATGTAACATTTCATAGCATCAAAGAAACTTTTCATTGCATCAATGTAAACCCATTAATGTAACCCATTCATTGATGCTATGAAGCGTTTTTCTTTCAGTGTAGAAGTCCTAATGAGGGGAAGGGAGGCATCCTTTAATGGATTTGACACCCTTTCCGATACCATTCTGAGATATTGGGGAATTATCCGGACAGTGAAATCGTTGTTGCAGGTGACTTCAATGTCTATAATTACTCCTGGTTAACCCATTCGAGCCATACAACTGCGGAGGGCCAATACGCTGAACTATTCGCCGTGCATGATGACTTAACGCAATTTGTGAATGAAACGACGTACATTCCATGTGTACAAGGGCACAACTAAAATTTACCTGACCCCTTTTTATCTTCGCACCCTGAAAAGTACGAAGTTAACACGCTTGCACCTCTTGGTAATTCCGATCACTGTACCATTTCAGCGTCCTTTTCATATTCGGCTCTTTGTCACCCTTCAAACACAGTCCCGAAGCGAACAATTTGTATCTACGAATAGGCACGTTGGGCTGAGCTCAACAACTTGCATCAGCATTTTAACTGGAAGCTTTGTTTTCTGCACAACGACATAGATGCTGCTGCTGAAATGATTGAGAAGGTAATTTTGATTGGTATGAATTCATTCATCCCGACGAAAATTATTTCGGTTAAACCATCGGAAAAAAAATCGGTGTCTGATTACACCAGACAAGAATGCTGTCAGATCCAAAGAGGAAGCGTTCAGTCGCTGGCGTTCTAACAAAACCGTTAATACTGAACTGCTACGCAAACAGGCAACATCCAAGTGTGCCAAACTACTTCGACGCGAAAAGTTTCTTCACGAACAGCGTATTCGTGCTAAAATCATTTCGTTCCCTAGAGGAGGTAAGAGTTTAGGGCCATTTTCAAGAAGAATAAAGGATAGTAACATTCACTGATTGATAAAGGTAACCTCCTGGCAGAAAGGTTTGCAAGGAACTCTTCCTTGCCGGATAGCAATCAACCACTCCCCGCGATCAATTACGTATCGTGTTCAATGCCCAAGATATTTTTTCGAACACGAGGAGTTAAAAGGGTTCTTGAGAATCTATAAAATAAATAAATAAATCCCCGGGCCGGATGGCATATCTGCACTGGCCTTGAGTAGGGGAGTCTACCCAGCGCGTTGAAAGGTTGCTAATGTCCAGCCATTCCCTAAAAAAGGTGACGCTAGTAAATCTGCTAATTACCGCCCAATTGCAATTTGGTTTGCGCTCTCGAAGTTTAGGAAGAGCACGGTTAACCACTATCTTGTGAAATATCTTGAGTCCAATAACCTTCTTAATGATAGGCAGTATGGCTTCCCTAGAATGAGATCTACTGGACCCCTGATGGCGTTCCTTTCGGAACAGTGGAGTCGATCTATTCACCGGCTTGGTGAGAGTAAGTTAGTGACTCTTGATATTTCGAAGGTCTTTGACAGAGTATGGCACGATGCAACCTTGTCAAAGCTCGCTGCTTTTGGTGTCGGTGATAACTTCACTCAATTAATATCGAGTTTTTTCAGAGGTCGCACTATACAAGTTGTTGTACATGGGGTTTCATCCGGCTATCTTTAATTGACTGCAGGTGTACCACTGGGCTTTATTCTTTCTCCTTCTCTTTTCCTCATTTTCATTGACGATCTCCTGGGTCAGACTGTGAATCCAATATACTATTTTGTGGATGACAGTAATCTCTGTCATTCTTATTCATTCGATCGTAGGCCAAGTCTTCAAGAGATTGAAGTCAAACGTCGGACGATAAATGAAATACTCGGCCGGGATCTGGTGTCCATTGTTGAATGGGGTCGAATGAATAGAGTAGATTTTAAAGCGGGTAAGACCCAATGTTGTTTGTTGTCGCATAACCGGTTTACTGACACAGGTTTGCCTTCATTGTCTATGGACGGTGTGGATATTAATGAATCAGACGCTCTTCATGTTCTGGGCATGAAAATACAATGTGAAGTCCGTTGGGCAAAACATGTATTTGAAGTGTCGAAAGATGCATTCAAGTGTCTGAGCTTTTTAAAGCGGTGAAAGACATACTTCACTTCATCTGATCCTTTCAATATCTACACCACCTACATCAGGCCAATGATGGAATATAACTCCCATATATTGGCAGGTGCTCCTAAGACATATTTGGAGCTTTTCGACCGTGTCCAGAGGAGAACGACGATTTTGATAGGGCACAGTAGGGTATCCAACTCTATTGTGGGTTGCGTGTCGCTGATCTATCGACATTTCCACGGTATGTGTTCCTCGGACATACGTCAACTTATGCCAGACGTGAGGATATTTAGCCGAAGTACGCGGCCTTCTATTAACCCTCATCCGTTTTTTATCGAGTGGCCGGTTGACCTCACTACACAGTATAGAGGAAATTCGTTCTTCAGCCGTACAGTCCGTATGTGGAATAAACTTCCGGCTAGTGTATTTCACACCAATTGTGACATAGACACTACTCCCTCTTTCCATCCTTTACTACCTCAATTTTCCTTCGTCAACACAATGCAATGCCGTATAGGGGCATCCCCTGAGTGTTGGTTTGATAAAAAACAAAAAAAAAACTACCGGCTGAGCTGTTGAAGACTGGCGGCTATCAGTTGTAAAGGTGCACGCTCATATACAAAATACCTAAAGACGAATGCATGCCCGACTATTGGAGACTGCTCATACTGTGTTCTCTTTTCAAAACAGGCGACCGTGGAAAAAGGCTTTTTATCTATCACATACAATGTCCACTCGAACGTATTGTAGTCTTTCGCCGTTTGTTGCACGCAAAGAAAAAAAACGTTTATTGTTCGGTTGCAACAACAATACTTTGATTGATTTGTATTAATTTATTAATCGCAACCGTTTATGTAGTTCTCCCAAATAAACTCATATATCGCAAATGTGTATCATGTTGTTGCAAACGAGATCTCGTTTGCATTAAACGAGTACAAAATTATATTTGTCGCAAGTTAAAAACCGTTTGCGAGAACTGAAATTAGCCATTTTTCTAATGAGTACGAAGAACGTAAATTTCTCTCATTCTCTCTTTCTGTCGACTGTATACACAGTCCACTCGTTTGACATACACACTCACACATACACATATTGCCTTGTCAATATATCTTGGATGGACAACTGGCGCGTTGTAGTTTGCTGCGCTTTTAGTTGTTATTTTAATGCAAATCGAGACGGACGTGTTCGAAGACACTGAAAAAAAGACACTGAAAAATTCCAACTTTTTTTAAAACAAACTTTATGGGTAAAACCAAAATCATAAAAATTTGAAATTTACATAAAAAAGATTTTATGGAAGCCATGAATATAAATTTTAATGTATAAGTATACTGAATAAAGTAACTACAACTCGGTTGCTGTAACTACAACTCGGTTGGTGTAACCGAAAGAACAGTTGTTGGAACCGTTTTTCGTTTATCACAAACGTATTTTCAGCTTTAAATTTTCATAACTCGTTTACTGCAAACGTTTTTCAGTTCTCGCAAACGTTTTTTTCGTTAGGATCAACTACAACTCGGTTGCTGTAACCGAGGAAACAGTTGGCGGAACCGTTTTTCGTTTCTCGCAAACGTTTTTTTTCAGCTTATGTTTCTCATAACTCGTTTGCTGCAAACATTTTGCGGTTCTCCCAAACGAAATGATGTGTATGGCTTAACAGAAGTTCGTTTCTCCCAACTACAGTCCCCAAACGAACTTCAGTTATCTGAGATTTCGTTCGGGAGGAACGAGTTTTTTCTTTCCGTGTGCTGACCTGATCGGGACTTATCAGTGTGGTTTTACGGCTGGAAAGTCAACTATCGCCCAGATATTAACACTACGACAAATGCTGAAGAGACCCCACGAAAAACAAATCTGCACCTACTACATCTGCCTTCGACAGCCCGATACGGGGAAAAGTGTATCAAGCTGTGTCGGGACTTGGCATTCCTGGTAAGCTGGCTCTCCTTGTAGAATAACACTGACCGACGCGAAATCCTCAGTAAAGATTGGTCAAGATCTTACCGAACCATTTAGTACGAGACGAGGCCTCAGGTCGGGCGACAACCTATCATGCCATCTCTCCAACATATTAATTGAGATCATCGTGAGAAAAGATGCCGTAAACTATGGGGTATCTATGGTACAGCTGATCGAAAAGGTACTAGGCCGATGATGGAGAATGAGAGAGCAACGAAGACAGGACCTAATTTTAAATAGTGTTTATTGATGCTAATGACAGCTAAATTATGTTTTATATTGTTTGTATTGAACGAAAATACGAATTCCCTTTGATTTCTGTCCGTTTTATGTCCAACGAAAGTATAAAATTGGTAAAATACCGCAGCAAATAAAACTCTATGAAATGGCCTACTACCTCGTCGTCATGAAGAGGCAACGAAGAGAGTAATGGAAACTCTTAAGTATTTATCTATGAGTAAACACGAATAAAACTATCAGCAGCAAAATGCATATGCTGCTCGCGTATGCTGATGATTTGGGCATCATGGGGCGAAATTAAGAAGGAATCAGCAAAAGGGGGTTTGGCAGTAAATTAGGACAAGACAAAATTAAAATTAATTAAGCAGAACATCCACCCGATTGGATGAAAGGGTGATCGTTGATAACCTTTACAATTTCGAGGTAGTGGCTGAATTTATTTACCTCGGATCTGCCGTCAACAGAAGCAATAACATCAGCCCAGAAATCAAACCGAGAATTGTGATTACAAACAAGTGTTATCATTTCGGATGTCTTATCGGATGCTGATGAAACATCACTGGGAGTCTTCGAGTGAAAAATGCATCGAAAAATATATGGTCCTATAATACAAAACAGTGAGTATCGACGAGGGATGAACCACGAGCTGTATAATCCGTATGTCATCATAAACGTAGTTATACGTATCAAAATGTCAGTAGAATGGATCAGAATGAACCAGTGCGAAATATATACGAAGACGTACTCTAAGGACCTCGAAAAATAGACGACCAAAACTTCGCTGGAAAGAGCAGGTGAAAGATTGCTTGCGAGAGCATGGTGTTACCAACTGGAGGATAAAGGTGAAGATCGAGCCGGTTGGAGAAACATGTCACCCTCATTTTGTAAGGCTCTTTATCTCTCAGGATTTTTGGAGGCCTCCTAAGTAAATACGTAAGGAAAGTTCTTTGGAATTTTCGTACTAGTATGTGTTGAAAGAATTCTCAATAAGTTGGGTTTTGTTTATCCCTATAAGGAGTGATGATTTACCCAAATACTTTACTTGTGGAAAAGGCAACTGATGAGATGTATTTGTGGGCATCGACATAGCGAAACTAATATCGAATTGTAATTAACAGTATAATCGTGTTGGTTATGCATTTACTATAAAATATATCTATACAAATTATTGATTAATTTCGTATTCAAGATGATTTCGCAAGTATTTTAAATAAAATATGTATTTTAAATAAAATATGTTGATTAACTTCGTACTCCAGTGGATTACGCCCATAATTGAAAAAATAAGTAAATTATTGATTAACTTTGTACTCAACACAATTACACATTTAATCGAAAATAATTTAAAGGATTGATTAACTTTATACTTAGGCTGATTACAAATTTAACAAATTTTCTTAATTAGCTAAAATCCAAATATAAAAGTAATTGAGGTGGCAAATTTGATGTTTGATTTGAGTATTCGTTTGTTTCTGTGTTACTGAAGTAGTTGACTCAATTAAAATAAAATTGGATTATATTTTGGCATTTAAACAAAATTTTAATTGATATGTTTTGACAAATAATTTTCATTCAGTCTTATTAAATTAAATTTTTCGTCCACTCATCTCCGGTATAGTACTTTATGTGAAATTTAATACCAACAGTAGAGTATTCGCCATTGCATTCGTGCGCAGACTTTATTTGTGCAAAACTTGTCGTTAAAAGCGAATAACTTTTGTATTCATAAAGTAGATTTCAATCGCATTTTAGCGATAATATTAGCACAAGAAAATTATCGATAAATCGATAATTCATTACGCTGAGCAAAGTTTTTTAAATTAAATTTATCTCAACGGCTACAAGTATTTGGTCAATTATATTTGCACGAGAAAGTTGTGAACTATATGGGTGCTGCGTCTGCTAACAAGTGGCAGTGAGTGAATTCTAATGAATGAATTCCAATGAGTGCGTCGCAAAATCAGGCACTTTTAAAATGCTATATCTATAATGGCCAGTTTTTAAGTGAGTATTTAACTATCGGATTACTTAATCTTAATTCTAAGTTAATTAGAGGTTAACTTTGCATTTTGTTTTTCAGTGGTGAGTTAATTTAAGTCACCATATTGTCAACCCTTGTATTCTTATTGGAAAAAACGTGTGTTGGATAAATACCAATACAACAAAGGGGAACAAACAAAATGGAATTATGTAAAATAAGAAATAGATGCATAAAATCGAAGTCATTTTAACAAAAATGTGTAAAAAATTATATAGGCGGAACAATTTAACGATCTAGACTCAACTTATGTGTACAAATATGCAAATCTGAAACATGTATTTTATACAATCTTCATTTCTCACTTTGACAGTCAGTAATTTGATTGTCAAAATAAAATGGTTCTGACTATAAGTTAACCAACCAAAATTGGGTGGTTAAATCATAGTTAAACAATGACTAAAAAACACAAATCGATGTTTAACCACAATTTAACTAAGCCACGAAGATCAACACTGACTGAAAAACTGGCCATAAGTTTTGCCCTAGAGGTGGGCACGGGGCGTGCTTTATGCTGTGTCATGATGTGCCACGCGTGTGCACGATGTGTTCGTGCAGGAAATTTGAATTTCGTGTTTGTGCAGAGGCAAAAAATATCGTCCGTGTATAGTGATTCCAAGCAGAGCTCAGATTTACTCGATTTTACTCGCGAGTGAATAATACTCGCGAAGAAGAGTACTTGAAGAGTACGAGTGTTACAAAAAGTTTACTCTCCACTCGTTTGTTTTAGGTGGGAGTACTCGCGAGTACTCCTTTTTAAAAATGAAGAGTTGGAGTAAAAATCTTGGAAATAGAGTGAGAGTTTACTCTTAAGAGTGAAATCGAGTGGAAAAATATAAACTGTTTGTTTTTGATGGCTTGTGTGCGTGTGTGTGTGTGTAGTAGTAAATATAGTAAAGCAAATGGTTTTTGGTGTTGCTATGGACTGAGGTGTGGAGTGGTGACTGTTGTGTAAGGAGGGGACTGAGGAGGGGAGCATTTTATTCTTTGGCTTTAGTTTTGTTTTTGACAATTAGTGTGTGAATGTGTGTGTGTGTGTAGTAGCAAGTATAGTAACTCAAACGATTGTTGGTGTTACTATGGACTGATGTGGGGAGAGACGACTTACGAGGGAGTACTGGGAGGCCAAGAAGAGAAAAGCAGCAGAATGTATTGTAACTTACAATTTACTTCAATTTACAATTACTTCAATTAATATAAAGCAAAAGTTAAGAAGGTAAATTTTTTTAAAAATTTTAACGTTTTTATGTTAGTGGAAAAAATATTTTTCTCTAGATTAATTTTATCGAGGCGGGAGTCTTGCAGTACGACCATTATGCAATGGTGGTTATGCAAAACAGTTGGCGAGCCACAACTATATGAACTACTTCAAGTTATACTCTGTGTCCCGGCTACACAAGTCTCCGTAGAACGAACATTTAGCGCATTGGCATTAATAGTGACATCAAGACGTATCAGCCTTAAAAAAGAAACACTCGACAATATTTTGATACTAAAATTAAATAATGAACTACTTAAAAATATAAAATATTATAAAATCACATCACTGCATTTTACACATACATATACTCTTTTCATTTCCATCCTTATTTTATTACTCATGTAATAAATAAATTTAATAAACAATAATAAATAATAAACAAAATCACCGGTCCCTTACAATACAATACATTCTGCTGCTTTTCTCTTATTGGCCTCCCAGTCCTCCCTGGTCAGGCACCTCTCCCCACCTCAGTCCATAGCAACACCATCAACCGTTTGAGTTACTATACTTGCTACTACACACACGCACACACAAATCGGCAAAAACAAACAGTTTATATTTTTCCACTGGATGAGAAAGACTGAAAGAGTACTCGGCAAGAGTATAATCTGCTCGATTTCGAGCGTATTTTACTCGCACTTGAAATCGAGCAAAGCATATGCGCTCTTATTCGAGTGGCATAGAAAAATAGAGTATACTCGTTCTTTTTTTTCACTCGCAGGAGTACTCGCTCTCGAATTCGAACGAGTTTCACTCTCTACTCGAATTCGAGCGAAGATTTCGGAGCTATGATTCCAAGTCGAGGGTTCAAGGTAATAAAAAATTTCAATGCAAAGAGGCAAACATTTTTGCAAATTGAGGTCGGTGAGACAATAGTGGGTTATGCATGCTGGAGAAAAATGAAGAACTATGTTGTCCCTGTTACGCGTCCTATTGTTGGTAAACACATTTCTCTAAATATAGTATACACTTTTACCTAATGTTTTCGTGCGTGTTTGCAATTACTAAGTTCGTGCACGTGCATGTCGTGCGTTTGCCAAAATTTAGTCCTTCGTGCCTGTATGTGATTGTTAATACAGGGTGGGCCAAATAAGACCTACCAATGTAAAGTAAGTATAACTCTTGTAATAATATATTTTTTTATTAATTTTTTTTTTTAAATACATTTCATGGAAATTTAGATGGACTATGTATGAAATATGACATCAGACAAATGTCCACCATTTTGCTCGATACAAACAGTGGCTCTTTTAAGTGCGTTTTCCATAACACCACGAAATGTTTCTGGTTGCAGGCTCTGTATTCCGTCTCGAATATTCTGCATCAGCTATGTATATAATTGTCTCTGGGTTATTGACATACACTTTGTCTTTTAAATGTCCCCATAAAAAAGTCGGGCGCAGTTAAATCTGGCGAACGAGGTGGCCAAGGGAAATCAGAATTTTTTGAAATCAAACGTTCGCCAAAAATTTCTCGCAACAAATCCATAGTTTGCCTTGCAGTGTTGGCAGTCGCTCCATCTTGTTGGAACCACAAATTAGGGTGCTGCTTCACCATTGGCCGCAAAAAGTTTTTAATCATTGTTTTGTAAGAAGCCCCGGAAATCGTTTCTGGCGTTCCATTCTCATTCTCGAAAAAATATGGACCGATAACTTTATCGGCCATAACACCACACCAAACAGGGCATCTGGATGGATGTAACTGATGCTGGTGTGTTGCCCTTGGAATATACAGTTTTGCTTATTGACATAACCGTTAAAATGGACATAACCGTATAATCTTACTGATCTTTGACAAGATTAAAAAAAATTCGATAATTTTAACACGTTGTTGTGTTTTGTATCTATCCATTATAAATTTCCAAGACAATTGTAACCTGCACAAAAAAACACAATTATATTAGAAAATAAAAAAGTTATTCGAGTTTAACATTGGTATGTCTTATTTTACCCACCCTGTATCATCTTCGTGCTTCGTACCAAGAAAATTAGGCATGCGCTCATCTCTAGTTGGCACAGCTTGAATTTGTTACCTTAACAGTGAAATAGTCGATTTCATCTGAGGTAAAAATTGCTGTTCGAAATTAATCATGGTAAAATAAGTAAGGTAGACGCACTAGTAATTGTTACAACAAACACACGCATTTTGTTTTTGTTTGGTGTCCATAATCTGTCAAATTTCCTTCATGTGTGTATCTACTGTAAAAGTAAACAAAAAAGTACACAAACAAAATGCATGCGAATTTGACATAAGAGAAACACCTAAGCAAGAACAATTTTGAAATCAGCTGTTCTAACGAGTTTTTTTTACTTATTTTACCATGAAATAAATCTTGTGTGGGCACACATGAGCGCGAGCTCTCAAATCTTCGAGAGCCGAAGCTAAACAGCCAGTGTTGCCAGATTGACATTTTTAGGGCAATTCTAGCACTTTTTTTGGTTTGCTGCACTTTTGTTTCGATAAAATCTGTGGTCACAAGTCATAACAGCCTAAGTCGATTCTAAAATTTTTGAGGAAGTTTAACCCTCTGGGACTGACGTGGTAGTCTGACAGACACCACGAATCACACAACAGTCGATTGTGCCGTTATTTTTTCAGCATTGACTTTCGCGTTCTCAGTACCTTCCTATTACGCTTTGAGGCAAGCGTTAGTGTGTTGGAAGAAATCGTTGCGTGTGCACGCGTCGGAGTAAGAGGAAAAGTGTCTGCCAGACAACCACGTCAGTGTTAAGGTATGTGTCTGAGAGACAACCACCTCAGTATATTTGTTATACTCTCGTAGTGTCTCCTAGACAACACATCAGTAAAATTGTTATACTCTCGTAGTGTCTCCTAGACAATACGTCAGTAAAATTGTTTTGCTGTGTTCTATTTCTTGTTTGTTTTTTTTAGATGGATCACTTAAATATTAACCAAAGGCCTAGCGGTTCTAAGAGAACCTCGTCTGGAACTTTCATTTAAACTCCTAAAATGGTGTTAGACCTGGAACACTGGCAAAATTAGTATACATATGTCGAGTATTATGCTCATAAAAGTGAAGTTTGTATTTGAATTTACACAGGTAGGTTTTAAAGAGTTACGGTATATGTACAAAATGAAACTAGGAAAATATAAGCCATCGACATGGTGTCTGGTGTACTACCACGTCAGTAGAATAGTGAAAATTAAGTCTCGTCTAAGCCACTTTGTGGAACCTGAAAGAAAACGTTGTAACTTTTTATTGAACCGTTAAATTTTTTTAATTTTTTTTTAACTGATTGGCTTAATTGTGAACTTTAAAAATATAAAAAAATTTTTAAAAACACTACAAAATTTAATTTTTTTTTATGTGTCAATAAAAACCTTTTTAATATAAAAATTGTTATTGGAATAAAAATATATTGTAATTAATAACTTTCTAAACCCCTAAAGCAAAAACAAAAACCATTGTGGTAGGCATACAACATGAATCTTAAGAAATGTAAGCCTTCGAAATGGTGTCTGGTGTACTACCACGTCAGCAAAATTGTGAAAACTAAGTCACGTCAGTCCCAGAAGGTTAATATCTCTACTGGAAATCAGGAGTCGGAGTTTTTGTGATAGCTTTGTTACAGATAACAAGGAAACGAATTCTTTTACTTACTTCTTAACAAAAAAAGTGTTGCTTATTTAAGCACGGTGACTTCTCAAATTTTTTTTCAATTTTGTCCTAACTCGAGTTAGGCTGTTATGGTTTGTGACCACAGAAATATGCTAAATGCTTTTTCGCACTTTTTTGGGCAAAATTTTCGAACTTTTGATAATTTAGGCCTTCTTTTTAGCATTTTTTGTCGATAAGTTGAATTTTCTGGAATGTATGGACATAAACTAATGTTTATTTGCAATAAAGAATTATAACATAACTAGAATTATCTAGGGCTTGGAAGTCAAATATGTATGTGAAATTCGTAATTGCAAAACGTGTTGGTCTAGACATTTTGTAAGCAATTTCATAAAGTAATAAGGGGAATAAAATATACGTCAACCCCGAGTAGACATGCTGGCCTTCCACAGATTTTAGCACCTGCAGGTACATATCTTTATGATGAATATCCTCCATCTGCTGGAGGCATTACAGAAGTTCCAGTTTAAATACAACTGCCAAACAATGGATAAGCGATAGTAACAAGACCGGCCAAAAGGACGCACAGTCCACAACTATTTTGTAGACCTTAAATGTAGTATAGGTGATGAAGTCTGTGATGGTTGTGAAAGAGAAATGTGGTGCAATTAAATATCTAGATATCAATGGTAGTCATTTAAAGTATGAGGCATCGGAGAATGTCAGCAAATTGTGTCATGAATCTACGATAAAACGCAATCACTGGTCCTTAGCCGGTGAGTTACATAAAGAGGTTTTGTCATTCATTTCCGCCAGTTGGCCGTAACGGAAACACTTTCTTTGCAACATACGTACAACGAGAACTTTCGCTGTGGCCACAATTCCGTTGGCAGAATTCCTAATACTCATATCAATAACCCAAATACAACTTCTGAATCATGTGAAATATTGCCCAGATTTAAAGTTCGCGCTTGACTTTAGTGCTGACCAGCCTTGGGTGGAATATGAAATGAGTAAATTTAATGAAAATTTTCAATGAATTTTGAACCTAAATTACCTTACTTCCGATGTATTTTCATGGTCAATGAAAATGTTTAATAAAAAATAAGTGATTTCCTTTTGTAAAAAAGAAGAGATATTTTCTTTAGATCTTCATCTGTAGAAATTGGCAAATTTAGTAAACAGTCATTAACTTGAAAATTACTAACTTAAAAATTATACAAAAATTTACGCCTCAAAAATAGGCAAAGTTGCAAATAACAGCTAGTATACGGGTGATTCAGGAAGTTCCGGACAAATTTCTACAGCGTATTCCTTGGCTCATTTCATGAAGAAAAATGTCCACTAGGACCATGTCCGAAAATGCAAGGGTGCGAAATGGCAGCGGGTTCAAAATTTTCAGATTGTCGGTCGGAGGGTAGTAGGGTAAAGTTGCTAACTTCTGAGAAATTTGTCCGGAACTTCCTGAATCACCCTGTATAAAAATTCTGAGGTAATATTCCGAACATAGAATTTCCTATACTTTTTGGTACTACTGCCCATAAAACAAAGAAAACGTCATGTTGTCGATGCCAGTACGTGATATTGTACAACATTTATAGGCAGTATTACCAACATTTTTCTTTGTATTCTTTTAAACCGCCTTTTAACGGACAGAAACGATAACCATACAAAACAAACGATAAGTAAATTATGATTTTTATCGAAAATGATGGTGCTGCAATTTTTGATTTTTTTGTTTTAGCATTTTTGTTTTTTTTTAGCAAATTGCACATTTTGTAGCTCGTGTTTTTTTGACAGCTTCTGGCAACACTAATGCCAGCTAAGGTGCATTTCACACAAGCCATCCTCGCGGCCACGGAGATCGCAGAGCAATTAATTCTCAGTACCGTGCCAAATAACGAGTTCGATACTAAGAAGCCTCCATTTCTCTCTTCGATGCAAAGACTTCGATGCCTCTTCATGATGACGAGGCAGTAGCAGGGGGATTCTAGGGCACAGCTGATCGAAAAGGTACTAGGCCGATGATAGAGAATGAGAGAGCAAAGAAGACAGGAACTAATTTTAAATAGTGTTTATTGATGCTAATGACAGCTACATAAATTATGTTTTATATTGTTTGTATTGAACGAAAATACGAATTCCCTTTGATTTCTGTCCGTTTTCGGAATTATGGGGCTCCAAAGTTCGGATATACGGGAAGATATTATGTTGAATGAGCCACCTTAAGCGATCTATGTGAGCTCTAATACATTTTTGATATAAACGAAATCAAAATAAAGAAAACAAAATTAAATAAAATTTTTCGATAACTCGTTTAGTTATCGAGATATCCTATGTTGAAATTTTAAAAGTTATCGAATATTTTTTAAATTCTGTTTTGCGAGTTTGACATGCTTGCTGTAAAATCACCTAGCATAATTGTAAGGTCTGGTAGAGGAGATTAAAAAACCATTTTCAACATATTCAGTAGACTCAAAATTCTAAATTTGGCCAAATTATCCTTATTACTTATATATCCTAATTAGTCGCAGCCGACTTGAAAAGTTAGTACAGATTAACAAACTAAAACTTTGCCCTTTTTAAATATGTACACAGTTTCATAGCCGTTGAACAAAATAACCAAAATATTTTTAAAAATGTTTATAATATTTACCATTTCTTCTTTTTAGTTTAGTGTTGGTGATTTTTTTTTAATTTTATAATTTGAGTCGTAAAAGCTGACAACACTGATTATACCATCTATTATTTACCATTGTTTGGTTTTACAATTCTTTTGTAAGATCAAATAAATGGTTGTCCAAAAAAAGAGGAAACTATTTGCTTTTTAGTGTACACATTGAGCAAATTTATATTTGAAGGAAATAATTTTGTTTGACCAAAATCAGCAGTTTTGTTGTTTGCCACACAAAAATATTTTGTGGTCAGACTGGGGCCAAGAAATATTTGACACTTTTCGTCAAATATTTGCCCAATCTGACCGTACCTTTAGTTTGCTGCATGGTCTGTAATCTGTATGTCTTCCTTGGTCTCGCATTCTACATCATTTCCCTAGAACATTTTCGATCAGCTGTGCCATAGAAACCCTTGAACATTTCAATACACAAGCAGCTTTTTGATAGTGTTACTGTATATAACCAGGGGGTTTCTATGGCACAGCTGATCGGAAAGCCAGTAGGGGAATGATGTAGAATGAGAGACCAAAGAAGACATACAGATTATAGACCAAGCTAAATTATTTTTGCATCGAACGAAAATGGGCATTCCCTTTTATTTCAGTCCGTATTATGCCAACCACATAAAACATAATTTAGCTGTCATTAGTATCAATCAAACGCTTTTAAACTTAGTTTGCTGCATGGTCTAGAATATGTATGTCTTCTTTGGTCTTTCATTCTACATCGTTTCCCTAGTACCTTTTAGATCAGCTGTGCCATAGAAACCCCCTGGAAATAATCAAGCATAAAACAACTATGGCATAGAGAAGAAAATTTACTCATGGATTGGAATGCCAACAAAGAAAACGAGCGAAGCGCGTCGTTTCTCTGCTCTCTCTCTTACTCTGTTTGTTGAATATTTCAATACACGAGCAGTTTCTGAAGATGTTATTGTATCCAGCTATAGAAATTCCAAAAATATTTAAATAAAATTACATAAAGTATGTAAAAAGTATGAAATAATCAAGTTATGAGGCGGGAAAGAAATGCGTTTGAGTGAATCGCGTCGCCTTTTTTGGTTCTCTTCTAATAGGGTTGCCAAATTGCGACGGGTTTTTCTTCTCTGCTTGTACATCCTTCTTGAATCAATATATGACGCGAGATAGAAATACCACCTACCACTGTTTGGTTCTTTTTTACGAGGGTTGTCAAATTGCGCACATCTTCTGGTCGTCTGCTTCTTGATCGTCTTTGGGTATCCATGACACAGCTGATCGACTATGTAGTAGGAAAATGAAAGAAAACAAGGTAGTTAAGCGAGAGAGCGATAACCAACTAGAAGCAAACCATGCAACAAACTAAGATTAAATAGTGTTTTGATTGATACTAATGTCAGCTAAATTATGTTTTATGTGGGTTGCATCGAACGAAAAGGCGCAGTTCCTTTTATTTCTGTCCGTTTTATATCCAACCAAAGACAAAAAAAAAACAAAAGCAACTTGAACGCCCTACTACCTCGTCGTCATCGACAGTATTAATAGAGAGGGATATGAACTCTTGTCGATTTCTCTATGATTAAAGCATGCACATTCAAAACGCTTTTGCGCCTCCTGTTACAATGGACGATATTTGTAAAATGCCCCAATAAAGCCGCTATTTTTGGAATTTCATGGATGGGGGCGTTTTGGAACTCAAAAGCTGCGTATTAAAGATCTGATTACTGGAACGTCACACTTGCTCTTATATCAGGGTAGTTATAGTCCCAAACTTGCCGTTGAAGTTTCGATACCGAGTGAATGTTGGCAAAGAAATAATAATTTTTGTGGTCAATATGTGAATTAAAAGATGTGTCATGATGAGCACAAATAGAAAAATATATTTTGAGAATTTTGACAGAGTATTTTTTTTTCTATCAAGGCAGCATTTTGGAATCTTAATCAATCATACTTTTTCTTCGCAAATTCTAACTAAAATTTTAAATTTACATTATTTGGTATTTTACATGCATATACTAACAAATATGTGAAATATACATATGTAATTAAAATTGAATTCGTGAAATACATTGAGAAATACGCTTAAAATCGGTGAGAAATATTCTTGGTCAAGACTTCAAAATGAGGCCGTGAAAGGAATGGTGTTGTCAACAATTTTGAATATATATTTTCCTACTTGTGTTTCTACTTATGTTTGAGCCCCATATTGACCGAAAAGAAAAAAAATGTTTGCCTCGTATAAAACAAAGAGTGAGACCTTTCAAGACCCCCCACATCCACCTTATAGAATTAAATTTTTTCAGTTTCAGAGTAATAGCTAACAAATCTTCGCTTGTAATCTATTGAAAAACGGTACATACACATTTTCACTTCTTTCAGTTGTCCTACAAATGGCGTGTTACATTGGCGTAACCTCTTGTTTTGTGGGCATTTGTCTTGGCGCTTTAATGGCTAGAGGTGTTTACGTGGTTGGTTATGAATATCGTTGAAATAATGCCTACAATATTATATTTTACAATTTCATTTGAATATTTAAGAAACGTTACAAGTTGATGACACCCTACGTGCATTTTGGCTTAGTGGGTTTGCTCGGCAGTGGTCTGGTGTATGTATTTATAATAGGTGGCCTTATTTGGCACCTAGTTCCTTTATCCATACTTTTCAATTTTCTTACAGACGCCATTTGGACGGAAGGTAAGTAATAATTTCATTATACTGTGTGTTTCAATAAAAAGTGTTAACCATACAACTTAATTTGGCATTTGTCAAATTCCACACTTTTTCCTCAGTAAATATGTGGCTGTGAGATGTTGCTGCTACGGCAAAAGCTTTATAGAATATGAATTTTTCAATTTATATATTTTCAAGGTTTTTAATTTTGTTAATATTTCGTGAATCGGTTGGAAATGTTGCAAATAAGTATAGATACGTAAAATGGAAAAATATTTAAATTATATTTGAAAACTGTGACTGCTTTGATGAAAATTTATAACTTTTAGTGTGTAACAGGAATTGAAAAGGAACATTTAAAAAATTGAAAACATAAATTACACTGTTGTAGTTTTGACATGAAATTTTTTTATCAGCGTTCTAGTAAAGTTTATCTGTTAGAGGGAAGCCTACTAAGTTGATCTGTACCCTTGAAATGTCTGTATCACGTAAAATTTACGAAAACTCGGCTTTTACCAATTCTCCGATTTTCCTGCACTTTTTTTTTTGAAAAAAAAGATTTTTTCACTTTTTTCAACATAACTTCTAGGGCCTCCAAATTTTTTACTCACAATATTTGGCAAAATTGTAGCCATGGTAAAGCTGGACAACTTTTGTGAACATATTAATACAATCCAAATATGTCGAGTCCCCCTAAATAGTTCATAAGTACCACTTTGTATCTTAAAAATAGTCATTTGTATGTATACGATATGTTCATTACTCGAGAACGGCGTGCCCGATTTTGTTCGAATAAATTTAGGAACATTTTGAATTACAGTAACTTTAATTTATTTCTAAACTATTTCTCATTGTAATCAACAGTTTCGCAAGTATAAAAAAAAAGAATATTAAAAAAGAAGAAACATAAGAAACGGTAAAATGTGCAAAGTTTTATTAGTTTATCATAAAGTCACATGCCCTGTGAAAAAAATGAGACATGGATCGTAAAGATCGATGGACTCGTTTCGCTCTTATTCACAATTTAGTGAAGGTATCTCATTTTGTCAGGAATTGTTATTTTTTGTTTAGGTGGCATATGATAATACAATTCTTGACGAAATAAAAAAAAGTGAAAAAATCTTTTTTTCAAAAAAAGTGCAGGAAAATCTGAGAATTGCTAAAAATCGATTTTTTCAAAAATTTTACGAGATACAGACATTTGAGGGGTACCGGTCAGCTCAAAAGGCTTTCCCTTAACAGATACAATTTACTACACTGAACGGAAAGGGATCGTCACAGGTATGAAAATGTTCATCACCCCAACAACTTTTGTCATCGAAAGTTAGCTAATGTACAGTTTCATTCCCGCTATGAAAATGTGTTCATCAACTGCAAATTGTTCGTTACTGTGGTGAAAGTATGCTTGTTGCTGCAATGAATTAGCTTCATTATTGCAACGAATTTGTTTCGTTGCTGCAATGAATTTGTTTCATTGCTGCTATGAATTTGTTTCATTGTTGCAACGAATGAGTATCGTTCTTGCAATGAATTTATTTCATTCCATGCAATGAATTTGTTTCATTACAGCAATGAATTCGCTTCGTTGCTACAATGAATTTGCTTCATTGCTGCTATGAATTTGTTTTATTGGTGCAACGAATTTGAGTCATTGTTGCAATGAATTTGTTTCATTACTACAATGATTTTGTTTCATTGCTGCAATGAATGTTTTGAAATGTGTTTCAAATTATTTATTGACAATTGTACATAAATACACTGTTAGTATTACATTGCAGGTGTTTTAATAAAAAAAATGAATTTTTACTTCGAAAATGATCTCAATTATATAAATATGTATATTAAATTCTTTCCATGTTGAAACATTCGTCTGGAGAAGATTGTTGATAGTCGAGGGGTTGAGTATTGTTGTGGACGTCTCATTCAGGTCCTACAATTAAAAGTAAACATGAGGAATTTATGATTGAGATTTCTAATTAAGATATTTACATATCTATCTATGTCTGTACTTACCATGAACATAAGCTCTACTCCCCTATGCTCTACGCCTTTAACATAGAACCGCATCATTGGTTTCTTAAATCATGCAATTGTTGTTGTGTTGAGGATTCTGTCATACAATTGTAGCGCCAAATCTCCCTCCCAGTATGCACTGTGATCGCGCTGTACGCATTTTCTGCATCTCCCCTTTTATTTATTTTAACACAATTTGTTAAAATTTCGATTGGATTCATTTCATTGTAGGTTAAAATATATTTTAATGATCGTCTTACTTGAAACACTTTGTTTCTTTGACTTCGTCGGTGCCATTTTGAAGTCAATGAATACAAGTACAACGTCCAAATACAAATAGAACGAAACAAGCGAGACAAAAAAAAACGAATATATTGTTGCGATTTGTACCGTCTCGCGTATCCACACCAGTGTTGCTAGAGGCCGACCAAAAAATTATGCCAAATGTTCTCAAAAATTGTGCCGTTTGCAAAATCATTATGCTAAAATTGACTTTTTAGCCTTTTTTGTAATTCGGAGTCCAAATTAGTTACAGACCCTCCAAGAAATGAGTGCAGCTGTTGTACGTTAAATTTCAAAAAATTCATTTATATATTTGTTTGCGATCAATTGTTGTTAACAATTTCTTCCAATCGTCTTAGAATAGAATTTCCCAAATTTTGGATAATTTCTTTTGGAATCAGTTTCACTTATCCTAGAGAAGAGTGATCAAATCGTCTCTACTTCGAAATTTTCTTTGTCTGATATTATTCGCACTGAACCCGGAGAAAATAGGAGAAACCCCCGTAAGACCGCCCAAAGATGAAGGTGCCGGAACGCCTTTTTAATTTAAAAAGTTCCCCGCCCAAAAACTGTATCAACTTCTGCAGTCGCAGATGCCAAAACCGTTAGAGTGTCTGAGGACTCTCAACATGGAATGATAGCCGAACCGGAGGAAACACCAATTTATTAGGAAATAGACGGTGGTGACATGGCTTTTCAATTCGATGGCTATTAGATATTCTACTTTAAGTAACGTGTTGTATTCTTGTTTCGAAGTGATATTTTTGTCGAAAATTACTTTTTCTTTTGATATGAAATTTTAGAACTTAAATGTCATATTTTTTTACCTTGTTTTGGGAACAAAATAAAATCCCATATATTGCTTTCAACGCCATCTAGAAAATTACCCATTAGACTAAAAGTTTCCCAACACTTGTGCTTCATCTATTAGTTCACTTTATCTATGATACCTACCAATCCGGCGCCATCTAGAAAATTTGCCTTTACTTTCAAATCCACCACTTATCTTTCACCATCTATGGTTTTTTATTTATCTATGGTGAGTACCAGGCAAATATACCGATAAATATTCTGTAAAAATTGATTTTTCAGATAAATTAAAAGGAGAAAATTTCAATACGAATAATTGTGCCGTTTGCAAAAAAATTGTGCTAAAAAACTGCACTAAAATTAAAAAGATTGGAAAAATGTTGAGAAAATTGTGCTAAACGGCATTTGGCATAATTTTTCAAAAAACAAGTGCCAAAATCAAAAAAATTGTGCCAAAACGGCACAAATTATGCCAACATGGTAACACTGATCCACACACACAAATGTTCAGTTACATATTTCGGGGTAGTTGTTATCGATGTGTCACTTTATTTGCTGTCATGTTACTCCTTGTATTCTGTTTATTTATCTATTTGATTTAAGAAACTCAATTTACACATATGATTACTGCAAACACATAAATTCAAACAATTCATTTTTGACAATATAATAATCATTTAAGTATAACCAAATAGTATTTTTTAACAAATTTATTTAAAATATTCCCGCGGTGAAATATGTTTGCGGCTGTTGCAAAGGAACTGATGTAAGATGCGTACGTGACCCAGCATTCACGCTCACCATATTCTCTTGCTGGCCTCTTTTTTACGCTCGCACATTTTTTCGTCTCTTTCTCTCTTTATCTTCAGGAAAATTAGTTTCGTTGAAATAACGAAATTGTTTCGTCAACTACTTAATGTTGACAAATCCCCAAAATACATAAATAATAAAAATAAACTATAAAAAGTAAGAGATAAACCAAATATCAGTAGTATAAATATCATGCCTTTACTGTTTGTTTAATTTTTAACCCACTGTTCTACAAAATTCAAATTAAATAAAATTGTTGCAGGACTGAAAAGTAAATGAAAAATTGTCAAAGAAATCATGTATGAAAATTTTCGTTGAAGCGACTACCAAATTGTCGGATATACAACACTTTTCACTATAGCAACGTAAAAACATTACGAAAATGTTTCATTCGTGCGACGAAACATTTTCTTTCAGCGTAGAGCGCTGACAAATTTGTCGACTACAACAGTGTTATTTATCATTTACAAAAATATTCCTGACCTTGTAAGCTCATATCGCTACCTCAAAATACGGATGTAGTATGTAGCAAAATTAAACTTTTCAGGAGACGGTTTTAAATGTTTAACATCATATATCTTCAAAGTGGCCCTATGGATTCTCTCGAGTTTTTGGTTAAATATAATCTGAATATGGGAATTTCCACAGAAAGGTCAACCTTTTGTCACATCACGTCACTATCGATAATTACTTATATTTTAGGACCAGTTATATTGATTGTCTTCTTTTCTTTTACTAAATATGTAGTTACTTACATTCTGTATTTAGGAAAAGAATAAAAAACAATCGAACCACATGGTCCTAAAATATAACGAATTAACTACGGTGACGTGATGTGACATAGGGTGGCACTTTCTCTGGAAATGCTCATATTTTACTTTTATCAGCCTAAGTCAAATGTACTGTAATTATAATTAAAAGGGCGTTATTAGCCTTTTTGGATCAGAATACATTTGTCGTATGTGGCATTTTGTCACAAGAAGTTATTTTGAGTGAACATACGACAAAAGCCTACTGGAAGTACATAAATTAATAAAGGAACATTTCGCATTTTTGTGACAACATTTTAAGGAAACTATCAAAAAAAGACGATTAATTAACTATGGAAAATTATTACAACAAAAAAAGTATTTATTCAACGAAAAATAAAATTAAAAACAAAAAGTCCATAGTTTTTTAATATGTATGAGAAAAATATAATCTATACCACTAGTTCTTCACAAAAATTCCGATAGCACATCATGCTTTCAAATCAATTTCTTTGGGTTTTAATATTGGTAATTGTGTTTCAAAGAGGTTATCGGGTATATCCATTATGCGTCACAAATTTTCTTTGTAACAGTCTTACAAATCAATTCATCTTTACCATGCGTCAATTTATAGCATTTAAAATTCATCGTTTCTGCTTTTAACGAAAAATTTTGAAAACCATTTCTATCCATTTCTATAATTCAAAGCTTAATTTTTTGTATGCAGCATTTCTTAATATACGTACCAGTGCCATTTGACTTGGAATTTCTAAATTTTTTAACTGTTGCTCAATGACACTGTGTACACCGTCCACTCCTGAATCTGTAAGTGTCCTGGTTCCGAAAATTTTTGTATTACCCCTCTTATACGGCTTCGGTGTATGATTTAATTATTTGATTTCGATTTTGCGAAACGCAAGAATCACTCCACAAAATTATTTTCTTTAGTTTCGGGTGGTCGTTCATTTCCGCCTCTTCCAGCAAAACACTCATTTCGTAGAGCACAGTACGTTAGTTTTTCACCATTGAGCTTTATGAGAGTTCCTGCCAAATTGTAAATGTAAAGTTTGCGCTTTTAATAGCAATATTCGAAGACATTTGCGCCTACATCGATTTTCTGTTTTCGCTTTGTTCCACATACTTAGTATAAATGAGTGCAGTGGAATTTGTATGACGTCCAACAATTGTATTTTCAATAACAAAAATCATAATTTTGCATTAAAAAATGTTGTATGTTCATTTTTGGTGCAAATACGACAAAATACATGCTCAGGACGATACAATTTTGTGACGTACGACAAAATGCATGCTGAATATCTCGGAAGTTAAAAGGTGTGGGAAGACAGTGGTAATACGACTAGAAAGAGCATGCGAAGTTTATTATGAATGTATGTATATTAATCTCAAAACCGAAAAATTTCACATACGACATCCGCATTTTGAGGTAGCGATATGTTTACTAAAACTATCAAAATCGGTCATAAGCTCCAAATTGAAAAATTTATTTAGTTTGTAACTGCGCAGTTGGAGTCTGTTTCTTACACTGTCAAGCGAAGCAGTTGATTTTTTTAGGACTGCTGTTGCTGCCAGCAGCCAGTTGTTGTTTATACTTACTTTGCTTTTGCTTATCTTACCTACAGTGTAGTTTTCGCGGGTGGAAAGCAGCAATACAGCAAAGTTTGAAAATATATCCGGGCTATGTATCATGAGGTCGGCTGCATTACACATATTAAATTAATAAACAGATATATAAATTAATAAAATTTTAACATATTTCTACAACTGATTCTATCCTTTGCTTTTTATCGCCAGTTGGTACAACCAAGGATACGAAGGGATTCTTCGATCTGGTCTTTCCATCCGAGACTTGGTCGTCGTCTTTTCCTGCTTCCATCAGGTACGTTTTCGAAAACCTTTCCCGCTGGCTGATCTTCATCTAATCTGATAACACGGCCTAAACAACGCAATTGGCCTAATTTGATTCGCCTAGCTATGTCCACTTCAGAATACAAATTATATAGTTCTTGGTTCTTGGACCATATATTTTAAGGAGAATTTTTCTCTCGCACAATCCCAGGTGTTTTTCATCCGCTTGCAACATGACCCAAGTTTCAGACCCATATGCCAGGATAGGTAAAATGAGAGTCTGGTATAGCTGGAAATTTTAGTTTAGCGATTTTTTCTTTAAATAAAAGTGATGCCCTATTCAAAACATCCATAGGTTAGTTAAAGCTTTCTATGGAAGTGAAAAAATTTTAATTAAAAATCTTCCATACGATTGGAAGCCCGTAAAAATTGGTTATTTTTGCGATTGGATTATAAATACAGATAACCACATTTTTTGAAACCGAAGTGGTCATAACGAAACCCGATGGCGAAGATTTATCGAACCGCAGAATATGGAAGGAACTGAAACGCATTCTGGCCAGGCAACTGAAGTGCTAAAATGTATAATTTGTGTAGAGGATCCGTGAAACGTTCTATTGCAGCCGTGTAAATATTTTAAACTTTGTTCCCACTGTTTATGAAAAGCTAAGTCCCACTATAACAATTCTGCTTTAATTTGCCCATATTGCAGACAAACTATAGTTGCATCAAATTTGAAAATATGAATATTTGAAAAAAAATTTTAAAAATCAGACTTTTTTACATAATGCAGAGTGTCATAATGGGCATGGACATTAAGACATTTGTGAAAGTGACATAATGTCCGTTGACGAAAATGTGTCCATCAACTGCAAATTGTTCATCACTGTGATGAAGGTATGTTGTTGCTGCAATGAATTTGATTCATTATTGTAATGAATCAATGAATTGGTACTGTTGTTGCAACGAATTAGTATCGTTATTGAAATGCAATTTATTCATTGCTGCAATGAATTTGTTTCATTACAACATTGTAGTTGGTTCAATGCTGCAATAAATTTGTTTCATTTCTGCTATGAATTTGTTTCATTGCGGCTATAAACTTATTATATTGCCGCTATGATTTTGTTTAATTGCTGCAATGAATGTTCTGCAGTGTGTTTGAAATTATTGTTAATTGTATATCAGTACACTGTTAGTATTGCATTACAGGTGTTTTGATAAACATTTTTTGAATTTTTATTTCGAAAATGGTCTTAACTTGCTAAATATATTATATACATTCCACTCGTCTGGAGACAGATTATGGTAGTTGAATGTTATTGTCTCCGTTGTATTCAGGTCCTGCAATTAAAAACAAATATGAGGATTTTATTAAGATTTATATTTAAGATATTTACATATCTATTTATATCTGTACTTATCATGAACATAAGCTCTACTCCCCTATGTGGTTCAGCACAGCAATTGATCCATGTTCAAAACTTCCATTAACCCAGAACCTCTTTATTGTTTTCTTAAATTAAATTTGTTAAACTTTCGATTGGATTCATTTCATTGTACGTTAAATTGTTATTTTTTATGTTCGTCTTACTTGAAACACTTTGTTTCTTTGACTTCTTCGTGTTCATTTATTTCGAATCCAAATGCCAATGCAACGAAACAATCACGACCGAATTATGGTTAAAACATAAAAACACCAACATTTTGTTGCGGTTTGTACCGTCACGCTCATACTCACACGCAAATGTTCTGCTACATATTTCGGGGTAGTTTTTCTGCTATCGATGCGTCACTTTGTTTGCTGGCGAGTTGCTCCTTGCATTCTCCAAGTTGCAAACAGATAAAATCACACAATACATATATTTGTAGAACTAATTAGTCTGTTTTAACAAAGTTATTTACATTATTCCGGCGGAGAAATATGTCTACCACTTTCGGTTGTTGCAAAGGAACTGATTTAAGATGTGTACGCAGTGGCATTATATTTTTTTCAAACAAATCTGTACATTTTTGAAAAAAGAAACTTTTTTTCTGAAAAAAAAACTGTTTTTACGCAATATTAAAGTAAAGTTGACCTTTCCTATTATTATGATTGTCAATTTTAGTATAGGCTTGAGGTCGTAGGTATGGAAAAAAGAAAACGAAGTTCTATAAATTTCCTTTTATCATAATTTATTTAGTTTCCAATATTTCGATCAACTTCGTTGATCTTTTTCAAGGATCTAATATAAGAAAAACATTAGTGAAAACAGTAAACACTAAATTTTTCTTTCAAGTACAATATTGTCTGTTAGAGATTATTGAGTAGGAAATGACAATAATATTTATGCATATAATAACAAAGGTAACAAAAAGTATACGACTAGTCTTGACTAGCAAGCTTTTGTCAACTAATTTGATTTTTCCGCCTAAATTTGTCAATTATATGTCTTTAAACTGGTGCACATTGGTCCGTATCGCACATATGGTTGAGTCTTTTCTCAGATGGAACGCCAATAATACGTAGCATTTCCTGAAAGGGACGTCGTGAGTAAATCTTCTCTTCAGTTAAAATGTTCACTTCGTTAAAGTTTGGCTTGTGTCCAGTTAACGTACAGTGGGCTGCGAGTGCTGTCTTTTGCTCTAAAGGCTTATAATGTGCCCTTTGGTCCGATTTATGTGATGAAATTCTCGCCTTCAGTTTATTCATCGTAGTACCAACATATACCTTCTGGCATATGTCGGCTTTGCATCCGTAGCACTTGATTTCGTACCCCATATTTGGCTTGTCATCCGTATCGATTCCCGATTTAAAAAAAAATGGTGTCCCATAACATCCCATGAAGGGATTGGGGAGAGCTTCTCACAATCAGTGAGATGTGCGCTTTCTAGTTTTGCACTCACTGATTGGGACCTACAGTTTTACACCGGTTCCGAACGGTATGTTGAGAAGCATTTTCATGGCTAAATACTCGATAGTGTCGCCGATTTAGTCCTAGTGGTCCCGATTTACTAAATGGGCTAACCCTAATAAAATGGCGATTTAGGGTAAAGTTAGACTTTGGAGCTAAATGGTATTTCTCTCTCTCATAAATGTTTGAATGTTTGATTCTTTCCGAGAGTCCTGGCGCATACGTTATGGATTTATACATCTTCTCCATTTTCGTCTTATCCTTTGGTGTTAGTGGTTTCAAATCTGTTCGCATTAGCAAGTCGTCAATCGTGTTGAGGGGAAAACTGTTAATTTATAAAATCGTTTCGTACCTTCTCCTTATTTTCTCCATGAAATTCCACATCGCTTATTTTCACCACTCTGGTAACGAAATTCTTGGCCGTATTAAATATTAAGTGTGTTTTTTTCCCCCGCTAAAGTTAATTATAGCTTAATTTGTACGTGACAGCTAAGCCATATTAAGTGGCATTTCAGTTTCCCACTTAAATTCCGACTTGAGCAATGACAATGTTACCACATGTTAAATTTCAAGAAATGGCAACAAAAAGTTATCTTAGATAAATTTTGTTGTCATTTCTTGCGAATGAAAATGTTATCAAGGTGGGACTCAAAAGCAGAAATTTCCAAAATGGCGTACACATTTTAAGATCATTAAAGTTATTTTGTTTAATGAAAAACTACGTATACTATTATATCTCTAAATTTGATGGATAGACTTTTATTTCCGATAGAAAACAAAATTGGAACTGCATTGTTCACAACAACGCTCGGTAAATGTTATACATATTGATCATGGTAGAATTATCTACAAGGTATAGTCTTTTAAACAGGTGATGCCATTTTTTCCATGCAATTTTTCGTTTCACGTCTCAAAATTTTATGAATTTTGTTTTTATATTTTTTGTATTCTTGTATTGTTAGTATATATTTGTGTAGAGTTTGACAACTGAAACGAATTAACAATGTCTGTTGTTGCTGCTTAGAATTACAACAACATCTGCTGCTACCATATGCTTATTGACACTGGCTACAAACGTGTTGCCGTATCGCATTTTTTCTTCACCCATTACAGCAAAGTTGCCACATTGCGTAGTATTAAGTGTGGATCGTTTTATTTGGAAAGTCGTAAGTGGTGATAGCTTAATGGAATAAAAAACAGCCTTATTGTCTCTCTAGAATGCTTAGAATAATAATTTATTAGTCGTCCTGACGCTGTAGGCTTTTGATAACAGTCAACTTTTAAATTTCCGTCTTCTCTTATAACTATGCAATCAACGTATGAAAATTGTTGGCCCCTTTCCTCTTCAACTATAAATTGAAGTTGTCGATTGAAAGAATTTCCCAATGATTACAAATATATCGTCCACATATTTAGTTCTAATTTTCGGTCTCCTCGGTGATGTATTGAGCGTCGTGTCAAGTAATCCGTCCATTATAATGTCCGCCATTATCGGTGACGCTGGAGAACCCATAGGCATGCCCTTTCTCTATTCATAAAATCTGTCCTCATATCTGTCCTCATAACGTGTATCCTTATTACAAAACGACAGTAATTCCATAAAAATACCCTGTGGTGTAGTCGTGTAATCCGCAATTTTACTCCATTCTTCCTCTATGGTCCTTAATGCCAATAATAATGCGCCTCGTGGGCGCGTCAATTAAGATTTCGCTGAATAATTTATCCACTAGTTTGTTATTTTTGTCCGGTACACTTGGCGTCGGATCTCTCCTCAGTCGTATATACGTGCATATATCGCCCAGAATAATCTGCATCTTCCCATCTTCATCTTATATTCATCCTGTGATATCGCAACTGTCTTTACCCTCTGTCAGCGCTCATGATGTGAATATCATTATTTTCCCCCAAATATTGTCTCGTGCGACCCATTGTGTCTAAATAAATCTTATCCCTCATGTCCAATTTTGGTTTGTGGCTATGCGAATAATCGCCCAATTGAAAATCGCCCAAAACGAAAAATGAACAATGACCCAAAATTTTTGGGTGTTTTTTCATTAAGAAAAAATACCCATAAAAAGAGGTAAAATCGCCCAAAAATTTAAGAACATTCGCCCAAAAATATAAATCCAATTTATGAACAAACGCCCACTATTTTGTGGTGATTGTTCATAATGATAAATCGCCCAAGACTGTAGCGAACAACCGCCCAATTAAGTAAAAACACAACTGGAAGAAAACGATTTTTGTATTTTTGTTATATATTTGAAAACACTTGCATGGAATCTTTGACTTCTTCACGACAAGTAGGACAGGTATAATTATTTTGGCCATCCGCAACACTTAAGGCCTTTTACATGATAATACAGTTACAACAGTTAACTTAAGAACAAAAATGACTTGTTCAACAAAAATAAGATAAGTGAACAATCGGCCAAAAAAAATATTTTGGGCGAATTTACATTTTTAAAAATTTGGGCGTTCATTCATCATGAACAAACACCCAAAAAATCAAAAATACCAAAACGCCCAAACATGATGAACAATCGCCCAATTTTTTTTCCCATATTTTTTGGGCGATTGTTTATTTTTGGGTTTTGGGCGATTTTCACGATCAAACCAACGAACTTCGTTCTTGAAATCTCCAGCTCTTCTTTGTTACAAATTGTCTGTATTCACTCTTCCCCTTCGGCGATGCATTTGAATAAAGGAAATATTGTCATTGTATTTGGCAATGCATACTTGGGTCCGTCCGAGAGGTTACTCTCTTTATATCGATACGATACGTTTCATTCAAACTTTTCTCTCTCACGTCATTTCTTGATTGTTTTATAATTTTTATGTTATATACAAATTATCAAAAACCGCATTGCGATAAAATTTTACAAAATCTGTTTTTAACAGAAAAAAGCTGGAAATCTGTTTAACAGCTAAAAAATCTGTGAAAAACAGATAAATCTGTTAATATAATACCGCGGTGTGTACTTAACCTAGCACTCATGCTCACCATTTTCTCTTGCTGGCCACTTTTCTACGCTCACTCAATTTTTTGACTGCTTTTCTCTCTTTATCTTAAAAAAAAATAGTTTCCTTGCAATAACGAAATTGTTTCGTCAACTACAAATGTTTTGATAATAATAAAATAACTATAAAAAGTAAGAGATAAACCAAATATCAATAGTTTAAATCTCATGTACTTACTTTTTTTTAAATTTTTAACCCATTTTTCTACCAAATTCAAATTAAATAAAATTGTTGCACTAATGAAAAGTAGTTGTTGCTACAACGAAATGAGAAATTTTCAAAGAAATCATGTATGAAATTTTTCGTTGCAGCGACTACCAAATTGTCGGATATACAAGACTTTTTATTGTAGCATGGAAAAAACATTAACGAAAATGTTTCATCCATGCGACGAAGCGTTATTCTTTCAGTGCACATATTTTAAAGGGACACAACGCCCTGACTCTATCAGCGGAGAAGTTTCACATGATCTGCCCCACTAGTTTCGGCTTGTAGTGGAAACACTGAAGGCGCTTGCGAGCAGTTGGGCGACATTCTTCCTTTACATTCACTAACCAAATTTTATCGCGAAGGAGAGTGATTAGTGTCTTAGCACCAACGTGGCAGTATTTTATGAAAGACAGTTTTACATTTTTCACGAATCTTTATCATAGAACGGTGACTAAACGAGATGACCTTCGCGGGAGAAATACAAGGTTGTCAGTGTGGGGATTGAATCCAAATTCTTTTGTACAAGAGACTCTCTCATTGACAAGAGCACCACCGACGGTAACACATTTTTATATATGTGAAAAACATTTAAGTGGCCTTCGGTGGCCTTCCTGGGTTCGAACCCTGCTCTGACCACCTTAAAAATTCTTTCGGCAGCGGTCACCCCGCATAGTGACGGCGACAAGCACACCTCAGCGATTGTGAGAAGCTCTCCCCTGTCCTTGCATGGGATGTAATAGGAAACCATTTATTTACTTATAAAAACATGTAGCCCGTTTTTTATGCCATTTTAATGTACAAATTTCGAAAATGTCACCCCTTTTGGAAATTTGTTGATGCTTTTTCCTTTCCTAAAATTGGAATCGCTGCAACTGAGTACTTGCAGCAGCAGCAAATTCTGTGAAAATCCATTGATTCGCTTGACTGCGTAAGCAATAGCCATATGAGCAGTTAGATGAAGCAAACGTTATGCAGGTATTCGAAAACGCAATTTATTATTTTGCTTGAAGCCAGGCAATTCTCATATCTCACAAACTAGTATCCATTTCGATGTGAAATTGTACAGATTACAAGCTGGCCGTCGGTGGAGCAATTCCTAAAGTAATGTTCGGATTATTAAAATGTAATAGATATTTGTCGGGTAGTGGCCAAGCTATGTTCAGTAGAATTGGGAAGTTCATAAACTATATAGTTCATTTTGGGTGATCAGACTTCACGCTCACGAACATAGTGCACATGTTCGATACGGCGAGTATGTTCGTGTAAGTTATGTCCGGGTACCTTAAATGAAAGAGTTACCGAATTAGTGAACGAGTTCGACACAAGACTAATGTTCAGGTATATCGCAAAATTTCGTCGTTTACGAGATTTCATTTCAATAAACAGATGATTTTTGCACGGCAAAACATACGATGATTGGTGGGTTGGTATCTCTCGAAAACTTCGAAATCGCTATATACCAGATTCAGACATTTGTGTTTAAAGAAACCCTGTTGTAACGCAGACATACCAATTTCAAGGACCGTAGCTTCTACACTTTTAAGCCGATTTTAATCACGGCTACGAATCTACTTAATATCTTGCCTGTTGCAAAGATATTTGGAGTAAAAAGTGTAAAATACCCAGTTTTAATGCCGGTTTTTTTTAAATAAACTTTTTATCGGAAGATCCCATAGTTATGAGCAACATTCACATTTCCCATTTCAAACCAAGAAACATTCGTCTTTATATTGATATAATTCTTTATTATATTGAGATAATGTCATATTTATTAATTAATACATATTATTTTAATTCTTTCAAAGGTTTACAACTCCTGGTATGGTTGCCTATCTTCAATCTACACGAAGAATGGAAAGCCGAAGCCAATCGAACTCAGAGACTACATCAAATGGATGACCCAATTTCAAATCGTTCTTATCACGATGTTTATGGTGCGGTCCAGACACCAGTCGTCGCTCCTGAAGTTGTCTGAAATATTTCTATTATTTAAAAAGGATACAGAGATTATAAAATGGAAATATAAATTAAAAAGGAAATAATATATAGGATCATGTTATCCTTATAACTTAAATAACAATTTGACTTCTGACAATTTGTCTGTCGTTTTTTTCACGAAATTGTAGTTTTCCTTGTCTAAAAGTCGAAATATATTGAAAACACGTGCAACAAACAAAGAATTGTGCGAATAAACGTACAAATAGTCTATATAAACGCTTGGCAAAATAAAGCCCTGTTTCCACTACGGCCACGAACAGCTGTTTGTGTTTATATGTGTTTTTTTTTTTGCGGTGCGAAAAGCTTAACATGTGTGTGTGGTTTTGGTTTATGCTGATAAACAGCTGTTTTTAATAGCGATGTGCAATTTATGGTGTTGCCATTAATAGGTATGGGTGGGTTTCGATTGCAAAAATAAACGAATTTATAGTGAACGCTATATTCGATAAAAGTGTGATAAATTTGAAGATCTTTCTAAATGTTTCATTTATTCTTCACAAATTTAGTAATTTATGTACATGTTTTTGTAACACCGAAATACCGGTATTGGGTGTTTCCTAATACCGGTATTGCGGTATTGGATTTTTGTACGGGATCCCGGTTTCGGTGATACCGGTATTGCAATCCCTACATATGACCAAGTCCGTGTATTTTTCAAAAAGCCGTCATTTGTCGCACAGTGTTATTGGAGATATAGTTGGATATGACAACATTTCCATTTGGCGACAGCTGATGGAATAGTGTAAACTTGTGGAGAACGGTTTACCGAATAAATTTAGATCCGTTAAAGCTCATTCGCACTGGAAAACAAATTTGCTCGTTTTCATATCAAAAGACAGATCAAAAACTAATGTGTTCACATTTGGTTGTTTTCCGGATTTGGTTAAAAGCTATGGCACATTGAAGAGATTGTGTTACTACGACAACAAACACAACAATAGATATTTTGATTTGTCTGGTACATGGTACAATAATATCTACATGGTAATAGCAGTATGCGTTGTTGTAGTTGTAGGCAGCAACAACAGGCATTTTTTTGTTCTATTCGCTTCAGTTGTCAAACTTTACACGAATGCCTATCAACATCACAAGAATACAAAAACTAAATACATGTGAGTTTGACAGCTGAAGCGAAATATCCCATGAACAAAATTAAATCAGCTGTTCAAACGAATTTACCATGTACATATTATTGTACAATGGCCTGGTCCAAGAGCAATACTAAAGAGCCTCCATTACTCTCTTCGCTTCCTCTTCATAACGACGAGGTAGTAGGCCATTTCATCGAGTTCGAGCATAGAGAAATACTTAAGAGTTTCCATTACTCTCTTCGTTGCCTTTTCATCACGACGAGGTAGTAGGCCATTTCATAGAGTTTTATTTGATGCAGTATTTTACCAATTTTACACTTTCGTTGGACATGAAACGGACAGAAATCAAAGGGAATGCGTATTTTCTTTTAATACAAACAACATAAAACATAATTTAGCTGTCATTAGCATCAATAAACACTATTTAAAATTAGTTCCTGTCTTCTTTTCTCTCTCATTCTCCATCATCGGCCTAGTACCTTTTCGATCAGCTGTGCCATAGAATCCCCCTGGTTCGAGTTGCTTTGGTAATTTACTCTTTGGTTGGCATAATACGGACAGAAATAAAAGGGAATGCGTATTTTCGTTCGATGCAAACATAATTTAGCTGTAATTAGTACCAATCAAACACGTTTAACCCTTCTGCACGCCTTGGGTCAATTTGACCCAATTTTGATTTTCAAACGCAAAAGTTTTCCCTTTAGTTATAAGATATGAACGTGAAACTTTAATTTATCCATTACAGGGAGGAAAATTATGCTTTTAAAAGAAAATAATAACATTTTAATTTTTCCTCCCCCCTCCACATGTCAAAAGACGATTTACACGCATTTAATATCCTTTGGGTCAATATGACCCAACTAGCGATATTGTAAGTTTAATCCCACTTTACCATTTCTTTCCCATTGAATATCATTGAATTGAGTTCAGCATCATTCAGAATCGTCAATCAATCATTTTTTAAGTCAAATAATCAATAATATCGCTTTCATTGAATATTTTTTCATTCAAAATTGTATTATTCTCCAACTGTGGGTGGGATTTGGAGAATCCCGCAAAGGAATCTTTTGAAATTTGTTTTATGATGATATGGCAACGCATTGACACAAACACATTGTACACAAAAGAGTTCATTCAAATTGCAATTCGGTGATTCCCCGTTTTGTATATGAAAAAAAAAAATATTTCGCTATGATGATGCTAGAACTTTTGTCTCATTAGAATATTTTCTTTCAATGAGTTCAGTTTAATTTTTGGTGATCAGCGTGCATACATATATTTTTTTTGTAATTCATCATAATTGACTATTTTTACAAAATGGCGCAAAGAAGAAAAGTAAGTATTGTAAAATAAAATTTCTAATATATGATTGTTCCATAATGAAATTGCTTCAGATTCTTAGTGATCTTCAGTTGCAACAAATAATGAATGACGAAGATGATGACATTTTTGATGATAGTGATGAAGACGAAATTTTTTCACCTGACAGCGATGCAGAAGACGAATCATATTCATCGTCAAATAATGCATTGAAAGCGTGGAGGTGGAAGACGCAGTAGAAATAGTTCACAGCACTTCAGTTACATATTTATCTAAGGACAAGAGTGTAGTTTGGAAATAACAGCCACCACTTCAAACAGGCAGGTTACCAAAAAATCTAATTTTATTGAATAAGCCTGGACCTACCAAAAGAGCAACATCTATGGTTACAGATATAAAGTCTTCGTTCGATTTGTTTATATCACCAAATGTAAAAAATATTGTGATTCAAATGACAAATCAAAAAGGTGTAGAATTATATGGAAATAATTGGCAAAACATTGATATGATAGAGCTTGATGCATATGTTGGATTACAAATAATGGCAGGAGTTTATGAATCTCATGGAGAAAATCTCACTAGCTTGTGGAATGAAAAAAACGGAAGACCTATTTTTCGAGCAACAATGAGTCTCAAGCGATTTGCGAGCATATCAAAGTGCCTACGGTTTGACAGCTCTGAAGATAGAGAAGAAAGAAGAATTCGTGACACACTTGCACCGATAAGAAACGTTTGGGACAAGTGGAGTAATCAGCTCAAAGTTTTTTACAATCCACATGAAAATGTTACTGTAGATGAACAATTAGTTCCATTTCGAGGTCGGTGCAGATTTAGGCAATATATTCCATCAAAGCCCGCCAGATATGGCATAAAAATTTCTGCACTTTGCGATTCCGCAACTAAATATGGCTGGAATATGGAAGTGTACACAGGCAGAGCAAGAAATACACAGCCAGAAAAAAATCAAGGTGAGACTTTTGTACTTCGTATTACATTTATTATATTTCCATATTTTTAATTTAGGTGAGAGAGTGGTGCTAACATTATCAGACCCTCTCCCAAAGGGATGCACAATTACATGTGATAATTTGTTTACTACATACACTCTTGTCATTCAACTACTTTGTCGGTATATTACATTAGTTGGCACTGTCCGTAAAAATAAAACTTTTTTGCCACCAAAAATTCTGGATATGAAAAAAAAGCTGGTATTGCACTCTGATTTTTTGTTTTCAAATGATATAACTATAGCATCCTATGTTCAAAAAGAAATAAATACGTTCTCCTCTTAAGTTATCTTCATCATTCAGCCGATGTAAGACACGCTGAAAAAAACCTAAAAAATACATCATTACATCCAAACGAAAGCTGGAGTTGATGCGCGTGACCAACTAGTTGCTAATTACACATGTAAGCGCATGACTAAGCGATGGCCTGTTGCATTATTTTCAAATATGATAGATGTTTCAGCAAATAACTCCTTCATCATATGGACTGATATGAATCCTGCCTGGAATTTCAATAAAAACTTCAGACGCAGGCTTTATCTAGTAGAACTTGCAGATCAGCTAATAAATGAGCATATTTTGCGAAGAAAGGTTTTGCTACATGGACCATCAGGAAGAAATCTTGTTAATAATATTCAACAACAAAATGATCTCACAGGTGCCTCGCAATGTTCTAAACAAAATACTACAAATACACCATTGTCCAGTAATTTACCAAATAAACGACAGCGGTGTATCCTTTGTCAACATGGAAGGAATTCAAATAAGTATTCCACTAAATGTGATTCGTGTAAAAAATTTATTTGCAAAGAGCACATGGTCACATTGTGTATAAATTGTCACAAAAATTCTTAAATTTGTATACATTAGTATTAAAAATATAATTATTATTTTTTTATTTTTCAAAACAAAAAAAGGCTGAATTTAAAATTTAATTTAATTTCATATATATTTTTTTTAAATAATTGCTCAGGATGGGCTTATTTATTTTAAGTTTCATTATTTTTTATTATACTAAATAAAAAAACAACACAACAAATAAATTTCCTATATTAAATATGAAATTTTGCTTACATTTTAATATTGGGTCATATTGACCCAAAGGATCATAGCAAGGGCACATATTCAAGGGATGCAGAAGGGTTAAAGTTAACTTCCTGCATGGTCTGTAATCTGTATCTCGTTTCTGTAGTCCTCACATGAAACATGTGAATTGAAAAAAACGCTAGGAATCGGTATAAAAAATCGGTTCTCACATGTGACTGTTTCCACAACATTTGTTTTGCGAAAACCTTTTTTTGTATGCTTATTGGAAGAATGTGAGAAAAACTGTTTCTAACAAGTAGGGAGTCGAAAAATTTAAAATTTGAAATGTCAAAAATACTCAAATTAAATCGGTGCGAGATTTTAATATTGTTTCTACAAGAAGGATTTTTACAAAATTAAGAATTTATATTTTAAGCGGAGAAGACAGGAATTATATACTTTTTGTTATGTATTTCACTTAATTTGTCCAAAATATTACAGAGAAATAAAAAAAAAAGAAAATACGTTTTAAAATATGGGCATTTCCACAGAAAGGTCCACCTTTTGTCACATCACGTCACCCTCGTTAATTGCTTAAGTTTTAAGACCAGTTATTTAGATTGTTTTCTCATCTGTTATTAAATATAGACATTCTTACATTATGTATTTAGTAAAAGAATAGAAAACAATCGAACTTCATGGTCCTAAAATATAAACAATTTACGATGGTGACATGATGCGACATAGGGTGGCACTTTCTGTGGAAATGCCCATATGTCAACTAATTCGGAATTTGCAAGAGACAGTTTGGAGGGTTAAATTCCAACACAAATTGTAAGGAGCAGTGGAAATCCCTTAAAACAAGCCTATTTCGCACTAGCCAATTTTGTTTGTTTATATTCTTTTACTACGAGTACTTGACAGTTTTCTTGGAATATTCCAATAAAAACGTCATCAGTGTTGTCTCTTTTCGCATTGATATACAGAAACACATTTTACTCACAAATCAAGAAACGATGGAATTTGTTGTTTCATGCTTAATATGACAACTTTTTCGATTCGAGAACTACAGAAACCAGGTACTGTATTTCTTCCCTGGTCTCTCATTCTACATCATTTCCCTAGTGGCTTATCGATCAGCTGTGCCATAGAAATCCCCTGGTCGACTGTTCTCGTGGCACCACCACTTCAATGCGCCTTGATTGCAATGGTTGTAAACAAACGCACCTTCAACAGTAGTATGACGTAAAACAGCGTCTTGATTATCAGATAAGCAGATATCTGTTTTGTCGTTTGTCAAAATGTCTGGGAAATGGAGCAAATTTTCTAGATTTCTGGTTTAACTCAACAAAAGTGGCAAAACTACAAGTAGACAGTCAAAATTTCTCTTCACTCAAATGCCAACAAACACAACGAGTGAAACCCTAGTTATTCTCTGTTCTCTCCCTTAATCTCTTCATTGAATTTTTCAATACTCGAACAGCTTTTTGATAGTGTTATTGTATACAATTATACAAATTCCAACCATGATGAAGTAAAATTACATAAACTATGCAAAAAGTATGAAATAATCAAGATATGACGCGTGAGAGATATGCCTTTGGGTGAATTTCTAGCACTTTTTGGTTCTCTTTTACCAGGGTTGCCAAATTGCGCACATCTTCTGGTCGTCTATGGTGCGTATGCCGTATTAGAATACTCTCATGTTTTGATTTTCCTCAACAAAATTATCCGATCAGGGTTGCACATTTCCCAAACTTTGCTCAATTCAGAGGAAGGATGGAAGACAACAATTCACAATTATTTAGCGGATCCAAAATGGTATCTATTTCGAGATCTGGAAGACGACCAATTCTATAACTACGTGATAAATGATCAATAAAACTCCACGCTGTAACAAATAAATTCAGCTTTAACCAAATAATATCAGAATTAAATTTAAACGTAACGGCCAGACCAGCGAACCAAATTTTAAAAGAGACTTAAATGTTAAAGAACAATTCCGCAACCTACTAGACACAAGGAATCAAGATTATCATTTGCTGAAATGTATACACTTTGGGAGGAAGACTGCCGTAATTTTACTTTAGGTGACGGAGAAAAGTTTAATCTGGATGGTCGTGACATGTTACAAGGTTATTGACGAGTTGAAGTACACAGCTCACGGGTTATGAGAAGCTTTTTGCAATCCCTTCAAGGGATGTAATGGGCAACCATTCTTTTTGAGGGTGATATTGGCCGCCATTGTTGATGACGATTTGGCCTGTTTTTACCGCATTTTCAATAGTTCTGGCGGAAACTTTGGCCATAACTTGGCGTGTTCGCATACACTGAAAGAAAAGGCCATCGTCGCATGGATGAAACACATTCGTTAATGTTATACATTTCTGTAATCGAGAATTTCGTATCATCTGTACTGTATTACAGAATCGTCCAAATTACTTTCATCAATCTTTTTATATTCTTAAATTTCAAGTATCTCTTATTTCATAATCTTTTACTATAATTTTAAATCTTACAAACTACACTACCATCATTTAGTTATGCACAAAGTCTAAATAATAAATTGGATGAATTTAGATTTACATTCGAGGACTCTGGCGTTGATGTGATTTGTGTTTCTGAGACTTGGTTTCGTGATTATACATCTGATTCCTTGGTAAGTTTTAATGGATATTACCTTTATAGGGCTGATAGAAAACGTGTTGGCGGAGGTGTTGCTATCTACGTGAACAACCGGTATCATTCGAAAATGTTCATTAAATCGGCATTAAATGATTCAATTCAACATATTTTAATTGAAGTCGGTTCTTTGAATAAAAAACTACTGATCGGTTGTGTTTATAGACCGAATAGGAATATTGAAATCGATGAATTTTTAAATATTTTGGAAGCATTTTCTTTCACATACGATGACGTTATAATTGCGGGTGATTTTAACTCAAACGTTCTATCTGAGTCTCTCCTAACGGATAGCATGTTATCATTCGGTCTTTTGCCGACAAATTCTTCAATTCCTACACATTACACACAAAGTAGCAGTACACTCTTAGACCTATTTTTTGTTTCCAACTCGTCTAACGTTTTGTTGTATGAACAATTGGCAGCCTCGTGTTTCTCTAAGCACAACTTAATTTTTCTTGTTTACAACTTTAGCATTCCGGAGCCTGACAATACGTATTCATACAGAGACTACAATAATTTGAATGACAGATTATTGGAAGAAACATTTTATGAAATTGATTGGGATAAAATTTATAGCATTCCTTTAGTCGACGATCAGTTATTATATCTGCATGACAATATAACAACCCTCTATAACACTATAGTACCCATAAGGACAAAACATTTCAAATCGAATTCCAAACCTTGGTTTTCTAACATAATAAAATACGCGATTATTAGAAGGGATATAACATATAATCGGTGGAAGGGATTCAAAACCATTGGACTTCGTGATGAATTTCGTGCTGCTAGGAGAGACGTAAACAGGAAGATTAAACTCGCGAAATCAGTTTACTATTCAAAAAAATTCAGTTCCGCTATAGACGCAGGACAAAAGTGGGGAACAATACGTGAAATTGGGATAGTTAAAAACAAACAAAACAAAAATTGTCAGGCCGATGCGAACACACTTAATAATAAATTCACTAATATTCCCTTAATTTCAACATCAAACAATTTGTATAACTTTCAAAATGGAACCGACAACAATGCTTCTCAGTTTGAATTTGCCTGCGTCAATTAGGCAGAAGTTTTTACTTGTTTATCACTTGTTAATTCAAACGCCACAGGACCTGACAACATGGATCCCAGGTTTTTAAGATTACTGTTTCCGTTCATTCTTCCGCACATAACACATTTCTTTAATCATATAATTACTACTAGCCATTTTCCGACACCGTGGAAACACGCCAAAGTGCTCCCTTTGCTTAAATCGGGCAATGAATACCGACCAGTCGCCATTCTTTGCTTCCTCTCTAACATTTTTGAGAAGATACTCCATAGGCAAATACACACATATGTATGTTTCATCACACGCATTATTATATGGAAAACAGTCAGGGTTCCGTCCTAACCACAGTTGCATCAGTGCATTAGTTGAGGTGTCAGAAAACATAAGGTGCGATTTGGAAAATCGTAATGTTTCATTTTTGGTTCTGTTGGATCACTCCAAAGCCTTTGACACCGTCGAACATTCTACTTTATGCATGAAACTCAAAAGTCAGTTTGGGTTTTCCTCCACATCTGTCAATCTAATTCAATCGTATCTCACCGGACGCTCTCAATTTGTTCATACCACAAATTCTACATCTACTGTTCTACCTGTTACAAGATGAGTGCCTCAGGGATCCATTCTGGGACCCCTGTTATTTTCCATCTACATAAATGACCTGCCCCAACACTTAGTACACTGCAGAGTACACATGTATGCTGATGATGTACAGCTAAACTTAAGCTCACAATTACATTCTGTAGATATGAATGCATTGTAAGATTGAACAGTGACCTGGCTAGAGATTATAACTGGGCAACTGCAAACGGTCTATGCTTTAATCCGTTGAAGACAAAATGTCTTGTTATTCGTAATAGAACATCATCAATTGACGCTAATTGGAATATTATGATTAATGGCGAAAAAATTGAAATTGTGTCTCAGGCTAAAAATTTAGGAGTAACTTTCAATAGAACACTTACATGGTCGAACCACATTAACATAGCAATCGGACAAACGTATTCAAAGCTCAATCTTTCACCCCATTCCATATAAGAGTACTGCTGGTAAAAACGTATTTATTACCTGGACTAATTTATGGCTCGGAACTTTTATCTTATTCAGACTCAAAAAGTATGAGGAAATTAAATGTTGTATTTAATAATGTTATCAGGTATATATACGGGTTGAAGGGATTTGACTCTGTATCGCGTTTCAAAAAAGTTTTTTATGGAGGTTCGTTTGAGACATATCTTAATATAAAATCACTTTTGTTCCTTCATAAAATTATATACACTAGAAACCCAACTTATTTATTTCTCAATCTTCGTTTTACTAGGTCTAATAGAGGACATATTCTGATACCTATGGCTCAGGGGTCTTACGTTTCCAAATGGCAATTCTTCGTCCACTCCATTCGTCTTTGGAATTCACTACCACATAACCTTCAATTAATCAGCAACGCTAACCTATTTAAAAGACAAATTTTCAATCATTTCAAAAATATTTGAAAAATAATATAAGATAAAATTTCTTTAAACTTTCTATTTCTTTTTGTATTTTTTTTTCTTTAACTTTAATTATAGTCCTAATATTGTTTTGTTATACTTCTTTTGTTTCTTTACCATCATTGTCATGGTACATATCTAAATTATATTTAATTTTAGTAATTATCATAAATAATTAATGTTCTCTAAAAATTTTTGGATTATATAATTCTAATTTCTTATACAACTAGCTTTGGGACTGATCAAACTGTTTAACTATATAAAATCCTGTACTTTAATTATAAGATTCAATCTTGTTGTGCAGGAAGTCCAAACTAAAAATAAATAATAATAATATCCGACAATTTGGTTGGTCATCCAACGAAAAATTTCGTACATGGGTTCTTTGACAATTTCTCGTTTCGTCGCTGCAACAATTAATCTTTCATTCTTGCAACAATTATATTTAATTTTGGGGAAAAAAACATGCAAACAATCGAAATAAATATACGTGTATGAAATTTAGGCTATTGATATTTTATATCTAACGTTTTCCATAGTTTACTATTATTATTTATTTATTTTGGATGTGTGGCAACATTTGTAGTTGACGCAAGAATTTCGTAGCTGCAACGAAAGAGTTGTTAACGGAATAAAACTAATTGTTATGAAGATCAAGAGATGATCAGCACGAGCGGTGATCAGCACGAGCGGTGGGTCACGTAAACATTTTAAATCAGTTGCTCTCCAAAAACCGACATTGGTAGACGTATTTGAATGAATGATTTAATTAAATTTCTAATCTGTTAGCTAAGTAATTGGTTAAATTAATAATAAACTTTCGCAAATAGTTTGTTACAATTTCAACAAGCTGAGCATTGGAAAAAATAAATTGTGTGAACTAATGTGTGTTGTGGTCGTGTGCATAGACTAATTACTATACTAGACTCAACATTTCTCTCAGAAAATTTATGACATTTGGCCTGGTGTGATATGTACGTTGGATGTCGAAAAGAAGTGCTTCAATGATACCAGATAGGGGCAATGGTACAAAACAACGAAAACAAATTATTATTATTATTGTTATTGTGTTAAATACAACACAAATGTATGCTAACAATAACAGTCAATAAAAAAGTGTAAAACGCCTTTAAATTACACAGTTTTACACCAATACGGCATGAAAAATTAAAGTCAGAAGTTATTGTAATTCCACCTGGGGTATGCTACTTTTCGTGAAACATCTCTCTATCACACCGACCGCACCACGAAGAGTGTGAAAGAAAACGTCAGATGAGTCAAATATTCTCTCTATTAAGATTTACTCTATGGTCGTTTGTTTATTTGAAAATGGAGTATAAGGAAAATCGACAAACAAACAGAAGGCACGGAGCAATATATCAGCAAAGAAAGTGACGCATCGATATCGAAAAACCACCCCGAACAATTAATTCTAGCAATGAAACAAAATCATTGCAGCATCATCGTTGCAACAATGAAACGAAATCATTTCAGCAACGAAACAAATTCATTGCAACAACGAAATAAATTCATAGCAGCAATGAAACAAATTCATTTTAAAACCGGTTTTTGTCCCATCAGATTTAATAGAATCGGTTTGAGCACATTGCTTATGTTTCTAACTTATAATTTGAAATTTTTATAATGTGGTGGTACCCTTATACTGCCATCTTGGCGATTTTTCCTCGCGATAGCCTACTTTGCCGCACGATAACACCATGAAACCGTTGCATGAATATATCATGTTATAGCTTATTGGAAGCGTGTAGACTTCTGCTAGAAGGTATTGGAATCCAAGTTAAATATTTTTTTAATTTAAATACAATTTTTGGGAAAAACCGGAAAACCCATATTTTCGTTTTTGTTAAAAATTGTAAATTTTTTCAAATTAAAAATTGGAACCCTTAGAGTGGTCGGATTTTACTCAAACTTTATCCAGTGTATATTCAGGTTAAACTAAATCAATGTGTCAATTTGTTTTCCAATGCACAGAGGAGTGCAGATTTTCTAGTGTATACGAATTTTCACCCAAAATGCCAAAATCCGAAAATTTTGACTAAAATGCGGCACGGCTTAGAGTTGTCCTATTCGCCTCAAATTTACAAGTTAGTTATAGACCATAAGAAACAAGAATTCGCCTGGGGTTTATTAAAATTCGAAAATATATTTTCCTCTACACATTTCATTGCCACCCTAATTAATACATAGAGTATGCAACAGCTGTTTAAGCTTTGACCGGGAGTCACGTCGCAAGTTTGAATTTCATCGAGTTGGAGTTGCAGATGACAAAACTAACTTCAATCATAATTTAAATGTCATAATCATCAATCAAACGTAATTTAAGAGTAATTTGTATCAATCGAACATAATTTAAAAGACATTAGTATCAATCAAACGTAATTCAAACATAGTTTGCCTATCGCTCATTTCTTTATTCACCTTCTTTTGCATGATTTTCCAGCATCACAGTCTATGAGCTGTGGCAGCGAAACCCTTTGGAGTAGATACATTTTTATTAGACTTGTGTCGAACTCGTTCACTTAAGGTGCCCTGACATGATAATCCCGATTATAGGCGCCGTAACGAACGTGTGCAGTTAGTTCGTAAGGGTGATGTCTGGTCACCCTAAATGAACTCTATATAGTTCATGAAGTACCCAACCCTAATTTTTATATGTTTACTCGGATTTAATAACAATCGCATCTTCTCTATATCTTAAATTTTATTTACAACTAAAGGCTGAATTATATCGTTAAGCTGAATTACTTTTCCGGTCCTAATAGTTGCTTCTCCTCGCCAAGTTTTATACAGAAAATAAACGGGTAACCACAAAAGCAGTTGAAAAACTGTGGAGTAGACCAAAAAATATTTTATGTTTTGACATGAATGATGTATATACGATACAACGTACCTGTTATGACAATCGCAGTTAAAACTAGAGACATCATTTGTTTCCTAGTAATACTGATGACATCTCTGACAATTATAAATATAACAAACCAAGTGAAACCATTCAAAGTCATACCCGCTACGCCCAGGCAAAGATATGGCACAAACAGCTTGTAACGTTTCTAGAATGAAGATGGATTATAATTTTTTTGAAATTGAAGTACTTTTCTTTTAAACACCTTTACTACACCGAAGATCATAACAACACTTAGCACAATTGTCACAATGCACCAAATCCAGCAGATCAGTGGTACAATCAGTACGCGACCTGAAATTTAGGTAAAATTTGTTAATTACTTTAGTTTGTTTTGTAATAAATTTCAGCGACTTACGATGACTTTCTGCATCCAAGGCGACTAACATGGGGGTGGTGAAAAGCACAACCACTAAATGGATAAGAATGTTGAAGATTCCATTTATTAAAGCCTGTCGAGGCCTACTTAAACACGATTTGATCATAATGGCTGAAATTGTAACATGAACAGCTTGAAAATATATCAATCAAGACGATTTCTATTACACGTACATGCATACCTACCATTTTTCTAATTTAGCCTTTGTTTAATCGATTATTAACATCTACACATTCGAAATGTACATACTACACATATATACTATATATTAGAATTTACATTGTCTAATGTACAACAAAATGTATTTATAAGTGCTCTTGGTAGTCTGCTGCTTTATTTGTTATACTCTAAAGAAACAATTTCAAATTCACGTCTTTATTTAGAATAATTGCAATCTTGCGTTTGAATAATAAAAAAATCTCGGAACTGCACAAAACAACGTCATTGCTCTATTAGTTTAATTTACTCAAAGGCCATAGTAAACAAAAGGTATTGCAAATCACTGTTCAAGAATTAAATTACACAGTAGCCATTAGCGAGAATTTGTGTATGTTGTAAAATAGAGAATGGGAATGTCTTCTTACTTTTATACTCTTTGAGTTGTTGATTTATCTTATTTACGCTCTGTGTATTTTACGCTCATGTGGAATGAAAAACTCAGGGATGGAAAACTCAATCACATTGTACAGTGCTGCATATTTGAGCATCTATAGGCACGGGTAGGGCAATCTATCAAAGTGAACACATGCAAACAACACACAGCGATAGCATCACATACGTGGTTGTTGTACAATAGTCTCTGCCTGAAAATAAGTATGATGGTATTGATGTAGCGGCAGCGAACAAACAAGCAGGTCATCGCCGCCAAAGAGTATTGAATGGTATAGAGAACTCATATAATGAATTGCATGGCTCAAAAGCACTGGCGACATCTATCGAATGATTCAAAACGTATTACTCTTTTTTTATCATAACTTGGTCAATTCATAACTAAGTCCTTTCTTTTCCTAGAGGAAGTAGGAGCTTTTGGTCATTTGCAAGAAGAATAAAGGATAGCTCTTCCTCTATCCCAACTCTTCTTAAAGATGGCATAACATTCACTGAACCGGTTCATAAAGCTAACCTCCAGGCGGAAATGTTTGCAAGGAACTCTTCCTTGCCGGATAGCAATCAACCACTCCCCGTGATCAATTACGTATCCTGTTCCATGCCCAAGAAATTTTTTCGAACGCGAGGAGTTAAAAAGGTTCTTTCGAATCTCGTAGTAAATAAATCACCGGGCCCAGATCGCATATCAGCACTGGTCTTGAGTAGGTGCTCTTCGACGCTGGCATGTCCACTGCGCAACCTTTTCAACCTTGCATACCGTGCGGGAGTCTTCCCGGCACTTTGGAAGGTTGCTAATGTCCAGCCAATCCCTAGAAAAGGTGATGCAAGTGACCCTGCAAGTTACCACCCAATTCTGCCCTCTCGAAGGTTATGGAGAGCATGGTTAACCACCATCTTGTGAAATGTCTTGAGTCCAATGACCTTCTTAATGATCGGCAGTATAGCTTCCGTAGATTGAGATCTACTGGAGACCTGATGGCGTTCCTTTCGGAACAGAGGAGTCGATCTATCCACCGGCTTGGTGGGAGTAAGGTAGTGGCTCTTGATATTTCCAAGGCCTTTGACAGATTTTGGCACGATGCACTCTTGTCAAAGCTCGCTGCTTTTGGTGTCGGTGATAACTTCACTCGATTTATATCGACTTTTCTCAGAGATCGCACTATACGAGTTGTTGTAGATGGGGTTTCATCCGACGAGCATGAATTGACTACAGGTGTACCACAGGGCTCTGTTCTTTCTCCTTCTCTTTTTCTTATTTTCATTGACGATCTCCTGGGTCAGACTGTGAATCCTACTCTACTCTTTTGCCGATGACAGTAATCTCTGTCCTTCTTATTCATTCGATCGTAGGCCAAGTCTTCAAGAGATTGAAGTCAAACGCCGGACGATGAATGAAACACTCGGCCGGGATCTGATGTCCATTGTTGAATGGGATCGAATGAATAGAGTAGATTTTAATGCGAGTAAGACCCAGTGCGGATTGCTGACCCAGGTGTGCCATCATTGTCTATGGACGGTATGGATATTGATGAATGAGACGTTCTGGGCATGAAAATACAATTCGATGTGTTTTGGGCAAAACATGTATTTGAAGTGTCGAAAGATGCATTTAGGTGTCTAGGATTTTTAAAGCGTTGCAAGAAATACTTCACTCCATCTGATCTTCTCAATATCTACACCACCTACATCAGGTCAAAGATGGAGTATAACTCCCATATATGGTCAGGTGCTCCTAGGACCTCTTTGGAGCTTCTCGACTGTGTCCAAAGGAGAGCGACGGTGTTAATACGGGACAGTAGGGTATTCAACTCTATTGTCTTCCTTGAGCATCGTCGAAATGTGGGTTGCGTGTCGCCGTTCTATCGATATTTCCAATGTATGTGTTCCTCGGACATCCGTCAACTTATGCCAGACTTGAGGATATTTAGCCGAAGTATGCGGCTTTCCAGGAACTCTCATCCGTTTTTTTATCGAGTGGCCGATTGACCGCACTACACGTTATAGAGAAAATTCGTTCTTCAGCCGTACAGTCCGTATGTGGAATAAACTTCCGGCTAGTGTATTTCCCACCAATTGTGACATACAAACATTCAAGGCAATTGTCAACAGACACTACTCCCTCTTTCCACCCTCTACTACCTCAATTTTCCTTCGCCAACACAATGCATTGCGTATATAGGGGGCATCCCCTGGGCGTTGGTTTGATAAAAAAAAATTATGTGAAACATTGATGCATTTTGAAACGTTTATGCTTTTTGTATTGTTTTATGTAATAACATTGTGGAAATGGTGAATTTATATTGAAATATTCTATAAAGAGAATAAAACCCGTTCATGCTCTTTCACTCAGACTCTCTACATGAGAGCGGAAAATGAGTGCAATACGTTCTCTATACTATTCAACACTTTCTGTCGTAGCGCTGTTTATGAAAAAATAAATACAATTATTTCAGTGAGCTAAATATTGCTTTATTTATTTTAACAATATTACATTTAATGTTAAAGCAGATGTAACCAAAAAGAAAGTGCAATGATGAAAGAGCTTTCAGCACAACAACTATTCTTTTTTTAATTTCCAATGTAGCATTTACTAATGTATTCATAGAAATCGAACAGGAACCGTGTAACAAAAAGGTGTTAACACATCGCCCGTGAGTTGGAACACTCATTGATTTTTTTTATTTCATGATTTGTTTTTCAATTAAAGGGAAATGTCCGATTGGGATGATGAAATAATACAATATATTCAGCGACGCTTCATATTGTATTAATAACGCGAATAACGCTCCGTAGCATGGATGTAACATTTTTGTTAATAGTTTTACGTTGCTACAAAGAAAAACTCGTGTATTCGTATATCGTACAATTTGGTAGTCGCTGCAACGAAAAATTATATATTTGGTTTCCTTCACAATTTTTCATTTCTTTGATGCAACCACTTACTTTTCCTTCCTGCAGCAATTCTATTTAATTTGAATTTTGTAGAAAAATGAGTTAGAAATTAAAAAAAATCACATGAGGTGTCAGGGGCCACCCGGTTGGAAGGAAGTTCCTTTCGCTATATATTATGTACTAGTTAGTTCCACCTCGCCTAAGGCCCCCGTTGAAATATACGATAATTTAAATGGATCTTTAAGAAAATATACTTTTTGTAAAATGATAAACTATTTTCGGAACGAAGTTTCTTATCGCACGTTGCGGGATGGGGGATAAATTAAAAAATTAAACAAATTTTTTTTAACACTATTATTCTACAACCCAGTAATATCAACTATATTGGGTACTTTTGCTTTGGTTTGTGTCTAGACTAACATACATATGTTGGGGAATTTCTTTTTTAATGGGAATTTTTTTAGGTGGAGCCTGTACCCAATATTTAGTATATTTAGTATTTTTGAGCCCAATAAAAAGTAAAGTTAGAAAAGCCAAAGTGAAAGAAGTTTAAAAAAATTTCTGAAATAAGTGCCTTATCTTAAAAAAAGCAAAGTAAAGTTTCTTAAAATGTAAAAAAAATTACCTAATCCTATTCTTAAACAAAGTACCTTTTCTTAAAAAATACTTTATCCTAAAGAAGTACCTTTGTTTAAAGTTTTAATACAAAAAGGACCTTTTTAACAAAGTTAAATTTTAGACAAAAACTAAATTTTCTTAAAAAAATTAATTTTTTTTAAATAAGTGCCTTTTAAATTCATCAGGGATGATTTTTATTTATGCGGACTTTTTTTGTGTGTTTTTTTTTAATTTTATTACTCAAGCTCGAGGCCATTCTATATCACTATTCAAAAGAGAGTTTTGCAAATGTATTCCTATGATTCCTGGAAAACCGTATAGCTATGTCAGATCTAGTCACAGATTTTCATCAGCGGAACCATCGGTTCCCATTAGAAATGTTTTTTGTTGTTCTCTAAAAGACAACACAATTTTTTACATGCAATAAAAATTGCATGCAGTTTCGTCGTGCTCCAAGTTACTCAAATTCATCAGGGATGAGAATTATTTGTTCGGCCTTTTTTTGGTACCTTTTCATTTTATTATCAAGCTCCAGACGATTCTATAGGAATCATAGGAATACATTTGCAAAACTCCATTTTGAAATGTGTGTCTCTATTAAAAGAATTATAGAATGGCCTCGAGCTTGAATAATAAAATTAAAAAGCGTAAGTAACTTTTCTTAAAAACTTACATTTTCTTACAACAACTTGCATTTCCTTAAAAATCTACATTATCTTTAAAGAGTACCATTTCTTTTCTTAAAAATTTACATATTCTCGAAAGCAGGACCAATTCTAAGAAAAATCACATTTCTTAAAAAATACACTTTCTTACAAAAATTTATTTTCTTAAAAGTACTTTTTCTTAGAAATAAAATCATATCTTTTCTTTTCTTGAGAAAAGTAGCCTTTCTGAAATAAGTAAATTTTCAAACGTACCGGCTCTTAAAAAAAAGTAATTCTTTGTAAAAAAAATGCATACTCTTATGGTTTTTTCTAACAAAAGTACTTCTTCTTAAAAATAGCACCTTTTCTTAAAAAATCATTAGCTTTTAATAAAAGAAGTACCTCTTTTTAAAAAATAGGACCTAAAAATATACATAAAATACAACATTCTCTAAAAAAAATTTTTGTTAAAAAAAGTGTATCATTTTACAAAAAGAATCTTTTCTTAAAGGTCCATTTAAATTATCGTATTTTTCAACGGGCGCCTCAGGAACTAACTAGTATATATCTAATATAATACTATTAATATTATTATAAGTATATAACGAAAGGAACTTCGTTCAAACCGGGTGTCCCCTGACACCTCATGTAATTTTTTATAGAACGTATTTTTTAAAAAAGTATATTTTTAGGTCCTTTTTGTAAGAATATGTATCCTTATGTATCCGAAAATTTCCTTTTTTTAAAGACAGGTACTTCTTTTATTAGAAGCTAAGTTTTTTTTAGAAAAGGTAATATTTTTAAGAACAAAGAAACACTTTTTTTAATAACAGGTACTTTTTAACAAGTGGTACTCTTTTTAGGAAAAAGTTATTTTTGTAAGGAAATGTTCTTATTTTCATATACGCTGCTTATCTCATGAAAAGAAAGAAAAGGGCTTTCAAGAAAATGAATTTTTGTAAGAATTTTTTTTTTTTAAGAGAAGGTATTTTTTTGAAGAAAAGGTTTTTTTAAGAAATGGGATTTTTGTTTAGAATTGGTCCTGTTTTCAAGAATAAGTAAATTTTTAAGAGTAGGTACTTATGCCAAGAAAAGTTATAAGGTACTCTTTAAAGAGAAGGTAGTTTTTTAAGAAAAGGCAACTTGTTGTAAGAAAATTTCCTTTTTTATGTAAAGGTACTTATTTAAAAAAAAAAATATTTTTTTAAGAAAAGGTACTCTTTGTAAGAAAATTTACTTTTTTTTAAGCGACGGTACTTCTTTAATTCAGGTATTTTTTTAAGAAAAGGTACTTTGTTTGAGAATATGAATAGGTATTCTTTTGGGAAAATTTCCTTTTTTTTTTAAGAAAAGGCACTTATTTAAAGAAATGTTATTTTTTTAAACTTCTTTCACTTTGGCTTTTCTAAAATTACTTTTTATTGGGTTCTGCAATATATACTTCAATATATACTAAATACAGGCTCCACCTAGAGAACTTCCCATTAAACAAGAAATTTCCCAACATATGTGAGACATCTAGTTAATTTATTTCTCTATGATCCAAGCCGTTAGTCTAGACACAAACCAAAGCAAAAGTAAACAATATAGTTGGTAATAGTGGGTTGTAGCACAATAGTGTTGAAAGAAAAGTTGTTAAATTTTTTTTATTTGGCCCCCATCCCGGAACGTGCGATAAGGAACTTCGTTCCAAAAAAAAAAGTGCATTAATTGTTTTATTTGTATTATTTATTTATTTTGGAGGTTTGCCAAAAATGTATTGCTGAGGAAACCATTCCGTTACTGCAATGAATCAGTTGTTAATGCAACGAAACCAATTTTATTGAAGATAATAGGAGAAAGGCGGTCGAAAAAATGAGCGAGCGTAAAAAAGAGGTCAGCAAGTGAAAAATCAGTTCTTTTGCAACAACCGAAAGTGGTAGACATATTTCGCCGCCGGAATAAATCAGATAAATTTTTTAAAACAGACCCATTAGTTCATATTAGTAATAATCTTTTATTCTGAAAAATAAATTGTATGAATTTATGTGTTTGCTGTTATCGTTTGTGTAAATTGAGTAGCTATAAATCAAATAGATAAATAAACAGAATTCAAGGAGCAACACAACATCAAAGAAAGTGACGCATCGTTAGTAGAAAACCAATCCCGAAATATGTAACTGAACATGTGTGTGTGTTACAAATTGCAAAAACTTTTTGTATTTTAACCATAATTCGGTCGCGCTTGTTTCGCTGATTGGTATTTGAAAACGAAAGACATATGTACATACCTTTGTGCGGACAGTCAAAGTCAATGAAAACGAAGAAGTCAAATAAACAAAGTGTTTCAATTAAAGTGTGTGTACAATGAAATGAATCCAGTCGAAATTTTAACAAATTTAGTTAAAATAAATCAAAGAGCAGTTGAAGAAAATACTTACAGAGCGACCACTGGATGACGGGGAGATGTGGCGCTACAATTAAATGACAGAACCCTAAATACAACAATAATTGCATAATTTAAGAAATCAATTATATGCTTCTATGTTAAAGGAAGTTTAGAACATAGTTCACTTGCTGTGATTCAATCCTTAGGAAGGTAGAGTATATGGGTGATTGTTCGGAAATTGTTATTTTTCAGATAGCAATTTTTCCAAACCTCGATATGTCTGCAGTACCATTTTACGTTTCTGAATGTTATCATGGTCCAAAAGTATGATCTGAAGATCACTATACTACAACACCAAAGCAATCAAAGTTATGGGGCATTGATGGTATTCCGATGCCACGGTAGTGAATGCCTGAACGAAACTTGACAAATCAAAGTGTTGATATGATAAATTGAAACCCCGGAGATGGCGCCACCACAGTCGAATTCAAATTGTACAAAATTCTGACAAAACTGTTGGACAGACTTCGTGGACCGTTCAATAACCATGGCGTGCATATTCCTCCAATTTTTTTGAGTAGAATTGTAAATCTAAATGTCCCTTAGAACATATGTATATGCAGGTAACTTCTTTCAAGCCACGTCCTTGACGGATATTACTGCTGAAGTCCTGAATTCGATACGGAGGACAGGCCATGGTTGTGACATTTTGAACATTTTTTTCTCCCTTAAACCGACTTACACGGTTCAGAATGGAATGTGTTTCATGGAAATAATAGAGTACCATCGTAGCTTCGGGAACATGTCGCAATTTAATCACCATTCGACCATTGCAGCAATGAAGCAAATTCATTGCAGCAACGAAATAAATTCTTTGCAATAATGAATCAAAGCCATTGCAGGAACAACCATACTATCATCACAGTGACGAAAAAATTACAGTTAATGAAACCGTTTTCGTAGCGGGAACGAAACTGTACGTTAGATCACTTTCGATGACAAAAGTTGTTGGGGTGATGAAAATTGTCATCCCTGTGATGATGCTTTTCCGTTCAGTTTATTACACATTGGAGTCTGTCATTTTAATTAAAAACGCACCAATCACAACAAGATTTTATCATAGAGATCCCTCAGTTCGGACGTTGGAAACTATTGCCGCTGTAGCTGCTGCGGTACAAGTCAAAGCCTAGAGCTTCGACAATGAGTTTATCTGCTGAAATGGTTATCAGCAGATAGTTACACCCATACGATTCTGCATAAGGATTTGAATTTTCTTCTTTACAAAATTCAAATATCTAGCAAACTAAACGCAGCAGAGTTGTCTATTCGTTTGGAGTTTTTATGCAAATTGAACTGCATTTTTGTGTGACGGGCTGAGTTCGTATTGGCCTATCCACGTGTAACTCGTAAATATCACTGTGGGTTTCGATGGTTTACCCATTACAAACAGGGTATGGGTAAAATTTTGGGTAGGTACCCACGGCGATAGGAATTACCCACAACGATTACACATTACGTCAGGGTATTCATATTCTTAAACAAAGTACCGTTTCCGAAAAAAAAACCTTATCTTAAAGAAGTAACTTTGTTTAAAAAAAGTAAATTTTCTTTTAATTTTATATTTTTTTAAATAAGTTCCTTTTCTTAAAAAAGTAAATGCTCTTACAACAAATTGCCTTTCCTTAAAAAAAATTTAATTAAATTAACTTTTCTTGGGATAAGTAACCACTCTTAAAAATTTACCTATTCTTGAAAACAGAACCAGTTCTAAAAAAATTCCCATTTTTAAAAAAAAAAAACACTTTTGTCCAAAAAATACATTCTCTTAAAAAACTTACCTTTTATTACAATAATTGCTATTCTTAAAAGTACCTTTTCTTAAAAGCAAAATAATATCTTTTCTTTTCTTGAGATACGTAGCCTCTCTGAAAATATGTAGTACATTTTCGTAAAAAAATAACCTTTTCCTAAAAAGAGTGCTACTTCTTTAAAAAGTACGTGTTCTTAAAGAAAGTACTTCTTTGTAAAAAAAAAATTTATACTCTTATGGCCTTTTCTTACAGAAAGAAAGTCCTCTGAAAAATAGTCCTTTTTTAAAAAAAAAAACATTAGTTTTTAATGAAATAAGTACCTCTCATTAAAAAAATACCTTTTCGGGAAAATATAATACCCATTCTTACAAAAAGGACCTAAAAATAGTATTTTTTTAAAAAAATGTATTCTATAAATAAGAAAATGTTCTTAAAAAAGTTACGTTTTACAAAAAGTATATTTTCTTAGATCCATTTAAATTATCGTATTTTTCAACGGGCGCCTTAGGCGTGTTCGAACTAACTAGTAGACAATGTAAGAATATAGCAAAAGGAACTTCGTTACAACCAGGTGTCCCCTGATTCCTCAAATAATCTTTATCTTGGAAACTGAGCGTCCAACCGAAAACATAACTTAATTTCATTAGTTATTAGCACTTCATAAAGTGGTCCAATTCGAATGAAAGATTTTTTTTAAAAATCGCCGAAATAAGAAAATTGCTAAAGTAAAAAAAATAGCTATAACTCGGAAATGGTGCGTCCAATCGGAAATATATAAAATTTTTGTGGGGTTTTCATAACCCCGCCTGTTCATAATATGGACGAATTTAAAACAAAAATCGCCAAAATAAGAAAATCGCTCAAATAAGGAAATTCCTATAATTTCGTAACGGTGCGTCAAAATAAAATACTTTTTTAGCTCCGTATGAGCCTTTATCCAATTAATGTCTTTAATACGGGATCACTGTGTTTTGTTAAATAATCGCTCAAACAAAAAATCTTCAAATAAAAAATCGCTAAAACGCCCATATGTGTAAGCGACTTTTTTTTATAAAAGTGATGCCGTTTTACAGAGGTCCATTGGTTAAAGCCTCCATTGAAGATAAACAATTAATTATTATTGCGATTGATCGCACTGCCTACGAGTTATAACTATTTTATTTTATTTTTCGATTTTCTTATTTTGGTGATTTTTTGAGAAAAATTTTATGAAGAACCCCTAAAAATTAGTTGTTTTTTCAATTCTACGCTTCACTTCCAAAATGTAGACATAGGAGAGATTTAGCGATTTTTTATTCGAGTTTTAACAATTTAAAAAAAAAAAGTGATGGCGTATTAAAGAGATCTATTCATAAAGGGCTCATACGGCGGTAAAAAATCACATGAGGTGTCAGGGGACACCCATATGGAACGAAGTTCCTTTCGATATATATTGTGTACTAGTTAGTTCCAACACGCCTAAGACGCCCGTTGAAAAATGCGATAGTTCTAATGGATCTTTAAGAAAATACACTTTTTGTAAAATGGTAGACTTTTTTTAAGACAATTTTTTTTATAGAATATATTTTTTTAAAGGTATATTTTTAGGTTTTTTTTCTAAGATTATGTATTACATTTTCCCGACAAGGTCCTTTTTTAAAGAGAGGTACTACTTTTAATAAAAGTTAATATTTTTAAGAAAGGTACTATATTTAGAAAGAAGTACTTTCTGTAAGAAAAGGCCATAAGACTATACATTTTTTTACAAAGAAGTACTTTTTGTTAAGAATATATACTTTTTAAAGAAGTGGCTCTCTTTTTAGGAAAAGGTTATTTTTTTAAGAAAATGTACTTATTTTCAGAAAGGCTGCGTATCTCGAGAAAAGAAAAGGTATTATTTTATTATTAAGAAAAGGTACTTTGAGGAAATTAGTTTTTGTAAGCAAATTTATTTTTTTAAGAGAAGGTATTTCTTTGAAGAAAAGTTTTTTTTAGGAAACTTACGGCCTGTTTTTGTTACTTGTTTTTTCTCTCATCGCAAGTCTAGAGCCAAACGAATTTCACTTTTGGTTTTTGTAAACTTTTTTTTGAGTGTAAACACAAAAGCTTTTAGTTATCGTCAAAATGTAGGTTCACATAAGTCAACAACGTACAATGTTAAATGTCAAAATAGACAATCGTAAAAAATTGTTCGTGTGGGTTATATTGATGTGTTTTCATTTCAATAAATAAATAAAAATGGATTGTTTGAAACAGCATATATTGATATTAACAATTGTACTTATCAGAGTAAAAGATACCAACTCTATCCAGTTTCGTGTCTTGGTAGACTCGATGGACGAGTTCCCAGAACTAGCCACTCGGTCCCAAATCTTCTAACAGATTCGAAAATACTTCCTTATTAACACGGAAGTTTGCAATAAATCTACAAAATATAACTTCATTAATTCATAAAAGCAAATTATACTGATATACTTACTGGTCTTCTGGAATCTCCAACACATTGGTTGAATCACGCAAAATCCTACGGCTTAGGCGACTTTCATCATTTTCCGTAGTTTTAATAGGAAAACCGAGAGCAACGGAGGAAATCATTTTAAATTGGAAAAAAAGCAAACAATTGTGTTTATTTTCGTTTGTTTATTTATTTTTTAATACCTACAATCAGCTGTTGTTGATTTTACAGCTGATGGCTAGGGTTGCCCCCGTTTAGCATATATTTGTATGAAAAATCTTTAACAAATGTCAATAAAAACATGAAGGTAATATTGTTCTTTGACAGGAACACAACCAAGAAAAAGAGCATTTATGCCCAAGCGAAAAGCAACAATGAACTCAATTGAAAACCTGATTGCTTGGCTAGCAATTGCACGCCTGCTGTTTGAAGATAGTTACAAAAACAGGCTGTTAATTTTTTTTAGAATTGGTCCGTATTTTCAAGAATAGGTAAATTTTAAGAGTAGGTAGTTAACTCAAAAAATATATTTTGTTTCACAAAAAAGGTTCTCTTTAAAGAAAATTTAGTTTTTTAAGGAAAGGCAACTTGTTGTTAGAAGATTTTTTAACTTTTTTAAGAAAAGGAACTTATTTAAAAAAAAAACTTTTTTTACGAAAAGGTACTTTTTGTAAGAAAATGTCGTTTTTTTAAGGTACTTCTTTAAGATAAGAGATTTTTTTAGGAAAAGGTACTCTGTTTAAGAATATGAATAGGTACTTTTTTGAAAAATTTCCTATTTTTAAGAAAAGGTACTTATTGAAAAAAATTTTCTTGTTTCAAGCTTTTTTACTTTTGCGGCCGTCGGTGGTACAATGGATAGTGTGCGCGCCTCTTGTACAGGAGATCCTGGGTTCGATTCCTGCTCCGACCACCTTAAAATTTCTTTCGACGACGGTCACCTCGCTTACTGACGGCGACACTATCGAGTACTTAGCCATGAAAAAGCTTCTCAAAATACCGTTCAGAACCGGTGTAAAACTGTAGGTCCCAATCAGTGAGTATGAAACTATAAAGCGCACAGCTCACTGGTTGTGAGAAGCTCTCCCTAATTCCTTCAAGGGATGTAATGGGAAACTATTTATTTATTTTTATTAAAATTACTTTTTATTGGGTTCAAAATTACAATACTTTTTATTGGGTTCAAAATTACAAATACGAGAAAACTTCCATTAAACAACAAATTTGCCAACATAGTGGAGACATCTAGTTAGTCTAGACACAAACCAAAGAAAATTATCCCATATAGTTGATAATAGTGGGTTGTAGCATAATAGTGTTAATAAAATTTGGTTAATTTTATTTTCATTTAGCCCCCATCTCGCAACATGCGATAAGGAACTTCATTCCTAAAACAAAAACATGCCGTAGTAAAGTCTAGCGTAGCCGTTATTTGCTTTTGATTTCTTACATTCTCTCCCCCCAAATCGGTTCAGTTTTATGTAAAAAAAATACAAAAAAGTTTCATAGTGATAACTTAGGTGCGGCCGCCGCAAAGTGTGCCTTCAAGCCCATTTATTCAACTGTAATATTTTTGTATATGAATATCTTTTTAAAAAATCATTTTACAAGAATATTATGTATGACAATAGTTTAGCTCTTCTAGTCAGCAACATTAGCCTCAAAGAAAGTTTTTTGCTAAAATTAATATTTTAGAAAGTAATTAAGAAAATATGACAAACCAAAATGTTCAACTTTGAGGGGCGGACGCACGCGCTAAAACGCAACTTATCGCTATGAAATATTTTTTTATTTTTTTTTTGTTACATAAAACTGAACCGATTTGGTGGGAGAGAATATAAGAAATCAAAAAAAAAATTCTCCATGCAACTAACGGCCACGCAAGTAAAGACGTCCATTGCTTAAAGTCTCATGTGGAGATAAAAACTTTTTATTTTTAACTATTTGTTATTTTAGCGATTTTCTTACTTCGGGGATTTTTTAAAAAAAATTTTTAAAAATTAATAATTAGTTATTTTTTCAAATGGAGGCTCCGTTTCTGAGATATTTAAATTTTTTAAAATTTGTTCATATATTCGATCAGAAATGGGTAACTCAATACCCATCGCCATGGGTTAAGGCCGCTTACCCATTTTCCATGTGGATTGGGTAATCGTGATGAGTAATTCCCCATTGCCGTGGGTAAATGCCCAATATTTCTCGATTACCCTGTGGGTAAGCGGTAATCTTATTGGGTAATCCCCCATTGCCGTGGGTAGCTACACATTATTTTCCTCATACCTTGTTGGTAATGGGTAAATTATCGCTATCCATTCTCCTCGGCAATAATAATGTGTTAACAGGGTAACCCATTACCCCCGAAATACGAATCACGCGTGATTTTCGGCAATCATGTGTCATTCATTTCTTTAAATTGTCAATCATTTCTTTAAATTGTTGCTTAGAACAATTCTTCAAAATTAAGATTTAATATATTTTGCATTTAAACGAAGCGGCGTAGGTTTCTTTTTTGTTAGTGACTCATTGTAATTTTAGTAGCGGCTGGATAATGAATCTGCTTATTGATGGGAGTAACGGGAAAATTCAATTAAAACGTGACAGCTGCATCGTGTTTGGTATTACAGTATTTTGTTGTTCATAATATTGCGAAAATCGAGTGAGTTCTTTATTTTCATATCCATATCCGCCATATCCTAAACTTTATAGTGCAACTAAAGTCGCTTGTGTCCGCCAAGTTTCATACAGAAAATATACAGGTATCCACAAAAGCAGTTGGAAAACTGTTGGAAATATAACAAAAGATATTTTATGTTTTGACTTGAATGATATTCAAACATACGAGTACAACATCCTACCTGTTATGACAATGGCCGGTACAACTAGATACAATATTAGTTGTACATTTAAGTAAAAGGCGCTATACAAAATTATAATTACAAGCAACTCTGTGATAACACTGAAAGCAATACCAATTACGCTCAGATAAATATATGGGGCTATCAACTTGTAGCGCTTCTAAAAAATACATTTATTACTTGTTGAAATTTAAGAATTTCTGCATAAAAAGATACCAGGAATACCCCAACGATCATAACAACACTCAGCACAACTGCCACAAGGCACCAGATACAGCAGATCAATGGCATAATCTCCAGCCGATCTAAAATGTATGGGAAATTTTGCAATTAATTAATTTTTGTTAAATAAATTGTAACGACTTACGATGACTTTCTGCTATCATGAGGGTGAGGTAAAACAGCCCCGCTATATGGATGAGGATGTTGAAGATTCCATTGATTATAGACTGTTGAGGGCTACTTAAATAAGATGTTATCATAGAGGCTGAAATTTAACTAATTAAGAAAATATGGTTACTGTGAATGTGGTGGCATGTCATTACGTCCAGGAGCACATGCCCCCACTGAAAGAATAACGCTTCGTCGCATGGATGAAACATTTTTGTTAATGTTTGTTCGTTGCTATAGTGGAAAGTGTCGTATATCCGACAATTTGGTAGTCACTGCATCGAAAAAAGTCATACATGATTTCTTTGACAATTTTTCATTTCGTTGGTGGAGGAGCTTACTTTTCTTTCATGCAACAATTTTATTTAATATGAATTTTGTAGAAAAAATGGGTTAAAAATTAAAAATAAAGTTAGTGCATGAGATTTATACTATTGATACTTGGTTTATCTCTTACTTTTTATAGTTTATATTTATTATTTCTTTATTTTGGAGGTATACCAACATTTATAGTTGACGAAACAATTTCGTTATTGCAACGAAACTAATTGTTTTTGAAGATAAAGAGAGAAAAGCAGTCGAAAAAATGAGCGAGTGTAAAAAAGAGGCCAGCAATAGAAAATGATGAGCGTGAGTGGTGGGTCACGTACACATCTTAAATCAGTTTATTTGCAACAGCCGAAAGTGGTAGACGTATTTCTCCGCCGGATTAATTTAAATAAATGTATTAAAACAGACTGCGACCGCCGGTAGTGCATTGGCTAGTGTGCACGGCTCTTGTACATGAAAACGTGGGTTCGATCCCTGCTCAGACCACCTTACATTTCTTTCGACGACGGTCACCTCGCTTAGTGATAGCGACACTATCGAGTACTTTGCCATGAAAATCCTTCTCAAAAAAACCGTTTGGAACCGGTGTAACACTGTAGATCCCAATCAGTGAGTGTAAAACTAGAAAGCGCACATCTCACTGATTATGAGAAGGATGTAATGGGGCACCATTTTATTTTTTTTTTATTAAAACAGATTAATTGGTTGTACTTAGTAATAATCTTTTATTGTGAAAAGTAAATTGTGTGAATTTATGTGTTTGCTGTAATCGTTTGTGTAACTTCAGAATCTATAAATCAAATAGATAAATAAACAGAATGCAAGAAGCAACACGCCAGCCAAGAAAGTGACGCATCGATAGCAGAAAAACTACCCCGAAATATGTAACTGAACATTTGTGTGTGTGGATGCGTGAGACGGAACAAATCGCAACAAAATGTTGGTGTTTTTGTGGTTTATAATTCGGTCTCGCTTGTGTCATTGGGTTGGTATATCGATTGGAAATCAATGAAAGCGAAGAGGTCAAAGAAACAAAGTGTTTCAAGTAAGATGAACATAAAAAATATCAATTTAATGTACAATCGGAAGTTTAACAAATTTGTGTAAAATAAATAAAAGAGCAGTTGAAAGAAATGCTTATAGAGCGATCACTAATGACGGGGAAATGTGGCTCTACAATTGTTCGACAGACCCCTCAACACAACAACAATTGCATAATTTAAGAAAACAATGATGTGGTTCTGTATTAATGGAAGTTTTGAACATGGATCAATTGCTGTGATGGAACCTATAGGGGAGTAGAGCTTATGTGCATGGTAAGTACAGAGATAAATAGATATGTACATATCTTAAATATAAATCTTAATTAAATCCTCTTATTTGTTTTTAATTGCAGGACCTGAATACAACGGAGACAATAACACTCAACTACCATAATCTGTCTCCAGACGAGTGGAATGTATATAATATATTAAGCAAGTTAAGACCATTTTCGAAAGAAAAATTCAAAAAATGTTTATCAAAACACCTGCAATGTAATACTAACAGTGTACTGATATACAATTAACAATAATTTCAAACACACTGCAAAACATTCATTGCAGCAATGAAACAAAATCATAGCGGCAATGAAACAAGTTTATAGCCGCAATGAAGCAAATTCATAGCAGAAATGAAACAAGTTCATTGCAGCAATGAATAAATTACATTTCAATAACGATGCTTATTCGTTGCAACAACGAGACCAATCCATTGCAGCAATGAAACAAATCACAGCAGCATTGCATTCATTGCAATAATGTATCCAATTCATTGCAGCAACAATATACTTTCATCACAGTGATGAACAATTTGCACTTGATGAACACATTTTCGTAGCGGGAATGAAACTGTTTGTTAGCTCACTTTCGATGACAAAAGTTGTTGAAGTGATGAACATTTTCATCCCTGCGACGATGCTTTTCGGTTCAGTGCATGGACATTGTGACACTTTAAAAAGTGGCATAATGTCAATGGACATTATGTCACTTTCACAAATGTTTTAATGTCCATGGCCATTATGACTCTCTGCATTATGTAAAAAAGTCTTTGATTTTTAAAACTTTTTTCAAATATTCATATTTTCAAATTTGATGAAACAAAAGTTTGCCTGCAATATGGGCAAATTAAAGGACAATTGTTATCCTTGGACTTAGCTTTTCCTAAACAGTGGGAACAAAGTTAAAAATGTTTACACGGCTGCAATAGAACGTTTCACGGATCGTCTACACAATTTATAAATGTTAACACTTCAGTTACCTGGCCAGAATGCATTTAATTTTCTTCCATATCCTGCGTTTCGATAAATCTTCGCCATCGGGTTTCGTTATGACCACTTCGGTTTCAAAAAATGTGGTTATCTTTATTTATACTCCAATCGGAAAAATAAGCAATTTTTACGGTCTTCCAAGGTACTTTTCATAAAGTGGTCCAATCGTATGGAAGATTTTTAATTAATAATTTTTTCACTTCCATAGGAAGCTTTAACCTATGGATGTCTTGAATAGGGCGTCACTTTTGTTTACAGAAAAAATTGCTAAACTACAATTTCTCAAATAAAAAATCGCTAAAACGCTGTTATGTCAATATCTTGGAAACGGAGCGTCCAATCGAAAAAATAACCAGTTTTTACGGGCTTCCAAGGTACTTTTCATATCGTATGGAAGATTTTTATTAAAAAAATCGACAGAATAAGAAAGTCCCTAAAATAAAATATGGTTATACCTCGGAAACGTTGCGTCCAATCGCAAAAATAATAAATTTAGTACCTCCATAGGAGACTTTAACCAATGGATGTCTTTAATATGGCATCGCTTATAATACATACAGAGGGTGGCTGATGAAAGCCGCTACCAAAAAAAATATTTAATAACTTTTTTTCTATTTAATGAATCAGGTGAATTTTTTTTTATTTTGCAGATGGATTTTTAAATTTAACAAGAATGGATAACTGGGACACTGAAACAAGAATTTGGATTGTCCACCCCTATCACGCACTGGAGTCCGTAGTTTCGGTCCAAAGAAAGTATAGGCTCACGTTTAGCGGCAATCCTCCGAGCAGATGTGCCATAATGATAATAAATAAAAAAAAAGACCATAATGATACTTGTTAACAATTTTGCCGAGCTCGGGACAGTCAACAGAAGACCTTACCATCGAAACCCTTCAGTTCGGACGGAGGAAACAATCGCTGCTGCCATACAAAACAATCCAAGAGTTCGTCAAGAAGCTTATATGCTCAAATTGGTATAAGTAGACAGCCATTGCAGTCAATTATGCACAAAGATTTGGACTTATTGCCATATAAAATTCAAATAGCCAACAAAACTGAGCTCAGCAGACTTCCCGATTCGCTTGGAATTTTGCCAGAAGATGCTTCAAATGGTGGAAGAGGGCGGAAACATACCGAACTGTCTTTTCATGTCTGACGAGTCCCATTTCGATTTAAACGGCAACATAAACAAACAGAATTGTAGAATATGGAGTGCTTCCAACCTACAGATACTCCATGAGACGGAATTGCATCCGCTTCGTGTCGCAGTGTGGTGTGAAGTTGGCCGTTGGCACCCAGGTCGCCTGACCTTACTGCACCTGACTTTTTCTGGTGGCGTTATTGCAAACAGGAAGTCTACAGAGCAAAGCCAACAAATTTGAACGAACTAAAGCAATCCATCCGAGAAACAATTACGGCCATTCCGGTCTCAACTCTCCAAGCAGTAATGAACAACTTTTTGGTAAGATGCCGCACATGCATCAACGAGCAGGGGGCATATAGGGTGATTCAGGAAGTTCAAACAAAATTTCTCCAGAGTATTCCTTGGCTCATTTCATGAAGAAAAGTCCACTAGGACCATGTCCGAAAATGCAAGGGTGCGAAATGGCAGCGGGTTCAACATTTTCGGATTGGTGGTCGGAGGGTAGTAGGTAGTAGTAAAGTTGCTAACTTCTGAACCAGTGGTCGGATTTTTTTGGGATTGTTGGAAAGGTCTTTAAGAGGCCTTTCAGAATCAGTAAAAAAAAGTAGTAAAAAGTCAAATCGCCGAGATACAGAGCTTTCGGAAAAAATCTTAAACGTGTTATTTTACAAAAACAAATAAATGTGTGCTGTTATTTCGCTTCCAAAAACAAAAACAAACATTTTTGCATTTTAGTAAAATAGTCATAACTTTGGAACAGTAAGACCTCTGGGCTTCGTTTAGGCCATTTTGGAAAGGTAAGAGGTATGGTAAACATAAGTTACCTGCCATCTGGCTGAGCAAATTGAGGTTATGTGAATTTTTTTTGTATCTCGGCGATTTGACTTTTTTCTACTTTTCTTATTGATTCTGAAAGGCCTCTTAAAGACCTTTCCAACAAGCCCAAAAACAAAAAAATCCGAACACTGGCTGACCAGTTAGCAACTTTACCCTACTACCTTCCGACCACCAATCCGAAAATTTTGAACCCGCTGCCATTTCGCACCCTTTCATTTTCGGACATGGTCCTAGTGGACTTTTCTTCATGAAATGAGCCAAGGAATACGCTACGGAATACGGTTAATTGCAAGAAAATCAGTTAACCGCTTTCTCCGGTTTTGAACACTCTAGAAATTACCCTTCACGATTATCAAGCACACATGGGGAATTGGTAAGCGTACTTTATCCATTACCCACGTCGATGGGTAATGCGATCCTTTGGTAATCCATCCACATTTTTGATCGAAAATGTGAAAAACTTAGAAAAACTGCCTATATCTCGGAAACGGAACGTCAAATCGGAAAAGTAAATAATTTTTAGTGGATTCTAAGGTTTTTTTTTTAAAAAATCGCCAAAATAAGAAACTCCGAAATGTTGCCTCCACTTCCAAAAATTATAAATTTTTTACCTCCGTAGGAGATTTTAAGCTGTCTTGAATACAGCATCATTTTTATTTTTAAAAAAAATTGCTAAAACTAAAATTCTTGAATCAAAAAACGCTAAAATTTAAAAAATATTAAATGTTTTAACTGATTTTTTTTAAATAACAAATTTTAACTAATAACTATTTTTTTAATTTTATTTATTCGACAAATTTAAACAAAAAAAGTGAGGTTACAGCCTCCTCTAGCCCCGTAGTCAGTTCTTGCGAAATTTTCGTAAGAAGTTTTGTCAATTATCTCTAAAAGGAAAATTTTATTACAGAGAGTTACCACATTTCTCTGATTTACCTGGCAAATATGTCATTAATAATTCATCTTTCCACTCCATATTATTTTTAACGCATGTGTTATTACTTTTGTTTACTGAAATAATCGAAATATCAAAATTTCGATTCCAAACAATTATCAAACAATTCTTTTCGTACGAAATAACTTTGGTGTAACAACCCTGTACCTGATTCTGCCTATGAAATTTTCGCAAAGAGCTGAGTACCAAGCAAATAAAAAAATAGACGAAATTTTCGCTTAACGCAATTTTAGTTGTTTTTTATACACGTAAAGGGTTTTTCAACAGAGACGCTACAAAAGTAAATCGATAGGGACTGCAAACGACGCCATATTTTTTCCCGCTCTTTTGACAGTCAGTGGCCTCAACTTTAAGAGCTCTACGTCCAATTTCTGAATTTCATTTCCGGCTGAATGGCTTCGTCAATAAGCAAAATATGCGTTATTGGTCAGACAGCAATCCACACGTAATCCATGAGTCAGCATTGCATGCCGAAAAAATTACGGTTTGGTGCGGTTTATGGGCCGGCGGCGTCGTTGGGCCGTACTTCTTCCGTGACGACCAAGACCGGCACATTACTGTGAATGCGAATCGCTACCGTTCAATGATAACCGAATATTTTTGGCCCCAATTGGATAATATGGACTTGGAGGACATGTGGTTCCAACAGGACGGCGCCACAAGCCACACAGCGAATGCCACAATCAATATATTGGAAACCAAGTTTGGTGAACGTGTTATCTCACGAAATGGCCCAGTCGATTGACCGCCTCGCTCGTGCGATTTGACGCCGTTAGAATATTTCCTGTGGGGCTACGTCAAGTCTATGGTTTATTCCAACAAGCCAGCTACGATTGATGAACTTCGTTCGAATATCGAACGTGAAATTGCAGCAGTATCGGTCGATTTATGCTTGAAAACCGTCGAAAATTGGGTTCAGCGTCTGGACTTCTGCAATCGTGCCCGTAGTGGCCATGCAAAAGAAATCGAGTTCCATACATAATGGCATCGAACGTACATTCACAGGAATACAGAGTTTCATTGGTATCTAAAACCGGTTTTGTTTTATTTAAAAAAACTTTTGTAGCGCTCTTATTGAAAACGCCGTTACTTCTTGTGGCAACGAAAATTTCATAGAAACTATATACTGGGGGTATAAGGTAAAAAGATTATTATGTTTGCGATTGAATGCACCGTTTCCGAGTTATAGCTATTTTTTTTTATTTTATTTTAGCGATTTTCGTATTTTGGCGATTTTTTGTAAAAAAGAAGTCGTCCATACGTATTGGACCACTGTATGAACGCTACATTTCCGAACTAAACACAAATTGGCGTTTTAGCGACTTTTTATTGGAAAAACGTCAGTTTTAGCAATTTGTTAAAAAAAAAATAGTGATGCCGTGTTAAAGACATCCATTGCTTACAGCCTCACTTGGAGGTAAAACATGTATTATTTTTGCGATTTGACGCACAGTTTCCGTGTTATAGTAATTTTTTGATTTTAGCGGCTTGTTTTATTTAGGCGATTTGAAAAAAAAAATTCATACGAATTGGACTACTTTATGGAAGTCCCTTAGAAAGCCTCAAAAACTAGATATTTTTCCGATTCGACGCTCCGTTTGCGAGATATAGAAAGTTTTTCCAATTTGTTCATATTTTCGATCAAAAAAGGGGAAGGGTTATCCAAGGTAACCTATTACCCACGAAAAACGAACCCTGATTACAAATAATAATAATTTTGTTTATATTTATATATGAGAAATTCATATTACCCATGCCAGTGAGTGTGTGTTGAACTGAATTGTCTATTATTTTCAACAAAAACTAACCATTTGTCAATTAGAAAAATGTTCATGACTTGTAAGCTTGTAACCAAAAACTAACAAAAATCGGTCAATAAAATTCAAATTCAAATAAACGTAACTGACACTAGCACGGTCTTCAAAAAAAGCTATACCACGGAAAAATACAACTCTGTGATACAGATTTAATTAAAACTCACCTCAAAGCACTGCAACAATGCGAGAATTATAGGCCTTTCAGTGATGTTGATACTTAGGGATCTTCAAGCGATACTAATTCGCACATGTGAATTGCAGAATTGAGTTTGTATATACATATATACGATTGATGGCACTGTGATAGTTATTGACCCGAAAAAAAATGAACTTTGATGAATCCTTTTCGAACTATTAGGGGGGAGTCCCCTGAGTGCGAAAGTACATTTGGAAGTGTCAGGTTGGCTCCAGTTTTTGAGAAATCGGTATATATGGATATAGCTAAGTCAGCGCTATTTATCTAACAAATTTTACCGGCCATAGGCCAATTTTTTTTTGGCCAAAAAGGGCTTAAAAAGCTTATTGAAATAGAAAAAACAAATGTTCGCGCTCGGTCCAACTAATTGAGATATGGGCCTTTAAAGCTGGAGTATATAATTGGCCATATCTCACATATTTATGGTCCGATCTGGTTCCGGTGAATATTATTACAAATACCATTAAAAATTCTTTAAATCTGCAAATAAATATATTACATTTTATTAACCCATTGGGGACAAATTTAAAAAATACGATTTTTAACCTCACTTTTTTGCTAAAAATCTGATTTTCTCAAAAAACAGCCCTAGTAAACCTATTTTCTACCTAGACTCAGGTTGTAGGCAACACTTCAGGCTTTGTTTTAAGGTATAATACTTCGCATTAACCCTTCTAAGACCGGAGTTGAATGATGAAGATTAGCATTATATTTATGTAACGGTTATTTTTAAAAATTTTTCATTTCTTTGAATTAATTAACTTTAAAAAAAACCAAAAAAATATATAAAAGTCCAATATTTTGATTTTGAAGCTTAACTTGAGGCCTATGCTAGGAAAATAAATAAAATTTTGGAAAAAAGTAAAAAAACTTTAATTTTTTCTTGTATTTCAAACTTTGAACATAAATATCTCCGGTCTTAGAAGGGTTAATGCAAAGTATTATACCTTGAAATAAAGCCTGAGGTGTTGCCTACAACCTGAGTCTAGCAGAAAATAGATTTACTAGGGCTGTTTTTTGAGAAAATCAGATTTTTAGCAAAAAAGTGACGTTAAAAAATCGTATTTTTTAAATTTGTCCCCAATGGGTTAATAAAATGTAATATATTTATATGCAGATTTAAAGAGTTTTTAATGATCTTTGTAATAATATTCACCGGAACCAGATCGGACCAGAAATATGTGAGATATGGCCAATTATATACTGAAGCTTTAAAGGCTCATATCTCAAGAAGTTGGACCGAGCGCGAACATTTGTTTTTTCTATTTTAATAAGCTTTTTAAGCCCTTTAAGGCCAAAAAAAAATTGGCCTATGGCCGATAAAATTTGTTTAAATAGCGCAGACTTAGCTATATCCATATATACCGATTTCTCAAAAACTGGAGCCAATCTGACACTTCCAAATGTACTTTCGTACTCAGGTGACTCCCCCCTAATAGTTCGAAAAGGATTCATCGAAGTTCATTTTTTCGACTATCACAGTGTGATCAACCGATGGTATCAACTCAGGCACAGTAGTTAGGCATCTGATGATGAACTTGTCACGGAGTTGGAATCTAGTCATGCCAGTGAGTGTGTGTTGAACTGAATTGTCTATTATTTCCAACAAAAACCAACCACTTATCAATTACGAAAATGTTCCTGAATTTTTGTAAGCTTGTGGTATGAATTTCTCAGACATTAAATAAGAACTAACAAAAATCGGTGAACAAAATTCAAATTCAAATAAACGTTTGTTATTTATACAAATACAATTTTCATAAAAAAATATTTTTTTAAATTTTTTTTTCTATAAAATTCATCTGGGATATGGCAGCAACAAATGGTTGTGACAGCCATTAAATTCAGGTAATTAGATGGCATTCCAATATATTATTTGGTACTACCGAATTAGTTTTTACATTGATCCACTTTCATTGATTCAACAAATAGAATATTCACCACTACAGGATAATTTCGTTGCTAGAACTAAAACTCGATTGACAGATCACATTTATTTCTTATTGCTGTGGCTTCAACTAAATATTCTTGCAACCAAAACTGAATTACAAATCAATTGACATGCACAATATTTGGTGATACGGAACACAATTATTGGTAAACACAACTGAATATTGTGATAGCTCAAGGAACCGCCAAATTTTAGTTGGCTGTTAATACAGTTGCGATAACGAATCTCTTCTCTGTATTTACGTTTATATTGATATTTTATTATCGAGTAGTAAACGAGTTTCAGAAGTATCTGTATCTTTAGCGAAATATTATGATTTTCAAGCCATAGACATTATGTCTCCAACTTCAGGGAATTATTATACTTTTTGGTGCGTCATAATGTCCCTGGACGTTATGACATGCCACCATTAATGTACATTCTACTACATACTGTATGTTTGACTGTCCATTTTTCAATGTACAAAATGTATTTAAACTTAGTATTTACTGGGGTTTCGGCACTAGTTTCTCTTCTAAACTCAAAATTTCAACTTCACGTTTTTATTCAAAATAATTATTACAATTTATCCGATGTCTTCGAAAGTGTTTGAATAACAACACATCTTGGAACTGAACATAACAACATCATTTCTCTATTAGTTGTTCGCAGAGGCCATAGTAAAAAAAGGTATTGAAAATCACTGTTTCGCATTTTGTTTACACAGTATCCATTAGCGAGATATGGTGTATCCTAGTTAAACAGAGAATTGCAATCTCTTTTTACTTGCACACTCTGAGTATTATTGGCAAAAACATTTACTACATAGTTGGAAACAATTCTCTTGAGTGAACTCAACAAAGGAAATAGTCAAATGTTACAGTTTTCTGCTCTCTCGCTTACTGTCTTCTTAGAATATTTCAATACATGAGTAATTTTTTGATAATGGTACAGAAGAATCTCGTTAATTCGTAATCGCAAGGGACCACTAATGTTTACGAATTTCAGGGTTTTTCGATAAAATGACACTTCGATTTTTTGAGGATAAAATAAGAAAAATACACGCTGAAAAATCTGTATTTGTTTTTGGTTTTGATGCAAATATAAAGTGTGTTTGGAGCTTGTCTCAAATATAATATACTTGTGCTCAAATACATTGTGTTTGCTATTCAATATTAGATGTTTGAGGCTCAAATATGTTATAATATATGTGTTTGTGACCCACATACATTTATGTTTTGTTGCATGTTTGAGAGCACTGTCTATGCTCTCTCGAGACCACGAGAATAAAAGATGGACAAGGAGAGAATCTATCTTGTAAGTGTGTGTCTGTATTTTGGCATTATTCTCTCAGTCAGTGAGTCATAAATATTCCTGAAGGGGCGTGTAAATTGCAGATGAAATGTTTCTTAATTTGCCTGATGTATTGCGTGATGTATTGCGTTTTAGTTTCATGTATTCAGTCGTCAATGGTTCATCAGACAGAGGATATCAAAAGCGCTTGATCAGTGAAAAAAGAATAAACGAAGGCTCGGACGGTTAAATGGTTTGTGATATTACTTTTGTTTTTGTGGATGTGTTTAGTATATATGTATGTGTGCTACCTTAGAGAGATACCATTTTGAGGACAGAAACTGGACAGGGCAACAAGATGAAGCCCTTTGTCTGTCCGAGGTTTTACTGAGAAAATCGGAACGGCGGACCATTTTTGAATTAATTCTAATAAATAAAACACAAGTAATTATTCCACGCTTGGCTTGCATGAACTTGATTTGTATATAAATATCTTGTTTGTGTACCAACCATAGTGATAACCAACGCATAGCTGAAACCTTCTGAAAACAAAAACCTGAGAGACAACAAAGAAAGGAGAAGCAAGGGAGCAGCAGAAGCTCATTTTACAAAAAAAAGAGAAATAATACATTCAATGCAGATAAATGTAAAAAGTCCCGTTTTAAATCTATTAATTTTTTTATTAATGATTTATAAATGTGGATTTATATTGTTGAAATGAATTATAATAAATAATACATATATATTGAAATCGAATCGAATCTAAATATTATTATATTTAGGAAGAAATTCGTATATGTTTCCACGTACATAAGTATATGGAGGTTTGTGGGAAACACGCGAATGCTTCCACGTAAGTAAATGGATGTTTGGGATGAAGAACGCAAATGTTTCCACGTAAAAGCATACATATTTGTCAGTAAACATGATACTGTTTCTATTTAAATACAAGTAAGTTTGGGACTTGCAACCGTATGAATGTTTGAAGTGTGTTCCAAACATTTACATGGTTCCTGCAGAATATGTTTGGGAAAATATGTTAGAGAGGCCGTTATTTTTCAGAGTGTACGAATGACAGGGTTTTTTATAATTGCAATTTTTTATTTTGCTTTTATGTATATATCTAAAATATGTTCGAAGGAGGTCCAAAAACTAGCCAACCTAACAATGGACGTACAAACAAATTGGGGAAAATGTTCTTTATTTTTCAACATAATCTCCTTTTAACTTCGATACCTTGTTTGTAGTAAGAACTGTCAAACTCCTTAAAATAGCCATCAGCTGCAGAGACCACATCTTCATTGTTGGCAAATCTTGTACCACCGAGCCATTTTTTGAAGTTTAAATAAATAAATAAATGGTTTCCCATTACATCCCATGAAGGGACTGGGGAGAACTTCTCACAATCACTGAGCTGTGCGCTTTCCAGTTTTCACTCACTGATTGGGACCTACAGTTTTTACACCGATTCCGAACGGTAATTTGAGAAGCTTTTTCATGGCTAGATACTCGATAGTGTCGCCGTCACTATGCGAGGTGACCGCCGCCGAAAGAAATTTTAAGGTGGTCAGAGCCGGGTTCGAACCCAGGATCTCATGTACAAGAGCCGCGCACACTAACCATTGCACCACCGACGGTGCATTTTCTATTTCTAAACTCAGGTTTAGCTCCCTCGGACTATTTTCTATTTGAAGTTTGGAAATAGAAAATAGTCCGAGGGAGCTAAACCTGAGTTTAGCATTATTGTTTATTGAGCATGAGTGCTCAATATTTGCACTCGAAATTATTATTTCTGTCAATGACTTGGGTCGCTTCATAAATTTGACTATATCTTCGATCTGAAATGGAATCAGGATACAGTTGGGATTGGAATGTTATGTACTCTCATAGGGCTAATTGCGAATATACAGGTCCATTCACTTTTATCAGAAGTGCCTTATATTGGCACTCGAATTAATTATTTCTGTCAATGGCATGGTTTGCCTCATTAGCTTTGGCTATATGTCCGATGTGAAACGAAATCCGGATATACTTGAGATGGGGATATTGGGGTCTAAATGGGGATATCTTATGGGGCTAATTTCGAATATACAGGTAGTCCATTCAATTTCATTAGGAGTGCCTAATATTGGCACTCGAAAGTATTATTTCTGTCAACGAAATGGGTCGCCTCATTAAATTGTGGCTATATTTCCGTTCTGAAATGGAATCACGGTATATTTCGCTTGGGGATGTTATTGGATTTCTAACATGCAGGCAGTTGCCCACTTTTATCACGAGTACCCAATATTTTCAATTAAAGTCATTATTTCCATCAAAGATATGGGCCACTTCATAAATTGGGCTATATCTCCGATCTGAAACGGAATCACGATATACAGGCTGCACGTTTTATGTGCTTCTACGGTGTTAGGTCAGGTTAGTTTTTTATAAGAAAAACAAATATTGGTTTTCTATATAAAGTTAGTTATAAGCTATTTTCAACATAAATGCTTATTTGCTCATTTTTCTGTACAAAACAATTTTATTTTTTTTTTGGTAAAAAATCAGATTACAGGAATTTTGTATAAGAAGGTTGTGTCTTCGATACAAAAATTTATCGGATAAAATTTTCTTCACACCATTATAAATAAGCAAGGAAAATTTCTCTGTGGTATTGGAAATATTGAGATACCTTCACGAAATTCTGAATAAAAGCGAAACGCGTCCATCGATGTTTATGATCCATGTTTAATTTTCAAACTAATAAAACTTTACACTTTTTGCCGTTTCTAGTTTTTTTTTTAATAATACAAAAATTTAATTTTTTAAGCAAAAAAATATTTTTAGTCCCCATTCTTTTTTTTTATTAATTTCGAAACTGTTCATTACATTGCGAAACTGTTCACTACATTGGAACAGATTAAAGGTCTTGTAGTTCAAAATTTTGAAAATTTATTCGGACAAATTCGAACACGTCGTTCTCGAGTTATGACGACATATACATTCATATATACAAATTACCAGTTTTAAAATACAAAGTGGTATTTATGTGCTATTTAGGGTGACTAGACACGTTCAGATTGTATTCATATGTTCACAAAAGTTGTTCAACTTTGACATGGCTACAATTCTGCCAAACATTGTGTGTGAAAAATTTGGTGTTCCTTGAAGATATGCTGAAAACAGTGAAAAAAATTACATGAGGTGTCCGGGGACACCCGGTTGGAATGAAGTTTCTTTCGCTACATAGTATGTACTAGTTAGTCCCAACACTAAGGCGCCCGTTGAAAAATACAATAATTTGAATGGATCTTTAAGAAAAGATAATTTTTGTAAAGTGATAAACTTTTTTGTTAAAAAAAAATTTTTATGGAATGTATTTTTTTTTTAAATTAGATGTTTAGGTCTTTTTTGTAAGAATATGTATTATATTTTCCCGAAAAGGTGATTTTTTAAAGAGAGGTACTTCTTTTATTAAAAGCTATTGTTTTTTTTAAAGAAAAGGTACTATTTTTAAAAAGAAGTACTTTCTGTAAGAAATAGCGATAAGAGTATGATTTCATTTTACAAAGAAGTACTTTTTTTAAGAACAGGTACTTTTTAAAGAAATGGTACTCTTTTTATGAAAAGGTTATTTTTTTAATTTTATTGTTCAAGCTGGAGGCCATTCTATATCTCAATATACATATAGTTTTTTTTTAAAAAAGGAGTTTTGCGAATGTATTCCTATGATTCCCGGCAAACCGTATAGCTATTTCACATGTAGCCACAGATCTTCATCAGAGGTTGTTTGGAATGATGCTATTGAAAAATTCATCAAACTAAATGAAAACGAAATGTCATTTGGATTGAGAATTTACTATAATGCAAGTGTTCGAAAAATATCGCAAGCAAAACACACAAGAAAACATTTGCAGAAAGTTGTTTCCATCTTCATAGAACCATCGGTCCTCATTAGACATGTTGTTTATTGTTGCTTAAAAGACAACACAATTTTTTTGCATACAAGAACAATTGCATGCAGTTTCGTCGTGCTCCACGTTATTCAAATTCATCAGGGATGATTTTTATTTATCCGGTCATTTCATTGGTACTTTTTAATTTCATTGTTCAAGATCGAGGTCAATCTATATCGCCATTAATAGAGATATAGTTCTTTTAAGAAAATGTACTTATTTTCAGAAAGGCTACTTATCTCAAGAAAGGAAAAGCTATTGCTCTATTTTTAAGAGAAGGAATTTTTAACGAAAAGGGGTTTTTTAAGAAATGGGAATTTTTTTTACAATTTGTCTTTTTTCAAGATTAGGTACATTTTTGAGAGTAGGAACTTATCTCAAGAAAATATTTATTTCATTTTTGCTTTATTATTCGGTCTTTACGATGTTTTCCTACATATTTTTTCTGGTTCAAGATCAATTTCTATGAAAAAGTACTTTTATAACAAAAAGTACATTTCCATGGAATGTAAATTAAAAAAATAATAATAATACAATAAATATGGCGGAATAGCTTCAAATAGCTATATTTCCAACCATCCACCATAATAATCAATTTCACATTATTTTTTATTTTTATTTTTTTAAATTTACATTCTATGAAAATGTAAAGTAGTTTTTCATAGAAATTGATCTTGGACCGGAAAAAATATTAAGGAAAAGTTATTTTGTTTCACAAAAAAGGTTCTTCTTAAAGAAAAGGTAGTTTTTTAAGAAACAGTAATTTGTTGTAAGAAAATTTACTTTTTTAAGAAAAGGTACTTATTTAAAAAAAATACTTTTATTAGAAAGGTACTTTTTGTATGAAAATTTAGTTTTTTAAGCAAAGATACTTCTTTAAGATAGTTTTTTTTTTAAGAAAAGGTAATTGGTTTAAGAATATGAATAAGAATTTTTTTTTGTGAAAATTGAATTTTTTTAAGAAAAGGCACTTATTTAAGAAAATTTTCTTTGTTTAAACTTTTTTCACTTTGGCTTTTCTAAATTTACTTTTTATTGGGTACGTTATACATAATATTGGTTATAGGCTTCACCTAGAAAACTTCCCATTAAACAAGAAATTTTGCAGAATATATTAGTTTAGACACAAACCAAAGCAAAAGTACCCAATATAGTTTATAATAGTGGGTTGTAGCATAATAGTGTTAAGAAAAAATTAATTTCTAATTTAATTAAAACAACGTGCGAGATGGAACTTCGTTCCAAAAATCTTTTTTTTCCCAAAAAAGTGCAGGACAATCTGAGAATTTGTAAAAGTTGACTTTTTATAAAATTTGAAGTTCCACAAATATTTCATGGGTAGCGATCAACTCAGTAGACTTGCTTCTAACTGGTACAATTTACTAGAATGTTGATACATTTTTCGACTACAATATCGTAGTGTAATCTCTCACTCCATAAATATCAAATTGGCCAGCTGCTTCGAAATAACGGGCCTAAACGCGCTTAAAATCGAACAAAATATGCTTGATCAAGACTTCAAAATCAATGGATGTCTCGAATACGGCATCTCTTTTTTTATAAAAAAAAAATTGTTGTAGCGACTTGTTTTTAAAGTGATGCCCTTTTGAAGACATCCAGTGGTTTAAGCCTCCTATGGAGGTAAAAAATTTATTATATTTGCGATTGACGCACTGTTTTCGGGATATAGCCACTTTTTATTTTAGCGACTTTTTATTTTGGCAATTTTTTGAAAAAAAAAATTCTTGCGTTCAAATTGGAGCAGTTTTGAAAAACCCTTAGATACCTGAAAAATGGGTTATTTTTTCAATTGGACGCTTCGTGTCCGAGATATAGACATGAGGGCGTTTTAGCGACTTTTTATTCGAAAAATTTTAGTTTTATCGATTTTTGTATTAAAAAGATGATGCCAAATTGAAGAAATGCAGTGGTTAAAGCTTCCTAAGGAGGTAAGATTTTTATTATTTTCGATTGGACGCACCGTTTCCGAGTTATATCCACTTTTTTATTTTGGCGATTTTTTGAAAAAAAATTCTTCCATACGAATTGGACCACTTTATGAAACCCCCTTAGAAACTCGCAAAAATTAGATATTTTTTTCGTTTGGGCTCTCCGTTTCCAAGTTATAGACATGAGGCGGTTTAGCGATTTTTAATTCGAAAAATTTTAGTTTTACCGATTTTGTTTAAAACAAAAGATGATGCCATATTGAAGACATTCAGTGGTTAAAGCCTCCTTTGGAAGTACAAATTTTATTTTTTTTTCGGTTGGGCGCCCTGTTTCTGAGTTACAACCACTTTTTTATTTTAGCGATTTTTTTATTTTGGCAATTTTTTGAAAAAAAAAAATTCTTGCATACAAATTGGAGCAGTTTATGAAAAATCCTTAAACACCTAAAAAAAATTGGATATTTTTCGATTGGGCGCTCGGTTTCTAAGATATAGATATGAGGGCGTTTTAGCAATTTTTTTTATTCGAAAATTTTCAGTTTTAGCGATTTAAAAAAAAAAAAAAAAGGATGCCATATTGAAGATATTCAGTGGTTAAAGCCTCCTTTGGAAGTAGACATTTTATTTTTTTCTTATTGGACGCTCTGTTTCTGAGTTATAATCACTTATTATTGTAGAGACTTTTTTATTTTGGCGATTTTGTAAAAAAAATTTTCCATACGAATTAGACCACTTTATGTAAAACACTTAGAAACCCGGCGAAATTGGACGATCCGTTTCTGAGGTATAGGATACCATATTCCTGTGAAAGTAAAAGTTTTATTATTTTTTCGATTGGACGCTCTGTTTCTGAGTTATAACCACTTAGTTGTTTTGGAGACTTTTTTATTTTGGCGATTTTGTGAAAAAAAAATCTTCCATACGAATTGGACCACTTTATGAAAAACCCTAGAAACCGCTGTAAATTAGACATTTTTTCGATGTGACGCTCGACTTTTGAGATATAGAATTTTTTCATTACCCATCGTCGTAACTACCCATTATTTTCCTCATTACCCTGAGGGAAGTTGTTAATCGTAATGGGTAATTCCTCATCGCCGTGGGTAGCTATCCATTATTTTCACTACTACCCTGTGGGTAATGGGATTTGTATGTGTTACACAAGGAGGGGTAAATAAGAACTCTGCTTCAAAATGCTGCCGTGAAACAAATACTCTGTCAAAATTTTGAAAATATATTTGCCGCATAATGCCGTTTGAGCTCTTCTATATTGACAAAAACAAATATTTTTTATCATCCAAATACACTAGGAGTCGAAATTTTACCGGCTGGCAGTGAACTACAAGTACCCACGTATAAATAAAGATTGACGTTTCCGTAATCAGCTCTTCAGTGCGGGTCTATTAAGACGCCCTCGGTTTAATTGGAAAAAAACGTAGTTTTCTGTAAACTCTACTGTGCATCTTTACGCTTCAATTCTTCATAAGTTATAAGTTTCAAAACAAAACAAAATTATTTGTGTTTATTAATGTGTAACATTTTTTTAATTAATAATATTTGGTAAACAGAAACGCGTTGGCTTAAACTCTTGTCATTTTAGATACTTTCTCACAAGCGTTTTGTAGATTACGCGTGTAGTTCGATTCGAACTCTTTACACTCGGCTGTAGTATTTTCCCGACGTATTTCCAAATATAGATTATAAACCGGATGCAAGATAATAACTTGAAGACCTTTACATATAAAACGATATTTAAAAAGATAGAGGTAGTTTTAGAACAAATTAATTTATTGGCAAATTCCTTACCTATAAATACAAACAGAAAGAATAAATCCTCGACACGAAAACGTGTTCTTGCCATCGTGTCGTAAAGGGTAGTGCCACTGGCGACCACCGATGATAGCAATCCGACAACCAACCATGGTAGCAATAACATGTGACGTTTCTGCAAATTGTCGTTAATAGTTAGGATACAATATTAATATAAAGCAGCTAAAGTGTGGACGTACCTTGACAATGCCCACAATCATCAGAATTGAGAATATAACAGCCAATGGGGCAACTATCATAACAGCTGTTCTATACCACACATATTTCCAGGTATAATCTGTATTTATATTCGAAATGTGGTCGCAAATTATTTCTCATAAAGTATTGATTCAAATCTTTTTTTTTTTAAATCCAACAAATCATTTGCACGGTGATGATATTTTTATACTTACAGTACTCGTCGTCATGCTCAGTCATCATTGAAATGACTCTCGGTAGTTTCACTACAATTATCACCAAACATATCACAAATGTAACAGCACCGATTACAATGCCTTGTTTTGAAATAGAATTTAAACCCATTTTTGTTGTATTGTCCCAAAAATTCCCAAAAACTCACACTGGACGAATGTTTCTAGTCAGCGTTTGTTGGAAGACTGATCTTCATAAGAGTAACAGTTTTATTTTATACTAATTTCAGAATTTCTCGGGAGCTGTGTTATTGTAGGGGGAGAAAGCTATTGTGCTCTGGTAAACAGTCCTCTTTGTAGGAAAATACTGATAAGGGCATCCAAATTTTCTAGAGTCACTCACTAGTATAACCAATCTCTCGAATCCAAGACGTACTTATCAACGTATTTTTCAAGTCCAGCAGAGTGGCACCATTTTGGGTACTTTTCTTGTAGTATCGTACATTGATACCTCTTTATACGGCCCCTATTTTTATAGAATTTCACTATAACGGGTTTTAGAATTTAAAAGCTTTGATTTACGGCGCACATTGACTCGATGTACGGTCGATGTCGCTTTACTACGGGATACAATGAACAACATTAAGACATCTTTTCAGTCAATGGCACCTTCTTGTAGTTTGAAACTGACTCGTGCAAGACGTAACATTTCGGAGCAATTACACTGAAAGTAAAACGTTTCGTCGAATGGATGAATTATTTTCGTTAGTGTTTTTACGATGCTAGAGTGAAAAGTGTTGTATACCCAAATTTCGTTCAAGATTTCTTTGACAATTTTTCATTTCGGTGCTGCAACAATTTTATTTAATTTGAATTTCGATGAAAAATTTATTAACAATTAAAAAAACAGTAAAGTCATGATATTTGAACTACTGATATGTGGTTTATCTCTTACTTTTCATTATTTATAAAGGGTTTTCCAATAGGTACTTGACAACTTTGAATTTAATTTGTGAACGCACTATTTCGCTGATCATTTAATGTTACTCTCGTTTTTTCCAGTAAACTCAACATTTTCATCATGGTAGAGTTTACGAACGAACAACGTCGTATGCAAATTATAAAAATGTACTACCGAAATTCGGAGTCGGTGACCGCAACTTTAAGAGCGTTAACTCCAATTTTCGGTCGTTATTCTCGCCCTAGTTGACAAGCAATAACAAGTTTAGTGGAAAAATGTTAGGCTTCATATTCATTGTGTGATGCTGCCGTGCCAGTGAGACAACGGGTTGGGCGAAGTGACGAAAATATCGCTGCCGTTCAGTCGTCCGTAGCAAACGATCCAAATCAGTCGATTCGGCGGCGTTCTCAAGAACTGGGCATCGCCAAGACCACTTTATGGCGAATTTTGCTTAAAGATCTTGGTTTACACCCATACAAGATCAAGCTGATTGAAGAATTAAAGTCGATGGACCATTTGACGCGACGTACGTTCTCCGATTGGGCTCTGGAGAAGATGTGCCAAGATGATGAATTTCATCACAAAATCATCTTCGTTCGTCAATAAGCAAAATATGCGTTATGTGCTTCATGAATCACCACTTCTTCCACAAAAAATAACTGGTTGGTGCGGTTTGCATGCCGGCGCACAGATGGTTAGAACAGCCTGTTTTCTTGGATTAATTAAAAAAAAAAAATTTTAAGTATCGTCAAAATTTTTTGTACCCGGTTAGAGTATACAAAATTCTACATCACTTGTCGTTAAAATAAATGTCAAAAGTGCTCTGGTGTTTTTGTAGTGAAACTTCAAAGTCAAACTTTAAAGAAATTTTTGCGCAAAAAAGGCTGAAAAAAGTGAAAACTTTCCCGTTGAAAATTTTATTTATTTTAAAAAGTACATATTGCAAAAGTTAACAATTTTTCAATGGAACCATCAAGTTTAGGTTATTTTGCAAATACTTCGTAGACATTTGTGTATCAAATTGTGTGTGGAAGTGTTTTAGATTTAGTTCTTTATAATGGAAATGCCAAAAAAATTAGCATTTTTATATTTTAAATGGATATATAGTTATTATTCGTCCACATACGTGTCATAATTTTTAGTTTATATTAAAGAGGACATAAATCTCTATTTTATTGCAAAATTTTACGCTGCCTTTTTGTGCCTTTTAGAAGATATGCATTGTTTAATACAAGTGTTGCAGCAGCCAAATTAGCTAAAAATCACATTGATCTCGCGACTGCTGCTGTTGTTGTGTGTTGTGTTTTGTTGTTTTTCATGTTACTTTTTTCTATTTATTTGTGCTCTTCTTTTCAGTATATTAATGATGATATTTTATAACGCGATTGCGCTGGCTAGGCCATGTCAGTAGAATGGATGAAGACGAACCAGCACGAGGGGTTTTCGAAACCGAGCGAAAAATAGGAAGACCAAGACTCCGCTGGAGGGATCAGGTTGACGAATCCCTTCGTACACTTGGTATTGCCAACTGGAGAAATAAAGCAAAAGATCGAACTGATTGACGAAATATGTTATCTTCGTTTTGTATGGTCCCTGACCCCCCGGGGTTGTCAGAGACCGGATAAGTAAGTAAATAATGATGTTATTTTTGTTTCTTTTAATAATGTTCTTTGTTTCAATAATATTTTGTTTTTGTTTATTTTAATAATATTCTTTGTTTTGGCAAATAGTGATCGTGTTGTGCAGTTTCAAGTAATCGGGTAAAAGGGATTTTTGAAAGGTTTTTTTTTGTATTAGCATTATTTTTTTTTTTATAGAAACAAGTTCGAACGTTGTTTTTTATACTCGTCGAAGCTTATTTGATATTATGATGATGAATTCAAGCGCTCAAACAATGAATGACAAGATGAAATTTTTAGCTGAAGAAATCAAAAAACGCACCAACTTCTCTGAGGATAATATGTGTGATTTTAATAAAAGAATTGATGTTTTCTTTTATGAATTTAAATCTAGGTGGACTAGAGTGCATAGCAAGGAAATGAGGTTTATTACTCAAAATAAAATCTGGTTGGAATCCTCTATTGGTTTTACTCTTGCCCCGACTGCAAAACGTGGTCGAAAAGAAATTAATTTTACCGAGTCCAGTGGTTGGAGTAAATATAAGAAAATAAAAATTTTAAGAGACACCATATCATTGCCAGAGTTACTTTATGCTTCACAGGTTAAATTACAAAGCGCAGGTTATGTCGAGGAATCAAAAGTGTTGCGAACCATATACATATGAAAAATGTTGCAAGGGCATAAATTTTAAAAAAAAAGTTGAAACAGCCACTTCCCACCTTGAAAATATCGAATACAAAAGCTTTGGCTGTTTTTGTAGAGGCTAAACTAACACGAAATCAATACAATTTTGTTAGACAAGCTGCTCCTCAAATATTTCCCTCCTACAACAATATTCAAACTGAAAAACAAAAAAACTTACCCAGAATCGACCAGCTTTAAAATAAGCGAGACCTCCGTTGAAGTAACTTTATAAGGCCTTCTTAATCACACAGCGGAGCGACTAATGGAACTTCAAGAAACTGCTATTGACTCATTAGGCATTACGAACTCGAATGTAGTATTATATTCAAAATAGGGCTTTGATGGAAGCTCTGGCCATAGGTCATACAAACAAGCCTTTCATGGATCTGATGCTAGTGATTCATCAGTTTTTTTAACCACAATTGTAGCACTTAGTCTTATGTTTGAGCAGAAGGTAATTTGGCAAAATCCACGGTCGTCTTCAACTAGATTTTGCAGACCCTTGAAAATTGAATTTACCAAAGAAACCGCATATGTGCCAATTAGTGAAAAAAAGAGTTGAAGAGGAAATACAGAATTTAACCTGTTCAACTGTCACGATTGGTGAGAAAGTTGTACATGTTTTCCACAAATTAACTTTGGCTATGGTAGATGGAAAAGTTTGCAATGCCTTAACAGATACCACATCAACACAAAAGTGTTACTTATGTGGCGCTACAAGTAAGGATTTTAATAATATAGAAGCCATGATCCAAAGACCTGTACATGTAGACAATTTAAGATTTGGCCTTTCCATTCTTCATGGCTGGATTAGATTTTTTGAATGTCTTTTGCACGTGGCATATAAAATACCTTTACAAAAGCGGCAGGCTAGAACCGATTCTGAAAAAAGAACAGTAGCTGAAACAAAAAAAGAAGTTCAGAAAAAATTTAAAGAGAATATGGGATTAATAGTTGACCAACCCAAACCTGATTTTGGAAACACGAATGATGGGAATACGGCAAGACGTTTTTTTCAAAACGCTGAAAAATCTGCCGGCATAACAAAAATAGATGTTAATTTAATAAAAAAATGCACGTGTTGCTTATTGAAATATATTAATAATGAAAAATTTAAAATATATGCACACAATACAGGACGACTTTTGGTTGAAACGTATCCTTGGTACAATATGCCTCCCACTTTGCACAAGTATTTTATTCACGGACGCGAAATTGTGTCAAATGCCATTTTACCTATTGGGCAGTTGTCAGAAGAAGCACATGAAGCTCGAAATAAAGATTTTAATATAGGGAGTTTCATTCACGAAAGTGCAGTCGCGAAAAATCAAACCAAGACATTTTTAATATGTTTTTGATAACCTCTGACCCAATTATTTCAAGCATGCGAAAATTGCCTACAAAGAAGGTTCAAAGCTTACCAGAGGAGGCAATTGATTTAATTGTACCTGCAGCTCCGAACAAGAACTATTTCAGTGATATTGAAGTTGCTGATGCTGCTGATGATGGTGATGATGATGATGATAACGATGATGATGATGATGATGATAACGATGATGATGATGACGATGTTGATGATTAACTTTAAGATGTATAAAATGTAATGTTTAAGTTCTCATACTGTGCTCCTTGCACTATATACCTACACTGATATTTGGCATTATTTAATAAAATTATGCTCAAATATACTTAGGAAACATTTATTTTACTTATTTTAATGGTATTAACTGAAAAATAAAGAAAAATTAACCGAACATAGCCTCCCTGATTTGATCCAAGAAAACATGCTATTCTAACCCACTGTGCGGCGGCGTCACTGGGCCATATTTTTTCGTCGACAATAACAATCGTCACGTTACTGTGAATGGCGATCGTTATCGCGCCACGATTTCCGATTATTTTTGGCCCGAATTGGGAAACATGTACTTGGACGACATGTGGTTTCAACAGGACGGTGCCACTAGCCACACAGCACACGTTACTATCGATTTATTGAAGAGTAAGTTTGGTGAGCGTATTATCTCAAGAAATGGACCACTCAATTGGCCGTCTCGTTCGTGCGATTTAACGCCTCTAGACTTTTTTCTTTGGGGCTACGTCCATCCATTGGTCTATGCCAACAAGCCAACGACGTTGGAAGAACTCAGAGCCCACATTGAACGCGAAATAGCGGCCGTTGCGGCCGAAATGTGTGACCGAGTAATCGAAGTCATTGGGTCTGCTGTCGACGTGCCCGCGGTGGACATGTGAACGAAGTCAAGTTCCATTCATAAATGTTTTGATTGTATTTCAAGTCGATCATAAAGTTTTGGAAATATCTCAAATGGGTTATGGTTTATTTAAAAAAAAGTTGTCAAGTCCTTAATGTAAAACCCGATATTTATTATTTATTTATTTTAGAGGTTTGGCAACATTTTTAGTTGACGAAACAATTTCGTTATTGTAACAAAACTAAAGCAGTCGAAAAAATGAGCGAGCGCCAAAAAGAGGCCAGCAAGAGAAAATGTTGAGCTTGAGTGCTACGACACGTACACATCCTAAATCAGTTCCTTTGCAACAACAGATAGTGGTAGACATGTTTCTCTGACGGAAATGAATTTGTTAAAAATGACTAATTAGTTATAATAATAATAAATAATAATCTTTCATTGTGAAAAATAAATTGTGTGAATTTATGTGTTTGCTGTTATCGTTTGTGTAAAATGTGTATATCGTCGGTTGACAGGAAAAACTCACTAAGTACACATTTTAACTAAAATTACTTTTTAATGCTAAGTACTATAATTTTCAATTATAGTGCAAAGTGCTTCCAAAATACCAGTTTCAAATTTTCAAATTTCATTAACTGCGGTCTTTCAGAGAAAAGAATTAAAAGAAATAAACAAAAACACATACGATAACTGCTGTTCCTCCAACATGATAGTAACTGAGCAAATTATCCTCAAACCAACTTTTACCATCGCGTTGCTACACTCAATACGGGGAAGTCCCTATTTCAGTAGAACGTATTCTTAAAACAGGGATTTCCATTTCATACCACAATTGTGGAAGACCGCCTCTCCCAAAATTCTTATGCTCTTTCATTCAGTCGTCTGTGTGACTTTGGTAAGACAAGAGGTAAATACTTGGCCGAATTGGAAATGAATAAAAAAAGGCATAAAGAAACTCTCGATAATCTTGTAAGTACTTTCGAGAGGATTCCGACAATTCCGATTATTAGGATGAAATTGACAAAAAAAGTTCTAACAAGACGCAGAACAAATCACCCAGAAACCTGGAAAGTCAATGTAGTGAAATCTCGTCGAGAAAAATGTATGCCTTATACTACCAAAAACAAAAGCCATCCTGCAAAAGCTCCAAAACTTGCTGATTGTTCCAAATGTAAGTTTAAGTGTACAAGCAATATTACAGAACAGGACAGACAAAAAATTTTTAAATTGTATTGGGGATTTTGTGACTTTGCTAGAAAGAACGATTTTATATTAAAATTTGTCCAAGCAGAGCCACCGAAACGAAGAAAAGTAGATCCCAGCAGTGATAAAGCACGCCATGTTTCTAAAAAATATTTCTTACAAAATAGCTCTGGAACACGTCGTAGAGTATGTTCAAATTTTTTTGAAAAGACGTTGTGTATTTCGAATGGGCCTATTAATACAGCCATCAGCGGTTCCCATTTTGGATCATTTACTGATAACGATAAAAGAGGCCGAAAGGCGCCTGGTAACAAAACTAGCGAATTAGTGGTCGCTTTAGTAAAAACACATATAGAAGGCTTCCCAGTTATGGAATCCCACTATGTTGGAAAGTCCTCAAAGAAACTGTACCTAAATAGTGATCTGTCTATTTGGAAGATGTATAATCTTTACCGTAATGATTTCTGCAAAGAACGCAATATTACTGAAATTGTCAGCGAAAAAACTTATAGAAGGATATTCTGCGATAATTATAACTATTCGTTTTTTAAACCAAAAAAAGACCTCTGTGCAAGGTGCGCTAAATATGATCAAGCCATAAATAAAAACGAGCTGGAAGCAGAGCATTCAATGCATTTAATGAGGAAAAACCAGTGTAATGAAGCCAAGGAAAATGATAAACTGAGATGCAAAAATGATCCTGCGTTCATTACTTGTACTTTCGATTTGCAAAGTGTCCTCCAGTTGCCGTATTCGAGTGTCTCATTGTTTTATTATTCCAGAAAGATATGCGTATATAATTTGACTATCTACGTAGGAAGCGGAGAAAATGCTCATTGTTACACTTGGAATGAATTGAATGGTAAGCGAGGGAGCAATGAGATAGGCTCAATTTTGTTTCGTTTCCTAAAAACAGTGCCCTTGACCGTGACAGATGTTTCACTCTTCTGTGACACTTGTGGTGGTCAGAACAGAAACCAGCAAGTAGCAGCCGTGTTAATGTATGCTGTAAAACATTTAAGCCATCTCAACAGATTGGAGCTAAAATTTTTTAGAGTCAGGTCATTCGCACATGGAATGTGACTCCATGCATTCCGCAATAGAGTCGGCAAAAAAAAATAAAAGCGCTTACACAATGTCTGACTGGATACGGATTTTTCAATCTGCTAAATCTTCCAAAAAAGATGAAAAGAAGGGTGAATATCAAGTTCATCTCTTAAAGTTCGCGGATTTCTATAACCTACAGGAACTAGCAGCTACCACTATCAAAAACCGAAACAAAGACGAGTGTGGTGAAAAAGTGTCATGGCTTAAAATAAAGTGTTTAAAATTCGAAAAAGAATTCCCAGAAATTTTATATTATAGATACGATCATACATCTGACTACAAAAAACTAAATGTATCCGGAAGAGGTCGCCGAAGGACAATAGTTGAACTAAAATCAGCATACTGTAATCTTTTACCTATTTCACAAGCAAAAAAACTGACCTTGTAAAACTTTGCGCTGCTGGTCTAATTCCAGAAGAAGTTATGCCGTGGTTCAAAAGTTTGCCCACTATTAATTTTGTACATCCGGAACGCTTATCAGAGCCATCTAATGATGAAAGCGATATAGAGGACGACGAAAGTGTTTTTTTTTTCTTTAAATAAATAAATGATTAATCTTACTAAAAGCAGTATTTGTTTTTCATTATGTGCCTCTATGTTTGTGATCCCGGCAGGTAAAATTCATTAAGTCCTTCATTTCGCACTTTTACGAAGACTTTTGCATTTAACACGAAGATACAAGCTCAACTATAAAAAAGAAATATAGTTTTATTATAATCTACGATTTTAAGTCGATAACTACTAAAATATAATTTTGGTACAAAATAATTGATTAAAACCCCATTATCTCCATTGTGCTCTAAACGCACTTAGTGAGTTTTTCCTGTCAACCGACGATATATAAATCAAATAGATAAATAAACAGAATACAAGGAGCAACGCGACAGCAAAAAAAAAGTGACGCACCCTGAGCAGAAAAACTACCCCGAAATATGTATGTGTGTGTATGCGCGTGACGGTACAAATCGCAGCAAAATGTTTGCGATTTTATGTTTTAACCATAATTCGGTGGCTCTTGTTTCGTTCTATTTGTATATGGATTCAGATAAAACCGAAAGCCATATGCGGACAGACGAAGTCAATGAAAACGAAGAAGTCATAGAAAAAAGTGTTTCAAGTAAGACGTACATAAAAATTATCAATTTAACGAACAATTAAATGAGTCCAATCGAAATTTTAAAAAACTTGGTTAAAATAAATAAAAGAGCAGTTGAAGAAAATGCTTACAGAGCGATCACTGGCTTAATGATGGGGAGAGTTAGCTCAACAATTGAATGACAGAATCCCTCAATACAACAACAATTGCATGATTTAGGAAAACAATGATGCAGTTATATGTTAAAGGAGTAGAGCATAGGGGAGTAGAGCTAATGTTCATGGTAAGTACAGACAGAGGTATCTTAATATCTTAAATATAAATCTTAATAATAAATTCGTCATATTTGTTTTTATTTGCAGGACCTGAGCTCGACACTCAACCCCTCGAGCATAGCTATAGCAACTATTGACTAGTCGTCCAGCCAATTTGCCCTTTCAATGCATTTGTCTATAAGACCTACAGGAATATCCTGTAGGGCTACGATGCTAACTAAATGTGTTCCGAATATCCAACTTCTCAGACCTGCCAGAGCCGGGCAATCCAAGAGAAGGTGTTTTGTCGTTTCCTCGTCCTCTTCCATGCAGCATCTGCAGAGATTGGAGTTTCTATGGCCCAATCTTAGGGCGTGTTTTCCACAAGACAATGTCCCGGAAGTGTACCTACACTCACAGAAAAATTCGGTTGAGACAGCCGAATTAGCTGTAACCTCATTATAGGTTGTCACAGCCGAATTAGAGGTTGTTACAACCGAATTTAGATAGTGTCACAAATTAATTATTAACGTTTTTTATTATTAAATGATGATTTATTTTCCTGTATTCTTATAAAAAATTCAAAAAGCGAGGAAATAAAGTCATACATATTGGGTAATCTATATAATAATAAATTTGTTTTATATGCCTCTTCCGACCTTTTTCAAGTATCGGTTGATTTAGGTCCTAAACAATTTTGTATACAGACGATTGCAGCACATCTCACATGACCTTCATGGTCGTTGAAACTGTTGATATGTGCTTCAATAATTTCAGCAAAATAAGACGTTTTAATACAAAACATATTTTACTTACCTTTCTTAATAACAGCAAACAATTTTGAAATTTTTTAATTCTTTTTAAAATAACATTTGATTTTAGAATTTTAAACGTCATATGTTAAATACATGGCATTAGGTCGTGGTAACTGAATTGAATATGAATTCGGTTGCACCCACAGAATTCATGAGAAATTCGGTTACAGCAACGGAATTGACGCCAAATTCGGTCGTTGCAACCGAATTAAAGCTAGATTCGGTTACTGCGACCGAATTTGGTACCAATTTCGGTTCTTGCATCCGTATTTATTTCAAATTGAAGAATATAATTAAAGATTCAGTTGTCACAACCGAATCAAATTAGAAACGGGGTTGCTTCAACCGAATTTCGGTTGTGGGGACTAAATTCGGTCGTAACAACCTCAATTCAGCCGAATTTATGGTTGCTACAACCTCTTTTCAAACAATTAGTTCTCTGAGTGTGATTGGACGCCATCAAATTAAACTTCGATCCAAGAAATGGTATATACGATTATTTTACCATTTACTGGATATTACAACAGTAAACTCGTCGATACTGTATAAACGCATTTCAAAAGAACGAAATGAGAAAAAAACTTTATCTTTAGCGGATTTCCGAATTGAAATTGAGGTAAGTTTGTGTAGAGTCGGCCAAACACTGAAACTTCTTGGACGTCAATCGATTCGCGTGTCGCAGGAAATGAAAGCTAAGAAAAAAAACCTAACGCAGCTCTTATTCAATCAAAAGATGTTCGCGAGTGTAATTTATCTCATTTTCCAGTATGGATGAAAGATCGGCAGCCGTGTAACCTGGCTGGATCTTCGAGCTTATCTTATATTCATTATGAAAAATGTAAGGCAAATTTATGCCTATACAAGGATTGTAACGGTTTTTCAGTTTTCCATGGCCATTAACAAAACATGATCTCAATAACTTATACAGAAGAGTACAAATACTGCATGACTTGTCGCCGAAGTCCTTCAGCGCTCTCCCACATTTCTACATTATAATCGGCAGATGGAAAGTCGCAATTACTAGCCCTTATTACGTGAGTGATAGATTGTTCGCTGCCTGTGGTAGACGCTGATACCCCCGCGCGAGCTCTTGACCGGGACGCGATTTCGTTCTTGTCAACGGTATCTGGTTTGGCACCAGGCCGGATTTCTCCCACCTTAGCAATGGCTTCATTGTACAGTTCTATAGATCGCTTATTTTGAAACACTGTGATCTTAGTTCGGCCTTGGTACCAGCCTGCGTCACAGCAGACGGGAGGTGAGACAGGAGCATCTCCACAGACCTCATACACTCTGAAAAATCTGAATTTTGGTGTTGTTTGGATGCAAATATACGGCGTTTTTAGCTTGTCACAAATATAGGATACTTATATCCAAACACATTGTGTTTGCTATGCAATATTACATATTGAAGACACAATGATTAATAAGTTCTAATATGTGGTTTTGTGACGGAAATGTGAGTTTGTTTGTTGTAACAAAACATGATAGGCAACAAAGAAAAAAAAGCAGCAGACCTTCAAATCAGGAATATGTTGCTGAAGCCGTTTTTTTCACCGGCATTAAGAGCAGCCAAAACATCCAACCAGCCACTCCGGAAGGTGGTCTCACCTGCAAGTCCTCCTCATGGCGGCAATAGTGAGGCCATCCATCAGCCCTTCACTAAAAGCCTTCAGCCTGCAGTTTCCGGTTAGCTTGGGTCGTTTAGACTTTGGCGGACCAGCGTTTTCCTGACTTAATCGGGCGAAGTCATTATCTTAATTGACAGTTAATTGACGCTTCTGCCTTTCTGTGAGATCTTCCGGATCGACCTTGCCCAACCTCTCTAGAAGCCTGGCGACTAAACGTCGACTGTGTGACGACAGCATTCGACGACTATAGAGTGGTAATTCCAACCCTGTTGTGATTTGCTTGATATTACTGTCGTTTATTGTATCGTTGGGGGTATCCATGCCACAATTATATCTTTTGACAAAAAACATTTTTTTCTTTTTGATTAAAAAGTCAATATCGTCTAAATGCGCTCACCGATTGACAAGATCACATATACGTCTAATAACACTGTGAGGCAAAATTTGATTATTTTCAAAATGATGGGGTTCTGTCAACGGATTCTGGTAGAATGGTATTAAAAACAACATACGTGTATCGGCGTTTTGCCAGATCTGATCAGAATTTTTTTTAGGGCGGGTCAAAGTTTCCGCCCCGCGGTACTTTCCTGCAACATATTGCCATGGAAAATTGTGTGTTCCTTACTTCTGAGGTACAAAATATGTTCAGAAGTTTTATAGAAAAGATTCAGATAAACATTTTTGTGGAACAAATTAACCCTCCAACTGTCACGTATAACCATAATTTTTCCTTTTTTTTTTTGAAAACTCGCAACAAACTGCTCCAAAATGACGGGGCCGTGGTCAAAATGTTCTACAAAAATTATCGCCATATAATTTCACTATATGTGTCCGAACACTCCAAAATACAAATCTTAGCCCAAGTGCTAGATAATTACCAAAAACTAACTGCCTGCGAAGGGTTAAAAATTAATTTTGTCTTTTTGCTGTTTCCATTAAAAATAGTCCACATCATTTTCATAATTTGTCATATTTCATTTGTTATCTAGCACTTGGGCTAAGATTTATGGTTTGGAGTGTTCGGACACATATAGTGAAATTTGATGGCGATAATTTTTGTAGAACATTTTGACCACGCCCCCCGTCAGTTTGGAGCTGTTTTTTGCGAGTTTAAAAAAAAAGTAAAAATTTTAGATATACGTGACAGTTAGAGGGTTAATTTGTTCCACAAAAATGTTTATCTGAATCTTTTCTATAAAACTTCTGAACATATTTTGTACCACAGAAGTAAGGAACACACAATTTTCCATGCCGATATGTTGCAGGAAAGTTCCGGGGGCGGAAACTTTGATCCGCCCTAAAAAAATCTGATCAGATCTGGCAAAACGCCGAATCACGTATATTTTTTTTAGACCATTCTACCAGAATCCGTTGACAGAAGCCCATCATTTTTCTTGGTATCGCACAGTGTAAGTGGTGTCATTACACGCAAAATAGAATCTTCTTTTTGTTGTTTGGATGCAAATATAACGTGTTTGCAGCTTGTCGCAAATATAGTAGTATACTTGTGTCCAAAAACATTGTGTTTGCTATTTAATATTACGAGTTGGAGTTATAATGATTTATAGGTTATAATTAACCTGACTAACTGGTTGTGACCAAAAAGCGGGACACTATGGCTAAAAATTCTGATTTTGTAGATTTCAACAATAAATTAAATAAAAATACATGTATGTATTTATATAAAATAAGACTCAATATATAAAATGAATCATATTATTTTGTATACAATCATTTTGTTATGTTTGACCCCAAAACGGTGACAATTTCTCAAAAGCGCGATAGTCCCACCAAAAGCGGGACGGTTGCTCACGTTAGTTATAATATATGTTTTTCTGACCCAAATGAGGCTCTGTTTGTTGGAAACTGCTGAAAACAAAATCGTGACAGACAAAAAACGAAACAAAAAAGCAGTACATCTGCAGTTCTTGAAAACAATGCTTGCCAGCATATACACGCTGAAAAATCTATATTTTTTTATTGTTTGGATGCAAATACAGGGTGTCCGCCGTGAAGTTTGTTTTGCCGCCATTTTGGTAAACATTAGTTTTGACAGTTCATATTTGGCACTCGGGAAGTTGAGACGTGGCAAATTTATTATGGAAAAATATTCGATAAAACAACGTGTTTTAATCGTTAAATAAATAAATAAATAAAACATTTTTTAAAATCAATCATCGATTACTGTGACGATGAGAAAGTTACGTGAAATTTTCATTTGAATGGAATGGATATGTGAATAAACAGAATAGTCAGTTCTGGGCAATGGAAAACCCTTAAGTTATTCATCAGTCACCTTTGCATCCATTAAAAGTCACAGTCTGATGTGCAATTTGGTCAGGAGGAATCATTAGACCTTGCTTCTTTGAAAATTAAAATGGCGTAACGGTATATTTCAATGGGGGAGCGATATCGTGATATGATTGAACAATTTTTAACGCCACAACTGCATGCTATGGGCTTGATTAACATGTGGTATCAATAAGACGGTGCCACATCGCATACAGCCTAGATTACAATGGAATTACTGCGAGACCTCTTTCCACAACAAGTTATTTCAAGAAATAGTGATGTTGATTGGCTTCCACAGTCGCCTGATTTGACTGCTCCGGACTTCTTTTAGTGGGGATATCTGAAAAGCAAGGTTTATGCAAACAAACCTGAAACGCTTGAGCAACTCTAACAAAATATTCCTGATGAAATTAATGAAATATCGGGTGAAATGTGTGAGAATGTAATGAAAAATGTGCTTAAAAGGGCTCGCATTTGGGAACTAACAGAGACGGATATTTATCTGATATTGTATTCCACACCTAATTGCCGACATTAAATAAAACATTTATCAATTCTCTTTCATTTAATCAAAAATTATAAACAAACAAAGTAGTATACCTTCCCGACGAACACCCTGTATAACGTGTTTGGAGCTTGTCGCAAATATACTATACTTGTGCTCAAACACATTGTGTTTGCTATTCAATAAAACATGTTTGAGACACAATGACTATTAGCCCATAATTTATTGTTTTTAGAACCAAATGTGGATTTGTTGTTGAAAACAGCTAAAAATAAAAACGAGGCAGATAACAAAGAGACAACAAGGCAGCAAATCTTCAAGTAATGAAAACAATGCTTGCAAACATGTACATGTTTCCTGCAATATGTTTGTGCAATATGTTGGGGAAAAACAGACCGAGTAAAAATTCACGTAAGGGAAATTATGAAAGTTGACGAAGAGCACCGCGAGCTTGAAACAATAATATTGTTGATGGCAACCCTCTGTTTTGTTGTTTTGTAATGACAAAACAAAAACAAATCATGCCTGTTTGAAACCAATGGTTTTTCGACATGATAAAAAAGAGTTGTGCATGAAAGTGTTCCAATGGTAGTGCTTGGTATTCTTCAAACCTGTATATAAAGGAATTCTCATTAATATGATGAGTATTTCTAGATATATATTTTTGATGAATTCACCGAAAACATACCAAAAACGTCTGCTGATGAAGATCTTGGCAAGATCCGAAATACCTATACAGACAGCCTTGGTATCATTGGAACATTTTTTGGTATCATTGGATACATTTTTTGAAAGTAATATAAAGCTAATAAATAAGATTTATATTATTTAAAAAGGTCTTGAGCTTGAATAAATTTGTAAGATTTTCATGTTTATAATGCCACCTCACATCAAAAAGCATAGTGGAAGAAGTGGATGAAAAATCATGCTGCCTAATGCTATAGGTTTCGAGACACAATTATTTTAATTTTATTTTTTTTGTATTTATTAGTTTATAATATTTTCTTTGTAGTACATCTTTGGTCTTAGTTAATAATTCCGGGAAAGTGTAAATGCGTTAGCTTAAACTATTGTCTTTTTAGATACTTTCTGACAAGCGTTTTGTATATTACATGTGTAGTTCGATTCGAACTCTTTAGGCTCGGCTGTGGTATTTTCCCGTCGAATTTCAAAATATAGATTACAAATCGGATACATGATAATAACTTGAAGACCTGTACAAATGAGAGGATATTTAATTAGAATAAATATGTATTTCATACAAAATGTAGTTATTTATTTATTTCTCACCTATAAATAGGAACAGAGAAAATAAATCATTGGCACGAAAACGTGTTCTTGTTACCGTATCGTAGAATATAGTACAACTGACGATCACCGATGATAGGAATCCGACAACCAACCATGGTGTCAATAACATGTGACGTTTCTGCAAATTATCATTAAGGGTTTGGATGCAATTTTAATATGAAACAGCTTAAGTGTGGACGTACCTTGACAATGCCCACAATCATTAGAATTGAGAATATAACAGATATTACGATAACGATGATAATACCAATACTATACATTACATATTCCGGGGAATAATCTGTAATTACATTCGAAATGTGGTCGCAAATTATTTCATATAAAGTATTGATTTGAATTTTAATTTTATTATAATCGATTAAATCATTTGTTAACTGATGATAATTCTAGACTTACAATTGTGGTCGTCATCGACAGTCAACATATAAATGATTCTAGGTAATTCCGCTACAATTGTCGCCAAACATCCCAAAATTGTAACAACAGCAATTATAATGCCATGTTTTGAAATGAAATTTAAAGTCATTTTTTGAAAATTTTTTAATATGAAGTTCGCACTGGCCTAATGTTTCTAGTTAGCGTTTGTTAGAAGACTGAGCTTAGTACGAGTAACAGTTATATTTTATACCAATTTCAGAATTTCTCGGGTACTGGGTTATTGCGTTGTGGCAAACAGCTCTCTTTATAGTAAATTTCTGATAAGGTTGTAATGATTTGGAAAATCCAAATTTTCCACACTCAGTCAATAGTATAGCCAATCTCTCCAATCCATGACGTATCAACGTATTGTTGAAGTCCAGCAGAGTCGCATCTCGTCTGGTACTTTCCAACTAAATTGATTTGAATCGTAATATTTTATATATTACATATTTGATATTGCACTATTTGTGTATGGTTTTGTTAATTTGTTGTTCTGTTTTTTGTTTATTTACAGGCAGAGAAAAAGTTCAAAAGGGTTGTTTTTTTTCTAAGAGCGCTGGGATTTTTAACTTGAACCCACGATTCACAAATTGAGCAATTATTAAGAATATCGAGACTGTTTTGGACGTAGTTACGTTGCTATTTTCTTCAGGCATCTATTTTGGGTAAACAAATTTTTGATTTAATTTCGCCATTAGTTATAAAGGTTGTCATTCCATAATCCGGGAAATAAATTGAAAACTTATTAATAATTTAATTATTAGCCAACATCTTTCGTCTGCAGAAATAACAACAAGACATTGAAAAATCTGTATTTTTTGTTGTTGTTGTTCAAATGCATATAAAACGTGTTTGTTGTAGCCTGTCGCAAATATAATACACTTGTGTCCAAACGCATTGTGTTTGCTATTCAACATTACATGGTTGAGACACAATGATTAATAGGTTAGAATATATGTTGTGGTGGGCCAAATGTGCTTTTGTTTGTGGAAAACTTCTGAAAACTAAAACGTGACACACAACAAGAGACAAAAAAGCAGCAGATTACAAAAGGTGGTTTTTAGCAGCATGAGAATTTAAAATGACAACACAAAACAGAAATCGTAATTATTGGGCACTTAAGTACTCCCATGACGAGATATTGTTGGAATTAATTTTTTTATAAAGGGTCCGCCAAATAACTTTTTTTTTTGAAAATGCTATAAAAAAAAAACTACTGAATATTTTCTCAAATATCTTTTTTTATTTGAAAGTACAATCCTTCCGGTTAATAATGGAAAATAATTTCATTCAAATGGCTGCCTGGGCTGGCCATGCAGTAGCCTACACGATCGGTCCAATTTTGGCGTAGAATACGTCTTACCTTACGGCATAGGGAGTCATGTCAGATTGTTATTGTTGTAATCTTTATTTCATTGATTATGAGGAAACGGCGAGATAACTTTTTTTAAAATTTTTTTTGTAGGTAAATGAAGATGTTGTCTTTCGTTTGATATACATTTCATATTGGTTGATATCTTCCTAATATTTAAATTTCTCAAATGAAAATTGTTTAACCACATACACTCAAACATATGTGTGGTGTTTGGGGTTGAGTGTTTGAGTTTGTAGCGTGAACACAAACTATGCTGCTGTTTCAGTGTGGACACAAACCTTCGGCTGCTGTTTTGATTGATGAAAAATTGAAATTTCGTATATTTACTTATGTATTTAAGTGAAACAAAATGTTAAATGTGAATTTGAATTTAACATGGATATATAATTATAATAAATATATCAAAAAATTAATTCATACATTTTTATGTTAAATGAAAGTGCTGCCAAGTAAGCAAAATAACAATGCTGCTTGATGCTGTTTGATAGCAGCTGACAGTTGACGTTTAGTAAATTAAAATAAAAATTCATTTGCTTATGTTATTTATCATTTATTGTTATATATGTTTTCTGTCTTATCGGATGGCGTATTCTACGTTAAACTTAATGGCCGTGTCTCTGACACTGCCTGCAGGGACAGTCCGTGGCCGAAGGCCTCGGACAACTGTCTGCTGTTTTTTTAAGCACATTATCGATTGTGTGCAGCTGTATTTCACCAATGGCTTCACGAATATTGTCCTTTAAAGCGTCAATTGTCTCTGGCTTGTCGGCGTAACACTTATCTTTGAGGGCACCCCACAAATAATATTCCAACGGTGTCAAATCGCAGCTCCGAGGTGGCATCATCTCTGCGGCTGATAATGCGATCTTCAACAACAGGGCGCAAAACATCGAGTGTAGCTTCGGCTGTGTGGCACGTAGCGCCGTCCTGTTGAAACCAAATGCTGCCAATGTCCTCCTCTTCAATTTTTGTGAACAATGTATGCCAAGATCAAAATGAGCTTCATCTGAAAAGATGATTTTTTGGCAAGTCGATCGCAGGCCCACTTAGCGAAGCGAAAACGCATTGGATGGTCAGTTGGCTTCAACTCCTGAACCAATTGGACTTTGTATGGCGTCATACCAAGGTCTTTATGCAAAATTTGTCTCAATGATGTCTCCGAAATGTTCAATTGTTGAGAACGACGGTGAATTGATGTTGATGGCGCTTCACGCACACTTTCTGCCACAGCAGCAATATTCCCGGGTGTACGCACTATTTTTGGCTTTTCACGCTTTGGTTTATCGATGATGATGCCGGTTTCTTTCACTTTTTTCACAAGATAACGAACATACGGAGCTGACGGTGCTTCTCTTTTTCCAAAATCCGTACGCAATTTTCGCACACATTCTACAACATTACCATGATTTTCAAAGTAATGTCGCAATATTTCCCAGCGTTGTTCAAGCGTATACACAACCATATTCGTTCAGCGGAAGGATAAAACTAATTATCTGTCAAATCAGACATGAGCTAAGTGTTACCATTCACGAAATAAGCACTAGTTGAAAAAAAAAACGTTAGATGGCGGACCCGTTCTTATAATCTGGTAATTTCATGACATTTATTTTTTAAATATGATTTCCGGCTTATGGCCGCCGCGGCTACGAGTTACATGGTCTATTCGATCAGTCCAATTTTTGACTACAGATTTCAATAAATCTGGCAGTATGGAGAAACTGGTGGCTTGAATATTGGCTTCCAATGCTTCAAGAGTTGCTGGTTTGTCGGCATAAACCAAAACCTTAACATATCCCCATGAAAAGTAATCCAGAAGCGTTAAATCGCACGAACGAGGGGGTCACTGAACAGGACCACTTCTGGAAATAAGGTTGTCACCTAATTGATTTTGCAATAAATCAATTGGCAAGTTGCGCATTCTTGTTGGAACCAAATGTCCTTGATGTTTAACTGATTACTTACTCATTTCGAAAGAAATAGGGACGGATGATGCTGCGACAAACGTACGAAGCAGAACACTGGAGAAGCTGGATATCGCCAAAGTTTTTTATTTAAGAATTGAGAATTTTTTTAGAATTGGTCCTTTTTCAAGAATAGGTAAATTTTGAAGAGTACGTACTTACCTCAAGAAAAGTTATTGTGTTTCACAAGAAAACGTAGTTTTTTAAGAAAACGCAACTGGTTGTAAGAAAATGTACTTTTTTAAGAAAACGTACTTATTTAAAATAAATTCTATTTTTGAAAAAAGTTACTTTTAGTATGAAAATTTACTTTTTTTAAGCAAAGGTACTTCTTTAAGATAACGTATTTTGTTTAAGAAAAGGTACTTTGTTTAAGAATATGTTTACTGTAGTACAGTACAGCACCTAGTGAACAAAGTTGACAATGGGCGCGCTATATCTAGTAAAGGGTTTTTCAATAAGAGCGCTACAAAAGTTTTTTTAAGTAAAACAAACCCGGTTTTAGATACCAATGAAATTCTTTATTCCTGTGAAAGGACGTTCGATGCCATTATGTATGGAACTCGATTTCTTTTGCATGGCCACCACGGGCACGCTTGCAGAAGTCCAGACGCTGAACCCAATTTTCGAATGTTTTCAAGCATAAATCAGCCGATACTGCTGCAATTTCACGTTCGATATTTGTACGAAGTTCATCAATCGTCGCTAGCTTAGTGGCATAGACCATAGACTTGACGTAGCCCCACAGGAAATAATCTAACGGCGTCAAATCGCACGACCGAGGCGGCCAATCGACTGGGCCATTTCGTGAGATAACACGTTCACCAAACTTGGTTTCCAATAAATTGATTGTGGCATTCGGTGTGTGGCTTGTGGCGCCGTCCTGTTGGAACCACATGTCCTCCAAGTCCATATTATCCAATTGGGGCCAAAAACATTCGGTTATCATTGAACGGTAGCGATTCGCATTCACAGTAATGTGCCGGTCTTGATCATCACGGAAGAAGTACGGCCCAATGACGCCGCCGGCCAAATAACCGCACCAAACCGTAATTTTTTCGGGATGCAATGATGACTCATGGATTACGTGTGGATTGCTGTCAGACCAATAACGCATATTTTGCTTATTTACGAATCCATTCAGCTAGAAATGAGCCTCATCGCTGAAGATGATTTTCCGATGAAAATCCGAATCATTTTCAAGTTGTTGCTCAGCCCAATTCACGAACATACGGCGCTTATGGTGGTCAAGCGGCTTCAGTTCTTGCGTCAATTTGATCTTGTAAGGATGTAGGCCAAGATCTTTTCGCCAAATTCGCCACAACGACGTCACAGAGATGCCCAACGCTTGAGAACGACGTGTGAGAGACACATTTGGGCTTTCTTGAACTGAAGCCTCAGCGGCAGCAATATTCTCGACACTACGGGCACTTATTTGTCTCACTGGCACGGGAACATTTTGTACTGTGCCTGTGGATTCAAAATTTTCCACTAGTCGCTCAATTGTTGATCTGGTAGGACGATTATGACGACCATAAATTGGACGTAGCGCTCTTAAAGTTGAGGCCACTGACTCCAAATTTCGGTAGAAAATTTTAATAATTTCGACTCGTTGTTGGCTCGTATATCTTTCCATGATGATATGGCAAACCTTACTGAAGAGAAATGTCAAAAGAGCGGGAAAAATATGGCGTCGTTTGCTGTCCCTATCGATTTACTTTTATAGCGTCTCTGTTGAAAAACCCGTTATTTCCTTTATCTATGTTTGATACGACTGTGTTGTACCCTATTTTATTTATTTATATATATTGTTAAAAAAAATTGGTTAATTTTCTTCATTTAGCCCAATCCCGCAACATGCGATAAGGAACTTCGTTCCAAAAATTCCTTTCCGAACCCGTGAAATATAGCCAAAGTCAAACAGCTTCTCTTACAATGGTAAAAATTAATTATCCCAGGCAAATATTAAAAAAAAAATGTCGATAGCGCTAGAAAGTATGCAATAATTGCAATAATGCAAAGAACATGAAAATATATTTGTATTAATGCTGCAAATATATCTTGCCATACGTAAATTTTTTGTCTTTAAATAAAACTGTATACTTCCACAGCAGAATATTCTTGGTTTTGAAGGGGCTTTATTCCTAGAGAAAAATGGTTTCAAATTATTAAATGTGGCCTTCATTAGAAAATTATGTCGAATGTCAGCGACATCTGTAGGACCTGTACAACGATGTATTGTATATTATGATCGAGCCACAAACAAAAACACCACGATAAAAAAAGATTTTGGTTGTCTTTCATGGGCTCGGAAAGGAAATATTTTTTTTCTTTTTTAAACTTTTTTTATATGGAGGCCGACCCGTCCTAATGGTGAGTCGTTAACAGCTTGAGGATTGTCTTCGCTCCAAGTTTAGCTTATTTATGTACCCGCTTAATCAGAAATGAGCTTCAGCACTAAACACAATTGCAGCCCCTGGTGAAAGATGGTATTAACTCACCTTTTTCAGAAACAATATTCTCTTTCTTTTAACGTTTCCATGGTAACTGATTTTGTTTTAGATAAGAAAAAAAGTCAACATCGGATATTTAAATTATTGAAATTGAATTTTCAAATTTATTTGTTTTTAAAATAAAGCGAATCCCAGCGAATCGTCGGGACACGAATAACTTGATTTGACCGATGTATCTTTTCTCGGTAGCCAGAAACCCCGCCAATTTCGGCTGCCGGACAGTGTTACGTTTAAGCTGCCGATTATGGATACGACTAAGATATCGATGACTTTTTGTTTATTATTGGAAATGATAAACAATGACTCAATTTCTTTATTTGCTTTTGATCATATTTTGCATAAAATTTTGTCATATTACAGTCGTTATTGATCCAATTTCTTCAATTATGTTGCAGTGCAGCATCTGAATTTTAGTTGGTTTATTGCCGTGGACCTTTCGCCTCAAATACCCCTAAAGAAAATAGTCGGGGTCAGTCAAATCAGGAGTTTGAGGGGGCCCAATCGAAACTTCCTCTTTGTGACATAATGCGGCCGACAGAAAGTTCTCGCAAAATACCCATCGAATCCTTAGTTGTGTGTAATGTGACACCGTCGTGTTGGAACCAAATATGGTGTAGGCCCAATCGATCCAATTCGGGCACTCAAAAGATTGCCAACATGTCACGGTACATGATCAACCAGTAATGGTTACAGCATTGCCTCCTGCGTGGCTCTTGTACACGAGATCCTCGGTTCGATCTCTGCTCCTTAAATTTCTTTCGGCGGCAATCACTTCGCATTGTGACGGCGACACTGTTGAGTATTTAGCCATGAAAAAGCTTCTCAAAATACTTTTCGGAATCGCTGGAAACTGTAGGTCACAATCAGTGAGAATAAAACTAGAAAGCGCACAACTCACTGGTTGTCATAAGCCTTCCCCAATTCCTTTGTGGGATGTTATGGGAAAAAATTTTTGTTGCCTCTTGCGTCTTCAAAAAAAGATGACCCAATTGCGCCGCCATCACAAATTCCACACCATACACTCACTCTACGAAGGTGTAATGGTCGTTGGTATTTGGATTTTCAGTTCCCATGTAGCGGCATTCTGTGTATTAACAAGCCAGCCAATTCAAAATGTGTCTCGTGGCTGATAATGATTTTTCGCCAAAACTGGGGGTCGTTTTCATTGAGATCCAAGACTTTTTCACTCTACTCCCGTCTGGGCATAAGTCATTTTCCATTAGTTGTTGAGCCGGTTGAATTTTATACGGGAATAAATTCAACTTTCTTTTGAGTATTTTTCACAAAGTTGACGATGGACATTTGAAATTCTTGTGTACGGTGTCTAACTGACGTGTCTGTACTTTCATCAACCTTGTCTATCACTGCAGCAATATTTTGTGCCGTCCGTACGCTACGAGTTCGGACAGAATTCACTTTATCTCCCAGTGTATACAAAGTTTCAAAATTATTAAAACCAAAAAAATTACATGGCGTGTCAGGGGACACCCGGTTGTAACGAAGTTCCTTTCGCTATATATTATATATTAGTTAGTTCAAACACGCCCAAGGCGCCGGTGAAAAATACGATAATTTAAGAAAATATACTTTTTGTAAAATGAGAAACGTTTTTTAAACAATTTTTTTTTATAGAATGTATTTTTTTTAAAAGGTATATGTTTAGGTCCTTTTTCTAAGAATATGTATTATATTTTCCCGAAAATGCCATTTTTTAAAGACGGGTAATTCTTTTATTAAAAGCTAATGTTCTTTTTAAGAAAAGGTACTATTTTTAAGAAGAAGTACTTTCTGTAAGGAAAAGCCATAAGAATATAATTTTTTTTTACAAAGAAGTACTTTTTTAAGTGGTACTTTTATAAGTGGTACTTTTATAGAAGTGGTACTCTTTTTAGGAAAAGGTTAGATCTTTAAGAAAATGTACTTATTTTAAGAAAAGAAAAGAAAAGAAAAGAAAATGTATTATTTTATTTTTAAGAAAATAAACTTTTAAGAAAATACATTTTTGTAAGAAAATGTATTTTTTTAAGAGAAGGTATTTTTTTTGAAGAAAACGTTTTTTTAAGAAATGGGAATTTTTTTTAGAATTGGTCCTTTTTTAAAAAATGAGTACATTTTAAAGAGTAGGTACTTATCTCAAGAAAAGCTATTTTGTTTCGCAAAAAAGTTACTCTTTAATGTAGTTACTCTTTAAATGTAGATTTTTAAGAAACAGAAATTCGTTGTAAGAAAATTTACTTTTTTAAGAAAAGGTACTTAGCTAATTTTTAAGAAAAGGTACTTTTTGTATGAAAATTTACTTTTTTAAGCAAAGGTACCTCTTTAAGATAAGGTATTTTGTTTAAGAAAAGGTACTTTGTTTAAGAATATCAATAGGTATTTTTTGAGAAAATTTACTTTTTTTAAGAAACGGCACTTATTTAAGAAAATTTGTGTTAAACTTCTTGCACTTTGGCTTTTCTAAATTTACTTTTTATTAAGCACAAAACTACAATATATACTAAATACACAGGCTCCACCTATAAAGCTTCCCATTAAACAAGAAATTTTCCAACATATGGTAGTCTAGACACAAACCAAAGCAAAAATACCCATTACAGTTGATAATACTGGGTTGTATCATAATAGTGTTAAAAAACAGTTCCCGCAACGTGCGATAAGGAAATTCGTTCCAAAAATTAATTTCCGAGCCTGCGAAATATAGCCAAAATCAAACAGCATTTAACTATACTATAACTATATTAAAAATGAATTATCCCAAGCACATATTTAAAAAATTTGTCGATAGCGATAAAAAAGCATGCAATAGTTTGCGCCAAAAACTATGCAATAATTTGCGGAAAGATAATTTGCAAAGAACAGGAACATATATTTGTATTAATGCTGTAAATATATCTGGTCATATGTAACTTTTTTGTTTTACAATAAAAGAGTATACTTCCAAAACAAAATGTTTTAGGTTTTTAAAATATTTTTAAACTTTAGGGGTAGAAACTGCCTTAGATGTGATGTTCATTAGCAAATGATGTGGTATGTCAGCGACAGATGTAGGACCTACGCAACGTTGTATTGTATGTTACGATCGACCCACAATCAAAAAAATTACATGAGGACACCCGGGTTGGAACGAAGTTCCTTTCGCTATATATTATGTACTAGTTACTTGCAACACGCCTAAGGCGCCTGTTGAGAAATACGATAATTTAAATGGATCTTTAAGAAAAGATACTTTTTGTAAAATGATAAATTTTTTTAAGAAAATTTTTTTTTTATAGAATGTATTTTTAAAAAAAAATTTTATTTTAAGAACAGGTACTTTTTAAAGAAAATGTACTTATTTTCAGAAGGCTACTTATCTGAAGAAAAGAAAAGGTATTATTTTATTTTTAAGAAACTAAACTTTTAAGAAAAGGCATTTTTGTAAGAAAATGTATTTTGGGTTTTTTAAGAAATGGGATTTTTTTAGAATTGGTGCTTTTTTCAAGAATGGGTACATTTTTAAGAGTAGGTACTTATCTCAAGAAAAGTAATTTGTTGCGCAAAAAACGTACCCTTTAAAGAACAGATAGTTTTTTAAGAAAAGGTAACTTGTGAGAAAATGTACTTATTAAATAAACAAATACTTTTTTTAAGAAATGTACTTTTTGTATGAAATTTTCCTCTTTTTAAGCAAAGGTACTTCTTTTAGAAAACATATTTTTCAGAAAAGGTACTTTGTTTAGGAATATGAATAGGTATTTTTTTGAGAATTTTACTTTTTTTAAGAAAAGGCAACTACTTAGGAAAATGTTCTTTTTTTCAACTTCTTTCACTTTTTTGTCTTTTCTAAATTTAGTATTTGTTGGGTTCAAAACTACAATATATACTAAATATTGGTTACAGGCTCCACGTAGAAAACTTCCTAATAAACATGAAATTTCCCAACATAGGTGAGACATCTAACGGGTTTTTCAATAAGAGCGCTACAAAAGTTTTTTTAAGTAAAACAAAACCGGTTTTAGATACCAATGAAATTCTTTATTCCTGTGAATGTACGTTCGATGCCATTATCTATGGAACTCGATTTCTTTTGCATGGCCACCACGGGCACGCTTGCAGAAGTCCAGACGCTGAACCCAATTTTCGACGGTTTTCAAGAATAAATCGGCCGATACTGCTGCAATTTCACGTTCGATATTCGTACGAAGTTCATCAATCGTCGCTGGCTTGTTGGCATAGACCATAGACTTGACGTAGCCCCACAGGAAATAATCTAACGGCGTCAAATCGCACGACCGAGTCGGCCAATCGACTGGGCCATTTCGTGAGATAACACGTTCACCAAACTTGGTTTCCAATAAATTGATTGTGGCATTCGGTGAATGGCTTGTGGCGCCGTCCTGTTGGAACCACATGTCCTCCAAGTCCATATTATCCAATTGGGGCCAAAAATATTCGGTTATCATTGAACGGTAGCGATTCGCATTCACAGTAATGTGTCGGTCTGGATCATCACGGAAGAAGTACGGCCCAATGGCGCCGCCGGCCCATAAACCGCACCAAACCGTAATTTTTTCGGGATGCAATGATGACTCATGGATTACGTGTGGATTGCTGTCTGACCAATAACGCATATTTTGCTTATTGACGAAGCCATTCAGCCAGAAATGAGCCTCATCGCTGAAGATGATTTTCCGATGAAAATCCGAATCGTAGCGCCCTTAAAGTTGAGGCCACTGACTCCAAATTTCGGTAGTAAATTTTAATAATTTCGACACGTTGTTGGCTCGTATATCTTTCCATAATCAAATGGCAAACCTTACTGAAGAGAAATGTCAAAAGAGCGGGAAAAAATATGGCGTCGTTTGCTGTCCCTATCGATTTAATTTTGTAGCGTCTCTGTTGAAAATCCATTTAGTTAGTCTAGACACAAACCGAAGAAAAATTATCCAATACAGTTGATAATACTTCGTTTTAGCATAATAGTGTTAAAAAAAAGTTGTTTAATTCCTTTTTCATTTAGCCCCCATCGCGCAAGGAACTTCGTTTAAAAAATCCCGAAAAATTCTTCGCGTTTTTATAATTGAATGATTATTTAGATAAACTGTTGTAATAACTTCAACACGTTGTTGGTTCGTTAGATGCTCCATAATAAATTGTTATCGACTGCTCTGCACAACTGTCAAATACAAACTAACAAATGCCAACCAAACAGAAATGTCGGCCAAAACACATCGGTCTGAATCATTCAAAACAACCGTATTAAGACGTTTTTAGAAAAATTAACGTTAACAAAATTGGGGTTTCCTTCTTAAGTTAAATGTCAATATCTTTTGAACCTGCCCAACAGGTTTAAGAGATGTTTGTAACTCTCGAAATAAAAACCCTTGTATTCAAAATATTTGTATATTGATTGCCATGTTTATGATGCCACCCCACATCGGAAAGGATGAACAATTTTGAAAGTTTCGAGACACAAATATTTGTACTTCTTTGGTATTTATTTATTACTGTATACAAAGTATACTATACTACTTTTATGGCTTTGGGCTTAGTTAATAATTCCTGGTAACTGATAACGCGTTACCTTAAACTACTTTATTATCTTTTAAGATCCTTCCTCACAAGTGTTTTGTATATTACATGTGTAGTTCGTTTCGATTTCTTTATGCTCGTGTGTGTTTCTTTCCTGCTGTATTTCCAAATATAAATTATAAATCGGATGCAAGATAACAACTTGAAGACCTGTACAAATGAGAGGATGAGGGATTTTGTTAAGAGATACAAATATTTTTAATATAAGACTAGTTTTCTGCCAATTTCTCACCTATAAATACGAACAGAAAGAATAAATCACTCCAATAAAAACGTGATTTTGACATTGTATCGTATAGTCCAATGCAACTGGCGACTACCGACGAGAGTATTCCCACAACCAACCATGGTGCCAATAATATGTGACGTCTCTAAAACTTGGCATTAATGTTTTGGATACAATATTAATAAGAAGCAGCTTAAGTGTGGACGTACCTTTACAATGCCCACAATCAGAAGAATTGAGAATATAGCAGCCAATAGGGTAACGGTCACAATACCTATAGTAAATAACGCATATTTCGGGGAATAATCTGTAATTATATTCGAAATGGGGTCGCAAATTATTTCACATACAGTATTGATTTGAATCTTATTTTGAGTTTAAATCGAACAACTCAATTGTGGAATGATGATAACGGGGTTTTCAACAGAGACGCTACAACAGTAAATCGAGAGGGACAGCAAACGACGCCATATTTTTACCCGCTCTTTTGACATTTCTCATCAGTAAGGTTTGCCATTTCATCATGGAAAGATATACGAGCCAACAACGAGTCGAAATTATTAAAATTTACTACCGAAATTTGGAGTCAGTGGCCTCAACTTTAATTTATGGTCGTCATAATCGTCCTACCAGATCAACAATTGAGCGTCTAGTGGAAAACTTTGAATCCACAGGCACAGTACAAAATGTTCCCGTGTCAGTGAGACAAAGAAGTGCCCGTAGTGTCGAGAATATTGCTGCCGCTGAGGCTACAGTTCAAGAAAGCCCAAACGTGTCTCTCACACGTCGCTATCATGCGTTGGGCATCTCTGTGACGTCGTTGTGGCGAATTTTGCGAAAAGATCTTGGCCTACATCCTTACAAGATCAAATTGACGCAAGAACTGAAGCCGCTTGACCACCATAAGTGTCGTATGTTCGTGAATTGGGCTGAGCAACAACTTGAAAATGATTCGGATTTTCATCGGAAAATCATCTTCAGCGATGAGGCTCATTTCTGGTTGAATGGTTTCGTCAATAAGCAAAATATGCGTTATTGGTCAGAGAGCAATCTACACCACACGTAATCCATGAGTCATCATTGCATCCCGAAAAAATTACGGTTTTGTGCGGTTTATGGGCCGGCGGCGTCATTGGGCCGTACTTCTTCCGTGATGATCAAGGCCGGCACATTACTGTGAATGCGAATCGCTACCGTTCAATGATAACCGAATATTTTTGGCCCCAATTGGAGAATATGGACTTGGAGGACATGTGGTTCCAACGGGACGGCGCCACTAGCCACACAGCGAATGCCACAATCAATTTATTGGAAACCAAGTTTGGTGAATGTGTTATCTTACGAAATGACCCAGTCGATTGGCCGCCTCGGTCGTGCGATTTGACGCCGTTAGATTATTTCCTTTGGGGCTACGTCAAGACTATGGTCTATGCCAACAAGCCAGTGACGATTGATGAACTTCGTACGAAACCGTCGAAAATTGGGTTCAGCGTCTGGACTTCTTTCTGCAAGCGTGCCCGTAGTGGCCATGCAAAAGAAATCGAGTTCCATACATAATGGCATCGAACATACTTTCACAGGAATAAAGAATTTCATTGGTATCTAAAGCCGGTTTTGTTTTATTTAAAAAAAACCTTTGTAGCGCTCTTATTGAAAAACCCGTTATTTCTATACACACTTACTAGTAAACATATAATTGATTCTAGGTAATTCCTCTACAAGTGCCGCCAAACATGCCAAAAGGCTGACAGCACCAATGATAATGCCCTGTTTTGAAATAAAATCTAAAGCCATTTTGTTGCGTTAATTAAATATACCAATTAACCGGGCTTCGTTCGAACGCTTCGTGTTAGAGTTTGTTGGATGACTGATCTTCATAAGAGTAACAGTTTTATTTCATACTAATTTCAGAATTTCTCGGGAGCTGTGTTATTGTAGGGGGAGAAAGCAATTGTGTTGTGGTAAACAGTTCTCTTTTTAGTAAAATTCTGATAAGGTTTTCATGATTTTGGGAATACAAATTTTCTACAGTCACTCACAAGTATAAGCAATCTCTCGAATACGTGACGTATCACCGTTGTCCAGCAGAGTCACACGTCGTCTGGTAATTTCCAAAATAATTGAATTTGAATCGTAATATGCGCACTAGTGATGTGAGGTGCCAAGTATTTTAAGAACCGTTTCTGTCGAGTCCGGTTCCGAGAAGAACCGGGTATTTGGACTGGTTCCGGGTCTCAGAAAATTGCTGCCCCAGAGAGGCTTGAGTGAAATATCATATTATGAGAATATAAAATTTGATTAAAATAAAAATTTGCTGTCGAGTATGATTCTGAGAAGAACGGGGTATTTGAACGGGTTCGGATTTTCATCAAATTGCTTTCCCAAAGAGGCTTAACTGAAATAGTTTCGAAGAATATAAAATTTGATAAAAATACACATTTTAGTACCCTCATCCAAAGGTTGACACTTTTGGTAACTTACCTCTTATTCAGGCACCGTTTTACGATTCTTTTCAACCCATTTTCAGTTCACTTAGAATTGTTTTTCGGACTTTTTGGAACTGTTTTCAGTTCTTTTGAAGCCGTTTTTCAGTCCTTAAAGAACAGTGTTCGGTTCATTTGGACCCGTCTTTCGGTTCTTGTAAGCCTCGGTCCGGTCGGTTCCTGTAGGGAACCTGTTATTCCGGACCGGGTCCTCGATTCTGTGCATCACTAATTCGCACACGTTTACATATTTTATAGAGAACTATCTGTTTATTGTGTTGATTATTAGTTTGTTCTTATTTTCATTTATTACGGACAGGAGGAAAGTGGGTTTGTATTTTTGTTATTACGCAAGATTTTTTAACTTGAACTCAAATCTTTAACAAGTATGTAAAGGGTGTATCAGCAAGAATGCACTTTTTCATTTTAAAACAAAATCACGTAGTTTTTGAGGTAGTTGTGATTTTTTATTGGATTGCAAAGAAGACATGTTCCGATTAAATATAGAATAAAATATCTGTCCAATGCCACCGCGGCTCTGATGACAGGAAATTACTCTTTTCATGAAATTTTCCACGACTTTTTCACATAAATGTGGCTGTATCTCACCGATGACGCGTTCGGTGTCGGATTTGAGCTCACGAATTGCTTCTGGTTTATTCGCATAAACCCAAGATGTCACAAAATCCCAGAGAAAGAAATCGCACGGTGTTAAATCGCATGATCTTGGTGGCCAGTTGACATCAGTATTTCTTGAGATAATTTGTTCTGTAAATCATTCCTGCAGTAAATCAATTGTTTCATGCGCGGTGTGGCAGGTGGCGCCGGCGCCGTCTGGCTGAAACCAGATGTCGTCCAGATCCTTGCCGTCCAGTTGAGGCCACTAGATCTCCGTTATCATGTTCCTGTACCGAATGCAGTTCACAGTCATTGCAATTTCGGCCTCATCTTAAAAAAGTAAGGCCCACTCAGTAAGGTCTACATCCGTACCAGTCAATTGTTCGATGTGGGTGCATTTGTTTCTCATGGATTGCATGAGGATTTTTGGAGCCTCAAATTCAACAATTTTGTATATTCACGAATCCATTCACATGGAAATGCGCTTCATCGGAGTAAAAAAAATTGAAAATTGGTATTTGAAAAATTGGTATTGACTTCACTTTGCTCCATTACCCATTAAACGAATAGCCGGCGCTTTCCATGGTCTGCTGATTTGAGCTCCTGAAAAAGCTGAATTTTGTACGCATGAATGTCAAGGTCCTTTGTCAAAATTCGCTGCGTAGTGCTTCGTGAAATTAGAAGTTGTTGAGAACGACGCCGAATTTATGTTTTCGGGTTTATAGTAGCAATGTTTTCAAGAGACCGACCGGTACGTTGACGCTCACGAGTCTTACTGTCCCTAACCGACCCAGTTTCTTCAAATTTTTTGACCACTCTTCGAATGGTTGACACATTAATTGAACTTTCTCGACTGGAAATTCTTCGAAGTTTGCAAGCGGTCTCAGCATAACTTTCCAAATTTTTTTTAGTGAGATTTCACAATTATAGCACTTTGCTATTTCGTAAAGAGCTCCATTTTTAATAATCGGCATAAACATATGTGAGTTGTTGCCACATTTCAGAGTTGCCACTTGCCACATTTCAGAGTTTTCACTTACCCAAAAAAAATTACACTAAATTTAAAAAGTGCAATCTTACTGATACACTGTTTATAACAGACCGTAGTCCAACGGAGTCCCACATTATCTGGTAATTTCCAAAATAAACACAACAAATTATTTGTCTGTTCTTATTTTTTTTATTTACAGGCAGGGAGAAAGTTCAGTAGGTTTGTATATTTTTTACGAGGCTAGAATTTTTAACTTGAACTTAACTTGAAATTTAACAACTATTTTAATAATAATAACAATTGAGAAATACAAGAAATAGTTTGAGAAATACAATTTTCGATTTAATTTTGGAACTACTTAGAGTCAGTATCGACAGTTATACTTTCTCATGATCATTCCATTCATGATCCGGTCAGCAAAGTGAACAGTCTCCTCACAAAACTTATTAATAAAACTAGGGCTGTGGAGTCGGAGTCGTGGAGTCGGAGTCGCTGTGTTTTTGTCGGAGTCGGAGTCGCAAGTTTTTTTTAGAATTTTTCAAATATTTTCCAAAATAAAAATTCTTTGAATTTTGATTGAATCACGTTAACCATTAGCACTCGACGGGGAATTTTGTGCTGATTACGAAATGATCAACAACTTTTATGGACCACTAATCGGGATTGAAGTTTGAGATTTCGCGAAAAAAAATTAGTTTGTTTTTTACAAGATAAATTGTTTAGTAAAATAGTGGTCATTAAAAGAAACCAAATTTTATTTCAAACAAATTTTATTGCATCGATTTTAATGCATTAGTTTGGAAAAAACAAACATCTTTTTTCGCGCGTGTAGAGGTCCAAAAGTACCCTCCCAAAAACAGTTGTTACACATTTTGCAATCAGCACAAAATTCCCCGTCGTTTTAGAACTAATGGTTAACGCAATTCGCAGATTTTCCCAATGTTGGGGCATCTTTATAAAAATTACCGTACTCTCATAAAATAAATTAATATCTACTTATTTATAGTGATATCTAAAATATTACGTCGGCAAATTCAAAACATTTTTATTTTACAAAATATTTTAAAAATTATTTGTACTCTCCTTGCTTGGAGTAGGAGTCGGAGTCGGAGTCGGAGTCGGAGTCGGAGTCGGAGTCGGAGTCGTACTTTAAAAATTTCGGCGGTTGGAGTCGGAGTCGCAACTATTTTTTAACGACTCCACAGACCTGAATAAAACTAGGCTACATCGATTTTGTTCTAAGGCTGCGATTATTTCGCAGAGCAGATCTCCTCCTCCATATAAAACTCTGACTCAGAGTTTAAACAAATCAAAATCTCGAGCCATTTAATTTTTAACATATTTGTGAATTTGAATCGCTCCCGAACGAGCGAAATAAAAACAAAACGAAGATAACATATTTCTCCAACCGGATCGATATTTTGTCTTATCTCTCCAGTTGGCAATGCCAAGTGTATGCAGAGAGTCGTCAATCTGATCCCTCCAGCGGAGCCTTGGTCTTCCTATTTTTCGCCTTCCTTCGAGTTCGGTTTCGAAAACCCTTCGTGCTGGCTCGTCTTCATTCATACTTCTAACACGGCCTAGCCGCACAATCGCGTTATTTATATACGTTTAACTATGTCAACATTGGGATATAGCCCATACCGCTCGTTATTCATGCGTCGCCGATACTCGCCATTGTGTACTATACGGCCATACATTTTTCGAAGTATTTTCTTCTCGAAGACTCCTACAGATGTTTCATCTGATTGCAAGGAGACCCAGGATTCGGAGCCATAAAGCAAGACAGGTTGTATGAGAGTCTGGTATAGTCGGAACTTTGCAGGATGTACTGCTTTATGGTGCAGAATCCTGGGTCTTATCGCAAGCAGACGAGACATGTGTAGGAGTCTGCGAGAGAAAAATACTCCGAGAAATGTATGGCCCTAAAGTGCACAACGGCGAGTATCGTCGACGCATAAATTATGAGCTGTACGAGCTATTGTATCCCGACAGTAACATAGTCCCGCGATTGCGCTGGCTAAGCCATGTCAGTAGAATGGATGAAGACGAAACAGTACGAAGGGTTTTCGCAACCGAACTCGAAGGAGGACGAATAATAGGAAAACCATGACTCCGCTGGGTGGATCAAGTTGACGAATCCCTGCATACACTTGGTATTGCCAACTGGAGAGATAAGGGAAAAGATCGAGCTGGTTGCTCCACGAAATGGACCTCTGCGCCGAAAAATTTTGGAAAAATTTTTTGAGTGATTCTTATAGGTAAAGAAACGCTCTTTCAAATGCCGTAAACCGCAAGTTTCTATGTCTTTTAGTTTTTTTTATAAATCACCTGTAAAGATGAACATAATTAATGAAATATATGAAAAAATGAACGAAGCGCTTTTTTTAAACTCGTTTTTCTCAATAACTTCTTTTCGGCGCAGAGGTCCCTTTTCGTGGATCAAGTCACATATGTTATCTTCGTTTTGTAAGGTCCCTGACCCAACGGGGTTGCTCGAGACCGGATAAGTGAGTAAGTAAGTAAGGTGGTAAGTGTTCCAGAGCTGTTATCAGGCTGCTCCAACGGAGACAGCACATTTGCATATCCGAGTATTAATTGGAGAATATATATATGACACTCAATTCCAGTAATTGAGCTGCTGCATTGGGATATTCTGAGAGGAAAATAAATTACTGGCCTGGGGAAAAAAAGTTCTCACATCGTTAAGACTCACTGATAATGTTGATTGCGGTAGTAACATAACGAAACTTTTTTGTCGTTAAGGCAAAATCTAAATTTTATCAACGCGCTTACACTCAAAAAATACATATGTGAGAGGGAAAGTTATAAGGGACCTACGGGTCAAAAACACGATCTTTACTTTTTAGGTGATTCTTATAGTAGATAAGACGCTCTTTCTAATGCAACAAACCGCATCTTCCTAACTACAATCGTTGTTTCATAAATTAGCTTCAAATTAGACACTTTTGATAAAAAAAGTGAAAAAGAATCCGATATGACAAACTTTTCTGCAATTGCCCCAATTTACTTGAAACTCGTCACTCAGGGAACAGTAGATACACGCTGAAAAAAACGGCCTCTGTAACATATTCTCCCAAACATATTCTGCAAAAGAACAATGTCTATGTTTAGAACACACTTCAAACATATATATTTTTGCAAGTCCCAAACTCAGGTGTATTTAAATGCAAACATTAGCATGTTTACTGACAAGTATGTATGCTTTTACGTGGAAACATATGCGTGTTTAATCCCAAACATCCATATACTTACGTGGAAGCATTCGCGTGTTTCCCCCAGACCTCCATATATTTACCTGGAAACATATGCGTATTTTCTCCCAAACATAATATTTTGAAACGAATTATTCTTTCTTTCTTTATTTATTATAATTAATTTTATCAATATATATCCACATGTATAAATAATTTATACAAAAAATTAAAATTTGTACATTTTCTTATGAAGTGAGAATCTGCTGCTCGTTTGCTTCTCCTTTCTTTGTTGTCTCTCATGTTTTTCTTTTCAGAAGGTTGCAACTATGGGTTGGTTATCACTATGCGTTGGTACACAAACAATATACTTATATACAAATCTAATTCATTCAAGACAAGCGTGTAGTAATTACTTGTGTTTTTTAATTATATTTCACAAATTGTCCGCCATTCCGATATTTTCAGTAAAGGCTCTTGCAGAAAAAGGAATTCACGTTGTTGCCCTTTCCAGTTTCTTACCTAAACATCGTTTCTTTACTTTGGTAGCACACATACATACATACGAAACACACACACACAAACCCCAAAGTAACATCACAAACCACTTAAGCGTCCGAGCCGTCGTTTATTCTTTTTTCACTGATCTAGCGCTTTGGATACCCTCTGTCTACATCAGCAATACATCAGCCAAAATAAGAAACACTCACTTCATCTGAAATATACACGCACAGTCAGGAATATTTATCAACCACTCACTGAGAGAATAATGCAAAAATACTGATACACACTTATAAGCTAAACTCTCTCGTTGCCCCTCTTTTATTCTCTTGCTCTCGTGAGAGTATTAACAAACACGGCTGTATTTGTATCACAAACAAAGACAAATTTGGGTCGCAAGCACATATTTTATTACATATTTATCATTGTGTCTCAAACATGTAACACTGTATAGCAAACACAATGCGTTTGGGCACAAGTATATTACATTTGCGACAACCTCCAAGCACATGTTATATTTGCACTCAAAAAAACGATAGATTTTCCAGCGTATATCCAGGAATGCATCTAATTCGTAATCACCAACACAAATAACCTTTAGATATTAATTTAATGTGAAAATTACTTTAATTTCTTCAAAATTCAGCTACATAGTTGATCAAGCATTTTTATGTTTTAAATTTTGACTTCAACGCCCCCAAAACTCCTGGATTCTACTGTATATAAAACTCGCCTCTCAATTGGTCCAATGCATCGCGTGCATTGTGGCATATGGCACCATCCTTTGGAATCACATGCCAACCAAGTTCAATTCTTCCACTTTTGATAATAAAAGTCCATGATCACCGAACGGTACCTTGCCCATTGACCGTAACATTACGGTCATCATCGTCTTTGCAGAGTACGGTGCAATGATACCACCGCCAGCCCATAAACTTCACAGAACCGTGCATTTTTGAGTGTACATTGGCAGGTGTTGAGAAGGCTCTGGCTGCTCTTCGGACCAAAATCGGAAATTCCATTTAGTGACCTACCCATTGAGCCAAAAATGAGCCTCGTCGACTATAACGTTTTTCACAGAGCATGCATTTTGATAATATCGGGGTTTTCAATAAGAGCGCTACAAAAGTTTTTGTAAATAAAACAAAACCGGTTTTAGATAACAATGAAATTCTTTATTCCTGTGAAAGTACGTCCGATGCCATTATGTATGGAACTCGATTTCTTTTGCATGGCCACCACGGGCACGCTTGCAGATGTTCAGACGCTGAACCCAATTTTCGACGGTTTTGAAGCGTAAATCGACCGATACTGCTGCAATTTCACGTTTGATATTCGTACGAAGTTCATCAATCGTCGCTGGCTTGTTGGCATAGACCATAGACTTGACGTAGCCCCACAGGAACTAATCTAACGGCGTCAAATCGCACGACCGAGGCAGCCAATCGACTGGGCCATTTCGTGCGATAACACGTTCACCAAACTTGGTTTCCAATAAATTGATTGTGGCATTCGCTGTGTGGCTTGTGGCGCCGTCCTGTTGGATCCACATGTCCTCCAAGTCCATATTATCCAATTGGGGCCAAAAATATTCGGTTATCATTGAACGGTAGCGATTCGCATTCACAGTAATGTGCCGGTCTTGATTATCACAGCAGAAGTACGGCCCAATGACGCCACCGGCCCATAAACCGCACCAAACCGTAATTTTTTCGGGATGCAATGATGACTCATGGATTACGACGTGTGGATTGCTGTCTGCCCAATAACGCATGTTTTGCTTATTGACGAAGCCATTCAGCCAGAAATGAGCCTCATCGCTGATTGTTGAGGCCTCTTAAAGTTGGCCTCTTTAAGTTGAGGCCACTGACTCCAAATTTCGGTAGTAAATTTTAATAATTTCGACTCGTTGTAATCTCGTATATCTTTCCATGATGAAATGGCAAACCTTACTGAAGAGAAATGTCAAAAGAGCGGGAAAAAATACGGCGTCGTTTGCTGTCACTATCGGTTTACTTTTGTAGCGTCTCTGTTGATAAACCCTTTAAAACTCATTGATTTGATTTCCAAGCGTTGCTCGTTTGTATGTCTATTCACGGTGAGACGGCAAGGCAACTGATAATTTTTGACTTTGACACATGTCACGCGTGAACTGGCAAAAACTTAACACTGCAAAAAATCACCTTGTAGCATACTTTACCTTTTAATGTCAAAGAAAACAAATCAGTGCTGACAATGAAATGGATTCCCATTACATCCCATGAAGGGACCGGGGAGAAACTTCTCACAATCACGGAGCTGTCCGCTTTCCAGTTTTCACTCACTGATTGGGACCTACAGTTTTACACCGATTCCGAACGGTATTTTGATAAGCTTTTTCATGGCTATATACTGGATAGTGTCGCCGTCACTATGCGAGGTGACCGCCGCCGAAAGAAATTTGAAGGTGGTCAGAGCAGGGTTCGAACCCAGGATCTCATGTACAAGAGCCGCGCACACTAACCATTGCACCACCGACGGCCACCAGTGCTGACAATGGTATTTTTTATAATTTTTTTTTTGTGAATTTTATGAGATTTATAAACATTGATCATATTTGCCAAGAATGTGGTTGGTCGGTATATTTTCCTTAGGAACATTAAAATCATGCTTGATATATGTATGAAGCTGATATTACGCGTGAACAACTTTAGTAGTATATTGCAGAAAAATTGTCGTTGATATTTCGCGGGAAATATTCTTCTGTGTGCAACTTTATAGACCTTGGCGTGAAATATTGAACATAGTACAGGCGTTAAAGCATTGATCTTTCAGGTACTACTTTAGGTTTAACAACAGCAGCATTGTCACTCCGAATTTTAGTGAAAAGATTCCAAATTGGATACAAAACAATAATTCCCATTCCTTAAAAAAAAGACACAACATTTAAATAGTTAATATAGCTCCATCAACTTGTGGCTTTGCAATGTCCTACCAATTATTAGGACGAAGGGTTTACAGCTATCCAGCAGAGAATACGAGTTTCTTCTTATTACGGCCTCATATATCGCATAGGAACTGACGAAGACAGACAGCAGGAATGCTGTAATCAACCATGGGGCTAAAAGCAAATGACGTTTCTAGACGTTTCCATTGAAATTTATAGTTAAATGTTTAAGCATAGATGAAGATTAGAAAGTATTTATGTATTTACCTTAACAATGCCCAAAATTAGGAGACCCGATAGTACACCAGATAACAGGGTAAGGATTAAAAGTCCAACAATTTCTAATATAAGAGAGGTAGAGAGGACTGGAATGACAAATTAAATGAGGATGGAGAAAATGATTAATCAATATTAAAAGTAGAAAACTATTTTACAATATTTATTTGGTTTCTTATTAATTTGTCATTTACTAGCGCTAATTACACTGTGGAAGTCGAAAAATGCGACAACTCCGAAGAGGCCGGTTTTACCCTCATCGAACTGCATCATTAGGTTTTTGAGTTACAACTACGGTGTCATACGAAATGTATGCATATGTTGTACTCTTGTCTTCATAACCCAACAAAAGTAGGCGAGAGTACTTATTTCAGCCATTGAACTTTTTTTTAAAGATTATTTATGTTTTTCTTAAATAAAGTGTTTTTATCCAAACATTTTTTTCAGTGTAAATAAAAGTAATATTAAATTAAATTGACAATTAAGTGGAATTTGATATTGCAAATGAAGATTATTAAATAAATACAGGTATATAGATAAAACCTTTCTATTATTTGGCGAAAGAATCTGATTACTCGCAATTTGTGAACGGAAAACTCAAAGAAAGTCAAAAAATTATTTTACCTGGTTTTGGAGGTAAACTTTGTTCACAAAGGTTGAAGGCCAAAACATTTGGAACAACTTTGTTAAAGAAAGTTTACCGGTGGAACCAACCAATTAGAAGTTAGTGGCTGTCGAAATGAGTCAAAATCGAAAATTAAAAAAAAAATCCACTCCTAGTCAAAACAAAAAAAATTGTATGAAAGCGTATAAAAACTAATGATGCAGTTCAATTCCGCGAACTCGGATTAGGTTAAAACTGTTCCCTGCGGCCTTGTCTTGGAAATTTTTTGCCAACAACTATCATTATTATTTTCTTTTTGTAAGTCCCTGTTTGATATATGTATATATGAGAGCTGGGACCTTCTACAAACTTGACACCTTTTTCGCGATTGTTTTATTCACTTCTGAACCGTTAACTATTTCAAATTTAAAGAAGTTTGCAAAATGTTTTCGCAAATTCAGAACAAATTTTAAATTGTGTTGAATTCGTTTTTCATTGGCAGACACATAGATTAATACCAACATAGATACTTTTTTTCTCTCATCTAATGTTTCATTTCACACTCTTCGTCGTTGGTTTGTGTAAATGAGAGAAATTAAATTTAAAATTAACTTACACCAGGTGGAGTTACAAAATATGTGCACTTAACTTTTTCATGTTGTTTTGGTGGAGAACTGAAAAATTTAAAAGTATTTTGCACTTTTTTGTTGACTTTTGTCGTTGGTATACATTTGTATTGTATTTAACACAACTCGTTTGCCACAAAAACACGAAATTCGGTTGTTGTTCCTTTGTTGAACGTTGTTTACTATTGCCTCTATCTGGTATTATTGAACCCATGTTTTCCACCATCCAGTGTTTACTTTCCACCGTAACTATGACGTTTAATTTATTGAGAGAATAAAAGTATCTATGTATGTATTAGTCTATGGGCAGTAATGTTTTTTTTTTGTGTTAAATGGATTTCTATAATTTTGTTGATTTTTTTTTGGATTCACCGTAACAATTTTGAGTTTTATTGGATCTGATACCATCGTCACAAAAACATCTATTTCATTATTCAATAATACATATTATTTCATAGAGGGTGGTTTGAAAGCTCTTGAATTTTGAACTTCTCTCATAAATTAAAAGTCAACATTGCTCCTGTCAACTACCATCAGGTAATACACCCTGAAAAATCTGTATTTTTTTGTTGTTTGGATGCAAATATTACGCGTGTTTGATTCTTGTCGCAACTTATTGCGTTGTTTATTCAATATTACATGTTGGAGACTCCATCATTTATATGTTATAATATACGAGTTTGTGATCCAAATGTAGCTTTGATTGAGATACAAATACAGCTGCGTTTGTGGCAATTTTTACTTAAATTTTGTTGGTCCGTATGCTCAGGCGAGAGCAAAATAATAAAATGGGGGCAAATATATATTATTCTCAGCCTAACCCAGGATAACTTTTTCCGGCTCCATCCAAATGTATATAGTGTTTGTATATGAGCCAACAACTTTACTGCTTACACATCCATACACTTTCTCTAAGCAAAAGTATGCACGCACGATTTTATTACTCGTTATTATAATTTCGTTTTGTGATATTATCACCTGCCTACATCTCTGCAAACCTTCTATGTACATTGTTTAGAGAAATTTTAACGTAGCCAAATTTGTTAACCATCTTTGCTTCGTTTGTTTTTTAGTTGTGGAAAATTTTCGATCAGTACGCACGTGTCGTTAGTTATAAGATACTGAATATATGTATCGGGTGATTCAACGTGAGGTTTAATTTTCAATAGTCTTTTTTCGACAGACTACGCTTGACTCACATCAAACCGCTTTGACATTTTTGTTCAGCATCGTTTGGCAAGTCAACATGGAAAGTCTCACACCACAACAGCGTCTCCAAATTGTTCAGCTGTATTACGAAAATCAGCGTTGTGTGAGAAATGCTTTTCGTGCGATTCCAGTATGTTACGGTGCACATAATCGACCTACTGAAACTACTATTTACAGTACCATATACCCTCACCCATAGGGATTGGGGTATATGTATATCATTTAATACGGAAAATAATTTAACGCATGGAAGGAGCCATATTAGACCCTCAGTATCTTTGGACGAAATTCGTTTTGGGACTTTCTAAGACGATTCAGCCATGCCCCTCTGTCTGGCTGGTCTACACCATAACTGCCGTAAATCTTTATCGATTACAGCGAAATTTTGTCAGTGTCTATTATTTGGCCAAGGTTAGTTTGGGACTGGAAATGGGCTTTTTGACCACTCCCCTTCTGGAACCTCCCATACAAATCGACACATTAAGTACGTAATCATGTTTCTTCCAAAACCTATTTCTGGTAGATGTGATTCGTTTCAACTCAAACATTGGTTTATAATCTGTAAATATCTACTGGACGAGGTCGCCACGCCCATTCCGGTACCTCCCATACAAAAGCTTGATGATCGTCCGGGTTATCAATGCGATAAGTCGCGTGAAACACTTCCGATCTCAGTAAAATTGGGAATTAGGCTCCATGTCATCAACCGCCAGTCACCGATTACGACAAGGATGATTTTGCCACGCCCATTTTGGTACCTCCTATACAAAAGTTGTTCCGAAGGCTGGTTGTTCGGCCAGATAACTCCATCAAATCCAAACCAATCTTTATTAAATTTGGTACTAGCCAAAATTTAATCAAATTCCACTCTTCTATGGAACATGAGTTGTTTTGCCCCGCCCAGTCTGGTACCTCACATACAAAAGCTTGGTGGACGGTTGTCGGTGCGATAAGTCGCGTGAAACACTTCCGACGATAATGGAATTAGTCACTGATTAAGACAAGGGCGATTTTGCCACACCCTACCAACATAAGTTGTGCGAACGGCTGGTTGTTCGGCAAGATAACTCCCGCAAAACCGACCCAATCTTTATGAAATTTCGCTCTAGACAAAATTTAGTAAAATGCATACAAAAGTTGTACCGATGTCCGGTTGATCGAAACGATACCTCTCGTAAACTACAAGCGATCTTAATTAAATTCGGTACTCGGCAATGTTATCCTAAAAATTAAAGACCTAACTACTGTAGTTCGCCCATTTTCGTACCTTCCATACAAAAGTAGGGCGGCTAACAGGTTGGCGCCTCGATATCTCCCCTATACCACAACCGATCTTAACAGAATTTGGTTCTGATCAATATTTTGTGTAATTCTGTGTAATAACAAAGGAGAAACTTCGCCATGCCCCTTTTTGTACCTCCTATAAAAATATTACAGCCAATTGTCTGGCTGGTAGTCACGATAACTCTCCATAATCACTTAGGATCATAATTAAGTTGGGTATTGAATAATATTTAGCGTAATGCAACTCTGTTATAGAATTTTGGCACATTTGCCACACTCATTCGTTCGTAAGGGTGAATATATTTGTTTTTTTTTTAATAGAACTCGGTCGCAATGGATGACTTAGGGTGAGGGTATGTTTAAGTCGGTTCACACGACTGAATTTTCTTTACTGGTTTTCTATCACCTCAGTCAATTTTGAGATATTTTACCACAAAATTTGTTTGAAAGTCAAAAACGCTAAGATATCTTCCAAATGAATGTTTGACTTCTGAGTAAGAAATGTCGAGAACCCTAAGAAGACTACTAACTTTAAATTTTTACCCCTCTTCTCACCCCTAAAAATTCGACAAAAACAAATTGTATCCATTACAAGTAATGGAAATTGTGGAAATAATAAAGTAGTATTTTTGAAAATGTTCCTCGTAAAAAAATACTTTAGGCCCTCAAACTAGATTTATATGGGAATCATTCGTACTACAAGTTATAACACGTTTTGTGATCTCATTATCAGGGATGATTTATAACACTGTGCGATACCAAAAATAAAATGATGGGGTTCTGTCAACGGATTCTGGTAGAAAGGTCTAAAACATTATACATTATGGTTATAAGTGACAGTTAGAGAGTTAATTTGTTCCACAAAAATGTTTATCTGAATCTTTTCTATAAAACTACTAAACATATTTTGTACCTCAGAAGTAAGGAACACACAAGTTTGCATGCTGATATGTTGCAGGAAAGTTCCGTGGGGCGGAAACTTTGACCCGCCCTAAAAAAAATTCTGATCACATCTGGCAAAACGCCGATACACGTATATTTTTTTTAGACGTTTCTACCAGAATCCGTTGACAGAACCCCATAATTTTGAAAAAAATCTAATTTTGTCTCACAGTGTAATTATTCGGTTTTTTAATAGGTACTTTTTGATGCAGGCGTAGGGCAATCTATCAAAGTAAACACATGCAAACAACACACAGCGTTAGCATCACATACGTGGTTGTTGTACTGCAATAATCACTGCCTGAAAATAGGTATGATGGTATTGATGTAGCGGCAGTGAACAAACAAGCAGGTCGTCGTCGTCAAAGAGTATTGAATAGTATAGAGAACTCATGGAACGAATTCTATGACAAAAAAAGTACTGGCGACATCTGGCGAATGATTCAACACGTATTACTCTCTTTTTGTCATAACTTTGTCCACTCATAATTGTGATGTGAAACATTGATGAATTTTGAAACATTTATGCCTTTTGTATTGTTTTATGTAATACCATTGTAATAATGGTGCATTTATATGGAAATATTCTATAAAGAGAATAAAACTCGTTTATGCTCTTTTACTCCGACTCTCTACATCAGATCGAACAAGGAGTGCCATAAGTTCTCTATACTATTCAATACTTTTTGTCGTCGCTCTCTTTATGACAAAACAAAAACAATTATTACAGTGAGCTAAATATTTCTTTATTTATTCTAACAATATTACATTTAATGTTAAAGCAGATGGAAGGAAAAAGAAAGTACAATAGCAAAAGAGTCTTCAGCAAACAAACTATTCTTTTTTTATTTTCCAATGTAACATTTACTAATGTGTTCATAGAAATCGAACAGGTACCGTGTAACAAAAAAGTGTTAACACATCGCCCCTGAGTTCGAATACTCATTGATTTTTTTCCTTTCAGGCTTACGGCTAATGAGTATCCCTATGATTCCTGGCACACCATATAACTATTTCCGATCTAGCCATAGATCTTCATCAGCAGTAGTTTGGAAAGATGCTATTGAAAAATTCATCAATCTGAAGGCAACAAAAACTCATTTCAATGGAGTAATCCCCACCATGCAAAAGTTCGAAAAATATTGCAAACAAAACACACATGAAAACATTTGCAAAATCTTATTTCCATCTCCAGAGAACCATCGGTTCCCACTAGACATGATTTTTGTTGTAGCCTTTTTAAAAAGTTACTTGTATTTGGGCCACCCTGTATTTTATGTGATATTGATAATGAGTGGCAGTTCAGCTTCTTGTTGATGAAACATTCGTAAAGGTCGCAAGTACGACCATAAGTCGCTGAAGATGAAGATAAGACGATTTGGAATTTTTATTACGATTGTTTGTTTCTTTTCTTGATAATTTTATTAATTATTTGATTTTGTTTTTAAGACGTCACTTTAAGAATTTCGCGATTATTTAATTCTACGAAAATTATTGCGAATATGAGGTTTCACGCGTTTAAATTTTTTTTGGTGTATTGAAGTTTGAGTTGGCTTTCGAATGTTTTAGATTTTTCTTGTATAGTATATTTACTTTTGTGTTTGTTTTACTTACTGATATTATAGTACTCAGGATGAATGATCATGTTTATCTTAGGAATGTGCGATGCAAAAAACATTAAACTTAAGCACATTGCGACAGCGCCAATGATTATCCCATATTTTGAAAGAAAATTTAGTGCCATTTTCTTTTTGTTTTTGATTAAATTAATCTTAATTATTGTTTGAATTAACGAGTATATGAAACAAAGCGATAGTTATAGTTGTTACTGTTCACCAGATGTTAAAAATCTGATCTAATTGGGAGAGTAAATTGTATTTTTTATATACGAACACTTTTTGGAGAATCCGTTTATTTATACATCTCTCTGTTATTTTCTCGCGTCAATTTTCCGTATACATACATATGTGTAACTGCATGGTTGCAAAAAATATATTAAACTCATTTATTGTAGAAACAGCGTTGCATATGACAAATTGTCTGCGTCGTCGTCGCATAAATGACTGATCACAAAAAATTAGTAAGGTATTGAAAAATGTATCAAACCATTTACATAATAATTGTTTAACTTACAATATATTCAATTATTTCAAATACGTAAAAATTTTACTAAATATTTCAAAGTTTTTGATTTAAATGCAAAAAAATTCTCTCCTTCTTGGGATAGCGAAACCGGGGAGACCGGCTATTAACCTTGTGCCGGTTTTCTAAAAAACGTAATTATCGAACAAACCGGAAACCGGTTATTTGACGTCGGTTAACCGGTTAATCGGATTTTACTTTATTTGTATTAATATACGTAAAAAAAATTAATAATAAATGGATATGATTTTCGAATGTTAGTGAAATTTTGGAATTAAGAAACATGATTTTAATTTTGAAATATGATCTAAACATATCCAATCAATTATTTTTTCAAAACGATTTTATGGTTTGAATTAGAATTAATTACTTATACTTACTTAAACTTAATAATATTATCATACCTGGCGGTTAAACGGGACAGTTTCGCTCCGACAGTAGAAATACCATAGAGTAAATTTATAGTAGAGCCGCCATTTGTCTCATCTGACGTTTCCTTTCACACTCTTCGTGATGCGGTCGGTGTGATAGAGAGATGTTTGACGAAAAGTGATATACACCAGGTGGAATTACAATAACTTTTTGCTTTAATTTTTCATGCCATTTTGGTGAAAAACTGTGAAATTTAAATGTTTTTTAAACTTTTTTATTGACTGTTATTGTTAGAATACATTTGTGTTGTATTTAACACAATAATTTTAACACACAAAACGAAATGCCGTTGTTGTTATTTTGTTCGTTGTTTTGAACCATTGCCTCTATCTGGTATTAGTAAAGCAATTCTTTTCAACATCAAACGTAAATATCACTCCAAATGTCATAAATTTGGTGGGAGAACTAGTAGATCTACTATAAGTATTAATCTATGAGAAACACACTCATACATTTTTACTACCACACTTACACTTCTGTCACTTGCCTCGCCCATAGACTAATACATACCTAGATAAACTTATTCTCTCATCTGACGTTTCCTATCACACTCTTCGTGATGCGGTCGGTGTGATAGAGAGATGTTTGACGAAAGGTGACATACACCAGGTGGAATTACAATAACTTCTTGCTTTAATTTTTCATGTCATTCTGGTGAAAGACTGTGAAATTTAAATGTGTTTTAAACTTTTTTATTGACTGTTATTGTTAGCATACATTTGTGTTGTATTTAACACATTAATTTTAACACACAAAACGAAATGCCGTTGTTGTTATTTTGTTCGTTGTTTTGAACCATTGCATCTATCTGGTATTAGTAAAGCAATTCTTTTCAACATCAAACGTATACATCACACGAGGACAAATGTCAGAAATTTGGTGAGTGAAAGATTTTCTCTACCCATATTTACTCTATGGCCTCGCCACTGTCTCTGATTTTTCAATGACGGTAACTTCGGCGAGAGATTTGACATAAGCGGCCAGATCATGGCTGAACTAGTAAAGGTTGGCGCAATAGAGCAACTGATTTTGCTTTCTTATGACTCCATCTGTGAAATTCAGTGTATTTTGTTGTTGTACTTTTTTGTTTACTGTGTTTGTTCATATGGATCTTGGTTGTTGGTTCACACAATTACAACAAATCCTACTGCGTCAACCTCTACTAGTTCAGCCATCGGCCATATCGGTGACGTTTCGTAGTAATTTGAGAAAAAAGCAAAACATCGCAAACGACTTTACAAATTGGTAAATATATTTGTATTTGAAAATGTTGGTAATTTTTATTGAAATATTCTTTGACAATACAAACATATAAACATGAAAACATGTCTAATTTTGCAGAGTACATCAGTTCCATTGTAATTTGGAGAAGTAAGATAAAACACAAAGGCAAAAGAGCGAAGAAAACAAAAATCCAATGAGTGTTCGAACTCACGGGCGATGTGTTAACACCGTTTTGCTACACGGTACCTGTTCGATTTCTATGAGCACATTCGTAAATGTTACCTTGGAAATAATATTAATACTTAAAATTATTTAAAGACCCAGGGCAAGCACATGTGTCATTATTTTCTTGCTCAATACTTTTTGTTTTATTCCCACAAAAGTCAAAGAATGCAAAGCAGGGATGAAAAATGAAACTTCTTCAATTGTACCATCAAGCTTCCAAAACTGTATTTTTTTAATACCAATTGTACCAAATTTAAAAAATAACAAGCTGTAAGTTTGTTATAAACAGTTTTTTCAAACAAATATCGGAAAATTAACAAATAATAATTCAATCTTATACATTTATTTTTATAATAACGCAGGTTCTTTTAAGAATAAACAAAACACGAGGCACACGTTCTTAAAAAAGTGAGATCAATGAAAAATATGTTAAAATTTTATTGTCACAAATCACTACCTATTTTAAAGTTATAGCAGCAAGAATTATATGTTTTTAAAAGATCTTTTGTTTCAAGCTTGACACAGTTGTCACATTGAGCCTTTTTCTTTGTGCTCTGGCGTCTTCGGACTGCATTTCTAAATTAACATTACTAATTATTTTAAGTACGTATTGTAAATATAGTTTATAAAGCGGGTTTTTGAATCCAGAATAACTGAAATTAAGTTTTTCATGCTTGAAATATTCCTCAAAATAGACTAAATAAAAATTATTCTAAATTAAAAAAGCGACTCCCACTTTTCATGTATTGTTCATTCATAAATCGATTTCGATTGATTTTCCTAATTAAAATCAGGATAAAGTTTTCTTCATCATGTAACTACGCGATGTAAAAATCGATGTTAACTGAAAATAAAATACATAAAGGAGTAAATGCTAAATTGTACCAATTATGTCATTGGTGTACCATCGTACTTTTATGGACTCAATTGTACCAAAAATGGTACAATTGTACCAACATTATCTTCCCTGATGCAAAGCAACAGACTCTTGTATATACATACATACATTGTTATATTCGTACATACGCTACACAAGTTCACAAAATTGTCGTTGCTCTCTTGCTATCTCATTTTTATATACGTATAATACGTCATTACTCTCTTTGCTCTGAGAGTGCTCCTCACCCATATTTTATTGGAATAAAAAAACAACAACACCAACAACAACTACTACTACTACCCTGCAGTTTCACAAGTAGTGGCTGGCAACATTTCATCGACTACTTCGCCATTGATTTTTCATTGACTACATCGCCGATTACATTGGTACTCAGTGGTAGTCTGTAAGGTAGTGTCTCCAGAGATTTTCTATTGTTTTTCTTAACCTTAAGAATTTAATATTGTTAGTTTCATCTTATGCCTTAAGTTGTTAACCTTATAGTTGAATTCAAATAAAAAATTTGAGTTCAAAATAAAGCGAATAATTTGTTGTACCGATGAAGTAATCGACGAACAGTAAGGCATTACCAAAGCGGACATCGCCTTGTTAAATTCGCCGCTCAAAAGCATTGCTGGTAGTTTAGCGAGTAGTCGACGAAATGTTACCGATAAATGCGTCGACGAAATGTTACCGATAAATGCGTCGACGAAATGTTACCGATGAAGTAATCGACGAACAGTAAGGCATTACCAAAGCGGACATCGCGTTGTTAAATTCGCCGCTCAAAAGCATTGCTGGTAGTTTAGCGAGTAGTCGACGAAAGGTTTGTGGTAGTCGATGAACTCATCAGCGTAGAGTCGATTACCAATACTGCAGGGTACTGATATGTTCGTGATTTATTTGTGCTTGGTGTGTCGTGGAGTGTGTGTGTGGGTGGTGGGTGTAGGGGGGGGTACCTAAAATAAAAACAACCCACACATACTTTGTCCGAAGTAGCTGACGTATACGTGTGTCACATAACCACATGTTTGCCATATCAACAGCAACGAAACAGCCAAACACACAACATCACACATACTTTGTACGAAGTAGCTGACGTATTAGTATGTCACCATAACGTCGACTGCGATGGTTTTAGCAGCAGCATAAAATCTGGTTTTAGCAGATTTTGACTTTTATAGATTTAGTCCCTATACGCCGCTATAGATGTAAACACATTAAAAGAATCAGAGCACGAAATTTTACGAAACGACGCTGTCGGCGGTTGCTTAAAACTGTACTGTCGTTGCAACTGGTTGGACGCGTACGTCAAACAAACAATTTTTCTCTTTGTGACAACTAAAGCGCCTATTAGACGGTCATACCTGGTATGATAGAGCGGTATGCGATCATACCATCATACTCGTGTAATAGGCAAAAATACTTGTTTGTCAACAAGGTATGATGAATATCAAAATTTTTTGATATTTTGGAATACCATCATACCATCATACTCGTGTAATAGCTCTTGTGTCAATCACAATAAGAAATTTCATTTGTTGTTAAGCATTCAAAGGGGACAGATGGGGTGGCTAGATCGCGGGTTTTTACGTGAGTTTATTTCGCTTTATGAGCATTTCCCAGAATTGTGGAATGTCAAAAGCGAAATATACCACAATAAGCAAAAGAAACAAAAAGCATACGAAATTCTTTTAAATAAATTAAAAGAAGTGGAAGCCGAAGCGACAATAGATAGTGTTAAAAAAAAATAAATGCATTGCGCAAACAACCTCACACTTCGGTGTTTCTTTCAAACTGATATATGTATGTCAGCTTGGTATGATAGTGTAATAGCAAAACATATTTTTTTCATCATACCGTCGTATCATACCAGGTATGACCGTCTAATAGGCGCTTAATACATATTCTCAACTATCTTGTCTCAAACTGTCCCGTGTAAACGCACCGATACATTAAAATCTTTTTCAAATTTTAATATGATTATCGATTTTAAATGAGTTTAATAAGAATTTGAATAAAAATTTTAAATTTTAGATTAAACACAGCAAATTCGAACATGATATACACTCCGGTCCACTTATTTAAAGGCACTAAAAATTCCATATTCAGCAGCCTGTATCTTTTGCAATTTGTAACCGATTGCAGAATTTTAAAATGCAAATGGAAGCTAGACATCTTGAGATATAAAGAAAATCATGACAATAGTGGTTTCTTAACTAAATAACTTTTTTTGAGCAATTTATAGAAAAAGTCAAAAAATGTGCTATTTTTTTTGGTTCACTTGAATAAAGGCACTTTAACTAATTTTAATGAAAAAAATTATTTTAATTTATTTAAGAACTATTAGTAATTGGTACAACCCCCTTTGTTTTTAATAACTTCAAATATATGGGGTTCATTGAGAGATAAAGAGAATTTATGTAAATTTGATTCCAAGCATCCTTAATGACCTGAAATAGTAACTGCTTGTCATCATATTGTCTACCTGCTTCTTACCCCTTACAAGATAACAAACCCCATACATTTTCGATAATGTTTAGATCTGGCGAATAGGATGGCCAGTCAAGAATATTAACATTTTGGTTTGCAATGAACTCCTTTACTACTCTGGCGTTGTGTATAGGGGCATTATCCTGTTGCAATATCCAAGATATGGAACCAAATAGTTCACTGAACTTCGGAAAAGCCGATTCCAATAACGCTTTATAGCTTGCACCAGTAATTTTTGACTTTGAAATTCGAGATCGATGGTGCCATAGTACGTAATAGCACCCCACACCATAACGCCGCCCTCTCGGCTGTGACGTCGGTTCAAAAAACGCTTTTCTTAAATAATTCTTAATAAACAATAGTTGTAGCCATCAGGCCCATCCAAATAAATTTTCTTCTCATCTGTAAATACAACGGTTCTCCAGTCATTTACATGACCTCTTGGCTGCACATCCCATACCATGAGTCTCTTGCGAATTAAAGCCGCTGTTCCTTACGAGGAGCATTAAGTGGCGGCGTTTTTTGTAATTTCAGGTATTTAAAATACTCACAGCTCTTAATTACTCTGCGTACTGATGACTTGCTCGCTCCCAATCCAGCTTGAGCTCTTATTTTTGACAAGGATAAGGAAGAATTAGAAGCAATTCTGATGATTTTTCTTTTCTCCCTTTCTTTAAAATTTTTTCATACCCCTCGGGGTCGTTAATGTAATTGTCGACAACTGTTGGGCTCCGTCCAATTTTTTTTAGTTATTGCACGGTTAGAATATCCTTCAGAACGGTAAACATCGATTTGAGTTTTTTCCGATAGATTTAAAATTTTTTGTTTTGCCATTTTGACTCGTAAAATGATTAAGATGTAATAAATTGTAATAAACAAACGCTCCCTACAAAAATTCATCGCTTACTTTAAAAATAATAAAAAAATAATAAAGTGCCTTTATTCAAGTGAACCGAAAAAAATAGCACATTTTTGGGCTTTTTTATAAATTTCTCAAAAAAAGTTCTTTAGTTAAGAAACCACTATTGACATGATTTTTTTTATATCTCAAGATTCTGCCATCGGTTACAAATTGCAAAAGATACAGACTGCTGAATATGGTATTTTTAGTGGCTTTAAATAAGTGAGCCGGAATGTATTTCGGCAACAACAATATCGTGGGATGTACGAGGGCTCCCAAAAGTAGCCGTTCTAACAAAGAAGACACAAAAAGGTTGGGAAAAATTGTCCTTATTTGTCAACATATTCTTCTTTTAGCTCGCTACATTTTTCCAGCGATATTCAATAGCTTCGATGCCCTGTTTATAGTATGAACTGTCAATCTACTTAAAATAGACATCAACCGCAGACCCCACCTCTTCATTGTTGGCAAATCTTGTACAACCGGGCCATTTTGTCAAGTTTGGAAATACGAAATAATCCTAGGGAACGAAATCTGGTGTATTCTGTGCGTGATGAAATAATTCGAACTTTAATTCAATAACTTTGACCATTGAAATAGTGGATGTATAAACTGGAGCATTGTCCTGATGAAACAACACTTTATTTTTCGCCAAATTCGGTCTTTTTTTCACAATTTCATCACTTAAACGCAGCAATAAATTAGCATAATTTTCGCCCTTGATTGTTTTTCGATCCAAAGATAACATTATGCAACAAAATGAGAAAAAGTTGATCCACCAGAAATGCCAACACAATTTTTTGACGTAGTGTAGCAGTTTTATTAAAAAAAAAACAACAACAACAATTTTTGAATGGTACAGTTTTTTTTTTAAATTTTTTTTAAAAATTTCTTGTTTTTCAAAATGGTTCGTTCATTTGAATTGAATTTTCTAAGGATTCCCTGCAATGATTTTCTGGAAATTTATTTTAAAAAAATGTTCATAAAAATACCTTTGAAATGAGTGAAATTATTTCAAATCAGAATGCTTGGTTGAGAACTTATTGAATTTAATATTTCAAATTTTGCATTTTTTTTCACAAAAAATCAAATATTTTTCATTTTTATTTTATCATAAAAAATAAAACAAAAATATTTTTTTTTATTTTCCTATATAATACCCTGGACTGTTCTTCAAAAATTAAGAAACATACCAACGAAATCCATAGAGAAATATTAGAGTTATAACCATTTTAGTAGATTAACCCAAAATCAGTTTTTTTTTTAAGTTTTTTTTAATACATACATACTGACAACTTTTAAATTTCTAATTCTAATTTGAAATATTTCCACTCATTTCAAAGGTATTTTCATGAAATTTTTTTTAAGATTATTCTCCCATTCCAGTCCACTGTTTTGACTGTTCCTTTGTCTCAGGTGTGAAGTGGTGGACCCATGTCTCATCCAGGGTTATAAATCGACGCAAAAAATTGGAGTTATTGCGGCGAAACATCGCCAAATACTATACTGAAAAATCTTCACGACGCTGTTTTTGCTGTATTGAGAGCAAGCGTGGTACCCATCCTACGCATAGCTTTCTCATCTTCAAAACTTCGGTCAATACGAGGGTTGAATTTTATGTTTCGGGATTAGACAACAAAAACAAATATTAATCATATTAATCAATCAAGATTTATACACTTTTGCATGCGTTTGAACCAATTGTCGAAACACTTTGGCCACTCTGATTGAGGTATCTCCAAAACATGCAATCTGAATGCAGCAACCGCTTCTTCAGGTGTCGAAAAACGTTGACTCTCAGATTGTTTTTTACGTATGGGAATAAAAAGAAGTCATTCGGTGCCAAGTCAGGACTATACGGCGGCTGACCCATTAAATCGATGTTCTAGGTGCTAAAAAATGCAGTTGTTTCAGCAGATGTGTGAGAGCTCGAAATGATTTCCTGATTTATTGGAAGACAACTGGCAAACAAATGGTTGTGTACCACTCAGAATTCACTGTTCAGCGTTGTTCTAGTGGTACGGTTGCGACATGTCCGGTTTTTCTGAAAAAACAGGCGACCATTTGCTTGGAAGTGCTTCGGGCGTGAACGACTTTTGTTGGATTTGGCTCATCTTGAATTCATCACCTGTCACGATGTCATAGACGTGTTTCGAAGCACCGCGATCGTATTTTTGGAGCATTTCTTTCGACCAATCGACACGAACCTTTTTTTGCGCGAGTGACAAATTGTGTGGGATCCAACGCGAACAAATTTTGTTGACAGTCAAATGTTAATGCAATATTGATTGTATGCTGGTCCCACTAATGCCTAAGGTTGTCTCAATCTCAAGATAGGTCGCATGACGATCTTTCAAAATCAGTTCGCGCACAGCATAAATGGTTTTCGGAACAACAGCTGATTTTGGACGACCTTCACGAAATTCGCCTTGGAGTGAACTACGACCACGATTGAATTCACCATACAATCGATAAACACTGGACCTTGATGGAGCTTTAAGTTCATCCATGCACTGTTGCTGAGTTAATCCACGTCGAAAGTTGTAAAAAATAATCGCAGTTGTAAAAAATAATCGCAGTTCACGATTTAATTCCATTTTTGGGCCGAGATGAATCTTTGAAGTTATTGTAAACAACACAAATAGCGTTCGTATATCAAAACGTTCTGAGTACGTATAACCTCAAAAATGTCCAACTTTACGATAGAGCTGTCAGTTGCCAGATTGTAACACTAGGGTTGCCAAATCCCGAAACATAAAATACAACCCTCGTATACCATGTATAACACTTTTTGAAATGCCTATCATTTCAGGTAGCTCATGCACCTACTGCCGACGATTATATAATACCAATTTCAGGATTTTCTTAACGTTGTCTGGCCTCGACACCTCAATTGGTCGACCACTGCGGTGTTCGGCTTGGTAGCTCGTATACTCGTAGCCTCGTTTAAGCTCTGCTACCCAATATATCACAGTCGTAAACGAAGGAGCAGAGTATAATCTAGCTCGGCTTTAATATTGCTTGGATTGAGATATTTTAAATGGAAATATTGAATTACAAAACTGTGACCAATTTTTTCAATGTTTACAAATTCACTGAGATCGTTTATTTTGATGGCTCAAATAAAAATACTAAACAACGTGGCGCCTTGAAACTTAAAACATTTGTTTTATAAAGTTGCCACTTTTCCCCAAAATATTTTTGTTTCAAACTACTGGCACCATCTATACGTCATGTCGGCTGGCTTTGCAACAACGAAGAAAATTCGTTGCAACAATGAACCAAATTCATTGCAACAGTGAAGCAAATTCATTGCAGTGATGAAATAGGTTAATTTTAGCAACGAAACAAATTCATTGCGCAATGAACCAAATTCATTGGAGCAAGGAAGCATACGTATTAGATCGGAAATATTACACTCTCATACCGGAAATGGAGTCTAGGAACAAAGGAGTTGCTGATAAAGACTCAAATGTGAATTTATACAGGTCGAAAATGGATGAGGAGGCAGGCTACGGGGCCTACTGTAAGCAACTAGAGTTGTCCCGTAGTTTACCTTATCATTGTAGCGTGTATCAGCCTTACACTTTTTTGCTATTAGAGATATGACCGACTGGTTGAGAGTTAATAGTTTAGTAGTCTTTGGGGTTAATGCCTTCTCCGATAGTTCGGTGGTCATCAACTCCCTGGAATCAGTACTCCTGTATTCAACATCTGCCCAGGACTACCACAGATATCTTAACGAGATGGCCCAGCAGTACGATATTCACCTCATGTGGGTGCCAGGGCACATGGATATTCCGGGGAACAGCTGAGCGGATGAGCTGGCCAGACTCCGGACTACCTTACAGGTTCTACAGGAATTGGAGAGTGTTGTCATGCCCCTATCGATGTGTAAGTATATCCTGCAAGTACGCTCCTTTATGACGATGCTGGAAAGATGGACGAAGGGTACATATTGTATACATTCAATACAAATCTGGCCTATAGTGGATAGCATGGAGGTATCAGTGCCTGTTTCAGTTTTGTCCTCAGACTATCGGCCTCATGATACAAATCACATTCACTTCACTTGCCATTTTAGATATCGCATGCTAAACAAACTAAGTGCTTAATGAAAGATATTCGTTAATAATTATGTAAAATGTACCGCAAACAATAAATATAAAGGGTTTTTCAATAAGAGCGCTACAAAAGTTTTTTTTAAATAACACAAAACCGGTTTTCGATACCAATGAAATTCTTTATTCCTGTGAAAGTACCTTCGATGCCATTATGTATGGAACTCGATTTCTTTTGCATGGCCACCACGGGCACGCTTGAAGAAGTCCAGACGCTGAACCCAATTTTCGACGGTTTTCAAGCATAAATCGGCCGATACTGCTGCAATTTCACGTTCGACATTCGAACGAAGTTCATCAATCGTCGCTGGCTTGTTGGCATAGACCATAGACTTGACTGAAAATAGTCTAACGGCGTCAAATCGCACGACCGAGTCGGCCAATCGACTGGGCCATTTCGTGAGATAATACGTTCACCAAACTTGGTTTCCAATAAATTGATTGTGACATTCGGTGAGTGGCTTGTGGCGCCGTCCTGTTGGAACCACATGTTCTCCAAGTCCATATTATCCAATTGGGGCCAAAAATATTCGGTTATCATTGAACGGTAGCGATTCCCATTCACAGTAATGTGCCGGTCTTGATCATCACGGAAGAAGTACGGCCCAATGACGCCGCCGGCCCATAAACCGCACCAAACCGTAATTTTTTCGGGATGCAATGATGACTCATGGATTACGTGTGGATTGCTGTCTGACCAATAACGGATGTTTTGCTTATTGACGAAGCCATTCAGCCAGAAATGAGCCTCATCGCTGAAGATGATTTTCCGATGAAAATCCGAATCATTTTCAAGTTGTTGCTCAGCCCAATTCACGAACATACGACGCTTATGGTGGTCAAGCGGCTTCAGTTCTTGGGTAAATTTGATGTTGTAAGGATGTAGGCCAAAGTCTTTTCGCAAAGTTCGCCACAACGACGTCACAGAGATGCCCAACGCTTGAGAACGACGTGTGAGAGACACATTTGGGCTTTTTTGAACTAAAGCCTCAGCGGCAGCAATATTCTCGACACTACGGGCACTCTTTGTCTCAATGGCATTTTGTACTGTGCCTGTGGATTCAAATTTGTCCACTAGACGCTCAATTGTTGATCTGGTAGGACGATTATGACGACCATAAATTGGACGTAGCGCTCTTAAAGTTGAGGCCACTGACTCCAAATTTCGGTAGTAAATTTTAATAATTTCGACTCGTTGTTGGCTCGTATATCTTTCCATGATGAAATGGCAAACCTTACTGAAGAGAAATGTCAAAAGAGCGGAAAAAAATATGGCGTCGTTTGCTGTCCCTATCGATTTACTTTTGTAGCGTCTCTGTTGAAAAACCCGTTATTAGCAAAAATCATTCGTCAGGTTCTTAGTTTGGTCAAGAAATGAGGTTGGAAATTACCGTGAATGTGAAAGTGACTTACATGAGATTTTTAATGCTATTTCACTTTCTCATTCTAAGGACAAATGATCTCAATTGTAGTTCATTATTACCTTATTTCATTACCTGTTTTCTAAGTTGTAGTAAATTTTTACTCCAAAAGAGTCTTTAAAATAAACTGTCGTAAAGTTTATAAACATTTTTTGCATAAGTTCAACACATTCTAAATGCAATGACACGTGTACTGCAGTTAAGACTTTTGTTTATTAAATTACTCAGAAAATGCTCAAGTTAAGTTGTCCTTATTTTCAGCATATTTTAACTTGGTTGGTTGGTTGGTTGAAAAGGCTGCAAGACACACGCTGTCTAGCACACTTAGGCTAAAGAAGCCCATTGTGATACCTGCAGTGTCCTCCATAGCAACTATTGACCAGTCGTCTAGCCAATTTGCCCTTTTAATAAATTTGTCTATGAGACCTACAGGAATATCCTGTAGGGCCACGGTGCTAACTAAATGTGTTCCGAATATCCTACTTCTCAGTCCTGTCAGAGCAGGGCAATCCAAGAGAAGGTGTTTTGTCGTTTCCTCGTCCTCTTCCATGCAGCATCTAAAGAGAGTGGAGTTTCTACGTCCCAATCTTAGGGCGTGTTTTCCTATAAGACAATGTCCCGTAAGTGTTCCTATCATTGTGGATAACCTGCCTCTCGGCGAGTTAAGTAGTAGCCTAGTCCTCTTCTTGTCCACCTGTGGCCAGAGGATCCTGGCTTGTTTGCAAGTTGAAGTAAGTCCTTGAACATATTATCGGCCCACTGCCTGATCTGCAAACGGAAGGTAGAGATTGGCATACTAACACTTTCTTTTGCCGGAAGAACCTGTGCCGTAGTGCCCTGTCTAGCTAACGCATCCGCTACGCAATTGTCTGGAATGTCGCTGTGTCCCGGTACCCAGATGAGCCTGATGTCAAAATACTCTGCCATCACCCTAAGTGATGAGTGGAATTCTTTCACCGTCAGGGACGTGGCAAACATGGCTTCCAGGGATTTAATGGCAGCCTGGTTGTCTGTGTAGATACATATTCTCCGGAGGGTTGTGACACTACTTTTCAGTAGTTGAGCAATCTCCAGTATGGCGGTAATTTCCGCCTGAAATATTTACATTTACATTTAGGTCCGGTGAATGGACCCCATAGCCTACTTTGGTCCATCCGTGAAAAATCTGATACTACTGGTATCCATCCCCTTCCAGTGACTTTTCCCAGGTATTCCTGTTCGGAATAGAAGTCCTTAGATTTTTCGCTGGTAGAAAGTAGGCGATACAGAAGTCCGGGAATAGAGTAGATCCGGTGTAGTAATTCAGCGTGTCCAAAATGCCCCGACATCAAAACGCCACAATCTCTGATTCTCACCAGGGATGTAACGGCTGCCGATTCGGCCATGATATCAGGAGTACATATGTTCAGGATAGCACTAAGTGCAGTGCCTGACGTCGTGCCCATTGCCCCACTAACGCTAATCAGTGCTGATCTTTTAATTTTCATCAAGGAATTCAGAAAATATATTTCTTTCGGAGGGACCTCCACCAAACTACGATACCATAGAGAAGTATTGGTCTGACTATTGCCGTATAAATCCACATGGAGAGCTTAGGAGATAGTCCCCGGCGCTTTTCTATCGCCCCTTTACAGCAGTAAAGAACAACAGACGTCTTTTTCGCCCTCTCCTCCACATTCGGTTTCCAAGACAGTTTTCTGTCGACAGTTATTCCCAGATACTTGACGTTTTCCGTCAACTGTAATTGCACCCCATTAACTGACGGCAGTTCAAATGCGGGTAATTTATATTTCCGAGAGAACAGGATAAGCTCGGTTTTAAGTGGGTTAAGTGATAGTCCGTTGGTAGTTGTCCAGTTCGAAATTAGACTAAGTAGGCTGCTTGTACGAATGCTAAGTAAATTGAGGTTTCTACCCGTACAGATGATAGCAATATCATCGGCATAGGCAAAGACCTAGCATTCGGCCCTGTCCAATTCAAGAAGCAGTTCATTGACAGAAGTTAACCATAAGAGTGGAGACAGAACTACCCCCAGCGGTGTCCCCCTTTTAACGTTCCTAGCAATTGTAACACCACCCCATTCAGCTTTGATGGATCTATCCACCAGAAACTTCCCAATTAGGCGTGTCACCAAGCCGTCGACTCCTAGATTCTGTAACGACCTAAGAATCGCCGAAGGTTGAATGTTATTGAAGGCTCCCTCGATCTACAGGAAGGTCCTCAGAGCGAAGACCTTATTCTCAAGAGAGTTTTCTATTATGCTGACTATAGAGTGAACAGCAGTCTCGGTTGACCTACCCTTGTTATAGGCTTGCTAAGAACTCGATAGTAGATTCTGTGGAAGATTACTTCGAACATGAATGTCCAGTAACTTTTCAAATGTCTTAAGAACAAAGGCTGATAGAGTGATTTGTCTAAAGTCCTTTGGTTCGACGTGAGAGCATTTGCCCGTTTTCTGGACGAAAACCACTTTGGTTTGCTTCCAAATGCTAGGAATGACTCCCAGCATAGGGCATCCCCTGAGGATTGCCTCCAACGAACTACAAGATAGGCATAGTGCCTCCTGTAGTTGCGCGGGAATTATCCCGTCAGTTCCAGCTGATTTATAGCGCTTAAAGCATCTAATGGCCCATATCAGATTTTTTCTGCTCACTATTGACCGAACTTTTTCTAAGCTAGGTGAGTTTCCGCCAAGCTCTTCTGGCTGATGACCAGCATTCCGGTCATCGTTGGGAAAGTGGGTATGCAGGAGAATCCCAAGAGACTCTTCAGACGAATACGTCCACTTTCCATCGTCTTTCATTAAGAACCACGCACACGGTGGGTTTTTAGCCAGCACGCATCTTAAGCGTGCAGTCTGGTTGGTTCCCTCAATGGATTCACAGAAGTTTCGCCAGGGTTTCCGTATTTGAACTTAAAAGCATTATAATTCTCTTACAAACCACCCAACATATGTACTCAATTCAAGTAGAACTATAAAGTTAATGTTAGGATTTGGAATTACTTTTAGTTCACAGCGATCAAAACTTTATCTTTTCCATATAATTTTCTATTTAGTATTATATAAACTAAAATCTACGAAATATTTACTTAAATTAACTATATTTTACCTCAATACTCGTATAAGTAACTTAGAACTCACTTCTAAAATTTTTTTTAAGGAAATAGACTTTCATATTGTGAGTTCAGACAATTTTTACGTATACGCCGGTCAAGTAAAGTTTACTTAACTTAAGTTAAAATTCCTAATTTTAAGTAAATATTATCTAAAATTGAGTACATAATGTGAACTAAATTTTAGTTCACTTTGAACTCAGGAATTTTAAACTTTGCCAATGCGGAAGAGATAAACAGACTTACTTTGACAGTGTTCGGCAATTGAACAAGTTCTTTTTTTTTGCTTCAATTACGTGAGATAGTCACATCGTCAACGTCGGTACACAGTCCATGTTAGGCTGGTGAGGTGTAAAGAGGTCACGCTTTGGTTTAGTTTTTTGCTTGGCAATGCACAAGAAGTTGTTATTGCTTCCGCTATCGGTTACAACATTGCAGTAAAGTAAGTGAGGTCATCGGATTTCGTATTAATTTTTACCTTTACTTACTTACTTATCCGGTCACGAACAACCCCGAGGGGTCAGGGACCTTACACAACGAAGATAACATATTTCGCCAACCAGTTCCATCTTTTGGCTTATCTCTCCAGTTGGCAATACCAAGTGTACGCAGGCATTCGTCAGCCTGCTCCTTCCAGCGGAGTCTTGGTCTTAATATTTTTCGTCTTCCTTCGAGTTCGGTTTCGAAAACCCTTCGTGCTGGTTCGTCTTCATCCATTCTACTGACATAGCGCAATCGCGTTATTTTGATCCGCTTAACTATGTCAATGTCAGGTTAAAGCTCATACAGCTCATGATTCATGCGTCGCCGATAGTCGCCGTTGTGCACTATAGGGCCATACGTTGCAATGAGATTTCAGTCCTTGTCGTTACAGAAGGGGGGCGATGAACCATGTCCATTAGTTCCGTTTTTGACTTTTTGGTAGAATTTTCGGGCTTCGTTCTTCCTTCTGTTTGACTCAATTTTCTTACTCTCGCGCTTTCTCCACTGCCGTTTCTTACGCCTAAAGAGACGGTTTGGTTTACCTCCTTTCTTTTCTCCCTATACCGCTCTGTCGCAGCTCGCGTTGCAATTGACTGCCGCATTGGCATGCGTGCAGCGTTCACTTCATCATTTGCAATGCGACACTCTTCATCGTACCATGGTTTGTTGCGAAGCGGTTTTTCAAAACCAAGTACGGTTGTTGCGGCAGTGTTTATAGAGTCGGAAATGGATTTCCACTGCGCTTCAGGATCGTTATCGGGAGGGGGTGGGTTCTGTACCAAGAGTTGCGAGGGCTTCCTTGAGTAGGATGTGGGCTACCTCTGGTAAGTGCAGCTTTCCGATCTCCAGCTTCCTCTGCGTCTGGTTTCGTACGATTTTCGCTCTACTTAATCTTGTGCGAACCTTTGCTGCTACCAGGTAGTGGTCACAATACCTTTAACCGATAATATAAATCTAAATTGCAAAATTCAAATTTTATTTTGTCTATACAATAGTAGCTATTTAAGCCCTTGTAAATATTTAGAAACACTTGAATTTATTGAATTTTAATTTATTTGTTTATACCAAATATACTATTTTACATATTAATGTCAAAGAAAACGTAAAGATTAGTTTATAATTTCATTTTGAAGGCTGGTACTAAGTTCATTTGCATGAAACGCTCGGAGTAACATATATTTTGTTGCTGCAAATTTGACCAGAGAAATATCAGCTTTGTTGTACTTTCCTAAATTGAATGAGAGTTAACAACATTGATAATTTTTGCATACAATATGTTCGATTGACACATGTTTTAGCAACATTGAAATGTTTCTCGTTACATGTTGCTGATATTTCCCGAGAATAACATAGTTCAACATTGAACATTGAAGAACAATTCGCACGCTAACTACAACAGAGTAGTAACTCAAAATTCGAAAATTTTCAGTAGAGCCTAAAAACTGAATTTGCTTAGATAGAAAATATATGAAAATTCTCCAAAACGGACATATTCATATGAAATTTTTTTGACGAAAGGGAGGAGCTAATGATGACAGATTTTTACAGCGGTTAGAAATGGTCCTTGGTTATTGTTTTTCAGGAACAACTGAAAATCTGAAAATTTTAAGTTATTACTCTTTTGTAGTTAGTGTGCGAATTGTCCTCAGTACTCCGGTGGACATTTTCGAGAAATATTATATTTTAGCGCTCGAAATATTGAACATAGAACAGGCCTTAAACAGTTGGCTTTTAAGATACATTTTAACATTTTACATTGTGGACATATCTCGATTTTGATTCTTTAGGCCCACCAACACGAACAGCAACGGCAGCATTCCCCCTCCGTATTTCAGTGAAGAGCTGCCAAATTGGATACAAAACTGTAATTTCCGATCCTATAAATAGACACAACATTTAAATAGATAACATAACCCGTTCAATTTACAGTTTCCAACCTATTAGTATGGTGATTGAAAAATAATCGTGCCGATTAAAATATATTCTTGTTACGGTGTCATACACCAATATGGAACTGAGGTAAACAGACAATAGGAATCCTACAACCAGCCATGGGACCAAAAGCAGATGATGTTTCTAAAAGTTTTGCATTAAAAATATAGTAAAATATTCAAGTATAAATTAATATCAAAATATAATTAATTACCTTTACAATGCCCAGAAGTAGTACAAACGATAATACACATGCTACTATGTCAAGGATGAACAATCCTACATTTTCTACTTTAAACGAGATAGGAGTAACTGGAAAGGTAAATAAAATGAGTAATGAGCAATGAGTAAACGCTGAAAAATATGTTTTCGTTCTTGTTGGGATGCAAATATAAAGTGTGTTTTGCAGTTTGTCGCAAATATAGTAAACTTGGGCCAAAACACATTGTGTTTGCTATTCAATATTACATGTTTGAGACTCAAAGATTAATATGTTATAATATGTGTGTTCGTGATCCAAATACTCTATTGTTTTTGATACAAATACAGCTGTGTTTGGTGCACTGATTACTTCATGTTTTTGTCGCTATGATCTATCAAAAGCCAAATAATAATAATGATGGACAAAGAGAGGTTGTTCTCAGCCTAAGTTAATGTTGTTGCAAGTGAATAAGTGCACATTTGCATTATTCCTTCAGTCAGTGATTTATTTAGTAATATGCGTGTATATATGAGTTGGGCGTTTCTTATATTGACTGATCTGTTGCGTTTTAGTTTTATACATTCAGTCCTCAATTGTTCGTTTGGGGGAAGTATGCATACATGAATGCTACGACGTAAGTATATAGATTTTTTGGATGAATCACGCCTATGACTCCACGTAAAAGTATGCATATTTGTAAGTAAACATGCTAATGTTTGGACTTAAATATAGGTGAGTTTAGGACTTGAAAATATATGAATATTTGGAATGTGTTCCAAACTTATACATGGTTTCTGCAGAACGAGTTTGAGAGAATATGTTACAGAGGCCGTTTAGCTTTCAGCGTGGAATCAATATTACTTATTCTTGATAGGGAAGATGCTTTTACGATTTTTTCTTTTACGATTTTTTATTTCACTTTTATGTATAACGTCTTTTTGGTCGATGCTACCAGTAGTGAACATAAGTTAATTGTCATTGATATTGTTACGATTAAAAGCTTTATTTACACGCTTAACTAAAAACTAACCCAGAAACATATTACGTGAACCAAGTATATGTTTGCAGGTATTGCTTTCCTGAGTAGGAGATGTGCTGCCATTTTGTTTCTTTGTTGTCTGTCAAGTTGTTGTTTTCAGCTGTTTTCAACAAACAAAGCCATCATTATGTCTCAAACGTGTAATACTGTACAGCAAACACAATATGTTTGGAAACAAGTATACTATTTTTGCGACAAGCTACAAACAAGTTATATTTGCATACAAACAACAACAAAAAGACAGATTTTTCAGCATGTACGCTTAATGGATAATTCAAATGTTTATGTGAATGCTTTGCTTATTTGGCTTAGCTAACATTTTTGACCGAATGTAGATAAGAGGGCGATTACGCCTAAAAGTATACATTGAAACAACATACCAGCACGCCAAACTAATGTCCTGAATTCGCTCCAATACAAATTAAATTCGGTTAATATTTGTCTCGGCTAATCACGAAAACGGGTGGAAGGTTCTAGACAATGAGTATAGAGACAACGAAGGATAACGAGTGTAGGAGATTTCATCAGAATTATCTAGGGAACCTGGTGCCAAATAATGCAACTAATATAAATGGCAGCTGATCAGCCTATAATAGTTAGTTAGTTTGAAATGAGGGGTACGATGCGGAGTGTTTACTAAGAAAGCACTCTAATCCTTCCCAAGTATACTTTCATAGGAATTCGGTGTAATTCACGAAAGTTATTCCAGTCCATTCCCACTAGTTTGGTCATATCCGGTATTATACAGTCCGAGAGATACTAGGATCTAGCTTGTGTGAAGGCCAGACAGTGGCATAGGAAAAACAATTATTTTTGAACATTATCTCCTTTTAGATCAATACACTTAGTCCAACGTTTCTCCAATTTTTGTATCCCTTCCAAAAAATTAGATTTTTCGAGGTCCATAAAATAGGCATTTGTTTGATCAATAATTTCATCGTTGGAGCTAAATCTCTTTCCACCGAGCCATTTCTTTAGGTTTGGAAACAAGAAATAGTCACTGGGGGCTAAATCAGGATAATATGGTGGATGAGGTACCAATTCGTAGCCCATTTCATGGAATTTTGCCATTGAGGATACACACGTATGCACCCGTGCACCGTGGTCAATTGAGAGCAAACGCGGCACCCATCTTTCGCAAAAAGTAATGATTAATGACAACTCGAAATTCACTTGGTTCCATTTTTAGAAAAATGCACGAGGTTGTATGTTTTGAACAGCTGTTAAACGCAAAGTAAATGACGGAGCTTGCTTAAAATTTGACAGTAGTCGATTAACAGGTGGTACTTGATGGGAGCAGTGTTGCATTTCATATAACTACTAGGGAAGTTCGAAAAGTCACGGACTTATTGATCCGCCTCGTAGTTAGTTTGATATTAAACCCTGAATTCCTTCATCAATTTAATGAAAGATTTCCTCATTTTCCTACCTACGACACATTTCATTGAATTGATGACGAACATTTCATCTATAGTTTGTTGATTCAACGACAACGTTAAGGAACAACAGTTGATGTACATTTTTCATCAATTTGCTGTGCATTTTTCGTCAATGTGATGTAAGTTTGTCATTAATTTGATGTAAATTGGTCATAATTTTGATGTAAATTGTTTATTAATCTGTAGCCAAACTCTTTGTTTTACTTTTCATTGTAAACAATCCACAAGAACAAGATATAAGACCACATAGAATATGCTCATAGAGTGGATATTGTTTTCTGTCCATTCCACTATTTCTTATTATTGTATTTATTTTAAATTTTGTACTTTTCTTTTTCTCTTTATTTTGTCCATACTACGTCCATTTTTTGAATCGATCCTACTAATTATTTCTAAATTCCAATGATGAAGATTGATGTAAATATTTAATGATGCTGAAAAGGTGTAGAAACGCACAATCTTCAAATTGAAGAATTCAATTCAATGAGTTGATGAAAATTGTCATCAATTCAATGAGGAACAATTGATGAATATTTTTCATCGATTTGATGTATACACTTTCTAATCGATTAACGATACAGTTCGTTGGCAATAGTAAGTAACGACATATTGTAAAGTACTAAGGAAAATAAATCGAAGTAAAACTGTTGTAGTATCGTAAATTAAAACTATCCTTGTTTTATTAACTGGAAATAAAACAGCGCTAAAAAGAACGATTGGAAAATTTGAAACAATATCAATAAAACACTTACCTCGTTTATACGGCACTAAAAACGGCTTCCAATGAAAGCGCTGTGGTTCGATACGCACGTATAAACACATGCTATAACCGTATCTAAAAAATTAAGCGTAGCGACGAGAATCGAGATTTCATTTCGACTTGACGAATGCCAAACCGTAGTGAGTTTCCGTATAAACGCCTTCTTTGCCAATACGCTGGTTAACAGCTGCTTTTTGTTCATGCTTTCGTAACCAGGGTACCCAATATAAAAAACTTTTAGGCGCTCTTGTTTCAGACTAGGAAAGATGAAGTTCGAAGATTTTTTTTATTTAATTAAAATTTCGACATAACTACGGATAAGCTACAACTCTCTAGTCTACAGCAAAACTTTACCATCGACAAAAGTTTCTGCGCTGAGTCGAAAAAGTTATTTTCTTTCTCCGCTCGGCCCAACTTCATGAGATATGGGCCTTTAAAGCTTGAGTGTATAAGTCCTAAGTATTTTTGCCCCGGTCTGGTTGGAATAAGTACCATTACAAAGGTTATTTAAAACTCTATTAAGTGGTATATAAACATATTAATTCTTATTAACACATTGAAGGCAAATGATAAAAATATCGTGGAATTTTTAAAATGATTTTTTCGAACTTAAATATCTCCGGTCTTTGATGGGTTGATGCACAGTATTATACCTTAAAAGAAAGCTTAGAGCGATGCCTTCTAACTCTTGTAAGAAAACAAGTTTACTAGGGCTGTTATTTAAGAAAAACACATTTTTATCAAAAAAGTGAGGTTAAAAAACCTTATGCTTTAATTTTCCGTAATGAGTTAATTAAAATTAATATACTTATACACCAATTAATAGAGTTTTAAATGGCCTTTGTAATGGTACTCGCTTGAACCAGATCGGCCTAAAAATACTTGAGTTAAGACCGAATTGTAACTAGTGTATTTGCTCCAAGACAGAAATTGACTCCGACGCTGAGCACATTTCATTCTGTTTAGGTGTATAGCAACTGATACGAATGTCAACAAACACAGTAGACTAATGTAGGCAACTCTGTGTGCATGACAATAATTGGTTTAATTTATTTTCCTTTGTTTGTTGTGCTGGTGGTTGTTTTTAATGTAAATTTCAATTTTCAATTTCATGCTGATGGTCATTAAGATACTGCGAAAAGATATATCTTCGCTGTTTTCGCAGTCGCTCAATTAAAAGTAATAAAAATTGACTCAATTGGCTCATAGCGTGTACCACAAATATTTAATGACTGATAATAAAAATGTCAACAAATAATCAGCTGTTTTCGATTCGTCTTCAAAGTGTGATTACACAGAGTTGTTTTCGTTGTAACTATAAACGGGCGCGTTTTATGTGTATCGAACCACAGCGCTTTCATTGGAAGCCGTTTTTAGTGCCGTATAAACGAGGTAACTAATTACAATTAGTTTCCTGCTAGATTGACCGCTAGCTGCTTATCGCTTATTCTCCCATGCACTCTGTTCTCTTTCAAATTCCATCATCCATTTCGAACAGCTGTGGTTTGGATACCACTGGTTTGAGTTGTGTGAAACTAGTTGCGGTCTTCATTATTTGAATACTATAAGTTTTGAAATATGTTGGTTCTTTTACGATCCAAGGATATTATTGCCTTTAACTGAATTATCTTATTTTCGCAATTTTTTCAATATGTTTGGAAAACGGAAGCAAAATCTCTGATTTTGATAGATACTGTTAAAATCTCTAAAATTTTATATTGTATGTTTCGAATTTTAATTGTTTGATGGTTCTGGAAGATAAGAATATTCTAAAATTTTTGCGATTTTGGTTTCGTTTTTTTATTTATTTTTTCTTTATTGTTGAGACTCCATTTTAAGACGTCTAAAAGTTAAATATTGGCAATCACAATGGGTCAACCGACCTCCGAGTGTAGTGATGATAAGGCAGTTGTTAACTGTCACTTATTGTCACGTGTCCTAAATCAAACCAAACCAATATTGAAGAGCGATTGTTTTTATTTTTCGGGCATTATTGTATTGAGGAGATTTTGTTCCAAGGTTTAACAAATTTTAAAACTTTCGTTGACTATATTTTATCTATATTTAATGTCTCACATACTATTTTGTGTTCTATACTTACTAATGTCAGTGTCATCAGATTCGAAAGTTCTTACAATTCTAGGTAATTCTGCTAGAAATATTAATAAACTTGTTAAAATTGTGAAAACGCCAATAATTATTCCAAGCTTTGATAGGAAATTTAAAGCCATTTTGGATTTTGTGTTTATTAATTATGCTTGAATAATCCAGTATATGGAAGAAACGATATGGTTGTTACTGCTCCTCAGATGCTAACAGACTGAACTGATTGGGAGAGAACATTACGAGTATATTTGTATTATGTATATACGAGTAGTATATGGAGAATCCATTTATCAGAATCCAATTGTCTGAGAGTAAATTAATTTCGTTCATGGGGAAAATTCTCACAGATTTGAAATTCACTGATAACGTTGATTGTTGGCCTGTTGAATCCATAACGTAAAAAAACTCTGTTCGCGTTTAAAAAAAATCCAAATTTAAACAAGAGGAATGTTTTTTTGTGGGTCATGAGTAACCTGATTAACCGTTCTGCTTTTGGTGGGATTATCCCGATTTTGGCGCTATTGCCCTCTATTTTTATGCGGCATCCCAACTTGAATCTCTAATAACAAAATGATTATATACAAAATAATTTAATACATTTATTATAAACATTTTATTATTTAATCTAATCTTAACTAAATTCATGTGTTTTTATTTAATTTTTTACTTAAGATCGGAAAATGTCGCTCTTTTGCACACTGTGTTCCGCTTTTTGTTCACAACTAAGGAAGGAATGCAAATTCCCGAACAGTTTCATTTCCCGGGAAAGCGGAAACAAAATTGCCGGGATCCAGGAAATTCCCGCCCGAAATGTTATGTCGCATGTATATAGCAGTTTATCGCGGTCAGGTTAGCGATAACCTTGTTCTCTAATCTGGGGCGTTTATGTCGCATTTAGACCGCAGTTTATCAAGGCCAGGTTAGCGATAACTCTGTTTTCTAATTTGTTGAGATTAAATTGACATTTCAGGTGGCAAATTTTACTTAGACCAATTTAGAGGAACTCCCTGCCGAGACAAAATTACAGAGTCATGGCAAAATGACCATATACGGACACCACTACGTGATAAAAGACCAAAAAGGCCCCTGTCTCCCAGTTTTGCCCAAAGTCCTCCAGGTTTTTTTTATGGGCCCCCAAAAAAGCGGGGCCTCGGTGTCATTTTTGCAAAAAAGTGATCATTTTCTCATATCTTGCAAACAGTTCGGAATTTTGTGCTCTGAGGCAAAATTGTAGCTCTTGTCATAAAGAATAAAAATTTTAAACATATAAAATCAAAAAAACTTCATCTTCAAAGTCAAAATCGTAAAAAACTTTAAAAAATTCAATTTATTATTTCCCCTGTTCAGGTCCATAGGTAGCAAACCGTTCAAAATTCAGGGAAACAATCAACTACAAGAATGATCCTAAGATCTCAATAAACAACTTTCTAGAACACATGAACTTCCTATGTATGATTATTAACACTGTTTAGGTAGCCCTTAAATGGCCGCCTCCACACTTCCTCTTGGTCACCACGAATTACATTGGTTGTGATTCAGAGGTGCGCGCGAATCCCAATTACAAACAAAACACAAGAATTTTGGAAAGCCGCCTTATCGGTGATCCCTTGCAAAATGTTGATGACCTTCAAATCACAGCAAAACTTCCATTCATTTTCGTAGTAAAGGGTTTTTCAACAGAGACGCTACAAAAGTAAATCTATAGGGAAATGATAGCAAACGAAGACATATATTTTCCCGCTCTTTTGACATTCTTCAGTAAGGTTTGCCATTTCATCATGGAAAGTTATACGAGACAACAACGAGTCGAAATTATTAAAGTTTACTACCGAAATTTGGAGTCAGTGGCCTCAACTTTAAGAGCGGTACGTCCAATTTATGGTCGTCATAATCGTCCTACCAGATCAACAATTGAGCGTCTAGTGGAAAAATTTGAATCCACAGGCACAGTACAAAATGTTCCCGTGCCAGTGAGACAAAGAAGTGCCCGTGGTGTCGAGAATACTGCTGCCGCTGAGGCTTCAGTTCAAGAAAGCCCAAATGTGTCTCTCACACGTCGTTATCATGCGTTGGGCATCTCTGTGACGTCGTTGTGGCGAATTTTGCGAAAAGATCTTGGCCTACATCCTTACAAGATCAAATTAACGCAAGAACTGAAGCCGCTTGACCACCACAAGCGTCGTATGTTCGTGAATTGGGCTGAGCAACAACTTGAAACTGAGTCGGATTTTCATCGGAAAATCATCTTCAGCGATGAGGCTCATTTCTGGCTGAATGACTTCGTCAATAAGCTAAGTCATCATTGCATCCCGAAAAAATTACGGTTTGGTGCGGTTTATGGGCCGGCGGCGTCATTGGGCCGTACTTCTTCCGTGATGATCAAGACCGGTCCATTACTGTGAATGCGAATCGCTACCGTTCAATGATAACCGAATATTTTTGGCCCCAATTGGATAATATGGACTTGGAGGACATGACGGCGCCACAAGCCACACAGCGAATGCCATAATCAATTTATTGGAAACCAAGTTTGGTGAACGTGTTATCTCACGAAATGGCCCAGTCGATTGGCCGACTCGGTCGTGCGATTTGACGCCGTTAGATTATTTCCTGTGGGGCTACGTCAAGTCTATTGTCTATGCCAACAAGCCAGAGACGATTGATGAACTTCGTACGAATATCGAACGTGAAATTGCAGCAGTAACGGCTGATTTATACCTAAAAACCGTTCGAAAATTGGGTTCAGCGTCTGGACTTCTGCAAGCGTGCCCGTGGTAGCCATGCAAAAGAAATCGACTTCCATACATACTGGCATCGAACGTACTTTCACAGGAATAAAGAATTTCATTGGTATCTAAAACCGGTTTTGTTTTATTTAAAAAAACTTTTGCAGCACTCTTATTGAAAAACGCATTATTAGATTTTTTCCATTATATCTTTCAATGTTTCATAGCTTTCTTTCATGTTAATACCCATTGCTAGCGGAATGGAAGGTTTTCGGTTCGACACATGCAACAACACTGCTTTCAAGCTTGAAACAGAACCATCAATATATCGTTGCAGTAAGCGAACGAATTGCCATCATTTAGAGTGTAGAGGCTCTGAAATTCAGCTTGCCATCTGCGGACGCCGTAGAGTTCACATTACCATGTGTGAGTTTTCTTTGCTTTAAAACCGCTGTCAAAAATATGGCAAGTCGCTGCGATAGTCCCAATATGGCCACAATGAAATCCATTTCCATTTGTATTATTAGTTGTGGTCCATTTTCTTCCCTGTTGGGGCTCATAATCGGTATCAAATGGATCTTCGTAAGTAACACCACTTGCTCTAGTCATTCCTGTACATTCTGTATTACGATCTGGAGTTGGCGGCCTTGGTGATATAAAAATTGCAGGTTCAATCACTGGTAGTGTGGCTGTTACAGTTACTTTATAACTTTTGTTCCTCTCAGCATATCGATTTAGACCACATGTGTAATTTACGCATGCATAGCAACTGGTTTCATCATGATCACCTGGGAGATTAATCCAGTTTACCTGCTTGCACTACTTCATACTATGTTTGCCTCCACTCAACCATGCCATGAGATTGTTATAACATTGGCGACACACTGTATTAGGTGTGTCTTATATGCTTTCTTGAATGCACTAGTTAAAAGATTATTTTCTTTTTGCAATGGTGTAGAACTATTTTTTCTGATTTGATGACCGCAAACGTAGCAAAATAAATCAATATTTTCACCCTGCATATTGAAATTGTCAGTTGCCAATGTTGTGTGCGAATTATGTTGTAGCACTGTTGCACTTTTTACTTTCACTTTCACTTTATAACTTTCACCGCTGAGCTGTCATTGACGTCGCGCTGTGTAATGCCTCGATGTGAGCGTCGTGTCGTTTTTATGTTGTGTGCTGCGTCCCTTGTGAATTCAATGCAGATATTTGCTTCAAGGTAGTTTTTTGATAGAAGTTTTTTTGATTTTATATGTTCACAATTTCATCTTTATGACAAGAGCTCCAATGTGTTTCCAGGTTTTTTTTTATATTTTGGGTTGTTTTTATGTGAATTCAATGCAGATGTTCGCTTCCAGGTAGTTTTTTGATAGAAGTTTTTCTGATTTTATATGTTCACAATTTCATCTTTATGACATGAGCTACAATGTGTTTCCAGGTATTTTTTTATATTTTGGGTTGTTTTTATGTGAATTCAATGCAGATGTTCGCTCCAGGTAGTTTTTTGATAGAAGTGTTTTTGATTTTATATGTTCACAATTTCATCTTTATGACAAGAGCTACATTGTGTTTCCAGATATTTTTTTTATATTTTGGGTTGTTTTTATGTGAATTCAATGCAGATGTTCCCTTCCAGGTAGTTTTTCTGATTTTATATGTTCACAATTTCATCTTTATGGCAAGAGCTACAATGTGTTTCCAGGTATTTTTTTTATATTTTGGGTTGTTTTTATGTGAATTCAATGCAGATGTTCGTTCCAGGTAGTTTTTTGATAGAAGTGTTTTTGATTTTATATGTTCACAATTTCATCTTTATGACAAGAGCTACATTGTGTTTCCAGGTATTTTTTTTATATTTTGGGTTGTTTTTATGTGAATTCAATGCAGATTTTCGCTTCCAGGTAGTTTTTTGATAGAAGTTTTTCTGATTTTATATGTTCACAATTTCATCTTTATGACAAGAGCTACAATGTGTTTCCAGGTATTTTTTTTATATTTTGGGTTGTTTTTATGTAAATTCAATGCAGATGTTCGCTTCCAGGTAGTTTTTTGATAGAAGTTTTTCTGATTTTATATGTTCACAATTTCATCTTTATGACAAGAGCTACAATGTGTTTCCAGGTATTTTTTTTTATATTTTGGGTTGTTTTTATGTGAATTCAATGCAGATGTTCGCTTCCAGGTAGTTTTTTGATAGAAGTTTTTTTGATTTTATATGTTCACAATTTCATCTTTATGACAAGGGCTACAATGTGTTTCCAGGTATTTTTTTTATATTTTGGTTTGTTTTTATGTGAATTCAATGCAGATATTCGCTCCAGGAAGTTTTTTGATAGAAGTGTTTTTGATTTTATATGTTCACAATTTCATCTGTATGACAAGAGCTACATTGTGTTTCCAGGTATTTTTTTTATATTTTGGGTTGTTTTTATGTGAATTCAATGCAGATGTTCGCTTCCAGGTAGTTTTTTGATAGAAGTTTTTCTGATTTTATATGTTCACAATTTCATCTTTATGACAAGAGCTACAATGTGTTTCCCGGTATTTTTTTTATATTTTAGGTTGTTTTTATGTGAATTCAATGCAGATATTCGCTTCCAGGTAGTTTTTTGATAGAAGTTTTTCTGATTTTATATGTCCACAATTTCATCTTTATGACAGGAGCTACAATGTGTTTCCAGGTATTTTTTTTATATTTTGGGTTGTTTTTATGTGAATTCAATGTAGATGTTCGCTTCCAGGTAGTTTTTTGATAGAAGTTTTTCTGATTTTATATGTTCACAATTTCATCTTTATGACAAGAGCTACAATGTGTTTCCAGGTATTTTTTTTATATTTTGGGTTGTTTTTATGTGAATTCAGTGCAGATATTCGCTCCAGGAAGTTTTTTGATAGAAGTGTTTTTGATTTTATATGTTCACAATTTCATCTTTATGACAAGAGCTACAATGTGTTTCCAGGTATTTTTTTTATATTTTAGGTTGTTTTTATGTGAATTCAATGCAGATATTCGCTTCCAGGTAGTTTTTTGATAGAAGTTTTTCTGATTTTATATGTTCACAATTTCATCTTTATGACAAGAGCTACAATGTGTTTCCAGGTATTTTTTTTATATTTTGGGTTGTTTTTATGTGAATTCAATGCAGATGTTCGCTTCCAGGTAGTTTTTTGATAGAAGTTTTTCTGATTTTATATGTTCACAATTTCATCTTTATGACAAGAGCTACAATGTGTTTCCAGGTATTTTTTATATTTTGGGTTGTTTTTATGTGAATTCAATGCAGATATTCGCTCCAGGAAGTTTTTTGATAGAAGTGTTTTTGATTTTATATGTTCACAATTTCATCTTTATGACAAGAGCTACAATGTGTTTCCAGGTATTTTTTTATATTTTGGGTTGTTTTTATGTGAATTCAATGCAGATGTTCGCTTCCAGGTAGTTTTTTGATAGAAGTTTTTCTGATTTTATATGTTCACAATTTCATCTTTATGACAAGAGCTACAATGTGTTTCCAGGTATTTTTTTATATTTTGGGTTGTTTTTATGTGAATTCAATGCAGATATTCGCTCCAGGAAGTTTTTTGATAGAAGTGTTTTTGATTTTATATGTTCACAATTTCATCTTTATGACAAGAGCTACAATGTGTTTCCAGGTATTTTTTTATATTTTGGGTTGTTTTTATGTGAATTCAATGCAGATATTCGCTCCAGGAAGTTTTTTGATAGAAGTGTTTTTGATTTTATATGTTCACAATTTCATCTTTATGACAAGAGCTACATTGTGTTTCCAGGTATTTTTTTTATATTTTGGGTTGTTTTTATGTGAATTCAATGCAGATGTTCGCTTCCAGGTAGTTTTTTGATAGAAGTTTTTCTGATTTTATATGTTCACAATTTCATCTTTATGACAAGAGCTACAATGTGTTTCCAGGTATTTTTTTTATATTTTGGGTTGTTTTTATGTGAATTCAATGCAGATGTTCGCTTCCAGGTAGTTTTTTGATAGAAGTTTTTCTGATTTTATATGTTCACAATTTCATCTTTATGACAAGAGCTACATTGTGTTTCCAGGTATTTTTTTTATATTTTGGGTTGTTTTTATGTGAATTCAATGCAGATGTTCGCTTCCAGGTAGTTTTTTGATAGAAGTTTTTCTGATTTTATATGTTCACAATTTCATCTTTATGACAAGAGCTACAATGTGTTTCCAGGTATTTTTTTATATTTTGGGTTGTTTTTATGTGAATTCAATGCAGATATTCGCTCCAGGAAGTTTTTTGATAGAAGTGTTTTTGATTTTATATGTTCACAATTTCATCTTTATGACAAGAGCTACATTGTGTTTCCAGGTATTTTTTTTTATATTTTGGGTTGTTTTTATGTGAATTCAATGCAGATGTTCGCTTCCAGGTAGTTTTTTGATAGAAGTTTTTCTGATTTTATATGTTCACAATTTCATCTTTATGACAAGAGCTACAATGTGTTTCCAGGTATTTTTTTATATTTTGGGTTGTTTTTATGTGAATTCAATGCAGATATTCGCTCCAGGAAGTTTTTTGATAGAAGTGTTTTTGATTTTATATGTTCACAATTTCATCTTTATGACAAGAGCTACAATGTGTTTCCAGGTATTTTTTTATATTTTGGGTTGTTTTTATGTGAATTCAATGCAGATGTTCGCTCCAGGTAGTTTTTTGATAGAAGTGTTTATGATTTTATATGTTCACAATTTCATCTTTATGACAAGAGCTCGAATGTGTTTCCAGGTATTTTTTTATATTTTGGGTTGTTTTTATGTGAATTCAGTGCCGATGTTCGCTTCAAGGTAGGTTTTTGATAGAAGTTTTTCTGATTTTATATGTTCACAATTTCATCTTTATGACAAGAGCTACAATGTGTTTCCAGGTATTTTTTTATTTTTTGGGTTGTTTTTATGTGAATTCAATGCAGATGTTTGCTTCCAGGTAGTTTTTTGATAGAAGTTTTTCTGATTTTATATGTTCACAATTTCATCTTTATGACAAGAGCTACAATGTGTTTCCAGGTATTTTTTTATATTTTGGGTTGTTTTTATGTGAATTCAATGCAGATGTTTGCTTCCAGGGAGTTGTTTGATAGTTTGGGCACTGGAACTCACCCACCAGCTTGAGAATTTTTATTAGAATCCACTTACTATCAGTGAAGATACAGTGCACTCACACACTCGGCCTCCTCATTGACAATTATTTACGTTTAATGGTTTGGATATCAACATTTTTTTTAAGAAATCGCTTATTTTCTTACACTTCAATCGAGGGGGTTAGAAGCAAAGGGATGCAAGTAACTTTTGAAAAATTTTGAGTGAAAAAAGTTTAAAGTTAAATTGCAACGTAAATATCCCATCTATATTATTACTTCTTTAATTTGAGAAATTTTGAGATATATTTTTATCCAACAAGCTAAAAAACTAACTTCTATTACACACTCAAATACACAAGAAAATCCTTTAAAGTTGTTAACTCTGTTTGAGTAAAAAATGCACTTGCATCCCTTTGCTTCTGGCCCCTTCAATTGTTTTTAAGCGAAATTTTGGCTCCCAGTCTTAGAAGGGTTAATGCGGAGTATTATACCTTAAAAAAGGCTTGAAGTGTTGTCTTTTACTGAGTCTAGGAAGAAATAAGTTTACTAGAGCTGTTTTTTGAGAAAACCATATTTTTATTAAAAAAAGTGAGGTTAAAAAATCTTCTTTTTTTAATTTGCCCAGTGAGTAAAATTTAACATATTTATATACAGATTTATAGCGTTTTCAAAGGTCTTCTCAATGATACCCATCTCAACTAGATCCGATAAGATATGGGTGAGATATAAGCGATCATATACTCAAGCTATAAAGGCCTATATCTCAAGAAGTTGGATCGGCCCCCTCAAAAAACTTTCGGGGTTTAATCAGCGCTGTAAGCCCTACCAGGCCAAAGAAAATTGGCGCATTTTTCATAAAGTAAATTTGTTCGTAAAAGCAAAAAAAATCGCTTTTTGGGCGATTTTTCGTTCATTTTTTAAAGTGTTTCGCGATTTTGACCTTGAAGATGAAGTATGTTTTGATTTTATTTGTTCAAGAGCTACAACTTTGCCTTATGACAAGAGCTACAACTTTGCCTCAGAGAGTAAATCAAAATTCCGAACGGTTTGCAAGATATGAGCTTGAGAAAATGATCGCTTTTTTGCAAAAATGACACCGAGGCCCACTTCTTTGGGGGCCCATAAAAAAAACCTGGAGGACTTTGGGCAACACTAGGAGACATGTGTCTTTTTTTTCGGTCTTTTATCACGTAGTGGTGTCCGTATATGGTTATATTTTTTCGTGTTGCACTGTGTTATCGAAGGCTGCGGCACAACAGAAAAATTAAATTGACGGCTCTTGTTTTTGCCATTTTTTTACAAATTTGGAATGTCTTTGAGCTAACTGAACCACTAAAATCGGCACACATTTTAAACCACTAAGAGCCAATAATATCGGCGGGGAGTGATCTTCAACAAATTTTTGGTGTCGGCAACGCGTCGGAAAATTGCCGATCGATTTCTGTCTGTCAAGCATGTGATTTTTTGTGTATGTGTTTCTTATGGTTGGACTTTTTGGTAAGTAACAGTGTGGCATCAACATTTACACCAGTTTAAAATTAGATTAAAAATTAAACATCAGTTTTTACAGATTAAAATTGTATGAGTAATCTTCTGAGTCAGCGTGGGTTAACGGAGTTAACCTTCGGAAGGCGCTAATCTTGGCCGGTGGAACTCCCGTAGTAGTCCCCTATTTTGCAACCTTTTTGCGAATTTTGATTGCCAATTTTGTATCAAAAAGCAGAACAAATAGTACAAGCATCTTAAATAACGCTTTCACTACGTTATTTAATTAATTAATTAACGTCGAATCTGCAATAAACAGAACCAATAATGTAAGCCTGGAAATCAGACTGAGAATTATGCTTGCAACCAGGCATTATTTCGGTCTAAACCATTTCTTTAAATATAAGACCCGCTCTCGAGAGACTTTATCCGACTCATAGAATCTGTTTGGCTTTAAGCCCCGTATTCAGTTCCTGCGAAATTTTTGTAAGAACTTTTGCCATTTATCTCTAAACGGAAAATTTTTTTGTAAATGAGGCTGAAATTTTCCCCCTGTTGCACCTTCTTACGATGAATCGGCATAGGAAACCATGTTATCCTTTCATTTTAGGTATAGGATGTGGTCAACAATTTTATGTAAAAATTAATGAGAAATATTTTGGGGAAATACTTTAACCCTCTTTTTTGTTCTTTTTGTGGAAAAGGGCAAAAAGCACCCCTAAAATAGGGGTGTAACGGGAAAAAATGTACTACAGGAATATTCCCCATAAAATTCTGCTAAAAGTTTCTTAACAAACCAAAGCACAAAACTCAACTTGAATGCCAAAAATAAGTCAAAGCTCAAAATCTGTTTAAGGGTTAATTTCGTATTTTTTCCGAGTTGGCGCTAAAATGACCCATAAAACTGCATTTTAGGGGGTTGGTGTTCATAAAATTGCACTATTCAATATTTTTAAATAGAAAATCAGTATAAATTTGGGTATTTAAGCAAGAATTTATTTATAACATTGTTCTTTTAGCTTTTCGTAATTCTCTGTCGTTATCAAATAATGGCCAGCTTATGTCAGCTATAAGAGAGTGAATACTCTTCCCTTTATAGCGTTCGTACACATGGTACACATGTTTGATGAAATTATTCACCATGTTCATCGGACTCTGTTGCCAACTGAAGCCCGGTATTTAGTTTTTATGAAATTTTCGTTGCCATAAGAAAGCATGTATATAAAAAATAACGAAAATTTCATGAACCGAAAATTTCGCTCACTTTTCATTTGCTTGGTACTCAGATCTTTGCGAAAATTTTGTAGGCAAAATCAAGTACAGGAATATTATGCCAAACATGTTTCGAGCGAAAACAATTGGTTGATAATTTTTTGGGACCGGAGTATTGACATTTTGATCATTTTAACCACAAAAACAACACGACATGCGTTAAAAAAAAAATGGAGAGCGTAGAGGAATTATAAATGAAATATTTGAAAAGTAAATCAAAGACATGTGGTAACTCTCCCCAAGACAATTTTACGTTTAGAGATAAATAACAAAATTTCTTATAAAAATTTCGCAAGAACTGAATACTGGTCTTGATGCTCAAAACAATCCATACGAGAATTCAAAAAATTACTTTTTGGTGACATATGAACACCTTGTTTTTCAAAAGCACTTAGCATGGTGTCGACGTATATTCGAGCAGTACCAGTAAACAATTTGTTCCGAATTCGGTCAGAAATCTGTCAGACACTCTGCACAAGTTGCCGATTCTGCTGCCGATGTCGGTTAGACAACGTACAGAAAATCGTATGGGGGGTTGACAAGAATTCAGAAACGGACGAAGGAAATTCGGAAGAATGTGCAGAGTTATCGGACAGATTTCTGTGAGAATTCTGAGTGAAATTCTGAAGGATTTCTAGACGTAACTGAACGAAGTCGGCATAAAGTCTAATTAATAATCCGATAATGGTCCGACTTGTCCGACAATTTTTGTACACATTGTCCGATTTATCGTACCAATGTCGGAGATAAGTCTGAAAAAAAATCCTATAATGGTCCGACTATTTCGGCCGTTTTCTGACACATTGTACTAATTGTCGTGGCAACTTTGGAGAGCCGTCTGAACAAACAGGAGAAAATGTTCCGACTTTTCGGATCATTTACATACATATGCACGTGCAAATTTAATACAATTTTTATTTGACGCCCTCGACGTCTTGCTCGTTTGTAGCTGAAGACAATATACAAAATGATGCAGACAAAACAAAAACAACAACTCAATTCAACGAAACTATATAGTAAAAACATTTTCGGGGACTTCCCTTACTGAACGCATGGTTACGGAATGAAAACAAAATCAAATATAATAAAAAATTCCGTTCAGAGAATGTGCAGAAACTTCGCATGATTTTCGTATGGAATTTCAGGGAATGTGCAGAACCGGCTGATAGAGAATGTACAGAAAACTCGTGAAAATGACTGAAGGAATTTCAGATATTTCGGCTAATTGTCTAAATGAATTTAAGAGAACTTACAGACGTCCGACACGTCGGAAATAATTGTTTACTGGGATGGTATTTTTTCCTCTTGCATACTCACATTGTTGCAGTGCTTTGAGGTGAGTTTTTTACTATATCATTGAGGTGAAATTTTGTGTGGTATAGATTTTGTATTTTATGACCCAGTTCGTTAGTTTTTAATTAATCTATAATTTTAGTTAATTATTTTTATTGTGTTATACTTACACATGCAATAGTCATCAGATGTCAGACTGTCTGTTACTGTTTTTGTTTCCGTTATGCTAAATAACAAATTTCCCAAAATTGCGACAATGCCAGTAACTACCATGTTTTGAATAAAAGTCTAATGCCATTTTATTTTTGTGTGATTAATTTAATATAAATTGTTGTTTGAATAAACGAGAATATGGAATTCAACGATTTGATTTTTAATGTTACGCAGATGTTATCAGCCTGACCTAAATGGCAGACGGAATTTTTAATTTTATATTTGAGTATTATGTGGAGAATCAATTCATGAAATTCATTTCCAGCTATTGAGCTACAGCATTGGGAATTTCTGAGACGAGAATTAATTACGCTAACTGTTGTCACATCGCAGATAAAGTTGCCGCAGACAAAGTTGATTAAGTACCTATCTTGAATTTTTTAAATCCTTATAATAGCTGACATTAATTGCCATATGAACTGCAAATCAGATAATTATTCGATGGTGTAAAAACCTCTCCAACCAACCATATATAGTGTACACGCTGAAAAATCGGTCGTTTTTTGTTGTTTGGATGCAAATATAACGTGTGTTTGGAGATTGTCGCAAATATAATATACTTGTGTGCAACCACATTGTGTTTCGTATTCAATATCACATGTTTGAGACACAATGGTTAATATGTAATAATATATGTGTTTACGACCCAAATATATATGTGTTTGTGATACAAATACAGCTGTGTCTGTTGCATTGTTTATGCTCTGCCGAGAGCAAGAGAATAAAGGAGGGAGAACGAAAGAGTCTATCTTGTATGTGTACAACATGTACATGGTTGCAAGCATTATTATCATGAATTGAAGATCTGCTTCTTTTTGTTTTTGGCCAAAACTCAAAACCATATTTGTGTCTCAAAACATATATTATCGCCTATTAGTCATTGTGTCTCAAACATGTTATATTGAAAAGCAAACACAATGTGTTTGGGCAAAATTATAGTATATTCGCGAGAAGCTACAAACACGTCATATTTGCATCCAAACAGTAAAAAGCCTACGATTTTTCAGCGTACCCAAGTATATTGAACTCAAAGAATAATTCCTTTCTAAATATTATTATTTTTGGGAGGAAATACGCACGTGTTTCCACGTAAGTATATGAGAGTTTGGTGGAAACTAGCGAATGCTTCCACGTAAGTATCTGGATGTTTGGGTTGAAGAACGCATATGTGTCCGCATAAAAGCACACACGTTTGCTTGTAAACATGCTTCTGTTTTCATTTAAATACAAGTGTTTTGGGACCTGAAACAAAAAAGATTGTTTGAAGTCTGTTCCAAACATATACATGGTTCCTGTAAAATATGTTTGGGAGAATATGTTACAGAGGCTATTTTCTTCAGCGTGTAAGAATCGGTATTTGTTATGCCCAGGTGGCATCTCAGCGGTGCACCGGGGTTTCATGGTTGAAATCAGCGATAACTGCGACCTTATCTTGTCTTTACCCGCACCCAGGACCACTTCGCAAGCCGCCCTCAACTACAATTAAATATAATTATTATGTAAGTTATATAACTTCAGCTTAACCAGGGCGTCCCCGTAAGTATCTTTCCAAGGAATTCCAGATCCCCTGATGTTCTTAGTAATACAGAATTCCCTATATTTATCGGGTTTTTCAATAAGAGCGCTACAAAAGTTTTTTTTAAATAAAACAAAACCGGTTTTAGATACCAATGAAATTCTTCATTCCTGTGAAAGTACGTTCGATTGCAGAAGTCCAGACGCTGAACCCAATTTTCGACGGTTTTCAAGCATAAATCGGATACCGATACTGTGCAATTTCACGTTCGATATTCGTACCAAGTTCATCAATCGTAGCTGGCTTGTTGGCATAGACCATAGACTTGACGTAGCCCCATAGGAAATAATCTAAGGGCGTCAAATCGCACGACCGAGGCGGCCAATCGACTGTGCCATTTCGTGAGATAACACGTTCACCAAACTTGGTTTCCAATAAATTGATTGTGGCACTCGCTGTGTGGCGCCGTCCTGTTGGAACCACATGTCCTCCAAGTCCATATTATCCAATTGGGGCCAAAAATATTCGGTTATCATTGAACGGTAGCGATTCTCATTCACAGTAATGTGCCGGTCTTGATCATCACGGAAGAAGTACGGCCCAATGACGCCGACCGCACCAAACCGTAATTTTTTCGGGATGCAATGATGACTCATGGATTACGTGTGGATTGCTGTCTGACCAATAACGCATATTTTGCTTATTGACGAAGCCATTCAGCCAGAAATGAGCCTCATCGCTGAAGGTGATTTTCCGATGAAAATCCGAATCATTTTCAAGTTGTTGCTCAGCCCAATTCACGAACATACGACGTTTATGGTGGTCAAGCGGCTTCAGTTCTTGCGTCAATTTGATCTTGTAAGGATGTAGACCAAGATCTTTTCGCAAAATTCGCCACAACGACGTCACAGGGATGCCCAACGCTTGAGAACGACGTGTGAGAGACACATTTGGGCTTTCTTGAACTGAAACCTTAGCGGCAGCACTATTCGCGACACTACGGGCACCTCTTTGTCTCACTGGCATGGGAACACTTTGTACTGTGCCTGTGGATTCAAATTTTTCCACTAGACGCTGAATTGTTGATCTGGCAGGACGGTTATGACGACCATAAATTGGACGTAGCGCTCTTAAAGTTGAGGCCACTGACTCCAAATTTCGGTAGTACATTTTAATAATTTCGACCCGTTGTTGGCTCGTATATCTTTCCACGATGAAATGGCAAACCTTTCTGAAGAGAAATGTCAAAAGAGCGGGAAACAATATGGCGTCGTTTGCTGTCCCTATCGATTTATTTTTGTAGCGTCTCTGTTGAAAAACCCGTTATGTAGTTTCTCTTTAGCAACAAAGCCTCTTGTGAAAAATCTAATACATAACTTTGTAACAAGTGTTTTTGACGGAAACTAAATTATGATTACAGTGACTAATATTTGAACACTAATTCTAATATTGTACTTTTTATGAGTTGCATCTTCCATTTCAGATGAATGAGGTTTTAGAAATACTCAAATTGGTTAATACAACTAAAGTTCGGTAGTAGCAATTTGTATTTGGTAAGACCTATTTTTAATCTATCAATATCACCGGCAAATAACTCTGATGTTGGACAATTATGAATTCTAATCAAAATATAGACTTTATCATGGAATTTCCAATGCCTGAATTGATTTCCAACTAATGTTTTCCCTGTGTGCATCTGTATATAAAGCGGTTTAGGGTCTAAATCAACAGATGCAACACGTTAGAATTGGTGCGGTGACCCATGATTCTCAGGATTTCAAAAACGGTCGGAAGTAGCATGTAAAACAAATTTGTTACCCTAAAGATTAAATGATTTTATTTTCTTGGTTTATAATTTTTTTTCTATAAGAATGCAGGAAAAAAACATAATTTAACACAAAAAAAAACACTTTAAAAATTCATTTGTGCCACTATGTATATTCGGTTGTAGCTAAAGATGTTGACACAGCCTCTAAAGTGAGGTTGTGTCAACTTCTAGTGAGGTTGTGTCAATATTGATGCATGCTAATGTTTTCGTTGATACTTCGCTGGATTTTTTTCTGTGTGGGGTTTAATTGAATTTTGCCTGAACTGTTTATCATAGTGCAGGTCTTAAATAAGTGACTTTATTGGTTCTAATTTTGGTTTACCACGGGCAACGTTACCCATCCGAATTTCATTGAAAAGATGGCACATTGAATACAAAACTATAATTTGCAATCCTAAAAAGAGACACAACATTTAATTAGATAATACAACTCAAGCAATTAGATGTTTTACAATTTCCCACCTGCTATTACGACGATTGGTATATAATTATCTAGACGAAAAGTAGTTCTTGTTACGGTCTCATATGAAGCGGAGCCACTGAGGACAGCAGACAGCAGGAATCCTACAAACAACCATGGGACCAGAAGTAAGTGACGTTTCTAGAAGTTCCAAATAAAAGAAAAATGTTCAAGCTTAAATTAAGATTAGAAGGAATGTACATAATTACCTTTACAATGCCAAAAATTAGGACAAACGATAATAAAACAGCTAACGCGACAAGAATATAAGTTCCTGCCTGTTGCACTTTATACCAGATTGGAAGGGCTGGAATGGTAAACAAATTGAGTAATAAGTAATCAATATCACTGATTCAGTAGAAACTGATTTTTAAAAGTATAAATATTTTTGCAATTTTTTATTTTGTGTTTCATTTGTTTAGGAGTGTTGTTTTGTTTGTCGACAAGATTTGATTTAAAATTCTTTGATTTGTATATTCATTTCTGAACTGTAGACTTTTTTCAATTATTATTATTGTGAATCCGTAAAACCGAAATTATTTGTTTTGTAAATAGCACAGGTCAACAGCCAAAAATTAAATGCATAACCACAAGATAGATTTGATGCATCATGGCCCCTAAGTACGAAAATGGTAAAATTTTGCATTCTACGGATAAGTTTTTTTTTCAAATATTTTTAAAGTAATATGTCAATATTTTGGGACATTTCTCCACTTACATATATTATCGCTCGAAAACAACAAATCCAATTTTGTTAAAATACATGTAAAAATTTTTAGTATTACAATACCTGCAACTTATACGTACTGTTATTTTTAATACGACTAACAGTTTCAGAGTTATGAAACAAATAGTTTCGAAAAAAACTATGAATTTTTTTTTGAGAAAAAAAACCTGCGGAAGATCGATAATTGCAAAAGCTAATAAATTGTATTTCTGTGTAGATCTATGTCTTGTGAAATAAACGAGATATGGATCATGACAATAGATGAAAGCGTTGCGTTTTAATTCACAATTGACTGAAGGTATCGCATTTTTATAAGCATTGTGAATTTTGGTTTCGGTTACGTAATAATGACAAATGTTGTTTTTGGAACGAAGTTCCTTAGCACAAGTTACGGGATTGGGGCTAAATTAAATATAAATAAACAACTCCTTTTTAACACTATTATGCTACAACCCAGTATTATCAACAATAGATAAAGGAAATAATAGATATAGCGCGCCCATTGTCAACTTTGCTGTCACGTTCATTAAACTCTACTGTCACTTTCATTAAAGTTTCCCATAATTCTCATTGACGTTTATTCAAAATTGTGCGAAATTTTTGTTAAAGTAATTTAAACGAGGGAAAATGTGATAAAATTTAAATGATTTTATATATGTAGCATTTGTTTCTTATATAAAAAAATTTCCGGTTTTGGGATAACGATAATAGAAAACTTACCCGCCCAAAAACTGCATCAACTTCTGTGGTCGCAGATCCCAAAACCGTTAGAGTGTCTGAGGACTGAATCGGGAGGAACAACCAATTTATTAGGACATAGACGGTGGTGACATGGCTTTGCAATTCTATTAGTTATTCTACTTTAAATAAGGTGTTGTATTCTTGTTTCGAAGTGATATTTTTGTTTAAAATTATTGTTTCTTTAGATATGAAATTTTAGAATTTTACCGTCATACTTTTTGATTTTTTTGGGAACAAAAAAATCCATTTATTTCTTTCAACGATATCTAGATAATTACCGATTTCATTTATTAGTTTACTTTATCTATGTTATAAACCATATTGGGTACTTTGCTTTTGTTTTGGTCTAGACTAAAAATGTTGGGAAATTTCTTGTTTACTGGGAAGTTTTCTAGGTGGAGCCTGTAGCCAATATTTAATATACATATATTGTAGTTTTGAACCCAATAAAAAGTAAATTTAGAAAAACCAAAGTGAAAGAGGTTTAAAAAACGAAAATTTTCTTAAATAATTTTTTCAAAAAAAAAAACCTCTTTATATTCTTAAACAAAGTACATTTTCTTAAAAAAAATACCTTATCTTGAAGCAGTCCTTTGCTTATAAGAAGAAAATTTTTTTACAAAAAGTGCATTTTCTAAAAAAAAAGATTTTTTTAATAAGTACATTCTCTTCAAAAATAAAAATTTCTTGCAACAAATTGCTTTTTCTTAAAAACTTTATTTTCTTTAAAGAATTCCTTTTTGTGAAACAAAATAACGTTTCTTGAGATAAGTACCTAGTAGGGATGCCAAACGGGAAATCCCGAATCCCGGGATTTTTCGGGATTATTATTAAATTTGAAACACATAAAACTAAAAACAATGACAAAAGTTTAGTGTCGTGTTATTTTTTGGAAGAGTCGAAATGTGCCCGTGAAGCAAAATGCAAATTGTTCAAAAAGGGTTTAAAAACCAATGGCGGCACTACAAAAGGTTTAATAACACATCTTAACGTAAGTTAATTTTGGCATATGTATGTCTATTATCATAGAATAATACAAACGTAGATAAACTTATTCTCTCATCTGACGTTTCATTTCACACTCTTCATCGTAGGCTTGTGGAAATGAGAGCAATTAAATTTAAAATTATCTTACACCAGGTGGAGTTACAAAATATGTTCACTTAACTTTTCTTTGTCGATTTGGTGTAGAACTGAACAATTTAAATATATTTCGCACTTTGTTGTTGACTTTTATCGTTGGTATACATTTGTATTGTATTTAACACAACTAGTTTGTCGGCTGTTGTTCTATTGCCACCATCTGGTATTATTGAACCCATATTTTGCGCCATCCAATGTTTACTTTCCATCGTACCTACGACGTTTAATTTATTGAGCGAATAAAAACTTCTGTGGTATGTATTATTCTATGGTCTATTATACGGAAGAACTTGTTAACTTAAGCAAAGAAAGTGAAATAACAAAATCGGGGCAAATGCATAGCTTCGGAGTTATGGACCCCAACATTTCGGATACTTTTTCCACTAACGTAGCGTGTTAAGCTATTGATATCACTTTTTGTATAAAAGAAGTTATAACAAACTCAAAAATAATGTAGCATTTTTCGATAAGTCGCTTAGTTAACAAGTTATCGGATGTTTACGTTTCTCAAAAAAAATTTAAATTTTTTTTTTAAAATACTTTTCGTTTTTGTTTGAAGACAGTACAAAAAAATATTCGAAAAATCGCGCGAGGTTTTTAAAAATTTTTTTTTTGTTTGAGAAAAGTAAAAAGAAATCGATAAATTTTCTAAATGTTAACCTCCGATAATTCGATAACTAAGCGAGTTATCAAAAAGTGCTACATTATTTTATGAGTTTGTTTTGAATTGTTTTATACAAAAAACTGATAGCAATGGCTTTATACGGCACGTTAACGCCATAACCCTCTCACATATCCGAAATTTCGGGGCCCATAACTCCGAAACTATGTGTTATTTGCCCCAATTTTGTTATTTTAATTTTTTTGCTTGGAATAACGTATTATTCTACCCCACTTGTGGTCGTTTTTGGAGTGCAAGCCGTAAATAGACCTGTTCCCAAAAAAAATTTAAAAATAGAATCCCGAAAAATCCCGGGATCCCGAAAAATCCCGGAATTCGGGATTTTCGATTACTCCAGATTACTTAAAATCAATCCCGTTTGGCATCTCTAGTACCTACTCTTAAATATGTGTATATTCTTGGAAAAATTACCAATTCAAAAAAAATTCCATTTCTTAAAAAAAAACCTTTTCTTCAAAAGAATACCTTCTCTCAAATAAAATATCTTTTCTTAGAAAAGTTCCGTTTCTTAAAAGTACCTTTCCTTAAAAATAAAATAATACCTTCTCGTTTCTGTTTTGAGATAAGTAGTCTTTTTCTTAAAAAAAATACCTTTTCCCAAAAAGAGTACCACTTCTTTAAAAAGTACCTGTTCTTAAAAAAACTACTTCTTTGAAAAAAAAAAATTGTACTCCTATGGTTTTGTCTTGCAAAAACTACTTCTTCTTAAAAATAGTACCTTTAAAAAAAAATATGAAGCCTGTGTTAGATAACAGGGGCGCATAGGTCAGACGTAGAATACGACTACGATTACGATTTATCTTTAATTTTTATGTTAAAAATTTGGGTACACTTTATATCAATTCGATGCACTTTTGAAAACAAGTGTAAATACTGCATGTGGCAACACTGGTTCTGTAATGTTCACTTAAAATATGCATTGTCATTATACTTCTTCTCTTTCTCACACTGGTTCTGTGATGAACACACAGATAATCGTACTGCTCTTACACATGATGTTATAATACATAAAATACAAAGCATATGAAAATTAATACAAAATTTGAAGGAGGTAAATTTTGATTTACTTATAGAATCAAAAAAATTATATGTAGCAATATGATTACAGGAATACCTCGCATAGCACGGTTAATCGGTTCCACCATTTTGCCGTACTATTTGAATCCGGACTAATCGAGGCACTCGGGGCCTATGCGCCTATTTACAGTCCCTATACCTCTACGAAGGAAGTTATAGGACATGATGATGATAATCGAGTCAAAAACCGATCATTTGTTACATATAATTTGTTTTTCTGCTTTTCAATAAAAAAACGAGAGTATGTAGTACTACGTATGTATATTCAATCATATATTTATTTAAAATAACTAAACCAACAAAAACAATTCATTTCATTTTAAAGTTATTAAAAATAACTGAACAAAACACAAGTAATGTTTCATAATAAACGAAAAATACCGAAAATTTTATGTTTTCATAATAAAGGGAAAATACCAAAAATATTATTTAAAAAATAAAAAAAATTTTTTTTTTTTAAGAAAATTTAATTTTATAATTTTGTTAGAACAATTTTTTCCAAGAACAATTTTTTCTTGAAAATTTCAAAACCGTACTATAGAGAAACCGTACTGATCGAAGCAGTACTATGCGAGGTATTCCTGTATTTAAATACAAATCAAAAGACGGCATATTAAATATGTTACGACCATACTTGAATTTTCTTCAATGCATGCATAAAGTATTAAAAACTTATAATGAAAGTGACAAACATTTTCTAAAAATTTTGTGCTCCAGATCAACACCCCTACCTTACCGTATAACGTATTCTACGTTAAAACATTAGTCTTTAATAAGAGGACCTTTTCAGGAAAATATAATACATATTCTTACAAAAAGTACCTACAAATCTACCTTTTTTTAAATAAATACATTCTATAAAAACAAATTTTCAAAAAAGTTTATCATGTCACAAAGGGTATCTTTTCTTAAAGATTCATTTAAATTATCGTATTTTTCAACGGGCGCCGTAGGCGTGTTTCAACTAACTAGTACATAATACACAGCGAAAGGGACTTCGTTCCAACCGGGTGTCCTCTGACACCCCATGTGTGTTTTTTTTTTAAATATTTTTAAAGTAATATGAAAAATGGTGAAACCACGGCATCCAGGGAGGATTATGGAGCACTTCCTGTGTAAGTGCCCGGCTTTCCACAGGTCAGCCCCAGGTATCTCTCGGATAGTATAATACTGGATATAACCAATGTGGGGATAGACTGTAACTTTTTGAGGAACTTCGTGCATAGCACCGAATACCTATATGGGCATAATGACCTAGTAGGGCACATTCAGAGCGCACAATAGGTCGAATCAGCACCTTAAGTGTATGTGTATGGACATCGGACTGATCAGACAATCAATTATCTACCTTATTATAAGTGACTTCAGACTTTAAATTTTCGCAATTGGGAGATGCGACAACCCTATCAACCCTCTTTTTGAAACTAACTACATGGTGTTTGGTTTTTGACCGACATTTCTGTTTGGTTGGCATTTGTCAGTTTGTATACGATAGTTGTGCAAAGCAGTCGATAACAATTTTTTATTGAGCATCTAACGCACCATCAACGTGTTGAAATTATTAAAACATTTTATCTAAATAATTGTTGAATTGTAAAAACACGAAGAATTTTGCAGATTTTTTTTTGGTAATGAGTGTTTGAACTCGCGGCCGATGTGTTAACAGCTCTTTGTTACACGGTACGATTTGTATGAACACATTAGTAAATGTTACATTGGAAAGTAAAAAAAAGAATAGTCTTTGTGCTGAAGCCTCTAATGCCAATGCACGTTCTTTATCTTACATCTGCTTTAACATTAGATGTAATATTGTTAAAATAAGTAAAGCAATAACTGTTTTTCTTTTGTCATAAACAGGACGACCACAAAAAGTATTGAATAGTATAGAGAACTTATTGCACTCTTTTTTCGCTCTCATGTAGAGAGTCTGAGTAAAAGAGCATAAACGAGTCTTATTCTCTTTATAGAATATTTCAATACAAATGCACCATTTCGGCAAAGTTATTACATGAAGCTATACAAAAAGCATAGAAGTTTCAAAAGGCATCAGTGTTTCATATCACAATAATGATTGGACCAAGTTATAACAAAAAGAGAGTAATACGTTTTGAATCAGTCGCCAGTGCTTTTGAGTCATACAATTCGATCCATGAGTTCTCTATACTATTCAATACTCTTTGGCAACGACAACCTGCCCTGCAGTCGACGTAGCTAACGAATTTTTAGTTATTTCCCTAACTACCAATAATTACCATTAACTACCCGCCAGACTACCAGCAATGCTTTTCACTGATGAATTTAACATGGGGATGTCATTGACGGTAGTCAGTGGCTACCCTCTGGACTACCACGTATCAAGCAGATAGCTAGTTACATGGAATTGACGAAATATCTAACAACATCGTACTAACTGCTTGACTAGTACAATCCGCTTGATGAATTCGCCGGACCATAATGAATTAATGCTATGAATAAATCTTTTTCATTATCTTCACCACATTCTTTTTCTAAATTTTCAAACTTTTGCACAATTTGTTTCTTTTCTTTCTTTAATAAGCGTTTCATTTGCCTTTTGCTGGTCATTTTACCTTTCTAAATATTAAAGTTCACTTTTTAAATACTTCTAACCCACGTACGCTGTCACGGTGACACTTCTACGAATACAAAAGAATAACAAAGCAACCAACAAATCATAACAGGATAATGGTTCAGAGCTTTGTTTTTTCCCTTGTTTTCATACTTATAATAATCAAAAGGCGAACTCTAGCATTACCTGTAGCCACTCAAGTAGCTAGTCAGGCTTTTCGCTAACGAAATAACTGACTACATAGATCCACTAGCTACTTTTGAAACTGCAGGGTGCCTGTTTGTTCGCTGCCGCTACATCACGTATGTGATGCTAACGCTGTGTGTTGTTTTCATGTGTTCACTTTGATAGATTGCCCTACCCGTGCCTATAGATATTAACACATCTACAATTTTGAAACTTTATATGAGGGTTGCTTTTTATATATTAGGTCCTGGCAATACTAGTGTTGCCAGATGCAAACTGCAACTTCTATCGGAAAGTTTGGCATTTTGTTTAGCTTAAACATGCATAGATCGTTTTCAAAGCCTGACCGAATTCGCAGTGTACGTAGAGCACAAAATGGTAAAGAACAATATTATTGAAGAAATTGGAGCAACAACACCCGTAATATGCCAAATTGTTATGCAAAATATGGATAAAAGAGCACACATGTGTGTAGATGCCAGAGGCGCCCATTTAGCCGATATTATATTTCATACATAATTGTTGTAAAGCAAACTTTCCTGCAATAAAATAATATTTAGAAATATTGTACGGTTTAAGATTTATTAAAAAAAAACTCGGCCTAGAACATAAAAAACATCTTGTGCCACTTTTCTGTTTTTGCAGTATGAGTATTTTTAACCAATTAGTCGAATAATTTCTGTCGGTGTTGTTCTGTTTATTATTGACTTTGAAGTTTCAATTAACGGTGTATTAAATAATCAAGATAAATAGTCAAAATAATCCATTGGACAAGAGGTTTACGGCGATTGCTTCTGCTTCGGCGTAAATACCATGGTAAATCGGCGGTGACGGCCTGGTCAGCTAACCTGGCGGCGTCGGCTATTCTCAATTATTTGGAAATTGACCTGCTGCTGTGCAGAGTTCAATTCTTAAGAAATTTGACCTGCTGTTGATATAGATGTAAAGTGTGTTGTAACCTGTTAGGGAGTGGGACTGGCTGTTAGTGTTGTAGCGTGGAATTTCACCTGGCTGTTGGTTGTTATGATGTTTTTATCGGAAAGGTGCAATTACCAGAGTTTACCACAGCCTACTCAAGGAAGCTCCAGCAACTTTTGGCACAGAACCCACCCCCTCCCAATGACGATCCTGGAGCGCAGTGGAAACCCATTACCGACTCTATAAAAACTGCCGCAACACCAAAAGCCGCAGGAGCCGATGGATTACCGGCGGAGCTGTTTAAGGCTGCCGGCGATGAGCTGATAAGGTGCATGCATCAGCTCATTAGCAAAATTTGGTTAGATGAATACATGCCCGGCGATTGGAGTCTTAGTGTACTATGTCCTATACTTAAAAAAGATGATCCCAGTCTCTGTGCCAACTACCATGGAATAAGCCTTTTATCCATAGCTTATCAGGTCCTATTAAGTAAGATGAAATGCATAAATGAAATTAAATTAAATATACGAAAGACTAAAATCAATTGTAGCTGGCCTGATTGGACCTTACCAGTGTGGCTTTAGGCTTGGAAATTGGCAACTGACCAGATTTCCACGCTACGCCACATCGGGGAGAAGACCCACGAAAAACAAATCGACACCCTAACATCAATTTGTTGATTATAAGGCGGCCTTCGATAGCCCGATATGGGACAAACTCTACGCAGCAATATCCAGGTGTGGTATTCCTGCAAAACTCATGCGCCTCTGCAGGATGACCCTGACGAACACCAAAGCCGCAGTGAAAATTGGTACGGATCTTACGGAGGCCTCAGGCAAGGCGACACCCTATCGTGCGATCTCCTTAACATCTTAATGAAGATCATTATCAGAAAAGCTGCAATCAACATGAATAAAATCATCAGCAGCAAAAGTCACATGCTGCTCACGTATGCTGATGATATAGATATCATTAGGCGCACAGTTAGAGAAGCTACGGCGGTGTTTTCGAGAACTGAGAAGCTGTCAGCAAAAGTGGGTCTGACGGTAAATGATGACAAGACAAAATTAATGGTTTCAACGAGCAGGGCCTCCACACTGAAGGAAAAACCCTCATACCATTAATGAATTCCTACATTGCATCAATGAAATGTGTCATTGTTTTTGAGCCAATGTCGGGCTTCATTAATGCTATGAACAATGTTATGTTAAACGAAAAATGTTTCATAGACCTGAGATTAATGTAAACTTTCTAACCGGGATGGAACATTATCATTGTATTAAAGAAAATGTTACATTGATATTATAATCCGTTTCACTGATGTAATGAAATATTGTCATTGATGTTATGATGATGTTATGAACATGTTTCATTAATGCTATGAGCATGTTTCATTAATGTAATGAACATGTTTCATTGATGATATGAACATGTTTCTTTGAAGGTCTGAATATATTTCACTGATTGTATGAACATATTTCATTGCTGGTATAACACGTTTCATTGATGGTATGAACAAGTTTCATAGTTGGTATAAATAGGTTTCATTGATAGTATGAACAGGTTTCATTGATGGTATGAACCGGCTTCATTCATGGTATGAATATGTTTCATTGATGGTATAAGAAAGTTTCCATAACTAAATGCAATTTTAGCTTTTGCCTCACTATCATGTAAATTATTTGGAAAAAATGCACCCTGCGCCATTTAAAAATAACGAAAATCGAGCAAAATATGGGGTCCATAGGGTCCAAAAATGGTCAGAAAAAAATGTTGGGGAGGGGGGGGGGGGGTAGAACACACGATTCTAAGCAAAAAATTTTAAATGGAAAAGTTAGAGGGAATCCCTACTTTAGGAGTTATGGGTCTCCAAAGTTCGGGCTTTTTGTGGCACGAATTTTCCGACGATTATTAGGTTTTCAGGGACGGGGCCAGGGAGAGGAATATCTCTGTTTCAAATTCGGCCGACAAAAAAATTTTGGTTTTTGAAATCCCCTTATTTTGCTCAATTTTCGTTTTTTTTAATGGCGCGGGATTCTGCATTTCAACATTTTATTTTTTTCTTATTTATTCCTTATATCATACTGGCACTCATATATTGTGTCACAGCTACTGTACATAAATAATACATAAATACATACATTTATACAAATCGTACCTACATATGTACAAATTAGCCTTTAACCAAATTAATGAATCGTTCAAAATTAATGCTTTTTTAGAAAAAATATTTTCAAATTCAATAAAATGAGTGTAATGTCAAGAATGGCCTATTTAATAGATTCTACTTTACAATGTCGTTAAAATGTCTGTAATTTTTCTCTATAGTTTCCCATATTTCCATGGAAAACATATTTCATTCCATCAATGTAAAAGGTTTCTTAGCATTAATGGCGGTCCACAAATTCAAAAACTGCAGCAATGAAGGAGTTCATTGAAGTAATGTAACATTTCATAGCATCAAAGAAACTTTTCATTGCTTCAATGTAAACCCATTAATGTAACCCATTCATTGATGCTATGAAGTGCTTTTCTTTCAGTGCAAGCGATTAGACCAAAGCGTGAACGTTGATAACCGTTATAATTTCGAGGTAGTGGACGAATTTATATACCTCGGATCTGCCGTAAACAAACACAACAAAGTCAGCCTTGAGATCAAGCGGAGAATTGTGCTTGCGAATAGATGTAATTTTGTGCTAACCAAGCACTTTCGAGATAAAGCCCTCTTTCGAGTAATAAAAGTCCAGCTGTACCAAACTCTCATTCAACCTGTCTTGCTTTATGGCGCAGAATCAAGGGTCCTATCGCAAGCAGATGAAACATCTGTAGGAGACTTCGAGAGAAAAATATTCCGAAAAATTAATGGCCTTGTAGTGCACAAGGGCGAGTATCGGCGACGCATGAACCATGAGCTGTATGAGCTATATCCCGACATTGACATAGTTAAGCGGATCAAAATAACGCGATTGCGCTGGCTAGGCCATGTCGGTAGAATGGATGACGACGAACCAGCACGAACGGTTTCCGAAACCGAACTTGAATTAAGACGAAAAATATTAAGACCAAGACTCCGCTAGAGGTATCAGGTTGGTGAATCACTGCGTGCACTTGGTATTGCCAACTGGAGAGATAAGGCAAAAGATCGAACTGGTTGGCGAAATATGTTATCTTCATTTGGTAAGGTCGCTGACCCCCTGGGTAATTCGAGACCGGATAAGTAAGTTGTTATGCAAAATTCAAATTGGCGTTTAACTCCACAAGATAATTATTGGGAAATTAAGCCGAGTGTTATTAGGAAATATTCTGAATTTGGTTGTCTGTAGTTTACAGTTTGGTGCTTGCTGTAGTTGCAAGGTGTGTTGTAAATCAGGACAATGGCTTTAAACAATGGACAACGAATTATACGGAATATTATACAAAATAGTATACGCCGCCGAACCACGTCACTGCCACACCTGCCCCGTTTTCTACGTAGTAAGGCGGCGGCGCGGCAATAAATTCAAAAATCGGCAGCTACGGCGTAGACATCCCAAGTTACGTAAATCATATTGATATTTTCAAACAAAAAGTAATATTCTGTTTGTATTGGTATTGGTTAATAATTATCCAAGATAAGACGAATCTTGTTACTATCAACCGGAAGGAAAACATATATATAGATCGAGACGGTTGGAGAATGACGTTATCCTCATTTAGTAAGGATCTTGATTTTTGTTTAATGCCACATAAGTAGGTAAGTAATTATTGTCCGATAAGTTTAACAAAAGTTTACCAAATTTCAAAACTTTTGCCTTTTTTTTAAATAGTAGATACACTAATTTTTTTTAGACTTACACATGCTATAGTCATCACCATTCAAATTAGTTGCAACTCTATCCATTTCCGTTACACATATTAACGAACATGCCAAAATTGTCGCAGTGCCAATAATTATACCATGTTTTGAATAAAAATCTAATGCCATTTTCTTTTGTGTTTGACTAATTTAATGATAACACACGAGTATTTACAAATGGAATAAAACGATGTGATTGTTACCGTTCCACAGATGTTGACAGACTGATCTAAATGGGAGAGCAAATTGTATTTATATAAGTATATTCGAGTATTATGTGGAGAATCCATTAATGAAATTCAATTCCATCCATTGTACAAATACAAGGTAGTAACGTCAGTCCAGCTGATTTCGTTTGTATACATTTCATCTTACCCAGTAAATGTCAACGTAGTTTGTGAGAGTTCGTTTTCTTTTGACTTCATCTATCGATGTTCGCAATTGTGCATCAGTGTTGCCAAGTTGGGGGTTTTCCCCCCAAATTTAGGGGTTTTTCACTTTTGGTGGGAGTTTCAGGGGTAATAAATAAATTGTACTATTGCTTATTCAGATAAGTCTAAGTTTTAAATTTTGCACATTTAGACAGTCACAATTTCTCTTCAATCAAATGCCAACAAACAAAACGAGTGAAACCCTAGTACTTCTCTACTCTCTCTCATACTCTCTTCATTGAATATTTCAATACACGAGCAGCTTTTTGATAGTGTTATTGTATATAACTATACAAATTCCAACCATGTTGTAGTAAAATTACATAAACTATGAAAAAGGTATGAAATAAGCAAGATATGACGCGAGAGAGAAATGTGTTTGAGTGAACTCCAAGTACTTTTTGGTTCTCTTTTACCAGGGTTGCCAAGTTGCACATATCTTCTGGTCGTCTAGTCTTTGGTGATTTGTACGTTGGTTGATATTTGTCGTATTTAACCGAGAATATTAATTCAAACAACAATCCGCAATTTATCAACCGTATATATTCAAAGTCACATTAAAACGGGGTTTCACTCACCTAAATGTGGGTGAAATTAATTTATTCCCATATAAACAAGAGTGCTGTGTGCTAATGATGTCAAAGGTAATTAAATACTCTCAGAAATACAAGCAGGAGTGAGAAAGAGAAGAGGAATTCAAAGGTAAAATTAAAAAAAAAAATTTGAAGGTATAAATATATTTTTTCAATAAGAAAATGTTAAACGTTCTTTAATGTTAGATTGGTTTGCACCATGTTTGGCAGACGATCAACGTGCATTTTGTAATTATTGCAAGTGCATTCTTATGGCCCACAGAAAAGATTTGGCTTCTCATGCTAAAACCAAAAAACATAAAGTATTTGGCATAAGCCAGTTTCACATATTTTGGTCCAGCCCAAGCAAATGACCGAAAATTAGCAGAAATCACTGGCTTGTTGGCATAGACCATAGTCTTTAACCAAAGGAAATAATCTAACGGCGTCAAATCCCACGACCGAGGCGGCCAATTGACTGGGCCAGTGCGTGAGATAACACGTTCACCAAACTTTGTTTCCAATAAATTGATTGTGGCATTCGCTGTGTGGCTTATGGCGCCGTCCTGTTGGAACCACATGTCCTCCAAGTCCATATTATCCAATTGGGGCCAAAAATGTTCGGTTATCATTGAACGGTAGCGATTCGCATTCACAGTAATGTGCCGGTCTTGATCATCACGGAAGAAGTACGGCTCAATGACGCCGCCTGCCCATAAACCGCACCAAACCGTAATTTTTTCGGGATGCAATGATGACTCATGGATTACGTGTGAATTGCTGTTTAACCAATAACGCGAAGCCATTCAGCCGGAAATGACCCTCATCGCTGAAGGTGATTTTCCGATGAAAATCCGAATCATTTTCAAGGTGTAGCTCAGCCCAATTCACGAACATACGACGCTTATGGTGGTCAAGCGGTTTCAGTTCTTGCGTCAATTTGATCTTGTAAGGATGTAGGCCAAGATCTTTTCGCAAAATTCGCCACAACGACGTCACAGAGATGCCCAACGCATGAGAACGACGTGTGAGAGACACATTTGCGCTTTCTTGAACTGAAGCCTCAACGGCAGCAATATTCTTGACACTACGGGCACTTCTTTGTCTCACTGGCACGGGAACATTTTGTACTGTGCCTGAGGATTCAAATTATTGTTCCACTAGACGCTCAATTGTTGATCTGGTAGGACGATTATGACGACCATAAATTGGACGTAGCGCTCTTAAACTTGAGGCCACTGACTCCAAATTTCGGTAGTAAATTTTAATAATTTCGACTCGTTGCTCGCTCATGTATCTTTCAATGATGAAATGGCAAACCTTACTGAAGAGAAATGTCAAAAGAGCGGGAAAAAATATGGCGTCGTTTGCTGTCCCTATCGATTTACTTGTGTAGCGTCTGTGTTGAAAAACCCTTTACTAAGGAAGAGGGGTGTCAAATTTTTATCGGTTGATTAGCATTGACAGTAAATCTTCAGAGGCTATAACTGAAGTTATAGCGGTTACTTTCAAAGGTGATGGATTGCATATCAATAATATTTTATATATTCGAGTTGACGGGGTAGGTAGAAGAAATTCCGTAAGCACTAGATTAAGGGAGATATTTCCACATATGATAACAGTGAAGTTCATTTGTCAATCACTACATCTTGCTGCAGAAAAGGCAATGAAAAAGTCTTTATAGTTCGGGAAACAAATGTTTGTTTTTGCCATAGTAGTAAGCAACAAATGGCGAAGGCGTCGATATATCGTCTAATAGCTGACAAAGACCCGGCTAAAATTAATAGACTCAGTGGCACACAGTGGTTAGCCAGATAGGCAGCCATAAACAAATGGGATACTTTGGACCTCCATTTTAAAATAGCAGCTACTCACGAAAAGTGGTTTACTGCTAGCATTCTATCAAAAATGTATAGTAATGCAAATAAGTCATACATTATATTTCTGAAAGATAGATAATTGCGATCCATTAAAACTATTCGATGATTTGAAAGAGTGTTTTCTTAGTCTCTTAAAAAGAATTATACACCCTGGCATATTGGCAGGTCAGGATCAGTCCTCAATAATAAGATTTGAATTTACGGAATATTTAATGTCTGCCGAGACCATTCAAATTGGCTATGCTTTTACGCAACTAGCTTCATTATTGCCTTCTCAAGAGTTGTTTGAAATAAAAGAGATCTGTAGGGAATTTATTATTGAACTATGCACGCAATTCCGCCAACGTCTTCCGAAAAATTTCATGGACATGGACAAAATTTCTTTATTTTCGCCCGATAATGCCCAAAAAACAATTAAACCTGATATAACTGAAGTTGTCGTTCACTTTTAGAATATAGACACTGACATTGATGACACTATAAACGAGTGGAACAGTCTACACCATATAAAGTCGAACAATTTATCAAATCCTGAACATTTCTGGCATGAAGTTGGAGCAAAAAAAAGATGCGGGAGGTCAACTTAAGTTCCTAAATATTAGCAAGCTGGCATCCGCATTACTTTCGCTATCCTTTTCAAATGTTTCTGTTGATAGAGCATTTTCAATGTTCAACATAACAAAAAGCCAATTAAGAAATCCGATGTTGACTTCAACAGGTGAAAGTATTTTAAGAGTTAAATATTCATTAAAAAATGGGTGTCATAATTTTACGGAACAGGTCAACTTTATTGGCCACTGTCAATTTTTTTTATTTTTGCAAAATACGTTGTTTTAAGCAAAAAATGTAAAATAAAAAATTCTGGAAACCCCTATTTTAGGAGTTATGGGTCCCCAAATTTCAGGCATGCGGGAGGGTATTACGAGAGTGGTTTCGTCTTATGGGTCCGATTTAACCAACTTTTTATGTAAAATATGGCGAAATAAAAAAAAGATTAAATAAATTGTTTCGATAGCTCGGTTAGTTATCGAGTTATCGATAAATACATTTTTTTAAAATTTTGACAAAACAAAACATGTTAGCTAGTAGGAAATGAAGAAATAAGCGAAAAATATTAAATAAATTTGTCCGATAACTCGCTTAGTTATCGATAAATAAATTTTTTCAAATTTTGACAAAACAAAATATGTTTGCTAGTAGGAAATGAAGAAATAAGCGAAAAATATTAAATAAATATTTTCGATAACTGGCTTAGTTATCGAATGATGAATTTGAAGTAAGTGTTGAAAGTTCATTGAATTTAATTTTTGTGGTAAATACTTTTTCGGTCAATATGGCAACATTTCTCCGAATAAGGCGAATTATCGTTTAAGTACATTATGCATTATATTATCTCGGGAGCGTCTTATTCATTAAAGAAGTGGAATGGAGATAACAAGTGTTTTTAAAATTTATGAGATTTTCGAATCTTTAGACGGGCCCGTTCCTGAAAGAGGCATCCAGGCTTTGCAAGATTGGGGTTTGATTCCAAGAGGGCCATATTTATGTCCTATAGGCCACCCTATGAAACTAATTAGATATACAAATTGTGATGGATGGGTATGGAGGTAAGTGCAAAAGCAAGTAAAATATTTTAAAAATTAAGATTATTATTATTTTAGGTGTAGGGAGACCATAAAGGGAACCCAAGAAAAAAAACAGCTGGTGCAACGTGCGGGTTTCCATAAGGAAAAACACATTCTTTGACAAATCCCATTTGCCAATTGCTAAAATTTTAGTTTTTGCGCAAATGTGGACTAACAATTTACAATTGGCAAGTGCTGTGGATTGTAATAATTGTTGCCGGGAAGTGGTAATATACGGGGCCTTCCAAACAAACCTTGTCATAGGTGGCCCCGGTATTATAGTAGAAATAGATGAATCGAAGCTAGGAAAAATAAAGTATAATAGGGGCCACAGAGTGGAAGGCCAATGGGTAGTTGGTGTAGAACGATCCAGCGGAAAGGCGTTTATACTGCCAGTTGCAGACAGGAGCCGCAATACCCTATTGCCCCTAATTAGGCAATATATCAGACAGGGGTCTATTATTGTCTCCGACTACTGGAAAGTAAGTGCTGTAAATTACGTATTTTTGTTTGTTATTAAGTTTTGTTTATTTTCAGGCTTACGACACGTTAAAGGACGAAGGATACACCCACTATCGGGTAAATCACAGTGTGGCGTTTGTAGATGAGGAATCGGGCCAACATATTTGAGATGGCGTAAGGCCCATAGGGCGAATCCATTTAAAGAATTTCTGAAGTTTGTCGGTGAAATGTACAATCCCGTACGAGGAAATGAGTCAGGGGTACTCTTAGAAGGAGTGAGCGAGGAGATATTGGAAGACGACTCCGACTGTGAGTCGCTTCCAATATCTGAAGACGAGGGCGATAACATTGCGTAGCGGAGTTTTATATTATATTGAATTTCATTTCGTTTCTGTTACCTCAATATTGTTTTTTGTTTTTTTTTAATTGTGTTATTGTTTGGTCTAGTTATTATTTACTGTATTATATTGAATTGAATTTTGTTTTTGTTTTCTCATTGTTTTTTATTCGTAATAAATGTCCATTACTTGCTTTTTTTAAATTTTTTATTTTGTTTTATTTTTTGTCGGAAAAATATCGGCCGATTTTTTGAAAATAATTTTCTATGTTTTGTTTACGTGAACTTTGACCTTTGATATCATCGGTCATTAGTGGGTTAAAGGAACAAATGATATCTTATTTTTTAGCTTAATATCTAACCTATGCAATATGTTGTAAAACATCGATGTTTTGAGGTCGAAGTCGCAGCACTAATTTGTAGTACAGCACAACATGATTTTTGTTACAAAATTTGGAACAGAATTTTGTACGTATTTAAAACTCCTAAAAAATTTTGGGGTTTTTTGAAAAAAATTTAAAACAATTTAGGGGTTTTTTCCAATATTTAGGGGGGAAGGTTCAAAAAACACCTGGCAACACTGTTGTGCATGGATGTGTAGCATTTTGTCAGTTGATTTTGAAAATAATTCGGTACGGCAATTACAACAATGCTAATACCGACAACAAAAAATGATGCCAAATGTCCTCAAAAATTGTTCCGTTTGCGAAACCATTATGCTAAAAATGGCATTTTAGTCTTTTTGTTATTCTGTGTCCAGAACACACAAAGTCACTCTACGAAATGAGTGCTTATATGCATTTGAAAATTTAAACAACTGTTATACCTAACTAGTCCAAAAAGCGGTACACAATTATTAAAAATAGATTTTTTTGGTTTTAGATAAAAATCTAAATAAAATTGCATGTATTTAGTAAAAATAAGACTAAATATATAAATAAAAGCGATTTATTTTTTATATAATCATTTTGTTACATATATTAGATTAAAGTCAGGCTGCGGCACCCAAAATGCGGGATAATCGAGCAAACGGCTAAATCCGGAACGGTTGGCCAGGTTAGTTATACCCTAACTCTTCAACTTAAAAAGAAGTATTATTCACCCCTATTCTGCATTTCGATCACGATCGAATTTTCTCCGTTTTGGCTGTATGTATTTTTCGATTGTATGTATTCTGCATTACGATCGTAACTACGTTTTTATTCTGTGACGGAGAATTTTTCGACTGTGTTTTTAATTTGAAAAATTGTGTAATTTAAAAATAATGTAAGTATAAAATGCAATTAAGGGTTTTATTTCTGATGTTTATAAATATTTTTTTTCAACTGCAGGTCGAAAACAACAACACCACAGCAGTATGAGGAATTGTCAAATTTTTTTGAGTGCTGCGTGTGGTACTTGCTTTCTGGGCTGCCTGCAGTTGGAGACCGATATGGCGTCATTAGCCAGGGTTCCAGAGCGTAGCCCGCATCACCTGTTAAAAATATGGTTACATTTTGATTGTTATACACGGTTTTACGCATATAAATACCTAATAGCCAAGTGATTTTCTCTCCGTCCAGATATTTTTGTTCTAAGTGAGCCCTTGCCTTACTTAAGTTCCAAATATGGGAGTCGTGGTTGCAGCCAGGATATTTTGCATCAATGCACCTTATACGCATTTTGTTATCGCACACCTAAAAACATAAATTCAATTTACCGTCATTAAAACAAAATACTCATCACCATAGCATTAATGCTAAAAAAAACCTTTCCTATTGTAGTAAATGTACGCCTCTTCGGATGGTTTTATAATTTTTATATGTGTGCCATCAACACACATAGTGACGCCTGGGAAGTCCGTCTTCTCATAAAATGCTCGCTTCGCTTGTATCTTTTCCTCCTCAGTCTGGTCTAACATTATCCACTGAGTGAAAAGTTTCCGCTGCATAACGTCGAGGAAATGGGTTTGTGACTTGGCCACTGTCGATTGAGCCATGCCAACATTAAAGTCTGCTCCAACTCCGTGCCGGTAGCTTCTTTCATTAAAAAACCTCAAAGCTGCCACTACTCTGTTCAGCGGTGATAGAGAGGTTAACGTAGTCGCCCGTGCTTCGTGCTCAAAAGTGTCTAGCACATACTTAAACGCGTCTTTGTTTAAGCGAAGGTTTTTTGAATCTATAAATGTAAATGTAAATTAAATTAAAATTAATAAATTAAAACAACTGTCCTACCTTTGATCTGTCATCTCGAACGGATTAGAACTATCCCTCAATTTTCTCATTACCATCCTTGTCTCTGCATTCTGGAGCACGTTGTTCTCCTCTTCTAACAAAACCGCCGCTGCAATCAATTCCATTTCCATTGCAATACAAAAAAAAATAGTTTTGTGCTGCAATGATGTTAAACAAATGAAAATATCGCCTCCGGCACGAAGTATTCTTCATACTAGAATACTTTGCCCACAAAATCCACTGTCTTAGGTTCTGGTTTTGTTTCTTTTATACGTACCTGCTGTGTTTTATATTAAAGTATATTTATATTAAAGTATATTAAAGTTCACAATGTTTAAATTGTTTTCACTATTAAATCACTGTTTAATTTTCTTCACCTTTTATTTTGGTTTTGTACAAATTTAACTTTTTGTTACAATGTTTACCAAATTGCTTGTTTTCTGTTTCGATCTCGCACGTTCTAGAGGCTAACAGCTTATTGTGAACACACACTTGTCTTCTTCTTATTCTTTCGATTAGGTTTTATGGTGGAATACCAATTTTCGATCGATGCGTAACGTAATGCGGGAGCGTAATCGAAATGCAGAATAGGGGTTATTATCATTTTGAATAATTAAAAAAAAAACCTAAAATTTTTTTTTGAATTACTACCACATTAAAAGCTAAATATTTTCAGCTCCAATAAATTTCAAATTTCTTTAAATAAATGTTTGAAAAAATCCATAGTTTTTAACAATTTCTTTCAAACTTCTTGGAATAGAATTTTACAAGTTTTGGATAATTGCTTTTAGAATCCGTTCCACTTGTCCTAGATGACAGTGATCAAATCCTTTACTTCGCGGAGGAATTATAGAGGGCGGATCAATAAGTCCGTGACTTTTTCAATGAGACACAGCGTTTTTTTGCAACATAAAGATATATTAAGTTTTTTACGATCTTCGATTTAAATTCTTCTTATTATTAAGATCATTTATAAATAATGCTTATTTATTTCCAATATTTCTTTTTCACATTGAACGACTTCTTCAGGGAAAAATTATTATTATTATTTATTTATTATTATTATTATTTTTCCCTGAAGAAGTCGCCCAATGTTGAGACGAAATATTGGAATTAAATGAGCATTATTTATAAATGATCTTAAGCTCGTTTCAATAATAAAAAGAGCAACATAAAAATTAATTTTCAACATAATCTCCGTTTAGCTCAATACACTTAGTCGAATGTTTCTCCAATTTTTGTATCCCTTCCAAAAAATAGTATTTTTTGAGGTCCATAAAATAGACAATAGTTCACCGTTGGAGCTAAATCTCTTTCAACCGAGCCATTTCATTAGGTTTGGAAATAGGAAGTAGTCACTGGGGGCTAAATCCGGAGAATATAGCGGATGAGGTACCAACTCGTAGCCCAATTAAACAACCCCAAACAGTACTTTCAAGTTGCCACACCATTATGTTTATAGTCAATTGAGAGCAAACGCGGCACCCATCTTGCAGACAGTTTTCTTACACCCAACTGATCATTTAAAATCGAAACAACACTGCCATATGAAATGCCTATGGCATCAACAATCTCACGCACTTTTAGTCTTCGATCGGCATTTTCGGAAGAATTGGCCGGCCAGAACTTTCAGCGTCATTTGTACTTGTGCGACCACAACGAAAGTCAGTAAACCACTTGTTTACCATTTAAATCGATGGTGCAGTCCCAATATTTATAAAGCTTTCCTTTGTTTGATTGACTATTTTTTTTTCGCAAAAAAATAATGTTTTATGAGCACTTGAAATTCGCTTTATTCCATTTAAAAAAAAATGCACGGGGTTGTATGTTTTGAACAGCTGTTAAACGCAAAGTAAATGATGGAACTTGCTAAAAATTTGACAGATGTCTATTAACATGTGGTGCATACTTGATGGGAGCAGTTCCTATAACTATGTTTCATATAACTACGAGGGAAGTTCGAAAAGACACGGACTTATTGATCCGCCTCGTAGTTGTGTTGTGCTAAATAGATCCAAACACCCACGTTAGCAGAATCGCCTCACAGGATCTTGTCATCAACGACTGCTTTAAGATATTTTGGAATATGTCAATAATAAATAAATAAAATATTAAAATATGTCAAATAATCTGCAACGACTTAATAATGAATCTTGTTGTGCACGACCAGATAGAAGACAAAATACTTCACTGATGGTGTATACAGCCCTTCCATGACAAGCTGAGCGATAAAATTCTTAATGACGACTAGATGGGCGACAATTTATATGATGGTGTTACGACAGTGACAACAAATTCAATGAACAAATTCAGACAACAAATTCAATGAAAGTTTCTAGTTTTATTGCAGGGTAAAAGTAACGGGACATAATACGGGACTTAAAAAACGGTCAGTTTATTGCAACCATTACAGGGGTAAGGTGAGTTTCAAGTGTGTTCGTGTTTTTTTTTTTGTATTAATAATTAAAAAATAAATATTTTTGTTTATTCGAAGCTCAACGGCAAAATGGGCGACATTGTCGCTCATCTAGTCTTGCATGATTTTACCGACACTTGTATGCAAATGTCGTAAACGATGTACTATGGTGGTGCATCCATTGTATAATATGTTTTGAAAACACGGTCAACTGGGAAGCTGGACCAATAAATATTAGACGTTGTAATTTAGGGTGGCCGTCGGTGGTGCAATGGTTAGTCTGCGCGGCTCTTTTACATGAGATCCTGAGTTCGAACCCTGCTCTGACCACCTTCAAATTTCTTTCGGCGGCGGTCACCTCGCATAGTGACGGCGACACTATCGAGTATATAGCCATGAAAAAGCTTCTCAAAATACCGTTCGGAATCGGTGTAAAAAAAACTGTAGGTCCCAATCAGTGAGTCAAAACTGTAAAGCGCACAGCTCAGTAATTGTGAGAAGTTCTCCCCGGTCCCTTCTTGGGATCTAATGGGAAACCATTTATTTATTCATGTAGGATATTGCATAAGAAACAGTGAGCAGTATATTATGAAGCCATCGTTTCCCCGAAAATACGCTTACATAGGTGTCTTTGATCCTTAAAATGGGGAATTGTACCACCAGATACCGATATATATGCTGTAGAAATAGTTGTTTAGAAAAATTTAATTAATACAGTTTTAGTATGAAAAAATGTGCCGTTTTCAAAACAATTGCGCAAAAAAATTACATTAAATTGCAAAAAATTTGCAAAAATTTTTGGGGAAATTGTGCTCAACGGCACTTGGCATAATTTCTCAAAAAACATGTGTCAAAACCAAAAAATTGTGCCAAAACAGCACATATTATGCTAACATGGTAACAGTGACTTCTATCTTGTATTTGTACTAAGATCAGCTATTGAGCTAGTGCATTGGGAATTTCTGAGAGGAGAATTAATTGGGCTCCCTTCCCTGTTCTCACATCGCTGAAATTCACTGATAACGTTGATTGGTTTTTTGGGGCAGTAACATAACAAAACTTTGTTCTGCTTTAGGGAAACCCCAATTTTGGACTATACATTGCTAGCTTAACAACACTCTTATACCCTTTTCACATTTACCGCGTTTCAGCTGAAACGAGGTAAATGTGAAAAGGCTATTACTTTATTTGGGAACTGCTTTAAGCATAGTCTCTGAAATGGTTCAAGAGGCCAATCTTCAATGATTCCACTCCCTTTCCCAAGAGTATACCAATATGTAAGAGGGAGGTTTGAGCTTTAGAAGCAGAGTTTGTATAAGACTAACTTGTAGCTTGTAACACAGTGTTGCCATGTTTAATTTTTATCATCAACAATACACAACAATTGAACATATAAGCCCGCAGAATATTTGTTTTTTTTGCGAACCGGAGGTGAGGGATCTTCACTGCTACTAATGGGCCAGACCATCAGCATGTACGATTCATCATTTTGGACACCTACGCAGTAAACAATAGAGCAGTATAATAAGAGTGTGCAATAGCTGTTAATTCACTCGCCGGATTTCACAAAGAAATGTGGAATTTCCCTGAGTTCCAGTTGCAGATAATAGAACGAGCATCAATCGTAATTCAACCCCTCTTATCTCCAATCAAACATAATTTAATAGGTACTAGTAGCAATTGAACATAATTCAAAATACATTAGTATCAATCAAACATAATTTAAGCATTGTTTGCCTATCACTTGTATCCTGTTTCTTCGCCACGATTTCATCAGCTATATGACTACTGTCTAGCATTACTTTGCGAGGGACAGTAGCAATTTATTTGTTATTTACTCAGCTAAAAACAGCTGGAAATATATAATTTTACATATCTTTAATTAAAAACTAAATACAAAATTAAAGTATAATAGTTAAATTGAAAGAACAGGAATAGTGGTAAAACTGCAATCAGGAACAAGATTAAACAACAAATGGTATTAAATCCATGCAGGAGATAATAGAGGGTTGCATTTTATGTTTCGGGATTTGGCAACCCTAGTGTTGCAATGTGGCAACTAACAGCTCTATGGTAAAGTTGGACCTTTTTGAGGTTATGCGTACTCAGAACGTTTTGACATACGAGCGCTATTTGTGTTGTTTACAGTAACTTAAAAGATTCATCTCGGCCCAAAAATGGAATTAAATCGTGAATATTTTCGTGCGATTATTTTTTTACAAGTTTCGACCTGGATTAACTCATCAACAGTGCATGGATGAACTTAATTCAATTTATGGCGATGAAGCTCCATCAAGGACCAGTATTTATCGTTGGTATGGTGTATTCAATCGTGGTCGTAGTTCACTCCAAGACGAATTTCGTGAAGGTCGTCCAAAAACAGCTGTTGGTCCGAAAGACATTGATGCTGTGCGCGAACTGATTTTGCAAGATCGTCATGTGACCTATCGTGAGATTGAGGCAACATTAGGTATTAGTGGGACCAGCATACATTCAATATTGCATAAACATTTGACTGTCAAAAAAATTTGTTCGCGTTGGATCCCACACAATTTGTCAATCGCTCAAAAAAAGGCTCGTGTCGATTGGTCGAAAGAAATGCTCCAAAAATACGATGGCGGTGCTTCGAAACACGTCTATGACATCGTGACAGGTGATGAATCCAGGATTTACGCGTATGAGCCCGAAAGTAAACAGCAGTCAACTGTATGGGTGTTTCGAGATGAGCCAAATCCAACAAAAGTTGTTCGCGCCCGAAGCGCTTCCAAGCAAATGGTCCGTACCACTAGAACAATGCAGAACAGTGAATTCTGAGTGGTACACAACCATTTGTTTGCCACTTGTCTTCCAAGAAATCAGGAAAACCAACCGCCGAAGTCGGATCACCCTTCACCACGACAATGTGAGCTCTCACACATCGGCTGAAACAACTGCATTTTTGAGCACCCAAAACATCGATTTGATGGGTCATCCGCCGTATAGTCCTGACTTGGCACCGAATGACTTCTTTTTATTCCCGTACGTAAAAAACAAACTGAGATATCAACGTTTTTCGACACCTGAAGAAGCGGTTGCTGCATTCGGAATGCAAGTTTTGGAGACCCCTCAATCAGAGTGGCAAAAGTGTTTCGACAATTGGTTCAAACGCACGCAAAAGTGTATAAACCTTCATGGGGAATATTTTGAAAAACAATAAGGTGATTTTCGATGATTAATATTTGTTTTTGTTCTCTAATCCCGAAACATAAACTGCAACCTCGTAGATTGAACAGGAACCTTGATTGCATTGGACAATATTAACAGGATTATTATACACAAAGACTAATTAGGAGGATAGGAATGAAATGAATGGAATAGGATTGGTAAAGAAGGAACAAATGAAGCTTAAACAGATGCAGCAGGATAGATAAAGAAGGAACTGATGAGATATGTGGAGCACGAACAGATGAAACAATTCCCATTGACACAGGAACAGATAGAGCAGGAACAGAAGTAGCAGGACTAAGGAATCATGAACTGATGAAGCAGGAATAGATGACACGGATACAGATTAACCCAGAATAGATGAAGAAGGACAGATGAAGCAGGAACTGATAAAGCAGGACCAGATGAATGAGGGATAGATAAAGTCGGAACAAATGAAGCAGGAATTGATGATGCAGGAGAAGCAGGAAGAGGTGAAGCAAGAACAGATGACACAGGGACAACAGGGACAAATAAATAAAGCAAGACCAGATGGCGCAGGAATAGATAAATCAGGCACAAATGAAGCAGGAGCTGTTGAAACAGGTGAAGCAGGAACAGATAAAGCAAGAACAGATGACACAGACACAGATTAAACAGGAACAGATCAAAAAGGACTGATGAATCAGCAACTGATGAAACAGGAACTGTTGAAACAGGTGAAACAGGAACAGATGAAGCGAGAACAGATGACGCAGACACAAATTATGCGTGAACAGATGAATAAGGACAGATGAACCAGCAACTGATGAAACAGGAACTGTTGAAACAGGTGAAGCAGGAACAGATAAAGCGAGAACAGGTGTCACAGAAACAGATGAAACAGGAACAGATACAGCAGGATGATAATGAAGCAGGAACGGATGAAGCAGGACATATGAAACAGGAAATTTAGTTCAGCGAAAATGAACCAAAATTCATTCACACAATTTCTAGAATGAAATCTTAAATCTGGTAATTCTAAGAATTATCAGTCATTAAAAAATAATTCCTCCTTTAATTACTTCAATCGAATCCAGTAGAGAGTATATGTGGTGGAACTCATGGAAAACGCTGGTAGAAAAGATGGAAGATATTGTCTAGAAACATTAACATACAGTAAAGAGATCAAATATGATGAATTAATTTCTCCATTGATTAGTGTAGCCATAAAACATACACTGAACGACAAGCTTCGTCACACGGATGAAAATGTTCATTGCCCCAACAACTTTTGTCATCGAAAGTGAGCTAACGTAACGTTTTATTCCCGCTATGAAAATGTGTTCATCAACAGCAAATTGTTCGTTACTGTGGTGAAAGAATGGTTGTTGCTGCAATGAATTTGCTTCATTATTGCAAAGAATTTGTTTCGTTGCTGCAATGAATTTGTTCATTGGTGCAACGAATTTGAGTCATTGTTGTAATGAATATGTTTCATTACTACAATGATTTTGTTTCATTGCTGCAGTGAACGTTTTGAAGTGTGTTTGAAATTATTTATTGACAATTGTACATAAATACAAATACTTTTAGTATTACATTGCAGGTGTTTTGATATCAATTTTGTGAATTTTTGTTTTCGAAAATCTATCGTATTTGCTAAATAGATTATATTCTTTCCATGTTGCAACACTCGTCTGGAGAAGATTGTGGTAGTCGATGGGTAGAGTGTTATTGTGTCCTGCAATTAAAAACATATACGAGGAATTTATTGTTAAGATTACTATGTAAAAGACGTACATGTCTATGCCTGTACTTACAATGAACATAAGCTCTATGAGCCCTATGCTCTACTCCTTTAACGTAGAACCACATCATAGTTTTGTTAAATCATGCAGCTGCTGTTGTGTTGACAGTCTTGATATTGAATTGAAGCGCCAAATCTCCCCGTCATTAAGCCAGTGAACCCTCTGTAAGCATTTCCTTCAACTGGGGGGTTACTATGTAATTCGTTTCGATAACAATAACAACCGAAAACGAATTGTTGCCACTATGTATCTCCAATTCGAGATGTACATCTTCTACTATCGGAAATTCTGTTCGATTTTCGAAAATGTGGCAACTATGTATCTCGGTTGTGATTGTCAAAATCATTCGATACGAAAAACAATTATTCGTTTGCATTCGAGTTAGCGAAAAGGCGTAAAATGTAAGTAATTTTTGTTATTTCTTATCTAAGATTTTTAATAATGTAAAATTTTTATTAAGGGTATCAACTAGCAAAAGCCCACACACTAAACAGTGTCAGTTTGAGATAATGGTGGAATTTATGACGAGGTATCCTGATTTGTCAAAAGGTTTTTTGAAGAATCACACAACTTGTGGAAAAGATTGGAAAGCGATCTTAACATGTTGGGACCACCTGTACGTGATGTGGCAGGCTGGAAAAGGTATGTTCGTTGCAAAAGTTACTTTTTAAAAATGAAAATAATCAGTATCGTTTTTAGGTTTGGTCAGACCACAAAACATACCTCAAAGGTAAGTTGAGAAAAAATAAACAAAACTTTGCTGGCACTGGAAGTGGTCCACCAAATATTTGCTCCACAATTGAACTAGAGGAGAGAGCAATTGCCTTTCTTAGCATGAGAGAAGCTGCAGAAGGCTTGAGTGCCAATACATTCGGCATAAATAATGCCCCGACCAACTTCTCCACCGCAGACCACAATTTATTGGAGGACGAACTACTTTTAGAGACGGTTGACGATGAACTAGGTGCTGAACAACAGGTACATTTAACATTGGAGCAACCACAATGCTCAACAACTTCTCGTCCATTTACTCGTTGTCCGCCAACACCGAATAGTCGTGTGGTAAGCGAGCGAGAATTGCTAAACCGACAAGTGGATAACCAAATCCAATATCAGGAAAAAATGGTTAAAGCTATGTCAGACGTCAATGACAATCTAAAATCTTTAGTCAGGCACAGTCGACGAAAGCTGGAACTAAAGGGAAAAAAAATGAAACTGGAAGAAAAGAAATTTGAGCATAAAAAGAAAATAGATTTAGAAAATCAAAGAATTAAACGGGCAAAACTTCATGTAAAAGAAAATATGTTGGCGTTGCATACATCTATTAGTTCATAGTAATATTTAAATTAACATTTCTATTTTATACAAATTTTTTTTTGAGTTTTAAACCATATCAATAGGACTGAGTTTTTATGTTATTTTATTATTATATAATTTTATCACACCTTATTAAATTAAATACAAGCTTTAATAAATTAACTAAAACTATTTTTAATATTATTTCTAGTAGCTTTCGATATTCATCATCGATGAATTCATCTGGCACATTGTCATTGTCATCGTCATTATCGCTTATAGAAATTTCATTTTCGGGGAGATCAATATTGAAATCAATGCAGATGTTATATAAAGCAGAACATACGTTGAATATTTGCATTGAATATTTGTAGTGAAGCTGTCTTGCAGCCAGTAAACATCTGATACGACCTTTTAACACGCCGAAAACTCTTTCTATGATTGAGCGTGATTTTGAAAATGCATCATTAAAACGGCTTTCTGCTGAATTCTCTGGTGCAGATTTATAGGGAATAAGTAGCCATGGTTCTAGGGGATACCCTGAGTCGCCTATGTAAAAAAAAGAAGTTTATTGGACATATTTGTAAGTATTTTTCAATATAGTGACCTATTAACCATGAAGAATTGTCGCCATTTATAAAATTACTTTTTAAAAAGTCGCGTTCATTGGAAAGTCCCCATACGTGAGAGTCGTGACATGCACCGCCATAGCATCCATTGACAGCCCTGATTTTCATATTGTGATCACATATCTGTATAAAATAAAACAAATCATTTTTGTTTTTCATTCTTTAAAAAAGGTTTTAAAAATGTTTACTTACGACCATTGCATTCTGTTTAAAAATAAGTGCTCCTTCTTAGCCGGTCTCACCATCTGGATATGTGTGCCATCAACAGCGCCAATCAAGCCCGGAATTCCGTACTTCCATAGAAGTATCTTTTAGATTCCCGTTTTTCACTTTCACTCATCTTAAAGTTTATATGCCTTGGACACAACACCTGCTCGATAGCATTGCAAATTTCGGCAACACATTTTGACACTGTTTGCTGCGCCAATCCAGCAAAACGATCTTGGCCAATTTGGTGTTGGTATCCACCTTGCCCAAGGAATTTCAATGTGGCAGCTAACTTTATTTCGGGCTTCACCGCTGTGGAACGAATTGATGGAGCAATCAAATCCTTGATATTGTCCATAACATAGTTAAATGCTTCCTTTGACAATCTGAAATTTTTAATAAAACTAAGAATACACTTATTGAAGCGCTTAAATAAACAAACATGCATATTTTGTACCTTTTATCCGAAAGTGATAAAATGTTTATGCCATCTCTCAATATTTTTCTTTCGACACGTTCATTGTTGTTTCCAAACCATAAAACAACATAGTCCATTTTATTTTATTTGTTAAATTTTTGATTCACTTTTAGTATTTCTTGTTTATCAACATTTGACAGTAACTGACAATGCTGCAAAATTACACACTTTTTATTATTCGTAAGTGGAGCCATTTTACGTCATAATCTGGCTACACTTATTGCTCAATTCGATAGTGGTACATAGTACGAAGGAAAATTCGAATCGAAAACAATTCTAGTGTAAAACTAGCTATCGAAACGAATTACATAGTAACCTTTTATTTATTTTAACCAAATTTGTTAAAATTTCTAATGGATTCATTTGATTGTACGTTGAATTGCTATTTATGTTCGCCGTACTTGAAAAACTTTGTTTCTCTGACTTCTTTGTTTTCATTGACTTCGACTGCCCGCACAAATGTATGTATGGCTTTTGTCTTTTTCTGAATGCAAATACCAACGCGACCGAATTATGATTAAAACACAAAAACACGAACATTTTGTTGCGACTTGTACCGTCACGCCCACATACATACAAAAGTTCAGTTACATATTTCGGGGTAGTTTTTCTGCTATCGACGCGTCATGCTGTCGTGTTGCTTCTTGCATTCTGTTTATTTAACTATGTATTTGATTTATAGATTCGCAAGTTACACAAACGATCACAGCAAACACATAAATTCACACAATATAGTTTTCACAATAAAACATTATTACTAAGTATAACTAATTAGTTTGTTTTAACAAATTTATTTAAATTATTCCCGCGGAGAAATAGTTATGTCTACCACTTTCGGTTGTTTCAGTGGAACTGATTTAAGATGTGTACGTGACCCACCACTCACGCTCACCATTTTTCTCGCTAACCTCTTTTTTACGCTCGCTCAAACATTAGTTTCGTTACAATAATGAAATTGTTTCGTCAGTTTAAAATGCTGACAAACATCCAAAATAAATAAATTATAAATATAAACTATAAAAAGTAAGAGATAAACGAAATATCCGTAGTTTAAAACTCAGGCCTTTACTTTTTTTATTTTCAACCCGTTTTTCTACAAAATTCAAATTAAATAAAATTGTTGCAGGAACAACAATTAAGTTGTTGCAGCAACGAAATGAAAAATTGTCAAAGAAGTCAAGTATGAAAATTTTCGTTGCAGCGACTATCAAATTGTCGGATATACTACACTTTTCACTATAACAATGTAAGAGCATTAACGAAAATGTTTCATCCATGCGACGAAGCGTTTTTCTTTCAGTGTATAGACAACATTTCGCTACGACGCTCTAAAGTAGGTAAATCAATGAGCTGTAATCTATGAAAGTAGGGAGGCAGTTTCAAAGATGCACTCCAACCAAAAGTAAGACCTACTTCTGAACAGATTTAATTCTAGCAATACGGCACATATAATGTGGAAACCATACTATTGAACCGTACTCTGTAATCGGCCTCACAAGGCTGGCATATAGTCGTTTTAACTAATAAGGATTATCAAATTCCCTGGACCGACGCTCTATAAAGTTGAGAAATGCATCGAAAAATGTATTATTCTGAACAAAGTTCGCAGGAACCATAAAGCCAATTTTCTAACAAAAACACCATGATACACCTGGAATATTAAAGTCGCCACATACAAGAGTAATGCCAGTTGTATACATCATTTCCATTTTATTGCCTATAATACGTGCAGAGTACAGACAATCAGAACATTTATTGCATTTTTTCGAAAATATTGATTAAGTGTGTAATCAAGTTAATTAATAAAATTATTGATTTTTTTTTCGCGATTTTTGATTAAAGTTTGAATTGAATCAGTTTTAATTGGTTAATTATTGCTTTTTCAGCACGAAACCTCCACCCCTTGCGATGGCTCTAAAAAAACTAAAATGTGATATTTTAAAACGATTTTATTTAAGATTTCGCAGATACACATGTTCTTATATCTATAAAAAATTCAATTTTTTAGAATTAGGATTCATAATCGGAACTAATGTTTTCTTAAAAGAGAACGAGAACAGTTATTGAGGAAATGTAATTCAACAATAAATTCCATTTGGTTGTCACAAAATATTTTCATATTGTTTTTATAACTGAAAGAGTGGAACTGCTCTAGTGGTCCTGGAGAAACATTCAATTTATCTGCTCCTTCCGCAGCAACAGTCATTCTATTGTCGCATTTCCATCTCTTCTGAATATTCACAGGTTTGTTGGAGAAATGTATTGCTTCTATCCAATTTAGCGCACTCTTGTTTTACACGTTCAAAATGTCTAAGAAGGTGAGTCTTAAAGATTCTTTTTACGTGCAATTGTTGAAATCAATTTTCCTGTAAACAATTGTATGTGACATAAGGTGGCAAATTGTGTCTTTTCAAGCGCATAAAAAATGTTTGGGGACAGCCACATTTTCTATAGCAAAAAAAACACTCAACGCAAACACTCATTTCCAATAAAATTTATTCAAACACACTTGTCAATTAACACACAATTACAAAAAACGCAGTTTTAATCACGAAACAAGACAATTTATTACAATTATTCTTTAACTTCACAAAATCAAATCTATCAATCAACAATAAACGAATTGCAAATAACAACAGTGTTGTATATCAAAGACTAGAACCGTACGAAAAGTGACGGTGACGGCTGGTGACTCAGCCGCCACACATATTGCTTACCAACGGCGCTGTAAAATTCAACTTTCTGTAAAATATTTTTTCACAACAATTTTTTTTACAAAAATTGTTTATATTAAGGTTTGTTAAGATCATATCATGCATATTTATATTACTTTAGAAAGATTCACAGCAAAAATTCGATAAAGCACTGAAAAAATAAACAATTTTAGCGCCGTAGATTTGCGCCTTGCCAACTCCAAGTTCTGTTGCAAACTCCAAAAATAAATTGTACATATGATTAAAAATTTAATTAATTCAATTCATTTTTAATTGAATATTTTGAAATAATGCAATTATATTTTTAATTGAAATGTACAGGCCAATATTTTTTTCTGTGTAGGCACCCCAATGGGAGCTGGAACGATTAGTACAGTAACAATACCAGTTAAGTCTCCAGAGGGCAAAGTGGGTCCAGGCACAAAATCAGACTCCAAGAAATAATCGGTCTTTGGGCTAGAGTTCGAACTTGAAGACGGAATACCATTCGAACTAGGCTGAAAATCGACAGCGGAAACAGTAACTGGTGCAATAATTACATCAGTAGCAGCAACTGATGATTTCAGAGAGAAGCAGCATTTAAAGTAGCAACCCTAGCAGGAGGAATAGATGACGGCAAGTGTGATAAAACATGTTACCAATGTTATCAATCAAAGTTAGGTGTCTATACGACAGTCCACAATGCGTTCCTCAGAAGCCTGTTTCCTTTTGGGGACGATAACAAATTCTCCGGTCATTTAAACTTGTTAAACATTTCCTCCATTAGTTTAAATTTAGCAAATAGGAAGTTAAAATCACTACTCAAGTTTAAGAACCCTTTTCGCCTCTTTAAACAGTTTATAAAATTCGACATCATAATCTCTACAATTCCAACAAGCCCAACGAAGACCACATTAGTTAGATGTGATCTTAATGAAGTACGCGCCATTACAACTGGCATTTTGGACATGTGCATGGCCATCACAAATCCGACATGTTAGGTAAATACCATCATAAATGTTAGTAACAGCATCACCATTCTACGAAGTTCTGTTAGGACGCCCGTAATATACTTCTCAATCTCTTCCCATCCACATACAGAGAACAGATTAGTTGGTAATCCAGTCAGGACTCGGAAGCCGGCCCCAAAAGCGCGGTGAATGTAGTAAAAAACGTTCCCCGCCTAAACAATCAACAGCTACAGTAACAAAATTAGACCAGTCCGTTCAGTCAGACGCGACTGTCTCTACAAATCCAAGACGTAGATGTACTGCTGATGCTCGGAGGATAATGTACCAAGAGGCGAAGTTCATCTTCGAGAAGATTGCCAAGAATGATGGTCAATGCCACAGTGCACGAGCGTGATGAAGTGGACAAAGCAAATTACGGATAAATCGTTGAGGGGTACGACGAGAAGAAGGCCTCCTTACAAAAAAATAACAACAGAACCTCAACCACAAAGCGGGAACGTTCGCGTGTGGAGGACGATGAACCCGCTAAGCGAAGGAAGATCAAGGAGCCGTCAAGAACGACTATATAAGCAAAGAGGCCCTTCAACGAGGTAGTAAAGGACAATTTGGTGATTGCCCTGGCCAACACGAAGACCAGGAAACTAGCTGGAGTAAAGTGGAGCCTAAGCTGTCAGAACTCGTGATGGAACACGTCCTGCAAACAAGGGCTCCTCGTTACCCCATTACGACTCTAGCGAGATTCATCGAGGCTATAGTGTGATTAAATGCATGGACGAGTTCTCGAACGATTTCCTGAAGAAGTCTATCGCTTCAGTGAGCGACGCCAGGAATGACATAACCCTAACGTGCAGGGATTTGGTTACCCAAAATTAAGGGTGAGGCTCCTCAGCTCCTGGAGTGCCTACAGGTTATGAAAGGGCCACCCAACGACAAGAACATGAGATTAATCCTTTGCCATTACCGACGCGGGCGCCGCCGCTCTGAAAGAAGTAAGAGGGAAACTATTCATTGGCGTAAGAGAAGCCAAAGTGAAAATATTAGACGCTTCTGGCCCAGATGACTTACTTGGTCCTTGAACGAGCTAAGGCCAGATGGGATAAAACGGAAACGTGCCGCATATCCAGAAACATATGGTCAGAATATAACATTCACCGGACCAACTCCCTGATTAGCCAAAATCGGGTGAACATATCAAGGCTAATTACCATGCGCACTGAGCACTGGCCAATCGGTAATCACGCAAGACTGCTGAATCTTTCATATAATGACCACTGCCGTGCCTGCGAAGACGCAGAAGAGGAGGAGTCTGTGGATCATCTCCTTTGCAGTTGTCCGGCTCTAATGAATAGACGTCTAAAGACTATAGGTCGTCCCTTCTTACACAACCTCACTGAGATACACGATATAGGTCTAGGAGATTTAATGAGGTATCTCCTATTAACAGGTTGGATATAGACACTGTACATTAGATTGTCCTGAGTGTTGTGGTATGCAAACGGGTTCCCAAGACACAAATTGATGCTTAATAGTATCGTGAGCAACCACGTGCACCAACCAACCTACCATCTCAGAACTAGGTAAAACTTAACCGGTTATATTTTTAAAAAATCTAAATTGTATCGTTTGCACTTTTAAAGGAACTGGAGAATATAAAGCTGCATTTATACATTTCGCCGGGGGTGGAGCAAATTGTACAGAAGAAGCAGAAGGGTCCAACTCCGTCTAATCATCGAACAGCCAGTTGAACTACACTCGCCTCTGTATATACTTTTCGAAGACTTCGAACAATGGTTCGATTGTGTACAACGTAAATCAATGTGGCCCGCCTTGACCAAACATTGGTCCGAGAACTGTAGACAGATACAGCGTATATAGTTCGTTTTTATGGGAAGGAAACCCAACCTTTCACCATATCTGCTGTTCACCACATTATTGATCCTACTTATGGGCGAGATAATGGAGGCAACTAATGCTGAAGCACAATTCGGTAGTCAGTGGGGTATGTATGAGCATCAATCAGTGAGTGTAAATCTAGAACGCACACAGTTCACTTGTTGTGAGAAGCTTTCCTCAATCCCTTCATGGGATGTAATGGAAAACCATTTTGTTTATTATGTATCAGCATCTAAATGATATCAACTACGATGATAACAATTGTCTTATGCCCCCAAATTTGATGGCATCGAGGCCAAGTTAAACAGACTCTCCGAAAATGCGATATTCGCCGTTTTCTTTAACAGGAACATATATTTTACGGAGAATTTTCCTCTCGAATGCTCTCAGGTGCTTTTCATCCGCTTTCGATATGACCAAAGTTTCGGAGCCATATATCAGGACAGGTTAAATTAGAGTCTGGTATAGCTGGACCTTTGTCCGTTGAGAGAGGGCTCTGTTCTTAAACTGCATGCTGATCCTAAAATAGCATCTATTTTCGAGCAGAATTCTCTTATTTATCTCCAAGCTAACTTTGTTGTCCTAGCCAACGGCGGAACGAAGATAGAAAAATTCATCAACCACTTCAAAATTAAATGGATTGTAGGCGTTCAAGTGCGGACCAAGTCGAGTGGTTTGTCTAGTCGTTGACACTATCAATTTTGCCTCACCCTCAATAACAACAAGATCCACCTTCGCTGATTCTTTTTACATTCTTGAAAACACTGCAGTAACCTCTCGCAAATTTCGCCCAATGATGTACATGTCGTCAACATACGCCAGCAACATATGGGTTTTCTTGTTGATGGGCTTGTTCATATTTACTGCAGCTTTTCTCATTATTCTCCATTAAGATGTTGCAGAGGTTGCATGAAAGTGGGTCGCTATGTCTCAGTCCCCGCTTGATACAGAATGGTTCTGTGAAGTCTTAACCCACCTTCACGGCTGATTTGGTGTTGGTCAGCGTAATTATACAGATGTGGTTCAGTTTTGCTGGAATCCCAAGTTCAGACATAGCTTCGTACAATTTTCCCCGTATAGAGCTATCGAAAGCAACTTTGTAATCGACAAAAATATGCTATGCATCGATTTGCTTTTCGTGGGTCTTTCCCGGATTTGTCGTGGGGTGAATATTTTGTTAGTCGTGGACTTGCTTGGTCTAAAACCACAATAATAAGGTCCGGATTCAACAATTGGCTTTAGTCTTTCACAGAATACCTTGGACTTGAATGGGCCATATACTTAGGCACTCAACATCAAATATTGCTACAGCGCCACTTGGATGGAACCCGAAGGGCTATCGAAGGCCAGGAAGACCATCAACTACATGGAAGTAGTGCCTGGGAAAGGAATGCATATATGGAAATTAGAATACCGTGGAACCAAATTAAAACACTTTCCAGAGGCAGAAATCGTTGAAGGGAATTCGTTGATGCCCTATGCTCTTCGTGAATCTTTTACATAAACTTTGTATTGTAATATTATTCTATATTTTCCTATTTTGTTTAAATAAATAAAGGACATATTTAGCCCGTTTTATAATACCTTGCCACTCTTCTCTTTGCTCAACTAAAGTAAGTAAGCGTTTTGGTGGACCCTGAAGTTGGTACAACGTCAGTCAGTCTGTTTCTGCCAGTGCCTTTTTTCTTAAGCACAATATGTTGCTATCGCTTCCTTTTTCACTTACAACATTGCAGTATTGTAAGTAGGCACATTGCATGCCGTTGCAATTGCGAGTTTTAATGAACATTTTAAAAATAAATTGCATTATTTGAACTTGATTCTGGACATAGAAATTTTGGTTGAGTCGTCTAAATTACCGACCCTAATACATATTTAGAAACTCTTGGATATATTAAGCTTTAATTTATTTATTTATATCATAAACAATATTTTACATATTAATGTTAAATATAACGAAAAGATAAATTTTGAAAAATTGTATGAGAGTTGACAACATTGATCGTCTCTGCCTACAAAATGCCGGGTCAGTACTATTTTCTTAGCAACATTAAATGCCCAACACATGTTTCGGATATTGCCTTAAACAAATTTGTACTATATTGGAGAGAACTTGTCGTCGATATTTTCGTTATTTCCGGTGAGGAGTTTTATAGGATTGATTATATTGGTACTACTTTAGGTTTACCAACAGCAGCATTACCCCTCCGAATTTCAGTGAAAAGCTGACACATTGGATACAAAGCTACAATTTCCATTCCTAAAAATAGGCACAAGATTTAAATAAACAATATAACTACATCATTATTACGTTTTACAATTTCCCACCTATTACTAAGACTATGAGTACATAATTCTCCAAACCAAAATGTTGCAGTTTGCAGTCATGCTCCGATTGCTTTAAAATTTAGCTCTGAATTTTCCAGCATAACAAAATCATGCTCTGAAAACTTTGGTAGAAATTGGACTGTCTGATAGGGTGCTATGGCATGATTAATCTTCGATACCCATTTCAGGGTTTGTATGGGAGGTACCAGAATCCGTGCTCCGATTTCTTTCAAACTTTGCCCAGAGTTTTTGACGATTTCAAAAATAAGGTTTAAAAAGGTTCATAGAATTAGACTGTCTGATAGGCTGATAGGGTATGATTAATATTCGAGACCTTTTGCACGTTTTGTATGGGAGGTACCAGAACCCGTGATCCGATCTCTTCTAAATCTGGCACATTTTTCTTGGAAGTAAACCGATTACATAGTGTCAAGTTTGGTACAATTCGCACTGTCTGATAGGGTGTTATAGCGCGTTGAATTTTTCAGATCTATTTAAACCTTTGTATCGGAGGTACCAGAAGCCTTTGTCCGATTTGCTCGAAATTTTGGAATTTTCTTGATGTTGACCAACGACAATGTCGCACAAAATGTCATGAATCTGCGACTACTCCTTCTATTTTTGTCCCATCAATGTATGTGGACGAAGCACTGTGCGGCCATCTCACTGACTGTGAGAAGCTGTCCTCAATCCCTTCAAGGGACGTTCTCGGACACCCTTTTTTATATTTTGAATAAATCCTAAATAATAAATGGAACAATCTACACTGAAATAAAAAAAAGGAATTCATAAATTTGGTGAAACATTTCCTGAAGAATATTTCATCAATGTTTCATTCATTTTCCATCAAAAAAGTACATGGATTCAACGACAATGTCACATCAATTTGATGTATATTTGTCATCAAGTTGAAGTATATTTGTCACCATTTTAATGTAAATGGTTTATTAATTTGCTGTAAATTTTTCGCTAATTAAATGTAATGTTGTCATTAATTTTGATGTATGAATGAATAGCGAAACACTGGGTCATATTTCCATCGTAAAACATCCACAAGAACAGCGTATAAGACCACATGAAAAATGTTCATAGCGTGGATAATTTTTTCTGTCCATTTCTCTATATTCCATTATGTATTTATTTTCAATGTTATACGTCTTCGATGCTGAAAATGGCGAAAAACGCACAATCTTCAAATTTTATTGAATTGATGAAATTTGTCATCAATTCAATGAAAAACAATTGATGAACATTTATCATCGGTTTGATGGAAAGAGTTTCTTTCAGTGTAGTTTTGACGCTGCTGATTGGAATAATCAAGATTTGATATGTGACCTAGAGGAAAAATCATGTTTTGATTCAAATCACTGTGGATGAATCTTGTTTTGCTGATTCTAATTATGTATCAGAAATCTTAATTTGAATTAAAGTAACCTGAGGTTCATATTTATATAAATAAAACTGCGGTGCAACGGGTAGTGTGCGCGCCTCTTGTACTTGAGATCCTGGGTTCGATCCCTGCTCGGAGCACCTTAAAATTTCTTTCGACGGCGGTCAACCTCGCATAGTGACATATCGAGTATTTAGCCATGAAAATGCTTCTCAAAAATACCATACGGAACCGGTGTAAAAGTGTAGGTCCCAATCAGTGAGTATAAAACTAGAAAGCGCACAGCTCACTGGTTGTGAGATGCTCTCCCCGATTCCTTTTAGGGCTGTAATGGGAAACCATTTTTTTTTTTTTTTAAATTAATCACAGTATATTTTATTATGTTTTATGTAGACCAAAATAGTTATTTCTATTTGAAGTAGGTAATGTAATTTTGAAGTGGAATAATCTACACTAAGAGCAAATCTTTACATCAAATCGATGATAAATGTTCATCACTTGTTATTCATTGATTTGATGACAAAATTTCCTCAACTTAATGAAACGGTTCTTCAGTTTGAAGATTTCGGCTTTATTGCATTGATGATCTTTGAAACATCAATCTTCATCATTGGATTTTGGAAATAATTTGTGGGATTGATTCGAATATTCACGTAGTATTGAAAAAAAATAAAGAGAAAAAACTCGTAGAAAATTGAAAATAAATGCATAATATAAAAACAATAGACAGAAACCAATATCCGCGCTATGAGGATTCTTTATGTGGTCCTATACCCTTTTCTTGTGAATTTTTTTACAATGAAAAATAGTCCAAAAAGTTTGGCTACACAGTATCAACGAATTTACATCAAAATTATGATTTACATCAAAACTGTGATTATGAAATGGATGACAAACTTACATCAAATTGATGAAAACCTTACATCTAATTGACGAAAAATGTACAGAAAATGCATGAAAAATGTACATCAACTTGATGTAACGTTGTAGTTGAATCAACATAAACTGTTGATGAAAGATTGACGAAATGTTCTTCATCAATTCAATGAAATGTGTCGTAAGTTGGAAAAGGAGAAAATGTTTCATCAAATTGATGGAGGAATTCATAAATTCGATGAAGCTTTTTCTTTCAGTGTACATTTAACGAAATCATGAAATTTTTGTCTTTTTTCCGGTATAAATTTAGAGTTTTGGCCCAATTTTATTTTCACGAGTTACAATTTTAATGTTACAAAACAAACAAATACAAGATCAGTTCTGTCGAAAGTGGTATAGTCTTGAAAAGAACCACCACAAATGAAGATTTGAAAATATTTATGTAAAGGGTTTTTCAACAGTGACGCTACAAAAGTAAATCGATAGGGACAGCAAACGACGCCATATTTTTCCCCGCTCTTTTGACATTTCTCTTCAGTAAGGTTTGCCATATCATCATGGAAAGATATACGAGCCAACAACGAGTCGAAATTATTAAAATTTACTACCGAAATTTGGAGTCAGTGGCGTCAACTTTAAGAGGCCAACTTTAAGAGGCCTCAACAATCAGCGATGAGGCTCATTTCTGGCTGAATGGCTTCGTCAATAAGCAATATACGCGTTATTGGTCAGACAGCAATCGACGCGTAATCCATGAGTCATCATTGCATCCCGAAAAAATTACGGTTTGGTGCGGTTTATGGGCCGGCGGCGTCATTGGGCCGTACTTCTTCCGTGGTGATCAAGACCGGCACATTACTGTGAATGCGAATCGCTACCGTTCAATCACAACCGAATATTTTTGGCCCCAATTGGATAATATGGACTTGGAGGACATGTGGTTCCAACACGACGGCGCCACACAGCGAATGCCACAATCAATTTATTGGAAACCAAGTTTGCTGAACGTGTTATCGCACGAAATGGCCCAGTCGATTGGCCGCCTCCGTCGTGCGATTTGACGTCGTTAGATTATTTCCTGTGGGGCTACGTCAAGTCTATGGTCTATGCCAACAAGCCAGCGACGATTGATGAACTTCGTACGAATATCGAACGTGAAATTGCAGCAGTATCGGCCGATTATGCAAGCGTGTTCCTGGTGGCCATCGAGTTCCGTACATAGTGGCTTTGAAAGTACTTTCACAGGAATAAAGAATTTCATTTTTATCTAAAACTTGTTTTGTTTTATTTAAAAAAACTTTCGTAGCGTTCTTATTGAAAACCCCTTTACTTACCTTTACAATGCCAAAAATTAGGACAGGCGATAGTACACCAGCTAACACAATAAGAATATAATTTACTAAAGACACCACTTTATACCAGGCAGGAATTGCTCAAGCGATAAATACAATGCAAATGGAAAAAATGAGTAATCAATAGTACAGATTCAATATAAACTGATTTTTGAACAGATACATATATTTTAAATTTGTTCTTTCGTGCTATTGCTTTTAGGATTGGTTGTCATTTTCGATATATGGATTATTTCAATTCTAGTGGTTTTTAATTGATGAGATCATTTGATTGTTTTCCATGCTACATGTATACATTTGTGGCCGTCGGTGGTGCAATGAGTAGTGTGCGCGTCTCTTGTACATGAGATCCGAGATTCGATCACTGATTCTGACCACCTTAACTTTCTTTCGGCGAAGGTCACCTTCCATAGTGACGGCGACACTAACGAGTATTTATCCTTGAAAAAACTTCGCAAAATATCGTTTGGAACCGGTGTAAAACTGTAGGTCTCTCACTGGTTGTGAGAGCTATCCCTAATCCCTTGATGGGATGCAACGGGAATCCATTTATTTTTTTACAGTACACTGAGACTCTAATCGCCGGGCATGCATTCATCTAGCCATATTTTGATAACGAGTTGGTGCATGTACCGTATCAGCTCATTGCCGCCAGCCTTAAATAGCTCTGCCGGGATTCTATCGGCTCCTGCGGCGTTGTTGTTTTTAAGCCGGGCAGTAGTTCTTGGGACAACGGCTTGGTTAGGAGGGGGAGCAAACGACGTCGTCGTCCAAATTGTGATCGATTGTCGAATCTTGATTTTATATCTAAGATACCAGTAGCGCGGTGAAATGATCTCCCCATAGCCCCAACATGCTCCGCGCATCTGCGATGAGATTTCCCTCCTTGTCTTGGCCCTGAACTTTGTCCACTAGTTCCGTTTTTGACTTTTTGGTAGAATTGTCGGGCTTCGTTCTTCCTTTTGTATATGTCAATTTTCTCACTCTCGCGCTGTTTACACTGTCGTTTCTTATGCCTAAAGGGACGGCTTAGCTGGTTTGGTCCCATTTTTGATTTAGAGGGGAATTTTGGCTGTAAAGCAATCTGATTTACAGCGCGTATTCCTAGTACATCTAGGGGCCCAGCTGGGAACCCCCTCAAATGGAAAGCGGGCCGCTAATCAACATGTAACTCGGTGTCCTCATATCAGGAACGCTATGGGAAATCGTAATGTAAATAAATATAAGTACTTTTGTAGCAATTATGCATTTAATATTGCGTAGAATTTTGTATTGTTGAAATCGAGAATCTGTTCAGTTAGATGCAGCCATATCCAAATCTCCACCAACCCCAGACCACCAATGTGCATCAAGTGCAATTCAGCAGCAAAAGTAAAGTGCAAACCCGTATTTTACTACGGAGTATGTGCACGGAAAATAACACTGTGTGTAATTTTTTAAGTCATGGAAATATAACCATATGTATACGGACACCACTACGGACACCACCCAGTTTTGCCCAAAGTCATGCACTTTTTTTATGGGCCCAGAGATTTGGGGCGTCGGTGTCATTTTTACAAAAACAGTGATCATTTTGGCAGGCTCATATCTTTCAAACCTTTGGGATTTTTGATTTACTCTCTGAGGGAAAGTTGTAGCTCTTGTCATAAAGAACAAAAATTGTCAACATATAAAATCAAAAAATCTTTATCTTCAAGGTGAAAATCGAAAAAAAACTTTAAAAAAACGATTTTTTTCCCCTGTTCCCTCAGAGAGTAAATCAAAATTCCGAACGAATTGCAAGATATGAGTCTGACAAAATGCAAAAAAGACACCGTCTTCCATGACTTTGGGCAAAACTGGGAGACACGGGTGTTTTTTTTTTTTTGGTCTTTTATCACGTAGTGGTGTCCGTATATTGTTATATTTTTTCGTGTTGCACTGTGGAATTAAAACGATGACTAGCGATGACTGTCAATAAGCATTAAATTGGAAAATAAATTTTATTACAGGAAAATAATTTTATCGTTCAATATTCTTCTTTGTTTACCAAAATATATATGAATTTCCTTTAATTTTTCAAGAAAGAGAAAAATACACAGCCGGTTATTGACATATTCGACTCTTTTTGTAAATGTTCCATATCTGAATACATGTTGTATAATTTAACCACTAAACTCCCCACATTTCACCTTAATCGAGACAAAGTAGGTACACTTACGTCATATAAGTTACTGCGCATCGTAGGGTTAAAGGGCTACATATTTCGCTAGCTTATTGTAATGCAGAGAACAGTGTTGCCAGAGACCGACTAAAAAATTAAGCTAAATATCCTTAAAAATTGTGCCGTTTGCAAAACCATTATGCTAAAATTAGCTTTTAGTGTTTTTTCTAATTCCATTATTTTCCATTATTTTTAATAATTTCTCTCAATCATCTTAGAATAAACTTTCCCAAGTTTTGGATAATTTCTTTTGGAATCCCTTCCACTTATCCCAGCCAACAGTGGTCAATTCGTCACTACTTCGAAATTTTCTTTCTCGGATATTTCTCTCATAATGAACACGGAAATTTTCCCTGGAGTTTGAATGTAAATTCCATCGGATTTAGGCCATTTTACAAAAGTCATGCCTTGATATTGAAGGAACTACTGTCCAATACGATTAATTTGAAGTTTGTCGTCCATATTTTGATTCCAGGTAAAAAACTACGTCTGACAACAGGTTTTCACTCCTGAGTATGGTATCCCTAATAATATAAGTAAATTTATAAATTAAATTTATTTATCTCTATATGGAATTTTTTAAATAGTCAACCTGTTTCTGATATTTCATGAATTAAGTTTTTGTTTTAAGCCTGTGGAGTTGCTTTGTTAGCCAGTAACCTAAAGTGTGATATTGTACCTTCTATTCCGATAAATAGGATGAAACATTTTCAGATAAATTAAAGGGAGAAAATTTCAGTACGAAAAATTGTGCCGTTTGCAAAAGGATTGTACTAAAAAATTGCACAAATATTAAAACAAATTGGGAAAATGTTGACGATATTGTGCTAAACGGCACTTGGCATAATTTTGCAATAAACAAGTGTCAAAACCAGAAAAATTATGTCAAAACGAGAGTCTACCTCTCTCGTGAAACCTTAAGCATTGTCTGCTATCTCTCTCTCTTACTCTTTTCATTGCATATTTCAATGAACGGGCAGCTTTTTGGTAGTGTTATTGTATATAACTATACAAATTCTAACCATGTTAAAATAAAATTACATAAACTATGCAAAAGGTATGAAATAATCAAGATATGACACGTGAGAGAAATGCCTTTCAGTGAATTTCTAGCACTGTTTGGTTCTCTTTTACCAGGGTTGCCAAATTGCGCACATCTTCTGGTCGCCTAATTCTAGATCGTCTTTGTTATGACGTGAGAAAGAAATGCGTTTGAGTGATTCGCTTCGACGTTTTTGGTTCTCTTCTACGAGGGTTGCCAAATTGCGCTGTTTTTTCTTCTCTATCTGTATATCCTCTTTGGTGTGTTATCAAAATAGTATCACATTTTAATTCAGTATGGAGCCTCTAAGCGCTTCATCTTTTTATTTCACGTAATAGCCTTTTCGCCTTTTTTGGGAACGCATGGAAGATATTGAAAAAATGAAACATCGTTCACACTTGCACATCTTACATTTTTCATCTGTCATATTCTAACATTCAATTATTAATATGCCACCTCGGTGCAGTGAAATTTTTGTGTTCAAAAATAAACGGAACTTAAATGGTTTAGGAAATAATGTCTATATATTGTTTTTTATAATAGGGGGAATGGAGACTAACATTCGACAAATTATTATTTTTTAACATTTCATATTTATTAAAATTGTTTTTTCCTACATTTATTTCGTCAAGATGTATTTATATTAGGTGGTGATGTTGCGAAAACGTCAGTAGCAGTTTTATATTTGTATGGGGTCATACCACTAACAAATTCAATGCAAATTTGGTAACAAAAGTATGAAATAGAAATAAATATGAATTTAACAGTCAGTTGAGGCAAAAATTTGAAAACATTTAAATCAGCTGTTCTAGCGCTACCACCTGATATAAATACATTCTTTGTTTTGTTTTTTAATTTTTGTCTTTTTTTCTAGAAATTAAATTTTTTTTTAGTGATGGACTCAAAATTTTCGAATGATGTGAGGTGAAACGTAATGAGATGGGAACATTTTTCAAAGATATTGAACTCACAAAGTGTCAAATTTGTATGGAGAAATGTTAACATCTTTGGCAAATTGATTGAAGATGTAATAAGTGGCCTAGTGTGAGAAGGCTATAACACTGAAGATATGATCTCGGGCCCCTTGAATTAAGAGAATTTCTCACAATCACTGTGTGCACTCAATTCAAAATTATTACAAATGTTTCGATGGATCCAATTTTTTTCAGTGTATGAAAATTTAAATGATTAATCGAATAATATCTCTCGAGTTTAATCGGCTAATTGTTGACATTGAATTTTCGATTAACTACACTGTGTTATTTCGAAAACGTAACAAGTCGGGCACCCAGTAGGTAAACCTAATTCGAGCACGCTGAATCGTTTCGTGAAAAAAATCGCCGTTTTTCTAGGTTGGCTCGGTTTACCCACTGGGTGTCCCGGTTATTATAAAAAAAGTTCCCAATTCGAGCACAGCGCTCTTGCTCGAACTATTCAAAAGATCAATTAATTGGGCATCCCAATTTTTGTTGATCCTATTGAAATTTCACAAAAACAAAAATGAAAGCAATATTCGTTCGATAATTCTCCAAGTTAAGACGATTTCTAAATTTCTGCGATGTTTTGTTGGTTTTGTCGTTAATTTGTTTATGTTTTTTGTTTTGATTTTGAGTCGCGGTTTAAATATTTTCATCGACAACTAATGAAGTTTCGCGATCGTTTAATTCGAAGAATATCATTCTGTGTAAAGTTTTACAAAAAATTAAAAATTTTTCCTTGGTAGATTTAAGTTTGAGTCCACTTCCGAAGGTTCCATATTTTTTTTTACATTGTCTAGTATTTTTATTGTGTTATACTTACACTTGAAAAAGTCATCCGATCTCAAAATAGCTGATACTCTACGTACTTCCGTTAGACCCATATACAAACTTCCCAACATTGTGACAATGGCAACAATTATACCATGTTTTGAATAAAAAATAGTGCCATTTTATTTTGGTCTTTGATTAATTTAATACAAATTGTTGTTTGAATAAACGAGTGTATGGAATAAAACGATATGGTTGTTTCTGTTCCGCAGATGTTGATAGACTGATCTGTATGGCAGAGCAAATATTAATTGTATGTACGAGTATTATTTGGAGAATCCATTTATGCAGTTCAATTCAACCGACTGAGGAAGGAGCTTCTTCATTGGGAAGTAATTGCGCTTTCGCCGAAAAAGTTCTCAGATCCCAAAAATTCTTTGATTATGTTGTTTTGCTTGTTGGAACAGTAACATAACAGAGATTTGTTCGTCTTTGCGGAAAATCCAAATTTAGACAATAGGCAATTTTTTTTGTATTTGCTGCCAGTTTAACAACTCTGTACTTTATGAACCATATTCTCTGAAATGGGTCAAAGGGCCAAGGTCCAATGGTTCGACTACTCTTTCTCAATCAAGACCAATATGTACGTGGCGTAAGGTACAGCTTCAGAAACAGTCTCTATAAAATATGAACTTGCTGCTTATAACACAGTGTTATCACGTCGCATTTTTATTATCATCAATTTAACATTTGCGCCAGCTGTATATTGATTTTTGTTTGCGAACCGGCGTTGTATAATCTCCGTTGAGCCGGACCATCTGAATGTACGATTCACGATTTCCGACGCGGACGTGTTACACCATAGAGTAATATGATCAGAGTGTGCGCAATCTGGTAAATATTCATAGAATTCATGGAGTTTCCTAGATTCGACTTGCAGATGAAAGACCTAGCATCAACCAGAATTTTAACGCCACTATCATCCATCAAACATAATTTAAACGTAATTATCATCCATCAGAAATAATTTAAAAGGCATGAGTATAAATCAAACTGCAGAGTAACAGATAAGAGTCGCCATCCCTCTCTTTATGCTCTGTTTCCTAGATTCGACTTGCAGATGAAAGACCTAGCATCAACCAGAATTTTAACGCCACTATCATCCATCAAACATAATTTAAACGTAATTATCATCCATCAGAAATAATTTAAAAGGCATGAGTATAAATCAAACTGCAGAGTAACAGATAAGAGTCGCCATCCCTCTTTTTATGCTCTATCGATGACAACGAGGTAGTTATTCATTTCATCAGTTCGAGTTGCTGTTGTGTGTTACTATTTGGTTGGACATAATCGGGATAAAAGGGAATGCGTATTTTCGTTCGATGCAACCAACATAAAACATAACTCAGCTGTTATTAGAATCAATCAAACGCTATTTAAACTTAGTTTTCTGCATGGTTTGCTTCTGATTGCTTATCGCTCTGTCACTTATCTACTCTGTTTTCTATCAATTCCTACCTTATAGTTGATCAGCTGTGTCATGAATATCCCCTGATCAGACATTCTTTAAACATAGTTTGCCTATCGCTAGTTATTCCATTCACTTCCGTCTCCATGATTTTGCCAACTTCATAGTTAAGCAGCTGTGGCATCGAGACACCCTGTGCTAATCCCCACCTCTTACACCGTCCCAGCAAGCTCTAACTGGGACTAAAGTTAACAACAATTTCTCGGGGCACGGTAACAAATTATGCTTTTAACTCATACGATGCTGGACATCACTTCGTTCTTTTTTTCTGCCTTCAGCAAAGTTTCATCAGGATGCCTGTGATTAACTTCTCAATGCTGTTCGATCTATCTGGAGTCCCCTACATATTTTTGACCATTTTCCAAGTTCAGTTATATTCTTCAAACCTGCTGAATTTATACATCACCTGTCCCTGACTGCATAGCGCCAATGGAGTTATAAAGTGGACTACCTATTTTGGTTCCCTCCCAACTGAAACTTTATACAAGCTGCAACGGGCTAGCCTATATTCCCGTTAGATGGAGTGAACCCAAGGCGGGCACGTTCGCAGGAGCGGGGCTGGGGGTCTCGACCCCCTCCGAAATGCTTTCCCTAAGTGGTGCTGTGTGATTGTAGTGCTATTTTTCAACATACATTTCGAGTTGTGATCCCCCCCCCCCCCTCACCACCCCCCCATAGAGGGAAATCCTATGTATGGTTCTGATTCAAGGTGGTGGTGCTCATTCTGAAAACGGAGATATCATCGCATATTACCCTTGGAGAGTTTAGACTAATCAGTCACTTATCTTTCCGTTTGAAGGCATTGCAGGGGTATATTGAGTCATATCTGACTCTCAGCTGTTCAGATGCCAGCACGCTTATAACAAAGGCAAATTTACGGAAACCGCTCTGCCTGCTCTAGTGGACTTCATTCAGAAATCTATTTATCTAAAGGAATACACACTTGTTACTTTTGTCGATGTCTGAGGTGACGTTAACAACAATCGGCACTTTGGGGTGACCAAGAGATCATTAATTTGACCTATTGATTATCTATGCGAAGACGGATAATCTCGTCCCTGGATTACGCGACTTTGACTCGAAATGCGAATGTAAGAGAGTTTTCTCTCCATTTCTCCAGAAGTTGCCACTGGGTAATGTTTTGCTTAAGTTGGAGGGATCTGGTTGCTGCTGATGACCTGACAATTGCAGTACAGGGAAAATTCCCTTTCATATACAGGCTTAATCTCCAGGACTTTATCACGCGACTCTTTAAGTAGCCCACGGAAAATGGGCAGGGTGTAAATCCGGGAAGCAGAAGGTTCCGTATATTCAGTCATTACCTCTATATTGTAGAGATATTTTCCTATAGGATAATGAAAGATATCTAGGTGTGATTCTCCACAGACCGCTTCGTTTTAAGTCTAACACTATGGATAGAATCAGTAGAGCCACATTGGCCCTATTTTCGAGTCAAATGCCATGGAAGGACGATGTGGCCTATCACCGAAAATAGTGTGCTGAATATATACATCTGTTCGATCTATCTGGAGTCCCCTACATGAAAAAAATCAATTGAAAATAAATCAAAATTAGCAAACGGCCAGTGGGAGGTAATGGTATGATTCTTGGTTGCGCTTCATTCAACCACTTCCGAGGGTTTAGGTGTTAGCCTTCATCTATTACCACTAGAGTTTCTGGGGAGGCAAATGGCTGCTACGTTGTCCGCGATGTTAAAAGATTTGCGGCAATCCGCAATAGGTTTGGGATACATGACCCCGACTTATACCTTTAAAAGCAATTTCTCCACTCATATCGTAGACAGGTAAGATTGGAAGAAACGAATACCAGATTTAAGAAGATATATAGGCTTTTTAGGAACTGTATGTTTTGAAGTCTAATCTGAAGAGGAGGGTCTAGACTTTTTACCAAGGCTACCTGACAATTTGTATTGTCATTCAGGCAGAAGTAATGCCAATCGAAAAAGTTGATCTTTGCCTGGTGTATCAAAATCTACTGTAAAAGCCGGGCTGCAATAAAATCTATGCAATCTGTACTCCTAACATCAAAAACTGCCAACAACTACCGCGCATCTGTAAATGAAATGGTCCACCTTATATGGGTGCCGAGGCAAAGGAACATTCCAGGCAATCATAGTGTGTATGTGCTGGCGAGGTGCTATATATTCCACTGGATATCGAGCATATGGATATGACCCTTTCTGCATGCAAACTGAAACTCTCAGACCTGCGAATGATAAATGCTCTGGAGAAAAAAATGAAGAATGACCATTTTTTGATCTGAATTGTACGATAAACTTTATACTCAGTCCTTAACAATCACTGATCACTGGACACTAGCTATCATGGGTCTAGACTTGAAACCTCATTTCGTGGATATTCGTATGTCGAACATCTCATACGCTATTTATGTAGAACACAATGTCTAGTATCTTACTTCATGTTGGATCTAATAGTTAATCAGGGAATTAAGCTGACTGATCTTAGCACCTTCTGGCAAAGTAATTGTTGGTTCGCAAGGGACTAATGTACATCTCTTCTTAAGCCACATCCTTGAATGTCGGGGTGAGGTATCATATGGCTTGAAAGCCCCTTAATTTACATGTACAATGATAGGTACAGGATATGACGTCCCGTGGTATCACAGCGATACATATTGGACTACGTGTGTCCAACCAGTGTGCCAGTCACTTCTACCCACCCAAATCTAACCTATGCGATGCGATGCTTAATGTGAATTCCAATTCTTTATCGCTGATTCTCCCATCCACAAGGTCATGTATCAAATCTGCAACTACCATCTCGATTAGCTGTGGCTTGGATGGCTCCTGGTCTAATAGCCAAAATACAGGGGTTTAACGAAGAAATTTTACCCCTTTAAAAAGACCTCAGACGTAGCCTTTCAATGAGGTGATACCAGAATCCGTTTTCACAACCTTGTTGGTTTTTTTTTGTTTTTCACGGTGTAATAAGTCATATTTTCATTTTGTCGGTCTTTCAACAAAATATTGGTGCCATATTGAATAAATCCCTCTACTGCACTTATAAATTTTGACATTTTAGGTATTCTATGCATTATTTCCGAGCTATGCGTACAAATTGGTCAGATTTCCGACTGGATTCACTTCTGAAATTACAATTTTTTTTCATATCTTCAAAGAAAAATGGGGATTGTTATCCTGGTTAATGATTTAACCTTCGCCCTGTGTAGTTACCGAACACTATTTCCCATCCATCATGATTAATCATAGAGTAATTGATAGTAATTGATCACGTGGTAATTGATGGAAGGCACTCATCCAGTGTAATGGACGTACGAGTGATTAGAGGAGCTAACATCGATTCTGACCACTACCTGGTAGCAGCAAAGGTTCGCACGAGATTAGGTAGAGCGAAAATTGTACGAGACCAGACGCAGAGCGGGCTGGACATGGGAAAGCTACAATTACCAGAGGTAGCCAAAGCCTACTCAAGGAAGCTCTCGCAACTTTTGGAACAGAATCCGCCCCCTCTCGAGGACGATCCTGAAGCGCAGTGGAAACCCATTTAAAAACTGACGCAACAACCGTACTTGGGTTTGAAAACCCGCTTCGCAATAAACCATGGTACGATGAAGAGTGTCGCATTGGAAATAATGAAAAGGACACTGAATGTATGGCAATGCTTCAGTCAATTGTACCGCGATCTTGGCCCAAGCGGTATAGGGAGAAGGGAAAGGAGGTAAATCGTCTCTTTAGGCGTATTAGCTGTGGGAGTCACTACACACACCATTTTAGGAGTACGAAGATAATAAAATGACAATATGATTCAACGCTCCTACAACAATCCCATGCGGTGCTCTACTTTCGGTCACCCTTTATAGGGGTGCTCCGTAAACACTCCTTTAAGGAACGGCAGTGGGAAAGCGTGAAAGTGGGTAAATTGGGATATACAGAAGGAAGAACGAAGCCTGAAAATTCTATGGAAAAGTAAAAAACGGAACTAACGCACATGGTTCAAGGCCTCCCTTCTGTAAAGACAAGGACGGAAATCTCATCGCATGTGTGCAGAGTATGTTCTATCAAGTATAATGTACGAAAGACTAAAACCAATTATCGCTGACCTGATTGGCTTTACGCCTGGGAAGTCGACAACCAACCAGATTTTCACGCTACTCCAAATTCTGGGGAATACCCACGAAAAACAAATCGACACCTATCACTTGTTTGTCGATTATAAGGCGGCATTCAGTAGCCCGATACGGGAGAAACTCTACGAAGCAATGTCTGAGCTTGGTATTCCTGCAAAACTCATACGCCTTTGCAGGATGACCTTGACGAACACCAAATCCGCAGTGAAAGTTGGTAAGAATCTTATCCAACCTTTCGAAACTAAGCGAGGCCTCAGACAAGGCGACACCCTATCGTGCGATCTCCTTAACATCTTCATTATGAGAAAAGCTGCAGTGATATAGATACTGATGATGATATAGATACCTTTGGGCGCACAATTAGAGAAGTTACTGTGGTGTTTTCGAGAATTGAGAAAGAATCAGCAAAAGTGGGTCAGACGGTAAATGAGGACAAGACAAAATTAATGGGCTGCGAAGTATATAATTAATTTAAAACATAATACATGTTCATAAGACATCTTCTATATTCTCTGCAATACAATCTGTTTTTCGTTAAAATAATTTGTTTAGAAATTGAAGTATATGGATGTTTCAATGATTGCTTTGCTTTTACAGAGTTTGGCATGATTAAATGCTTCTAAATCAGTCAAATGCAAAGCTCTTTCCGACGCCCTTTATGGGCGCACTCAGTAAACGCTCCTTTGAGGAGCGCTGTGGGAGTCGCTACACACACCATTTTAGGAGTACGAAGATAATAAAATGACAATATGATTCAACGCTCCTACAACAATCCCATGCGGTGCTCTACTTTCGGTCACCCTTTATAGGCGCGCTCCGTAAACACTCCCTTAAGGAGCGCTATGGAGTCCATACATGCTCCTTTTTTGGGACTTTGGCTGGCTGGGTTCTCTTTGGCCTTTATCAAATTCCAACCCCCATTTCAATCAGCTGTGGCGTGGATAACCCTGGTTTAGTGGATAATAACCAATTGCCGTGGGTAATGTGTAGGTATGTAATGGGTAAACCATAGAGTACGACACTAAGAGTATGCAATAGCTGTAAAACTGCAAGCGGATGTGCCCAGGGGGTATTTATGCCACAGTTGAGCGAAGTGGTAGTTTGATTTTGATAGAGAACAGAGTGGATGCCGTTCCTTAAAGGAGTGGTTACCCAGGGTAACCCATCCCCATTTTTGATCGAAAATATCAAAAAAATAGTAAAAATCTCTAAATCTCGGCAACGGAGCATCCAATCGAAAAAATAATCAATTTTTGTTGGTTTCTAAAGGGTTTTCATAATGTGGTCCAATTCGTATGGAAGAATTTTTTTTTCGAAAAATCGCCAAAATAAAAAAATCGCTAAAATAAAAAAGGGGCTATAACTCGAAAACGGCGCGTCCAATCGAAAAAATAATAGAAATTTTGCCTCCAACGAAGGCTTTAGCCAATTAGTGTCACCAATAAGACAGGCAAAAACGTTAAAAAAATCTATACATTTTTTTAAAAGTCTGCAATGGTGGCGTTCGATATGCCTTTGAGTGAATTGTGTCAACTTTTTGGGCCTTTTTTGCGAGGGTTGCCAAATTGCGGACTATTTTTTTTTGCAATTTAATTATTTATTTGTCCATAGTAGTTATGCAAATTTTAGTTCTTATCCCATGTTACATTTTTCTCCAGCATCCTAGGATAATTCTAGAGTTATAATTAGATTTTTGATAAATTTAAATGTCTACAGCCAGCCCATTTACTTTTGTACAGAATACTTTGCACCTTATTTTTAACTTTCGTGGGAAAAGGACAAAAAAACCCTGATTATTTAAAAATTGGTTGGCTATGATGTACAAAACAAACGGATGTTCAACCAAAAACGATGTACAAGTAGACAGCCAAAATTTCTCTTCACTCAAATGCCCTAGTCATTCTCTGTTCTCTCTCTTAGTCTCTTCATTGAATATTTCAATACACGAGTAGCTTTTTGATAGTGTTGTTGTATATAACTATACAAATTCCAACCATGTTGAAGTAAAATTACATAATCTATGCAAAAAGTATGAAATGCCTTTGAGTGAGCGCAGGAGAAATGCATTTGAGTGAATTTCTAGCAGTTTTTGGTTCTCTTTTACCAGGGTTGCCAAATTGCGCACATCATCTTGTCGTCGAACTCTAGACCGTCTTTGGTACAAGTAGAGAACAGAACCAAAAAAGTCGACACGATTCACTCCAACGCATTTCTCTCTCGCATCATAACTTGATTATTTCATACTTTTTACATACTTTATGTAGATTTATTTAAAGATGGTTGGAATTTCTATACTATACAATCATCAAAAAACTGCTCGTGTATTGAAATATGCAATGAAGAGAGTAAGAGAGAGATCAGAGAAACGAGGCGCTTCACTCGTTTTAATTGCTGGCATTCCACTCCATGAGTAAATTTTCTTCTCTGCTTAAAATTCCCTACTCTTTGCGATTAGTGTGCAAAGACGATCAAGAAGTATACACCTAATCTTAGTTCTTATTTGGGCAATTTGGCAACCCTCACTCAAGGGCATTTCGAACCCCTCCATTGCAGACATTTAAAAAATCTCTAGATTTTTTTTAACTTTTTTGCGTGCGTCGCTATTTACTTTAAAGCTTTGATACACAAAAAACCATTTCGAAATCCATTCCGTTCCATATCTGAAAATCTGAGCGCCCTTTCGAAAAATTAACAAGTTTTCGCACGTTCCTAAGGGTTTTTGATAAAGTGTTCCAATTTATGTGAAATGGTTTTTTATTTAAATCGCTAAAATAACAAAATTTCTACAATAAAAATGTATTTATAACTCTGAAACGCTACGTCCAATCGCAAAAATAACCAAATATTTTTACATTCAAAGGAGGCTTTAACCAAGCGATATCTTAACTATAGCATACAGTTTTTGTTTTAAAGATCGCTAGAACCACAGAGCGATAAACAAGAACCTCTATTCCTCTCTTTATGTTCACTCGATGACGACAAGGCACACTGAATGAATAACGCTTCGTCACATGAATGAAACATTTTCGTTAATATTTTTACGTTGATACAATGAAAAGTCTCGTATATCCGACAATTTGGTAGTCGATGCAAGGAAAAATGTAATACAAGATTTCGTTGACAATTTTTCATTTCATTGTCGCTACAACATAATTTTCGTTGTTGCAACAATTTTATTTAATTTCAATCTGGTAGAAAACTGGGTTAAACATTAAAAAAGTAAGTGCATGGAAGCAAATTCGTTGGAATAATGAATCAAAATTATTACAGCCACAACTATATTTTCATCGCAGTGACGAACAATTTTCAGTTGACGAACACATTTTCATAGCGGGAAAGAAACTGTAAAGTTTTTGGGGTGATGAACATTTTCATCCCTGTGACGATGCCTTGCCGTTCAGTGTAGTATGCCATTTCATCGAGTTCGAGTTGCTGTTGTATTTTATACTATGGTTGGACACAAGCCGGACAGAAATAAAGGGGAATGCGTGTTTACATTCGATGCAACCAACATAAAACATAATTTAGCTGTCATTAGTATCAATCAAACATTATTTAAACTTAGTTTACTGCATGGTTTTCTTCTGGTTGCTTATCGTTCTCTCGCCTATGGATATATTATGGATACCCCCTGCTAGGACTAAACATCGATCCAATAAAAACTTCTCTGATTTACTTGTCACAGGAAACTTCAATATAGATGAGGGTGTTGGTCACATAGATGAAGAGAGCGTCGACTGCCACTCTTCTAGCCAAAACTGCAATTTCCCAGTCTAGGATCAGGAAATCTGATGGACTACTGGCTGAGCTGCTTAAGGCTTTCGGTGGTGGTGAATGACTAGACGAATGCATGCCCGACAAGTGGAGTGTTAGCATACAGTGTTCCGTTTTCAAAAAAGGTGAACCGAGTATATGTTCAAACTATCGTGGAATAAGTTTTGTATCCATCGCATACAAGGTCCTCTCGAGCGTAATGTTGGAAAGACTAAAGCCAGAAATTTAACTAAACCCTGGAAAATCAAATATCGACGAAAAACTAGTCGACACTTAACACCTCTTTGTGGTTTAAAAAGCTGCCTTCGATAGCTCGGTACGGGCCAAGCTAACACTCCTTTGTAGAATGATACTCACCGACAAGAAATCCTCAGTAAAGATTGGTAAAGGTGTCGCCCAACCATTTAGTTCGAGGCGAGGCCTCAGGCATGGCGACACCCTATCTTGTGATCCCTTCAACATATCAATTGAGATCATCTTGAGAAACGCTGCAGTCAACACGAATATAACTATCATTGGGCGAAATCGGCGAAAAGATACTGCAGTCTTTTCGAGAATTGAGAAGGAATCAGGAAAACTCAATTTGTCAGAAATCCCGGACAAGACAAAATCAGGGGTATCGACAAGCAGAAGATCCACCCTATTGGAGGAAAGGGCGAACGTTGGTAACCATTATAATTTCAAGCTAGTGGACGAATTTATCTACCTCGGTTGTGCTGTGAACACAAGCAATAACGTCAGCCTAGAAATCAAACGGAGAATTGTGCTTGAAAACAGGTGATATTTCGAGCTAAGCAAGCACTTCAGAGATATGACCCTCTCTTGCGAAACGAAGTTTCATTTACATCAGTCTGTCATACAACCTGTGTTGCTCTATGGCGCAGAATCCTGGGTCTATCGTATTCTGATGAAACATTACTGGGAGTATTTTTTTAATTTTATTGACTATTTTACAGTTTCATGAGGTAAGAGGTCATACACATATTAATTAAACAAACACATTAAACAAATTTCAACATACTCTTTCAACTGGCTCAATCCTTCGTCTTTTCTCGCCAGTTGGTAACACCAAGGTTAGGGAGGGATTCTTCTGCCTGGTCTTTCCAGCGGAGTCTTGATTGTCCTCTTTTTCTGCTTCCATAGGGTACGTTATCGAAATCCTTTCGCGCTGGCTCATCTTCATCCATTCTGATAACATGGCTTAGCCAACGCAATTGGCCTAATTTGATTCGCCTAGCTATGTCCACGTCAGAATATAGACTATATAGATCTGCGTTCCAGCGACTTCGGTACTCGCCGTTTTGTCTAACACGACCATATATTTTACGGAGAATTTTTCTCTCGAAAACTCCCAGGTGTTTTTCATCCGCTTGCGATATGACCCAAGACAGGTAAAATGAGAGACTGATATAGCTGGAATTTTGTGCGTCGTGAGAGGGCTTTGTTCCTAAACTGCTTGCTGAGCCCAAAATAGCATCAATTTGCAAGTACAATTCTCCTATCTAGTTCCAGGCTGACGTTGTTGTCCTTATTCACGGCGGATCCAAGGTAGACAAAGTAATGTACCAAATCGGTTATCAAAATCGATTGTCTACGCTCAGGTGCGGACCAGGTCGAGGGCATTTTGTCTTGCCCTCATTAACAGCAAGACCGACCTACGCTGATTCCTTTTCGCTTCTTGAAAATACTCTAGTAACTTCTCGCTAATTTCGCCCAATGATGTCTACGTCGTCAGCATACGCCAGCAACATATGGCTTTTCGTGTTAATGGTCTTGTTCGTATTTAATGCAGCTTTTCTCATTATTATGTCCATTAAGATGTTGAAGAGATTGCACGAAAGTGTGTCGCCTTGTCTCAATCCTCGCTTGGTACAGAGTGGGTCGGTGAGGTCATTCCCCACCTTCAGTGCTGATTTATTGTTGGTCAGCTTCATTATACAGAGGCGGATCAGTTTCGCCAGAATCCCAAGTTCAGACATAGCTTTGTACAATTTTCCCCATATAGGGCTATCGAAAGCAGCTTTGTAATCGACAAAAAGATGGTATGTATCGAGTTGCTTTTCGTTGGCCTTTTCCAGGATTTAGTGCAGCGTGAACATTTGGTCAGTCGTGGATTTCCTTGGTTTAAAACTACACTGATGAGGTCCCATCAGGTTTTCAAAAATTTGCTCTAGTCTTTTACATAATACCTTGAACTTGGATGTGCCATATACTTAGGCGCCCAACATCAGATATTCCTACAGCGGCACTTGGATGGAACCCGCAGGGTTATCGAAGGCCATGGAAGTAAAAAATCCCGTTTCTCATTACAGTCCATGAAGGGATTTGGAAGAGCTGCTCACAACCAATGAGATATACGCTTTTTAATTTTTCACTCACTGATTGGAGCTTACAGTTTTACACCGGTTCACAACGGTATTTTGAAGAGGTTTTTCATGTACTCGATAGTGTCGCCATTAATAAGTGAGGTGGCCGTTGTCAAAGGAAATGTAAGGTGATCAGAGCGGGGATTGAACCCACGTTCTCCAGCACAAGAACCGCTCACACCAGCGATTGCACCACCGGCGGAAGCAAATGGAGTAGTGCCCGGAAAAGGAATACAAGGTAGTGGGACTACTGTGGAACCAAAATAAAACATTAGCCAGAGACAGAAATCGATGGAGAGAATGCGTTGATGCCCTATGTTCTTCGTGAACCTTTTATATAAGTAAGTATATAAAGTTTGTATTGTAATATTAATTCGGAGAAACGTGGGAGAAAATTGAAATTAACATTGTTTAATTTTCATTGAAAATTGTTGACCAGTACAGCCAAGTTAAAAATATCGTCAATATTATTTTCTATTTTTCTATTTTCTTTAAATAAATAAAGGACATATTTTGCCCGTTATATACTTCACTGTGTTCAACTGACACAAGTAAGCGTTTAGTTGGAGCCTGAAGTTGGTACAATGTCAGTCAGTCTGTTTCTGCCAGTGCCTTTTTGCTTAAGCACAAAATGTTGCTATCGCTTCCTTTGCCACTTACAACGTTGCAGTATTGTAAGTAGGTACATTGCATGCCGTTGCAATTGTGACTTTTAATGAACATTTTATAATTATGTTGCATTATTTGAACTTGATTACCGACCCTAATACATATTTAGAAACTCTCGCATTTATTGGCTCTTAATTTATTTATTTATATCATATACAATATTTTACATATTAATGTTAAAGAAAACGACAAGATAAACTTTGAAAAATTGTATGAGAGTTGACAACATTGATCGTCTCTGCCTACAAAATGGTTTGTCAGGACTATTTTCTTATCAATATTAAATGCCCGACACATGTTTCGGATATTCCCTTGAACGAATTAGTACCATATGGGAGAGAACTTGACGTCGATATTTTCGTTATTTCCGGTGAGGAGTTTTATAGGATTGATTATATTGGTACTACTTTAGGTTTACCAACAGCAGCATTACCCCTCCGAATTTCAGAGAAAAGCTGACACATTGGATACAAAGCTATAATTTCCACTCCTAAAAATAGACACAAGATTTTAATAAATAATATAACTCCACCATTATTACATTTTACAATTTCCTACCTATTACCAGGACTATGAGTACACAGCTTTCCAAATGAAAATATGGTGTTATGACAGTGTCATAGATTATATTGACACAGTAGAAACTAGACAGCAGGAATCCAATAACCAACCATGGGGCCACAAGCGAATGACGTTTCTAGAAGTTTTTGTTAAAAAGTATAAAAAATTGTTCAAGCATAAATAAGGAGGTTCTTGTCAAATCGAGACTATTCCCCTTTTGCGAAATTGTGTTGCATTATTATAGGCGACAAGATTAGTCATTGGTTTGTATTACTTTACTTTTATTGACTATTATGCAACCTGATGAGGTCAGATGTCTTACACATATTAATTAAACAAACAAATAAACAAGTTTTAACATTTTTCTCCAACTGGTTTTATCCTTCGCCTTTTCACGCCAATTGGTAACACCAAGGATACGGAGCGATTCTTCCTCACCTCAGCGCCATTCTACAGAGGCGGATCAGATTTGCCGGAATCCCAAGTACAGACATAGCTTCGTACAGTTTTCCCCGTATGGGGCTATCGAAAGCAGCTTTGTAATCGACAAAAAGGTGGTATGTATCGATCTGCTTTCGTGGGTCTTTCCAGGATTTGGCGCAGCATAAATATTTGGTCATTCGTGGACTTGCCTGGCCTAAAAACACTCTGATAAGGTCCAATCAGGTTTCCAATAATTGGCTTTAGCCTTTCACATAATACGGCTGACAAGACCTTATGTGGACTCCCCCAATCATATACTGCATATAAGTTGGTACATGTAGGCTAGCAGTCCTTCGCCACCGGCCTTAAAAAGCTCTACATCAGCAGGTTATTATTCTTAAGCCGGAAGATTGCCGTTCTAATCTCGACTTGTCGGGGGGGAGGGTGGGGAGGCGGTACAAACTACATTGTCTTCCACAATCATTACCTCCTGATCTTCTGTGGAAGAATCTGAGCGGAGTAGTGTGGAAAAGTGGTACACACTTCTTATCGGTCACCAGATTCCCATTCGCGTCTTTGCAGTAGGGAAGCCCATTATTCGGCTCGTTATTCGATCGTCTTACCCTATGGTAAAATTTTCGATGTTCGTTGTTCATCCTGCACATTTCAGTCGTTTCACTCTGTATCTGCTCCCAATGCCATTTTACACCCTTCTCAGCCTCTTATACCCATCATTCATATCCACGCGTTGTAACTGACTGTTTCGTTGCCATACGTGCAGCGTCTTTTTCATCAGATGCAATGCAATATTCTTCGTCGTGCCATGGTTTATCTTTCTGCGGTTTTTGATAGCCAAGTTCAGTCATTGCAGTGGTTTCCAAAGAATGAGAGATGTGCTTCCACTGCGCATCTGGGTCTTCGGTAGGGGGGTATTCTGCTCTAGCAGGAGAGAGAGTTTCTGTCGATAGGACATTGATGTCTCTGGTATTTGTAGCTGGTCAATAGCCAGCTTTTCGTGTGTTCGGCTTCGTACGTTTTTCGCCCTGTTCAGTCTTGATCCGAGTCGATATTGGGACCTCGAATCACACGTACATCCATTACCAAGTTATCAATCTGGTTCTTCGTCCGCTGATGATGAGATAGCCAGATCGCCTTATGAATGTCCTCTGCCACTAATTACCATGTTCTTTGCAGCGGTGAAGTCTATCAGCCATATTCCATTATCGGAGGTGGTATCATGTAGACTGTGATTGCCGATGGTTGGTCGAAAGACATTTTCCCTTCCCAATTTGGCATTAAAATCGCCTAAGATAATCCTAATGTCGTGGTCAGAGCAGCGTTCGTACACGTCCTCCTTTGCTTTGTATAGTATTCGAAAATAAGCAATAATATAATTTGAATAAATCCAAAATTTTAAATGGAATAATCTACAGTGAAAGAAAAAAAGGAATTCATAAATCTGATGAAACATTTGAAGAATATTTCATCCATATTCCATCAATAGTTTGCGTTGATTCAACAACAATGTTACATCAATTTGATGTATGTTTGCCATCAAGTTGAAGTAAACTTTTCACCATTTTGATGTAAATTGTTCATTAATTTGATGTTCATTTTACGCCAATTATATGTAATGCTGTCATTAATTTGATGTAAATTGGTCAACATTTTGATGTAAATTGTTTATGTATGAGTAGCCAACCGTTGAGGCGTATTTTCATCGTAAAAAACCCACAAGAACGGCGTATAGGAACACATGAACACATTTCTCTATTTTCAATTATGCATTTATTTTCAATTTTATATGGCATTTTTCTTTTTATGTTTATTTTTTCAATACTACGTCCATATTTTGAAGCGATCCAACTATTTATTTCTAAATTCCAATGATGGAGATTGATGTAAAACATTTCATCAATTCAATGAAGCTGAAAATGTTCAAATTGAAAAACTTTTTTTATTGAATTGATGAAACTTGCCATCAATTCAATGAAAAGCAATTGATAAACATTTATCATCGATTTGATGTAAGGATTTTCTTTCAGTGTAGTTTTGGCTGATTGGAATAACCAAGTTTTGTTATGTGCTCTAGAGGAATAATCATGGTTTGATTCAAACCACTGTGGATTAATCGTGTTTTGCTGATCAGAAATCTAATTCTGAATTAAAGTAACCTGAGGTTCATCTTTAAATAAATGAATCTAAAAAAAATTAATCACAGTATATTTTATTATGTTTTATTTAGACTAAAATAGTTAATCATCTTCTGCATTAATCATGTTTTGTTCCAAAAATGTAGATATGAAGGAGTAATATTAGTTTAAAGTAGAATAATCTACTTTTGACGAAATCATGCAATTTTATTCTTTTTTTTCGGCGTAATTATAGAGTTTTTACCCAATTTTATTTTCGCGAGTTTTCATTTCAATGTTACCAAACAATCAAAAAAAAATACAAAATCAGAATAGTCAAGTTTTGAAAAGAACCTCCTCAAATAAAGATTTGAAAATATTTATGTAATTACCTTTACGATGCCAAAAATTAGGACAGGTGATAGTACACCAGCTAACATGATACAAATATAAGTTAGTGCAGACTCCACTTTATACCGGACAGGAAATGCTGGAACAATAAATACAATTAGGATGGAAAAGATTAGTAATCAATAGTACAAATTCAATATAAACTGATTTTTGAAAAAATACACATTTTTCTTTTGTGGTATTGTTTTATTGTTTTTAGGATTGGTTGTCATTTCCGACACATGGATTATTTCAATTCTAGTTTTTTTTAATTGATGAGATCGTTTGATTTTTTTTCATGCTACATGTATATTATATTTTGTAAACGCCATTCGTCATAATCCCCTCGTGGGATGTAACGGGAGACTATTTATTTATTTTTAAACTTCATTTCGAGGGCTGGTAGTGAGTAATGTCTATCTACAAAAAGAAAATTTGGAAAGATTTTGATGACCTCATCTTCTACAATATTAACAGAATGTGTCAAATAAACTTACTTAAATACTTATCTGGTCACGAAAACCTCCAGGGGGTCAGGGACCTTACACAACGAAGATAACACATTTCGCCAATCTGTTCGATATTTTGCCGTGTCTCTCCACTCGGTAATACCAAGTGTAAGCAGGGACTCATCAACCTGATTGATCCAGCGAAGTCTTGGTATTCACATTTTTCGTTTTGCCTGGAGGTCGGTTTCAAAAACCCTTCGTAGTGGTTCGTCTTCATCCATTCTACTGACAATCGCCATTCTACCAGCGCAATCGCGTTGTTTTGATCCGCTTAACTATGTCAACATATTGCAGGAACAATGTACATTTTTGTAAACATTGTTTTCGTAAATAGTTAGATGATCTTTTGTTTTTTGTTTCTTTATTGTCTGTCATATTTTTGGTTTCAGTAGTTTTCAACAAACAAAGTAAATTTGCGTCATACGTACATATATTATAAACTATTAATCATTGTGTCCCAAACATGTTATATTGAATAGCAAACACAATGTGTTTCGCAACAAGTATACTATATTTGCGACAAACTACAAACACGTTATCAACTTTAGTTTTTTTAGATCCTCGTTATGTTTAAAGTTGTAATTTCCTTTAAGGCTGTAAGAGATCATGTTTTCTCCGGTTAGTGAAAAAAATGTAAATGCCGCGGGTGGGACACGTTATATTTGCATCAAAACAACAAAAAAAGACAAATATTTCAGGGTGAACCGATCATGGTTCATGCGCCGCCGATACACGCCGTTGTGCACTTTATGGCCATACATTTTTCGCACTATTTTTCGGCCGTAGACTCCTAGAGTTGTTTCGCATGCCTGCGATAACACCCAGAATTATGCGCCATAAAGCAAGACAGGTTGTATGAGAGTCTGGTATAGTTGGACTTATGTTACTCAAGTGAGGGCTTTATCTCCAAAGTACTTGCTTATCCCAAAATAACAATTCTCCGCTTGGCCTCAAGGCTGACGTTGTTGTTTATGTTTACGGCAGATCCGAGGTATATAAATTCGTCCACCACCTCGAAATTATGCCGATTAGCAACGTTCACACTTTGGTCTAATCGTGTGGAAGCACTGCTCGTTCAAACCTCTAATTTGTTCTTTTCCTCATTTACTGTCAGACAGACCCACGTTTGCTGACCCTTGTCATCAGCATACGCTAGCAGCATGTGACTTTTGCTGCTGATGGTTTTGTTCATATTCACTGCACCTTTTCTCATAATAATCTTCATTAAGATGTTAAAGAGATCGCACTATAGGGCGTCGCTTTGCCTGAGGCCTCGCTTGGTTTCGAAAGGTTCGGAACTTTCACTGCAGATTTGGTGTTCGTCAAGCTCATCCTGTAAAGGCGTATTAGTTTTGCAGGAATACCAAGCTCAGACATTGGTTCGTAGAGTTTCTCCCGTATCGGGCTACCGAAGGTCGCTTATACACGACAAATAGGTGATAGGTGTCGACTTGTAACGGGTTTTCAATAAGAGCGCTACAAAAGTTTTTTTAAATAAAACAAAACCGGTTTTAGATACCAATGAAATTCTTTATTCCTTTGAAAGTACGTTCGATACCATTATGTATGGAACTCGATTTCTTTTGCATGGCCACCACGGGCACGCTTACAGAAGTCCAGACGCTGAACCCAATTTTCGACGGTTTTCAAGCATAAATCGGCCGATACTGCTGCAATTTCACGTTCGATATTCGTACGAAGTTCATCAATCGTCGCTGGCTTGTTGGCATAGACCATAGACTTGACGTAGCCCCACAGGAAATAATCTAACGGTGTCAAATCGCACGACCGGTTTCCAAGTCCATATTATTCAATTGGGGTCAAAAATATTCGCTTATCATTGAACGGTAGCGATTCGTATTCACAGTAATGTGCCGGTCTTGATCATCACGGAAGAAGTACGGCCCAATGACGCCGGCGGCCCATAAACCGCACCAAACCGTAATTTTTTCGGGATGCAATGATGACTCATGAATTACGTATTTTGCTTATTGACGAAGCCATTCAGCCAGAAATGAGCCTCATCGTTGAAGGTGATTTTCCGATGAAAATCCGAATCATTTTCAAGTTGTTGCTCAGCCCAATTCACGAACATACGACGCTTATGGTGGTCAAGCGGCTTCAGTTCTTGCGTCAATTTGATCTTGTAAGGATGTAGCCCACAGAGATGCCCAACGCTTGAGAACGACGTGTGAGAGACACATTTGGGCTTTCTTGAACTGTAGCCCCAGCGGCAGCAATATTCTCGACACTACGGGCACTTCTTTGTCTCACTGGCACGGGAACATTTTGTACTGTGCCTGTGGATTCAAATTTTTCCACTAGACGCTCAATTGTTGATCCGGTAGGACGATTATGACGACCATAAATTGGACGTAGCGCTCTTAAAGTTGAGGCCACTGACTCCAAATTTCGGTAATAAATTTTAATAATTTCAACTCGTTGTTGGCTCGTATATCTTTCCATGATGAAATGGCAAACCTTACTGATGAGAAATGTCAAAAGAGCGGGGAAAAATATGGCGTCGTTTGCTGTCCCTATCGATTTGCTTTTGTAGCGTCCCTGTTGAAAAACCCGTTACAAAAAGTATCTTTCGTTAAAGATCCATTTAAATTATCGTGGTTTCCAACTGGCGCTTTAGGCGTGTTGGAACTAACTAATACATAATACTTATGTGTATATAGCGAAAGGAACTTCGTTCCAGCCGGGTGTTCTCTGACACCTGATGTAATTTTTTTGTTACCGTTTTATCTATGCAAGTCTTCGACCCAATTGGAAACAGCAGATTGAGCGCAACACTATCGAAATATTGGAAAATATATGTTTTAAATTCATACGTAATATTAATAATTTAGCACATTTCTATAAAATTTTATATTTGGAAACCATATTAAAATTTTAAAGTAAATGTATATCGTTTCAAATATGTTTTGAAATACTTGAAAAGCTCAATTTAAAAGCTCCCCGAAAATTGTCATATTAATTGACATTTAAATGGCACTTAAAGCCGATTTAAACGGAGAATTTCCAATTGTGAAACTGGCCATTAGGCTTATAAGTCAATAGTAGTAAATCCAGTAAGCGCTTTAATAAAATCTGTTTCCCTCGTTTAAACTTAGTAAAAACTTGTTACACTGTACCCGCCAATTTTGACCAGTAATACATTTAGGCACAAATTCAGAAATGGAGATGCTTAAATTTCTTTCGACGGCTTTCACCTCCCTTAGTGACGGCGACACTATCGAGTAGATAGCTATGAAAAAACTTCTCAATATACCGTTTGGAACCGGTGTAAAACTGTAGGTACCAACCGGTGAGTGTAAAACTAGAACGCGCACAGTTCACTGGTTTCCGAGTAGCTATCCCAATCCCTTGTGGCTATCCCAATCCCGAGTAGCTATCCCAATCCCTTGATGTAACGGGAATCCATTTATTTTTGTACAGAACACTGAGACTCTAATCGCCGGGCATGCATTCATCTAACCAAATTTTGCTAAAGAGCTGAACCAGGCATCTTACCAGCTCATCACCGCCAGCTTTAAACAGCGCCGCCGGTAATCCATAGGTTCCGGCGGCTTTGTTGTTCTTAAGTCGGTCAATAGCTGCTCTGACCTCGTCTTGGTTAGGAGGGGGCAATCGAAGTCGTCATCCAAATTGTGATAAATTGTCTCATCGTCATTGGATATCTTAGGTACTAGTAGCGCGGAGAATGATCTCGCCATATTCCCAACATACTCTGCACAACATACTTTACAGAAGGAGGGCCCTGCGCCATGCCCATTATTTCCGTTTTTAACTTTTTGGTAGAATTTTCGGGCTTTGTTCTTCCTTCTGCATGTCTCAATTTTCTCACTCTCACGCTTTCTCCACTGCCCTTTCTTACATCTAAAGAGACGCTTTAGCTCCTTTTTTCCCTCTACCGCTCAGTCGTAGCTCGCGTTGCACTTGAATGAAGCATAGCCATACGTACAGCGGTCTTTTCATCATTTGCTATGCAACACTTTGTAATTGTTGGCAGCAAAACACACAAGAATTTGTTTTGATTTTGAAGAAAATACTTTTTAAGCTAAAAACCAGTTGATCCCCTATTCAAAATAATATGAAACCAAATTACTTTTCAAAACAACCTGTGTATATTCTCGAATTGAAAAAAAGTTTGGAGTTCGATTTTTATTTTTGATATTGTAAATGTCATGGTACATGGAGCTTACGGTGGAGGTGGAAAGATTCTGATGGCCACTCACTCCGGAGTTTCCAGAAATTATTTCTTCATATGGCAACCCAAGCTAGCTAGAGGGAGAAGGCGAAACGAATGAGCAGCCTGATTGGTAATACAATCACTCAGGTTAAATAGGTGACGCTATCACTGAAGCCCTTAGAACTAAGGGGCAATATTATTCACTCTGGCCAACAGCGAATCAAATCTAAAGAAACAAAAATTCGGTTTCACCACACAGCATTCTGGTCATAAGCGTCTGATCCATAATGGGCGGCTGAAACATAATCATCCTGGCAGTAGGCAAAATGCAAAACCACCTTGGTCTGGGCTTGTCCTCCGCCACCGTTACATTGGCAATAAAAGTTCGAAGTGAGAATGAGGAACATAAAACACCCCTAATTGTTGACGACTTCCGCCAACGTTATAAGGACCACAATTTACGGATATTCACTTGGAATGTTAGAACACTATACAGATCAGGTGTCATTATCCAACTGGCAGATATTCTACCGAATTATAAGGCTGACTTTACTGCTATCCAGGAGATGCGTTGGACAGTTCATGGCTGTACAAAGACGAACAACTGTGACCGACTACCATGAGAAACATAAATTTGGTTGCGTATTTGAAGTTGACAATAATCTGAACATCTCTTCTCAAGGTTCAACACCGTGAGGGAACATATAGCCACCATCCGCATAAAACCGTAATAATTTAACTCTTCGCCAAGTTGTGTATATGTCCCGACGGAAGGAAAATACGATGACACCTAGAACATGTTCTTTGACCGCCTACGGGAAACACACGACCACTTCCCTGACCATGACATTAAGATTGTTCCAGTGGATTTTAATGCTAAAGTCGGCAGAGGAAATGTCTTTGAACCAACTATCGGTAAACTCAGTCTACACGCTAGAAACTTCCGATAACGGAATGAGACTGTCAGATTTTGCGGAATACATGGTAGTTACTAGAACAAGATTCCAACATAAAGACATCCGTAAGACTACTTGGATATCCCCTTATGAACAGGCGAAGGACCAGATTGATAAACTGGTAATTGATAGACGGGTGATTCGAGGAGTTAATATCGATTCGGATCACTACCTGGTTGCGGCAAAAGTACGCACAGGGTTATGCAGAGTGAAAGTCGTACGAAATCAAACATACTATATTACAAAGCTGGACATCGGAAAGGTGCAATTACCAGAGACAACCACGATCTATGCAGAAAAACTCACTCAGATACTGGCGTAGACCGCACCCCCGCCTCATGATCCTGACGCGCAGTGGAAGTACATTTCCCAATCTATGAAAAGTGCTGCAGCAACCGTGCTTGGTTATGAAACATCGCATAAAGACAAACTAAGGTATCGTACGATGAAGAGCGTCGCAGGGCAAGTCACACAAGGACAAGTGACACAACTGTGGATTTGATTGTGTGAAAACTGCTGAAAACAAAAACGTGACAGACAGCAAAGTATTAAAAAGCAGTAGATCTTTAATTCATGAATGCAATGCTTGTGAACATATACATGGTTCCTGCAATATGTTGCTGGGACATTTATTATCAGCGTGCAAACACTTTTAACTTATCTCATTTATTGTCGCACCTTCGTTGGGAATAACAGCCTAACTCAACATTAGATTTAATCTCTGCCATTACAAATCACGTGTGGAATATTGACGGAGGTTATTTTTCTAAAATACAATATTCAGATTTTTTTGTAAAGACCGACAAATCAAAAGAATTAAATTGCTCATGTGTAGATAAGATGGCATCTCATTAAATTCTTGTTTTGAAAAACAAAAAACATCTTTTGTGGTGATAAGGACTGCAAAGTTCAAAATTTTGATTTGGGAAGGCGCTGATCTTTTGCCTTTTTTTTAGCGATAACTCCTAAACATAATATTCGACACTTTTAATGATACCTTGGTGTATTCCTCACTTGTGGTTGCTACAACTAGAGGCATCAGTTTATTGAAGGCCATTCATAATACACTCCGGTTCACTTATTTAGAGGCACTATAAATGCCATATTCAGCACCCTGTATCTTTTGGAATTTGTAACCGATTGCAGAATTTTAAACTGGAAATGGAAGCTAGACATCATGAGATATAAATAAAATCATTAACTAAAGAACTGTTTTTGAGCAATTTATAAAAAAAATTACCAAAAATGTGCTATTTTTTTGGGTTCACTTGAATAAAGGCTCATTAACTAATTTTAATGAAACAGAATTTTTCTTGTTTTTTTACTTATTTTACTTTATTTAAGAACCATTAGTAATGGGTACAACCCCCTTTGTTTTTAATAACTTCAAATATATGGGGTTTCATTGAGAGATAAAGAGAATTTATGTAATCCAACGAAATTTGAAACCAAGCATCCTTAATGGCCTTAATTAGTGACTGCTTGTCATCAAATTGTCAACCTCCTTCATAGACCTTACGAGATAATCAACCCCAGAGAGTTTCGATAATGTTTAGATCTGGCGAATAGGATGGCCAGTCACGAATATTAACATTTTGTCTTGCAATGAACTCCTTTACTACACTGGCGTTGTGTATAGGAGCATTATCCTGTTGCAATATCCAAGATATGGAACCAAATAGTTCACTGAACTTCGGAAAAGCCGATTCCAATAACGTTTTATAGCTTGCACCAGTCATTTTAGCACTTTGAAATTTAAGATCGATGGTGCCGTAATACGTAATAGTACCCCACACCATAACGCCACCCTCTCGGCTGTGATGTCGGTTCAAAAAACGCTTTTCTTTGCGCAGATCATGGAAATAATAGTTGTAGCCATCAGGCCCATCCAAATTAAACTTCATCTCATCCGTAAAAACAACGGTTCTCCAGTCATTTACATGAACTCTTGGCTGCACATCCCATACCATGTAGTCTCTTGCGAATTGAAGCAGCTTTTCCTTACGAGGAGCATTAAGTGGCGGCGTTTTTTGTCATTTCAGATAGCTTTTAATTACTCTGCGTACTGGTGACTTGCTCCTTTCCACTCCAGCTTGAGCTCTTATTTTTGCACAAGGATAAGGCAGAATTGGAAGGAATTCTCATGATTTTTCTTTTCTCATACGTAGATAAGGACAATGAAACCCTTCCTTTAAAATTTTTTCCATACCCACGGGGTCGTTGATGTAATTGTCGACAACTGTTGGACTCCGTCCAATTTTTTTTGGTATTACGCGGTTAGAATATTCTTCAAAAGGGTAAACATCGATTTAAGATTTTTGCGATAGATTTAAAATTTTTTGTTTTGCCATTTTGACTCGTATAATGATTAAGATGTAATAAATTGTAATAAACGAACGCTCCCTACAAAAAGTCATCGCTTACTTTAAAAATAATAAAGTGCCTTTATTCAAGTGAACCAAAAAAAAAATTGCACATTTTTTTACTAATTGCTCAAAAAAGTTCTTTAGGTAAGTAACCACTATTGTGATGGTTTTTTTCATATCTCAAGATGTCTAGCTTACATCTCCATTTTAAAATTCTGCAATCGGTTACAAATTGCAAAAGATAAAAGCTGCTGGATATGGAATTTTTAGTGCCGGAGTGTATTTTCCGAACCGGAGTGTATTTTTCAAAAAAATATTGAAAATTCTAAAATGCTTTCCCAACAAGAAAGAAAATTGCACATTAGTTTTCACCTTTTTTGATACAGCTGTTGTAACGAAACCATCTATCGTGCACCATATAGTTTGATGAATTTTGGTTTTTGTTCAAAATATATAGATTTATATTTCAAAAGACATATTTTACTTTTGTTAACTGTATATTTTCCAATTCTTTATTAGTGCATATTTTAGGCGCTAACACGAGCTTTTTAGTACAGATAATTCCGACGCCCCTGAGTTTAGAAATTATCAGACTGTTTCTCTATCTCGATCAAAAAGCTAAGCCAGTGAAAATTAGCCACTCACATTTGACACCAATTGGGTTTCACTAAGTGGAAGTTTTCGTTTGCCTGACTCTGTGTTTGCCCCCAACTGACAGCACATTCGAAAAATAGAAACCAAAATTTGTGTACTAAACAATATTTGACACATATTATATTTTCATTCGACTTGAAACGACAAGATTGTGGAACCCAAATCAACTTTCTTTCGTCTATATTTATAAGTAGAATACTAATGAAAGCTTTAGTTCGAGATAGAGAAACTGGCAGATATTTACATGTTACTTGTTACGTGTTAATGTACGCGAGATTCATATTACAAGATTACAAGTTAAAAAATATTTTTATAAGTGAAAAATATTTTTTATCCTTCTCTGCCTGTACATACTCTTTGTCTACACCCAGCGAAATAAATATAAAGGCAAGACCATTTGTTGTTGTTTCCAAATGTTGAGATGAATTTTCAAGTTGTTATTTTATATTGTATTAGGCCTTTCAAAATAAAATACTTTTCACCAAAAATACTTTGACAATGACTTCTTCAAGGTGAATCAACAAAACTAAACTAATTACTAGTGCGAAATATTTATAAAGGCAAAAGGTTTACTTAAATATTTTAAAAAGTTTCGTAAGGCATATGATCTTGGCATTGAGTTTATCAACGAAGGAATATGCGCAGGATCAATCATCTCCCATTTTCTTGAATTTCTACCCTTCGATCCTTGACATTCTTCAACTCGCGACCTAGGTGGTACACTTGGGTGGTATGTAAAATAGACCAGAGGTTCTCGATCGGATAAAGACCTTTGAAGTGTTCTTAGACCGATGTACTGCTTCGTTGTCTGCTGGATGATCAATTCTGGGACACCAATTTTCTCTCCAGAATTAACGAAGACGACATCCAATAGTCGAATAGAATACAGGGTGTCCATTTTTGTGAATATGAGACATATTAGAATGGTTCCTCTATAACTCATACCTGCCCAAACCGTAAGGGACCCAAAGCCAAAATTTCGCCGCTGGCGGATAATTTTGGAAAAATCTCTGGAGCGCCAGTATTTGTCCGTGTCATCAGGTCCATCCAAATGTAATTTTCTCCATCGGAAAATATCACTCCTCGTCCAAAAATCTGTGCATTTCAGCGAGTTTAAATCTGGCTAATTCGTGTATTGGTTTGGGACCAAGTTTTGCATACTTTTTCCCACATGACAGTTTCAAGTCGCGTTTTATTACTTGTTGAACACGACCCAACCTTGCTCCCAAGCTCAATTCAGCAATAAATTCCCTATCACCGAAGTTTTCTTTAACAGCAACCCTCTTGATCTCTTTTTTGGCGCTTTCACTGATCAGCGGTGTCCTTCCTGGTTCTTTGTGTTTCCATATTGAACACCATATTTTATAAAATTGTCAATGACACAGCTAGATCTTTTCAATCGCTTCAAAATTTCCCGATTAGAGAGCCCTTCATCATGATAATCTTAAATTTTTCCCTTTTCTTCTTTGCTGAGGTACTTTCCTCCAGGTATTCTATATAAATTGATATGTTTTTTGACGTAGAATACGTCTTACCTTACGGTATGAGGAGTCATGCCAGGTTTTTATTGTTATAATCTTTATTTCATTGAATTTGAGGAAACGGCTAGATGAATTTTTTTAAAATTTTTTTGTAGGTAAATGAAGATGTTATCTTTCGTTTGATATACATTTCATATTGGTTGATATATTTCTAGTATTTTAATTTCTTAAATGAAAATTGTTTAAACACATACACTCAAACATATGTGTGGTGTTTGGTTGAGTGTTTTTGGTTGCTCAACATTGCTTAGGAACATGTATCTAGTAAAAAGTGAAACGAACAGCAAGCTAATGTTGCTTGGCAACATGTATCTAGTAAAAAGTGAAACAAACAGTAAGCTAACGTAATAAAGCTTTTTTGCGAAAGCTTCAATACAGCTGTTGTATCATTAATTTTGAATTGTAAAGCGTAAAGCTTTCACACAACGCTCGAATGCTAATGCGAAGACTCGATAAGGTAAACCTTTTTTAATATTAGGGCGGCCCTCTCAACATTCGCAGAACTTATTTCAATAAAAATATTAATTAAAATACATAAATTAAATTAAGTTTAAAAAAATTTAACATAATATTTTGAATCAAATGCCGTTGGTAAATATAAAAATTACAGCAAACAGTTGTCCGAGGCCTTCGGCCACGGACTGTCCCTGCAGGCTGTGTCAGAGACACGGCCATTAAGTTTAACGTAGAATACGCCATCCGATAAGACAGAAAACATATATATATAACAATAAATGATAAATAATATAAGCAAATGAATTTATTGTTATATATGTTTTCTGTCTTATCGGATGGCGTATTCTACGTTAAACTTAATGGCCGTGTCTCTGACACAGCCTGCAGGGACAGTCCGTGGCCGAAGGCCTCGGACAACTGTCTGCTGTAAATTGTTTTAATTCGACCTACGTTAATTTTAAAACAGTAAAATAACAACCAAAGAAAACTCAGTTCTGTTTAAATTCCTACTTACTACTGTTCGAATTCGGGTTCTTTCCATGTTGCCTTTATATATTTTTCGCAGAAAAAACAGCGCCACTTTTCAAGTAACTTGTAAAAGAGAGCGACTGACTACATTCTCTGACATAATATACCGCATGACTCATATATGCATTAAAATTCTAGACCAAAAATGCAGTTCATTGCGAGTACAGAGAAAATATACATTGCCTTTATAATTATTTCGCTGGGTGTATAACACACAGTGTTGCATTTTCTCTGAGCATAGTTTTAATGACCGGGCTAATACTAGTTTTGTTTGAATTATACTTTTGTTATGACCGTTAGTGAAACATGTGAAACAGTGGAAGTAGAAATTGAGCTCACATTGACGCACGATCGCTTCGATATTTGTTAATCTTCATTTTCAGTGACTTAAATTTAAGACTACTCTCTGTGTAAATCTGTCACTAACAGACGGGTAGAGTGATTTTTTATAATTTCATACACTTTCGCTATTGCAAGCACAGGTGCTGAAGTTTTGAATGTTATATTTTTATGCTTGGCATGCATGTTTATGCATAAGATGTTGTTTAAACCGTTATACATCGATTTATATATACTTAAGAAATGGTAGAAGACTGTGAAAAATTGCGATGTGTAGGTACTTGGGATCATAATTTTCTATTTCAAACAGAGTTCGTATTTGCCACCCCATGTGTAACCCATACATATCGTCGTGAGGAATTCCTAATGAACTTTTACCCATTTCCCACAGTATATCGGGAAAATAATGGGTAGCTACCCCCGACACTGGAGAATTACTCATCACGATTACCCACTACCCTCAGGGAAATGAGGAAAATAATTGGTAGCTACCCCCTACGATGGGTAATGGGTTACCCAGGGTAAGCCCCCCCCCCCATTTTTGACCGAAAATGTGAAAAAAGTAGAAAAAATTTCTATATCTCCGAAATGGAGCGTCCAATCGGAAAAAGTACCCATTTTTGCTGCTTTCCAAGGGTATGTCATAGAGTAGTCTCATTCGTTTGGAGGATTTTTTTTTCAAAAAATCGCCAAAATAAGAAAATTTTAGCGATTTTTAACGTAGAATACGTTATACGGTAAGGTAGGGGTGTTGATCTGGAGCACAAAATTTTGAGAAAATGTTTGTCACTTTCATTATAAGTTTTTAATACTTTATGCATGCATTGAGGAACATTCAAGTATGGTCGTAACATATTTAATATGTCTTCTTTTGATTTGTATTTAAATAATCATATTGCTACATATAATTTTTTTGATTCTATAAGTAAATCAAAATTTAACTCCTCCAAATTTTGTATTAATTTTCATATGCTTTGTATTTGTATTAATTTTCATATGCTTTGTATCATATTCATGTGTAAGAGCAGTACGATTATCTGTGTGTTCATCACAGAACCAGTGTGAGAAAGAGAAGAAGTATAATGACAATGCATGTTTTATGTGAACATTACAGAACCAGTGTTGCCACATCCAGTATTTACACTTGTTTTCAAAATTGCATCGAATTGATATAAAGTGTACCCAAATTTTGTTAAAAACTATCCTAAATTTTTAACATAAAAATTAAAGATAAATTTGATAGATTTAAATCATTTATCAAAAATTATATTTAATTCATATATTTTAATTGCAAAATGACTAACGTATTCTACGTGTTATCTAACACAGGCTTCATATTTTTTTATTTAAACAAAAGGTGAGGCCATTGGTTAAAGCCTCCGTTTATGGTAAAAAATTTATTATTTTTTCAATTCGACACACCGTTTTCGAGTTATAGCCACTTTTTTAGTTTAGCGATTTTCTTATTTTGGCCATTTTTGGAAGACAAACTTCTGTAATGCCAATTGGACGACTTTATGAAAACCCCTTCAAAACCAGCAAACATCGGCTATTTTTCCGACTGGGCGCTTTGTTTCAGAGATATAAACATGAGGGTGTTTCAGCGATCTTTTGTTTGAAAAATTTTAGTTTTAGCGATTTTTAAATAAAAACGTGATGCCATGTTGAAGACACCCGTTGGTTAAAGCCTCGCAGGCACATAACATTTTTTATTATTTTTTCGATTGGACGCACCGTTTCCGAGTTATAGCCACTTTCTTATTTTAGCGATTTTCTTATTTTGGCGATTTTCGAAAAAAATTCTTCAACACCAATTGGACCTCTTTATGAAAACCCCTTAGAAACCGGCAAAAACTAGAAATTGTTTCATATTTTCGATGAAAATTGGGTATGGTTACCGAGGGTAACCATCATACCCATCACCGTGCGTAGCTACCCATTATTTTCCCCATTTCCCTGAGGGTAAAAGGGTAATCGTGATGAGTAATTCCACATTTTCGTGGGTAGCTACCCATTAATTTCCCCATTACCCTGAAGGTAATGGGTAATCGTGATGGGTAATTCCACATTGTTGTGGGTACCTACCCATTATTTTTCCCATACCCTGTGGGTAATGGATAAACGATCGCTACCCATCCCTCACGGGAATAATAATGGGTTACCCTGGGTAACCCGTTACCCACAAAATACGAACCCTGAGCCAAGTAGTAAAACAGTTAGCACCACTGCATTCAGCGTACTACAATTAGGTTTACCGACCGGGTGCCAAGCTTGTTGTTAAAAAAAAGTTCCCGATTCGAGCAGAGTGCTATTTATCCTATTGAAATTTAACAAAAACAAGTCAAGGTAATATTCGTTTGGTAATTCTCCAAGATAAGACGATTGTGAAATTTCTGCGATGATTTGTTTCTTTTTTGGTTTTGATATTGAATCGCTGTTTAAATATTTTCAAAGACAAAATAATGACGATTCGCGATCATTTAATTCGAGGAACATAATTCTGCGTAAAGTTTAACTACGGTTTACAAAATTTCAAACTTTTTCCTTGGTAGATTTAAGTTTGAGTCCACTTCCGAAGGTTTCAAATTTTTTTTACACTGTCTATTATTTTTTTTTGTGTTATACTTACACTGGAAAAAGTCATCAGATCTCAAAATAGATGCTACTCTATGTGTTTCTGTTAGACCCATATACAAACTTCCGAAAATTGTGACAATGGCAACAATTATACCATGTTTTGAATAAAAATCTAGTGCCATTTTATTTTGGTCTTTGATTAATTTAATATAAATTGTTGTTGGAATAAACGAGTGTATGGAATAAAACGTTATGGTTGTTTCTGTTCAGCAGATGTTGATAGACTGATCTGAATGGGAGAAGACATTTAACTTTTATATACGCGTATTATCTGGAGAATGCATTTATGAAATTCATTTCAATCTACTGAGCTACTCCGTTTGGGAATTTCTGGGATAAGAATTACTTGCGCTCCCGCCGAGAAAGTTCTCAGATCCCCAAAAATTCACTGATTATGTTGAAATTTGTTCTCCTTTGCGGAAAATCCAAATGTAGATAATAAGCAGGTTGTTTTTTTTTTGTGTATACTGGCAGTCTAACAACTCTATACTTTGTTTGAGGACTGGCGTAACCATACTCTCTGAAATGGGTCAAGAAGCCAAGGTCCAATGATTCGACTACACTTTCTCAATCTAGACCTATGTGTATGTGGCGTAGTGTACAGCTTCGGAAACAGCCTCTGTAAAAGATTAACTTGCCGCTTATAACAAACACAGTGTTATCACGTCACATTTTCATTATCATCAATTTAACATTTGCGCCAGCTGTATAATAATTTCTATTTGCGAACTGGCGGTGTGTAATCTTCGTTGAGTCGAACTATCAGAATGTACGATTCACCATTTCCGACGCCTACGCAGAGTTCGTATTTACACCCCGACGTGTAACCAGCATAAATTGTCGTGGTTAATGTGAAATGAACGTATACCCCCTTACCCACAGGGTATGGGGAAAATAATGGATAGCTACCCAAGAAAATGGGGAAGTACCCATCACGATTACCCATTACTCACAGGGTAATAGGAAAAATAATGGGTAGCTACCCACTAATGGGTAGATATTCACGGCTTTGGGTAATGGGTTACCTAGGGTAACCCATCCCCATTTTTGATCGAAAATATGAAAAAATTAGAAATAATTTCTATATCTCGAAAACGGAGCATCCCATCGGAAAAATAACCAATGTTTGAGGGCTTCTAAGGGTTTTTCATAAAGTGGTCCAATTCTCAAAAAATCGCCAAAATATTGAAATCGCTAAAGTAAAAAAGTGGATGTAACTCGGTAACGGTGCGTCCAATCGAAAAAATTTTACAATTTTTTTTTTCACATTGACCAATACTCAGGGAATGCCCCGTATAAATGCCGTGCATTGTATTGGACTTAGGAAGTAGGGATAGAGGCGGGAGGTAAACGGGTATAATGTTTGTTAATGTTTGATTTGAATCTCCCGATATTGAAAGAATTAGGGAATACACCCGCCGGAGGTTTATTCCACATACGAACTGTACGGCTAAAAACCGAATTCTCCCTGTAGTGAGTAGTTCTATCCACAGGCCAAGAAATAACAAATGGATGTGAACTACTGGAAAAGCGCGTTGAGCGATTAAATACTCTTACCTCCGGAATAGAGGCGTGTATCCCATATGAACACTTACCGTGAAAATACCGATACAAAAGTGATACGCAACTCACGTTTCGACGATGCTCTAAGGAAGCAACAGAGTTGGTTACCCTGCTATCTCCTATAAGCATCATCGCTCTCCGTTGTACGCGGTCCAGAAGCTACAATGTGGACCTAGGGGCATCAGCCCAAATATGAGAGTTGTATTCCATTTTCGGCCTAATATATGAAATGTATATATTGAGGAGATCAGATGAGGTGAAACATTTCTTACACCGCTTTAAAAAGCCTAAGCACTTGAAAGCTTCTTTGGACACGTTAAATACGTGATCATTCCACCGAACATCACACTGTATTTTCATGCCAAGAACTTCAAGAGCATCTGATTCCTCAATGTCCACACCATTCATAGAAATATGTGACAGGGACATGCCATTCGTGCGCTTGCGCGATAATATGCAGCACTGGGTCTTACGCTCATTAAATTCGACCCGATTCGACCTACCCCACTCAGTTACCAGGCGAATGTCCTGGTTAAGTGAGTCATTCATCATCCGTCTCCTCTCATGCACCGTGGAAGGACTTGGCCGACTATCAAATGAATATGAATGACATATACTACTGTCATCCGCAAATGAGTACATTGGACTCGAAGTAAGACTCAAGAGGTCGTTAATAAAGATAAGAAAAAGAGTAGGCGAGAAGACAGAACCTTGTAGTACCCCCGCGTTAATCCTATATTCGTCAAAAGAGCTCACATCCCATCTCCCTGAGAAAATTCGATACAAATCGAGAGAAGAGAAGAAAATTTACCTTGAATAAGAGGCTTTTCTTTAAATCACTAAAACTAATAAAAACCCGCCCCATCGCAAAACTAATAAATTTCGTAGCTACGCGGGAGGCTTTCGAAAATGAATACCTTCAATATACTTTGTCTAGTTTGTTTCAAAAATCGCTAACATGCGTTTAAGTGATTTTGAATTCCAAAAATGTTGGTTTTAGCAATTTTTTTTAAATTCTGCCATTTTAAGGACAGTCATTGGTTAAACTATTTTTGCGATTGGAAGCACCGATCCCGACTTTTAACCTTTTTTATATTTAGCGATTTTTTTAACAAAAATTCGTCCATACGAATTGGAGCACTTCATGAAAAACCCTTAGAAATCCGAACAAAATCATTATTTTTTCGATTGGACGCTGCGTTTCCGAGATAATAGATATGAGGGCGTTTTAGCGATTTTTGTTTATTCGAAAAATTTTAGCCTTAGCGATTTAAGAAAAAAATGTATGCCATATTGGTAAAATTGTTATTATTTTCTCGACTGGACTCACGGTTTCCGAGTTATATATAGCCACTTTTTTATTTAAGCGATTTTCTTATTTTGTCGATTTGTATACCCTCGCCCACAGGATGGGGGTATATCTATACCATTTAATACGGGAAAAAATGTAACGCATCGAAGGAGCCACTTTAGGCCGACATTCGTTTTAAGGCATTTTAAGATGACTGAGCCATGTCCGTCTGTTTGTGTGGCTAGCTGGCTGGCTGGTCAACACGATAACTGCCGTAAATCTTTACAGATCACAATAAAATTTTGTCAGTGACTATTATTTGCCAATATTGAGTTTGGGATTGAAAATTGGCGTTTTGAACACGCCCCTTCTAGTACCTCCCATGCAAATCGATACATTTAGCACAAAATAATATTTCTTTCAAACCTTTCGTCTGGTGCATGTGGTTAGCTTCAACTCTCACACCCACAAATAATCTGTAAATATGCCTACTTAAGTGGAGGAAATGGGCCAGATTGTCACGCCTATTCTGGTACCTCCCATACAAAACACGATGTTCGTCCGAGTTGTCAATCCGATAAATCGCGTGAAACACTTCCGACAGTAATGAAATTAGGTGTAAAGCTTCACGTTATCAAACGCCAATCACCGATTAAAACAAGAATGATTTTGCCACGCCCATTTTGGTACCTCCCATACAAAAGTTGTTTGGCCATCTGATTGTTCGGCACGAGAAGTCCCGCAAAACTGAACCAATCTTTATGAAAATTTATTCCAATCAATATTTAATCAAATAAAACTCTCCTATAGAAAATGAGGTGTTTTGCCACACCCACTCTGGTACCTCCCATATAAAAATTGGGCGGATGAGCGGTTGATCGACACCATAACTCTCGTAAACAACAAACGATCTTAATAAAATTCGGTACTAGGCAATATTTTGCTGAAAGCTACTGTGTAAGTAATAACTGACTATTGTGCCACGCCCAGTATCGTAGTTGGGCGTATTTGCGGTTTCCCAACTCGATATATCCAAAAAATCATAATTGATCGTAATAAAATTTGGTACTGATCAACATTTCGGCAACAACTTGCCATTCCCATTTTTGTACCTCACATATAAATATTGGGAGGGAAGAAATTCCCCAAAACCACTTAGGATTGTAACTAATTTGGGTATTCAATAATATTTAATATGGTTACAATATGAATATGGTTACTTTTGAATAACAGAACTCGCATGCAATGAATGACTTAGTGTGAGGGTATGATTATGTCGGTTCACCCGACTGTAACTTATGTACTGTTTATTTTATATTTAAATTCAAACACAATTATTATTAATTGTAATCAGGGTTAGTATTTCTCTGGGTAACCTAATATTTCTGCCGTGGGGAATTGATTCCCTTCATCCAGAGGGTAATGGGGAAACTAATAGGTAGTTACCCTACACGATGGGGAATTATCCATCGCGATTACCCATTACACATTGTAAATGGGTAAGCGCCCTGTTCCTATTATCCATGGAGATGGTTAATGGCTTACTCATCCCCATTTTTATCGAAGATATGAACAATTTTGAAAAAATTCCTATATCTCGGAAACGAAGTGTCGAATCGAAAATATATCTATTTTTGGGGGCTTCTAAGGGTTTTACATAAAGTGATTGTTTTTAATAAAATCGTCAAAATTGGAAATCGCTAAAATACCAATATAGCTATAACTCGGAAACGGTGCGTCCGAACGATAAAATAATAAATTTTTTACCTCCATACTAGGTTTTAACCAAGGAATGTCTCATACCACATCACTTTTTTTCTAAAATAATAACTAACATTTCTCAAATAAAAAAAATCAGTGAGTGTTCGAACTACCGGGGGATGTGTTAACACCTTTTTGTTACACGGTACCTGTTCGAGTTCTATGAACACATTAGTAAATGTTACATTGGAAAATAAAAAAATTAATAGTTTTTGTGCTGAAGACTCTTTTGCTATTGCACTTTCTTTTTTCTTACATCTGCTTTAACATTAAATGTAATATTGTTAAAATAAATCAAGCAATATTTAGTTCACTGAAATAATTGTTTTTGTTCTGTCATAAACAGAGCGACGGCAAAAGTATTGAATAGTATCATGGTACAAACAAATGGTAGAAGCACTAGCCCAGCCGATTTGAACTTTTTTCTGAAGTGAGTTTTTCTCTTGTGTCAAAGTTTGTTGACTTTTGTTTGTATAGTTACAACCACCGTTTGCCTACAATTGCTGTTTTTGAAATGTTTTCTCCGTAAAATTCACATAGAAACGAATTAATTTTCATACTTAAACACTTTCAAAATATCACATCACACGCATGGCACTTTTCCAATCTTGTAAATATTTTCATTATTTTTCAATCAGATGAGTTGACACAATACAGGCAATGAACAGAAACAAAATGCCTGTTGGTTTTGGCTTGTTGTATTTGTTGTCGTACTGCATCTACCATTATATTTCTACCATGAATAATGTAGAGAACTTATTGTACTGTTATTCTGCTCTTATGTAGAGAGTCTGAGAAAAAGAGCATAAACGAGTCTTATTCTCTTTATAAAATATTTCAATATAAATGCACCATTTCGATAATGCTATTACATAAAACAATACAAAAAGCATAATTATTTCAAAAGGCATCAATGCTTCAGATCAAAATTATGAATGGACCAAGTTATGTGAAAATAAGAGTAATACCTTTTCGCCAGTGCTTTTGAGTCATACAATTCGTTCGATGAGTTCTCTATACTATTCAGTACTCTTTGGCGACGACGACCTGCTTGTTTGCTCGCTGCCGCTACATCAATACCATCATACTTATTTTCAGGCAGAGACTATTATTCTACAACAACCACGTATGTGATGCTAACGCTCTGTGATGCTTGCTGGTGTTCAGTTTGATAGATTGCCCTACCCGTGCCTATAGATATTAACACATCAAAAAATTTCATACGATTTGGACCACTTTATGGAAAATACTTAGAAACACCAAAACTTAGTTATTTTTTCGATTCGACCTTACGTTTCCGAGACATCAACATATTTCTAATTTTCTCATAGTTTCGATCAAAAATGGGGACCCATCGCCGTGTATAATGGGAACAGGGTGTTTACGCATCTCCCATCTGTAATGGGTAACGGGTAATTCCCCATCGTCGTGGGTAAAATACCTATTATTTTCCCCATTACCATGTGGGTAATGGGAACCAATCGTAACCCATTCCCCATGGCAATAATAATAGGATACCCAGGTTACAAATACTAATTATTGTCTTTGAAACAATTTTAAAAATTATAAATATTAATGAATAATTATTTATTTTTAATCTTTTTTTCTATTAAATTCAGAATGGGATATGGCATCAACAAATGGTTGTGACAGCCATTAAATTCAAGTACATATTTTGTTGAGCATACCAATATTTATTTGGTACAACCGAATTAAGTTTTATATATTACACTGATCCAACTAATAGAATATCCACCACTAAAACTCGATTGAAAGATCACATTTATTTCTTGTTGCTGTGACTTCAACTAAATATTTCAGAGCTTGCAACCAAAACTGAATTACAAGTCAATTGATATACACAACATTTGGTGATACGGAACACAATTTTTGGTAATCACAACAGAATAATGTGATACTCCAGGGGAGCGCCAAATTGTAGTTAGCAGTAAATTTAGTTGTGATAGCGAATCTCTTCGCTGTGTGTAGATAAGGGTCTCTATCTCACTCTTTACGTTTTCTCGATGACGACGAGGTAGTGGGTCACTTCATCGAGATCGAGTTGCTGTTCTATTTTACTCTTTGGTTGGACATAAAACCGACAGAAATAAAAAGGAATGCGAATTTTTTGTTCGATGCAACCAATATGAAACATCATTTACCTGCCATTAGTATCAATCAAACACTATTTAAACTTAGTTTGCTGCATGGTTGGCTTCTGGTTGCTTATCGCTCTCTCACATATCCACTCTGTTTTCTATTATTTTCCTATTATGTAGTCGATCACCTGTGTCCTTGTGTCCCTCTGCCCCAATCGACTAAAACAGCCGGCATTATAAATATTTAGAAACACTTGGATTTATTGGGTTTTAATTTATTTATTTATATCAAATATGTATAATATTTTACATATTAATGTCAAAGATAACGTCATGTGGTAACAACAATATTTTTTTTAAACTCATTTTATTAAACTCTATTTTGATAAATTGTATGACAGTTGACAACATTGATCGTGTCTGCCTGCAATATGGTTGGTTGTTATATTTTTCTTAGCAACATTGATACAGGCTGATATTTTAGGCGATATTTCTTCAGAAGGTTTTATCTGTGTGGAGTTTTATTGAATTTCTCGCGATATGTTGACCATAGCGAATGCCTTAAACAATGGACTTTGTTGGCAGTATTTTAGGTTTACCAACAGCAGCATTTCCATTCCGAATGTGATTGTAAAGATGACACATAGGATACAAAACTATAATTTCCAATCCTAAAAATTGACACAAAATTTAAATAGTTAATACAACTGCCTCAATATATGATTTACAATTTCCCACCTATTACTATGACGACGGGTACATAATCACTCAAACGGAAATATGATCTTCGTACAGTTTCATAGAGTATAGTGGAACCGTATAAACCAGCCAGCAGGAATCCTATAACCAACCATGGGGCCACAAGCAAATGACGTTTCTAGAAGTTCACAAATGTTCAAGCATAAATTAAGATTAGACAGTATTTTCATCATTAATTACCTTTACAATGCCAAAGATTAGAACAAAAGAGAATACACCTGCTAACAAGACAAGAATGTAAGTTGCTACAGATACCACTATATCCCAGAGAGGACGAGCTGGAACGGTAAATAAAATTAGAATGGAAAAGGTTAATTAGTAATCAATATTACTGATTCAATATAAACTGATTTCTGCAATGTTTTCATTCGAGTTGTTCGTTGCCATTTCCGACATATGGATTATTTGAATTCTAGGGGTTTTTACACGTCAAAATCGTTTGATTTTTTCCTATTATATGTGTAATACTATTTATAATCGTCATATGGAATTTTCTCATTTTTGAGATCTGCAAGAAAATAATAATTTAAGTTTACACATTGCCTAATTCGTTTCTGAGATATAAATTTCAGCGATTTTTCCTATTTTAGCGATTTTTCATTAGTGAATTCTTGAATTCATAAAACTCTTTGAAACGTCCAAACACATAATTTATTTTATCGCATTTTATATTTTGTGTTAAGGCACCACGCAAATATTTAATTAGAGTACAGCTCTTTGCGGCGACCAAATATATGATAGTGGTATTCATGTAAACGCACAAGAGCCTCTAAAACTCAAATACCTCGAAAACTTGCACAGAAAACGTCAAATCAAAGCAAAAATTTTCAAATACAAAACGAATTGCTCAAATGTAGATAAGTTTATAGTCAGTTTTGCTAAGCCAACATCGAAAAAAAAAATTCGAAAACGTAACTGACACTAGCCCAGTCATCCAAATGCAATACCCCAAAACAAAATGCAACTCTGTGATATTGTAAAACCCACCTCAAAAGTACTGCAACAATACGAGTGCGCAGGAGGAGAAGAAGAACATGGATGAAAAAAGCTTTCAATTCTTCTGTTTGAATTATGGACCTTTCACTGTGTGTTGATATTTAGGGATCTTCGGTCGACATTAATTCGCATATGTAAATTTCATACTTGAGTTAGTATTAGCGAGTTCAAAACCGAAACCGAAAAATCGGAGAAAGCGGTTTCGTACAATTAACCATGTGCCGGATAAAAAAAAACACAATTTTCGAATAAATCGAAAACCGGTTATTAGATGTCGGTTAACCGGTTTATACTCAATTTGTGTTAAAAGTTCTTACAAACTTTTAATAATTGAGCAAAAAAAGATGTAATTTTCATATATTGTTTTTTTTTTTGGATTAAGTAACACGACATCCATTTTGAAATATAATAATAATAAAATTTTAAACATTTTTGAATTTAGCAATGATTTCACCATTCGAATAACAAATAAAGAATTTAAATTTGTAAGTGAATTAATTTGTTACACTTTATAAAATTATCATTCATGAAAATTGCTAATTGCGAAAATATCGAATTTAATGTGAATATGAATTAAACTTTTTAATTTTACATTAATCAGACATTGCAACTTGGAATATGATTTACACTTTAATTTAAAAATAAAACAGACATTTTGAGATTGAAAGAAGATAAAAAGAATTAACGAGATGAAAAGAATTGAACTGAATTAGATTAGATTAGACTTAGGTAGATTAGATTGGATTGAATTGACTTGGACTAAATTGATGGAGTTGAATTGCATTGCATTGAAATTAATTGAATTGATTTGAATTGAATTGAATTCAATTGGATTGCATTTCATTGCATTGAATTGAATGGTATGGAATTGAATTGGATTGGATTGAATTGAATTCAATTGAATTTAATCGGTTGAATTTAATTGAATTCAATTGATTGAATTGAATGGAAATGAATTGAATTAAATTGAATTGAATTGAATTGAATTGAATTGAATTGAATGGAAATGAATTGAATTAAATTGAATTGAATTGAATTGAATTGAATTGAATTGAATTGAATTGAATTGAATTGAATTGAATTGAATTGAATTGAATTGAATTGAATTGAATTGAATTGAATTGAATTGAATTGAAGTGAAGCGAATTGAATTGAACTGAATTGAATTGAATTGAGATTTATTGAATTGAATTGAGTTGCATTAAATTGAATTGAATTTAATTTAATTGCATTGAATAAAATGGAGTTGAATTGAATTAATTGAATTGACTTGAATTGGATTAAATTGAATTGCATTGAACTGAATTGAAGTGAATTGAATTTAATGGAATTGAATTGAATAAAATTGAGTTGATTGAATTAAATTAGATTGAATTGAATTGAATTTGGTTTGGTGGCATTGAATTGAATTGAATTGAATTGAATTGAATTGAATTGAAGTGAATTGAATTGAACTGAATTGAATTGAAATGAATTGAATTGAATTGAATTTAATTGAATTGAAATGAATTGAATTGAATTGAATTGAATTGAATTGAATTGAATTGAATTGAATTGAATTGAATTGAATTGAATTGAATTGAATTGAATTGAATTGAATTGAATTGAATTGAATTGAATTGAATTGAATTGAATTGTATTGAATTGAATATGGAATGGAATGGAATGGAATTGCATTGAGTTGAATTGAATTGAATTGAATTGTATTAAATTTAATGGAATGGAATTGCATTGAGTTGAATTGAATTAAACTGAAATTATTGAATTGAATTGAACTGAATTGAGTTGGTTTGTATTGAATTGGTCTGAATTGTATTGAATTGAATTGAATTGAATTGAATTGAATTGAATTGAATTGAATTGAATTGAATTGAATTGAATTGAATTGAATTGAATTGAATTGAATTGAATTGAATTGAATTGAATTGAATTGAATTGAATTGAATTGAATTGAATTGAATTGAATTGAATTGAATTGAATTGAGTTGAATTGAATTAAATTTAATTTATTGAATTGCATTCAATTGAATTGAACTGAATTAAATTAAATTCAATTGAATTGATTTTATAGTATTGAATTGAATTGAACTGAGTTGAATTGAACTGGAGTGAGTTGAATTGAATTGCATTGAATTGAACCGAATTGAATTGAACTGAACTGAACTGAACTGAATTGAATTGAATTGTATTGAATTAAATTGGATTGAATTGAATTGAATTGAATTGAATTGAATTGAATTGAATTGCTTGAATTGAATTGAATTGAATTGAATTGAGTTGAATTGAATTAAATTTAATTTATTGAATTGCATTCAATTGAATTGAACTGAATTAAATTAAATTCAATTGAATTGATTTTATAGTATTGAATTGAATTGAACTGAGTTGAATTGAACTGGAGTGAGTTGAATTGCATTGAATTGAACCGAATTGAATTGAACTGAACTGAACTGAATTGAATTGAATTGAATTGAATTGTATTGAATTGAATTGGATTGAATTTAATTTAATGGAATTGAATTGAAGAAAATGGAGTTGAATTGAATTTAATTGGATTCAGTTTAATTAAATTGAGTTGAATTGTATTAAATTGAATTGAATTTAATTTAATGAAATTGAATTGAATAAAATTGAGTTGAATTGAATTGAATTCAATTTAGTTTGCTGAATTGAATTCAATTTAATTTAGTGAATTGAATTCAATTTAATTTATTGAATTGAATTCAATTGAATTGAACTGAATTGAATTCCATTCCGTTGAATTGATTTGTATAGTATTAAATTAAATTGAATTGAACTGAATTGAATTGAAATGAATTGAGATGAATTAACTGATGTGTTGTTTAACGATAAATTCAAAAATATTGAAAGCTGACAAGTTCTACTCTTATCCAAATAATAAAGGCTCTTTTTGCGGGCAAGATTGTGTTGATTTTGTACAATTTTTTTTTACAAAAATTTGAACATATTTGTTTCCATACGAAACGAAAAAACCGAAAAGTAACAGAAATTAAAACTGAAAATTAACCGGATTCTCCGATTTTCGCATGTCTGTGAAACCGAAAACCGAGGTTTCCGGAAAGTGCATTTTCGAAACCGGTTATTCGAAAAATAAGGTTTTTTTGAATACTCTAGTTAGTATATATATATATGCGATTAATAATCTACTGATAGTATTCAGACACAGTAGCTACACGCTGAAAAAATTTTTTTTTTTGTTTTTTGGATGCGAATATAACGTGTTTTTAGCTTGTCGCAAATATACTATATTTGTGCCCAAACAAATTGTGTTTTCTATTCAATATGACATGTTTGAGACACAATGATTAATAAGTTATACTATATGTTTTTGAGACCCAAATGTTACTTTTTTGTTGAAAACCGCTAAAACTAATCCAAACCATACAACAAAGAAACAAAAAAGCAGCAGATCGTCAATTCATGAAAACAATATTCCTGTAATATACTGCTGGGGCTACTTTTTCAGCGCGCAGGAGCTTTCAACTTTAGTTCAACTCAACATTAGATATAATCTCTCCCACTACAAATCAGTTGTGGAATATTGACGTAGGTTGCTTTTTGTGTTCAATTAGTTTGGATTGCGGTCACAGAATGAAAATACGAGTGGGTGCGATAGTTGTTTCTAAATTTGTTAAATATTCCCAATATTTCGAGTTGCATCGGTAATCATCCTCAGGGTTCTATATACAAAAAAATTTCACATTATTAACATTTTAAATCACAAAAACCACAAACAGCAATTACTGATTCGCAGTGTGCAAGGTTATTTTTCCAAAATAAATTCAGATTTCTTTCGAATCATCTTATGTAGACACAAGCAAATCAAAGCAATTAAATTGCTTATGTGTAGATAAGATGGCATCTCATTAAATTCTTATTTCGAAAAAACAGCTTTTGTGGTCTGCAAAATTCCAGATTTCAGTTTGGAAAGGCCCTTATCATTTTTTTTTTAGCGATAACTCATAAACCAACTATTCGACAATATTATTGATACATTGGTGTATTCCTAACTTGTGGTTGCTACAACTAGAGGCATCAGTTTACTGAAAGATATTCATAATAGTTTTCAAAATATCTTGAAGGTTTTAAAATGCTTTCGTAAGAAGTACGAAAAATGCACATAAGTTGTTTTTTTTTTTATCACAGATACTATATAGTAAACGACCTATTGTTCATCCTATTGTGGGATGAATTTAAGTTTTTGTGTTGTTTTATGTGACGCTAGTGGGCGTGCTTTCCTGAATGGTCTTTTATTCCAACAACACCAACCATTTTTCACATAGAAAAATGTATCTGACCTTGTAAGCTTGTAAAGGGTGTCTCAGTAGCAATGTACTTTACAATTTTAAAATAAAAACACTTATTTTTTGAGAGAGTTGTGATTTTTTATTGGATTGTAAAGAAGGCATATTCCGATTAAGTGTGGAATAAAATAGCCGTCAAATGGCCCCCACGGCTCTGATGCTGGCATTAATCATTCCATGAATTTTTAATGACTTTACCACCGAGATGCGGCTGTATCTTACCGATGACGCGTTGGATTTCGGATGTGGGATCAGGAACTATTTCTGGTTTATTCGCATAAACCTGAAATTTCTCAAAACCCCAAAGAAAGAAATCACACGGCGTTAAATCGCATAATATTGGTGGCCAGTTGACATCAGAATTTCTTGAGATAATTTGTTCTGGAAATCGTTGCTGCAATAAATCAATTGTTTCATGTGCAATGTGGCAGTTGGCGTCACCTTTCTGAAACCATATGTCCTTCAGATCAATGCCGTCCAGTTGAGGCGACAAGAACTCCGTTATCATGTTCCTGTAACAAAGGCCGTTCACAGTAATTGCAAATTCGTCCTCATCTTCAATAAAATAAGGTCCAATCACACCGTTTGACCAAACTCCGCTGCCGACAGTTGCTCGTTGTGGGTGCATTTGTTTCTCATGGATTGACAATTTATGTATTCACGAAGCCATTCAGATGGAAATGCGTTTCATCGGAGAAGATGACTTTCAGTTTGTTTAAATTGACAATGACTTCACTTTGCTCCATTACCCATTGAGCGATTAGCTGGCACTTTCCATGGTCTGCTGGTTTGAGCTTCCGAGTAAGTTGAATTTTGTACGCATGAAGGATGAGGCGTTCTCTCAAAATTCGCAGCGTAGTGCAGGGTTGGGTTGGTTGGTAAGTATTTCCGAAGGGCTGATCATAAACAAGTCTTCTTCCAAAATATAGACGATTTATTTACCCTTCAAAAACATGAGATATTCAAATCCAGGATTTAAAAAAATATACATATACAGGGTGATTCAGGAAGTTCCGGACAAATTTCTCCAGCGTATTCCTTGGCTCATTTCATGAAGAAAATGCAAGGGTGCCAAATGGCAGCGGGTTCAAAATTTTCGGATTGGCGGTCGGAGGGTAGTAGGGTAAAGTTGCTAACTTCTGAGTTGCTAACTTCTGAGGATTTTTGGGCATGTTGGAAAGGTCTTTAAGAGGCCTTTCAGAATCAATATCAGAATCAATCAATTTTGAATTAGTAAAAATGGAAACTTATTCAAACGAAGAATTAGCAGACATTCATTACATGTATGGATTCTGCGACGGTAATGCAAGAGCTGCTGCGCGTGAATATGCATTACGTTTTCCTAATCGACAACCACCAAATGGAACTCTCCGTTAGCTAGCTAGAGTGAGAATGCGAAATGAATGAGCAGCTTGATTGGTTATACGATCACTGATGCATCACCCTATTACTGAAGCTCTTCGAACTATTGGATATATTCTTTGGTAGTTTTAAGGCTGATGAGCCAACACTACTGGCCAAGGGCGGATCAGAAGTAAAGAAACAACAATTCAGTTTCCATACACTGCAGTCTGGTCGGCGTCTAAGCCATAATAGGCGACTGAAACATAATCACACTGGCAGTAGGTAAAATGAAAAACCATGGTGGGCTGGACTTGCCTTCCGCTACCGTTATATTGGCAATGAACACACGGAGTGAGAATGATAAACATAAAACCCCCTATTTGTTGACAACCCCTCCAAACGTTATAAGGACCACGATTGACGACTATGCACTTGGAATAATAGAATACTATACAGATCCGGTGCCAATACTCAACTGGCAGATGTTTTCTAGAATTATAAGCAGACATAGCCGCTTTTCAGGAGATGCGGTGAACATGTCATGGCTGTACAAGGAAGTAGAACTGTCACTTTGCGAGATGACCGCCGCGGAAAGAAATTTATGGAGGTCAGGAGAGGATTCGAACCCAGCATCTCATGTACAGGAGTCGTTCACATTAATCATTGCACTACCGACGGCCACGGCTTTGAACCAAACGTTGGTTGGATAACGAAGTGAGCCTGCTAGATTTTGCCGCGACGAAAAATATGGTTGTCAGTAGTACGATATTCCAGCATAAAGACAGCCATAAGGCTTCTTGGGTATCCTCTGATCAACAATCGAAGAACCAGATTGATGACCAGGTAATTAATGGAAGGCACTCTACTAGTATAAAGAACGTGCGTCTGATTCAAGGGGCCAATATCGATACGGACCTCTGCCTGGCTGCAGCAAAGTTTCACACAAGGATAAGCAGAGCGAAAGTCGTACGTAACCAGACATTTAGAAAACTGGACATCGGAAAGCTGCAATTACCAGAGATAGCCCAGCCCCTATGCAGAGAAGATGGCTCAGATTCTGGCGCAGAATGCACCCCCACTTCATGATCCTGCAGCGCAGTGGAAGCACATTGCATATAAGGTTCTAACGAGTATAATGTGCGAAAGTCTAAAACCAATTATCGCTGACCTGATTGGACAGCCTGGAAAATCGTCAGCCGACCAGAGAAGACTCACGACAAACAAATCGACACCTATCATATATTTGTCGATTATAAGTCGGCCTTCGATAGGCCGATACGGGGAAACTCTACTAAAGCAATGTCTGAGCTTGGTATTCTTGCAAAACCCATACACCTTTGCAGGATGACCTTGACGAACACCAAATCCGCAGTAAGGATCCTACCGAACCATTCGATACTAAGCGAGGCCTCAGACAAGGTGACACTCTCTTGTGCGATCTCTGTAACATCTTAATGGAGATCATTCTGAGAAAAGCTGCAGTCAACATGAATAAAACCATCAGCAGCAAAAGTCACATGCTGCTCGCGTATGCTGAAGATATAGGTATCATTGTTAGAGAAGGTACTTGGGTGTTTTCGAGAATTGAGAAAACAGCAAAAATGGGTCTGAGAGTAAATGAGGACAAGACAAAATTAGTGGTTTCAACGAACAAGGCCTCCACGCGATTAGACCAAAGCTTTTTTAACCATTATAATTTCGAGGTGGTGGACGATTTTTTATATCTCGGATCTGCTGTAATCAAAAACAACAACGTCACCCTTGAGATCAAGCGGAGAATTGTGATTGCGAATTAATGTTATTTTGGGCTGAGCAAGCACTATAGAGATAAAGCCCTCTCTCAAGTAACAAAAGTCCAGCTATACCAGATTCTCTCACAGAATCCTCGGTTTTATAGCAAGCTGACCAAACATCTGTAGGAGTCTTCCTGAGGAAAATACTCCGAAAAATTGATGGCCCTATAGTTCACAACGGCGAGTATCTGAGACGCATGAACCATGAGCTGTATGAGCTATATCCCGACACTGACGGAGTTAAGCGGATCAAAATAACGCTATTGGGCTGGCTGGGCCATGTCGGTAGAATGGATGACGACGAACCAGCACGAAGGGTTTTCGAAACCGAACTCGAAGGCAGACGAAAAATGGGAACGCCAATATTTCGCTGGATTAATGAAGTTGAGGAATCCCTACGTACACTTGGTGTTACCAACTGGAGAGATGAGGCAATACATCGTACTGGTTGCCGCACTATGTTATCTTTGCTTTCAGAGCTCCCTGACCCCCCGGGGTTGTTGGTGATAAGTAAGTTAAAGTTTTTAAAAGCATAATAATGAAGTTTCACGATTGTTTAATTCGAGCGACGTTAATGTCCGTAAAGCTACACTAAAGTTTAATAAATTTCAAAAGTCTTACTTGGTAGATTTGAGTTTGAGTCCACTTCTGAATGTTTCACATATTTTGTACACAGTATAATATTTTGATTGTGTTATACTTACAACTGTAATAGCCATCAGGTCTGAAAATAGTTTCTACTCTGTGTGTTTCCGTTATACTTATTAACAAACTGGCCAAAATCGTGACAATGGCAATAATTATACCATGTTTTGAATAAAAATCTAGTGCCATTTTATTTTGTGTTTGATTAATTTAATATAAATTGTTATTTGAATAATCGAGTGTACGGAATAAAGCGATACGGTTGTTTCTGTTCCGCAGTTGTTGATACACTGATCTGAATGGGAGAGCAAGTTTTATTTTTATGTACGAGTATGGGGAATTTCTGAGAAGAGAATTTATTGCGCTCCCGGCGAAAATGTTCTCACATCGCTGAAATTCACTGATTATGTTGATTGAGTTGGTGTGACAGCCACATAACGAAACTTTGTTCTCTTTTAGGGAAAATCCAAATTTAGATAATAGGCAGGTTTTTTTGGCTTAATTTCCAAATACCAAGCGGATCTAAAAAACAAAATTACTGTAAAATATAAGAACACATAAAATAAAACAAAATCCAAAAAAACGGGTCCACCTAGGGTCATCTAGGAACAGGTCATTGTGGATAGACACAAATGTATTCTTCTCAAGAATTAAATTGTAGTTTTATTATCGTAGTCATTGTCACCGGGCGAAAAATTATTGTTCATCTGTGGCAGGAAGTAAAACCATTGCCAGAAATTGGGGAAACAATTGAAAGATATGATTCTTCAATCTAGAGGGTGGTTAATAACACAGTGAAACACAAAAAAATTTAACCATATACCGACACCACACGTGATAAAAGATCAAAAAAAGACCAGTGTCTCCAGGTTTTGCCCAAAGGCATGCACTTTTTTCATGGGCCCCCAAATATTGCTAGCCTGGGTGTCATTTTTGCAAAAAAAGTGATCATTTTGTAATGCCCATATCTTGCAAACCGTTCGGAATTTTAATTTACTCTCTGAGGGATAGTTGTAGCTCTTATCATAAAGGACATACAAAAGTCAAAAAACCTTAATCTTCAACGTCAAAATCGCAAAAAAAAACTTTAGACAATTCGATTTTTTTACCTTTTTCCCCTGTTCAGGTCCATAGGTAGCCAACCGATCAAATTTCAAGGAATCAATCAACTACAAAAAATTGATAATACCTTTGCAAGCAATGCGTCGAGTTTTTTGCCTTTGTACCGTTTTAACATGGGCATTGTGTGGAAACCGTTCTCCTTACTCATCGGATTCAGTAGGGAGTTGTTTGATAAAATCGTCAAAATTAAAATGAAGAAAATGCAGTTTTAATGTCATCGATGTGCTGATTTTGTCAAAATAATACAGCATTTCTTTCACCCATTCTCTTACTTCCGGTTCCATGTCTCGATCCCCTCGCTGAAAGAAAATCCATGCCATTGAATGGCTATCAACAAGTAATGATTCGAATTCAATACGAATTGGACCACTTTATGGAAATCGCTTAGGAACCCGCAAAAATTAGTTATTTTTCCGATTCGATGGTTTGTTTCCGAGATATAGAAATTTTTTCATATTTTCGATCAATGGGAAGTGATAATACGAACCCTGGTTACAAATAATAATAATTTGGTATATTTATATTTAAATATAAAATACACAATTTTAATAACAAATTATTTTTTGTGTTTCTTTTTTTCTTTTTGTTTAAAATTCATAATGGGATATGGCATCAACAAATGGTTGTAATAGCCATCAAATTCAAGTAGATAATTAGTTGAGCATTCCAATATATTATTTGGTACAAATGAATTAGTTTTTCCATTTTTCATTGATCCAACAAATATTTAATATTTCCGATCGAACGCTCCGTTTTAGAAATATAGACATAATTTAGCTATTTCTGATTCCAAAAGTTTTAGTTTCAGCGATTTGTAAATAAGGGTGATGCCGTATTAAAGACAGCAATTGGTTACGGCCTCCTATGGAGGTTAATAATTTATTATTTTTTGAGATTCGACGCACCGTTTCCGAAGTATAGCAATTTTTTGATTTCAGCAATTTTCTTATATTGGCAATTTAAAAAAAAAATAACTCTATACGAATTGAACTACTTCATGGAAATGCCCTAGAAAGTAATTTTTTCGATTCGATCCTCCGTTTCCGCGGTATAGAAACTTTTTATAATTTTTCGTATTTTCAATCGAAAATGGGGATGGGTTACCCAGGGTAACCCAGTACCCACGAAATACGAACCCTGTTTACAAATAATAATAATTTTGTTTATATTTAAAAATAAAATACAAAATTTTAACAAAAAATTACATGAGGTGTCAGGGGACACCCGGTTAAAACGAAGTTCCTTTCGCAATATATTAGGTACTAGTTAGTTCGAACACGCTAAAGGAGCCCGTTGAAAAATACGATAACTTAAATGGATCTTTAAGAAGAGATACTTTTTGTAAAATGATAAACTTTTTGGAAGAAATTTTTTTTTTTTGGAATTGTTTTTTTAGGTTTATTTTTAGGTCCTTTTTACAACAATATATATTATATTTTCCCGAAAAGGTCCTTTTTTAAAAAGAGGTCCTTTTTGTGGCCGTCGGTGGTGCAATGGCTAGTGTGCGCGGCTCTTGTACATGAGAACGTGGGTTCGATCCCTGCTCAGACCACCTTACATTTCTTTCTACGACGGTCACCTCGCTTAGTGATGGCGACACTATCGAGTACTAAGCCATGAAAATTCTTCTCAAAATACCGTTCGGAACCGGTGTAAAACTGTAGGTCCCTATCAGTGAGTATAAAACTAGAAAGCGCACATCTCACTGATTGTGAGAAGCTCTCCCCAATCCCTTCATGGGATGTTAAGGGACACCATTTTTTTTTTTTACTTGTTTTATTAAAAGCTAATGCTTTTTTTAAGAAAACGTACTATTTTTATATACTTATATATTTTTAAGAAGAAGTACTTTCTGTAAGAACAAACCATACAAATATGAATTTTTTTTCAAAGAAGCACTTTTTGTAAGAACAGGTACTTTTTAAAGATGTGGTATTCTTTTTAGGAAAAGATTTTTTTATTCTTTGAGGTATTATTTTATATTATTTTTAAGGAAAGGTACTTTTTAGAAAAGGAATTTGTTTAAGAAGTGGTATTTTTTTAAGAGAAGGTAATTTTTTGAAGGTAAGGTTTTTTAAGAAATGGGATTTTTTTAGAATTGGCCCGTTTTTCAAGAATAGATGCGTACATTTTTAAGAGTAGGTACTTATCCCAACAAAAGTTATAGGTAATTACAACTTTAAAAATAACTACCCAGCGGCGGAATTTGCGAGGTCTTCCACGAATAAGGCATGCGGAATGCCTACTTTAATAATGCCTGCCAATTGCATGATTTTATAAGGCTTCCACAGGCCTGTTAAAAGAATGCCAGAAGACGTTGTTGTTCATGAAACCACATGTTCGCAATTCGTCGTTGCAAAATCATAACATCCGATAGCCCAGTATATAAAGCGTCCAAATGTAAGTTCTAAGGTCGTGTGTTCGATTCCTGTGGCTGCAGAATTTAAAAAAAAATCATTTATAAGAATTACAATTGGTTAAAGTATAAATCTGAAATATGAAGCTAATTTCCATATATGTTTTTTTTTATTTTTACGTAAGTCCTTCTAAATCTACTCTTTTTGCAGGCCTTCATAAGGCCTTCTAGTACAGAGGGATGGAATGCCTTTCCTCCCAATCTCACGCAATGTTAAAAAGAAAGGAGGAGGTAATGTGTAGGGAAGGCCTGCCGTATGTTTAAGAAGGCCTGTTTGGTCATGATTTCAGGCCTTCCAGGTCATGATTTCCGCCGTTGGGTAGGATCGAAGACAACTAAATTTGAATCATATGGTAGGGCCAAACCAAAAACAGTACGAGGCAACTACAATTAGAATACTGCGTTCTATAAATAGAACTTTCAAAACTTCGGCATCGTTGCGTGTAAGTAGGAAAGGAATGGGTAAGTAGCGACAAACAATCACTCTACTCTGCACAATAATTGTCTTCGGTTAGTGACTAGTGTGAATACACGCTGCAGTGGCTTAACGGGCTAGACGCTGCTGAAGATGATGCTTCACAAAAATCGAATCGCGGCATTTATATTTTTTTCACTAACCGGAGGACACATGACGATGGCTTAATATAAAAAGGCCCGAAACCAATTTCTTGTTACTTGATAGGAGAAGGAAAAAACTTAATAAAATCCGTTAAATTTTGGATACAACAAAAAGTTGTAATGCAATTTCCAAAAGTGTGTTGGCTCTTTTTATTAAAACTTGCATTAAAACTTTTTTTGTATCTAAAATTTTACGTATTTTATTAAGTGTGTTCCTTCTCCTGTCAAATAACAAAAAATCAAGTTAGGGCCTTTTTATATTAAGCCATCGATGATCTCTTAGCCTAAAGAAAATTACAACTTTAAAAATAACGAGGATCTAAGACAACTAAATTTAAAAGTTATTTTGTTTCACAAAAAAGGTATTCTTTAAGGAAAACGTAGTTTTTAAAGAAAAGGCAATTTGTTGTAAGGAAATATACTTTATTAAGAAAAGGTACTTATTTTAAAACAAATACTTGTTTTAAGAAAAGGTACTTTTTGTACGACAATTTACTTTTTTTTGTATGAAAATTTACTTTTTCAATTTGTTTCAGGACGTGAATAGGTATTTTTTTTTTGAGAAAAAGTAATTTTTCGAAGAAAAGGCACTTATTTAAGAAAATCTTCTTTTTTTAAACTTCTTTCACTTTCACTTTTCTAAATTTACTTTGTATTACAACTACACACAGGGAAAAGATTAGTTGTAAATCAATTCAGGCATTGGAAATTCCATGATAAAGTCTATATTTTGATTAGAATTCATAATTGTCAAACATCAGAATCATTTGTCGATGTTGTTGAAAAATTAAAAATAGGTTTTACTAATTACAAGTTGCTACTACCGAACTTTAGTTGTACTAACCAATTTGAGTATTTCAAAAACCTCATTCATCTGAAGTGGAAAAAGTACAATATTAGAATTCGTGTTCAAATATTAGTCACTTTAATCATAATTTAGTTTCCGTCACAAAAACACTTGTTACAAAGTTGCGAGTATGTATTAGATTTTTCACAAGTGCCTTTGTTGTTAAAGGGAGACTATATATATTGGAATGTTACACGAGGACTTTACAGAAAAATTAATATTTTAAACAGAAAATGGTAAACAAAGTTGTGGCAACCCTAGCTGTGTTCGGACGTGTTAATTTTGCGCTCTCTATATCTTGTGTAATTAATAGAATATTTGTCGATTATTTGCGTATCTTTAATAGTGATTTCGTGCTAAAATTTGTTATTAACGTTTGGTAAACATCAACCATTGGTTGCATTTTAAATTGTGCTCTATTATATCAATTTGTCCTTAAATTCTCGGTGAACTTTTCTGTGGGGATTCCAGTATTATTGCTATTTGTTTTTGATTTTTTTTTGATGTGTTAACATCTATACGCGCGCCTCTAGGGCAGTAAACTATAAATTTAATACATACGCAAGTGTTAGGTTTGTAAGAGTAAATCATCGTTTGTTTGTTCGTTGCTTGGCAGTCGGTATTGAAAGTGATTATTGGGCGATTTTCATATAATTTTCCCACGCGATTTTCTCCGGAAATTCATAGCCGATTTTATTAATTTTTGGATTAAAAAGCTAGTACGGGTTTCGACGAAGAGTTTAGGCCAAAAATTAAGGCGATCCGATATCGGCGAGCCGAGATTTAAGTGTTTTAATTTGGAGTATTAATTTGGAGTAATATTAAAAAAGTGTTTAATGTTGATCTTCGGTTTTGTCTTATCATCGTTTGTTTGTTCGTTGCTTGGCAGTCGGTATTGAAAGTGATTATTGGGCGATTTTCATATAATTTTCCCACGCGATTTTCTCCGGAAATTCATAGCCGATTTTATTAATTTTTGGATTAAAAAGCTAGTGCGGGTTTCGACGAAGAGTTTATTCCAAAAATTAAGGCGATCCGATATCGGCGAGCCGAGATTGAAGTGTTTTAATTTGGAGTAATATTAAAAAAGTATTTTATGTTGATCTTCGGTTATATCGTACGAATATAACAATGTATGTATGTATGTACAAGTGTCTGTTGCTTTGCATTCTTTGACTTTTGTGGGAATAAAACAAAAAGTATTGAGCAAGAAAATAATGACACATGTGCTTGCACTGGGTCTTAAAATAATTTTAAGTATTAATATTATTTAACTGTAACGTCATCATATGATTGAACACTGTTTTTTATTTTCCAATGTATCATTTACGAATGTGTTCATAGAAATCGAACAGGTAGCGTGTAGCAAAAAGGTGTTAACACATCGCCCGTGAGTTCGAGCACTCATTGGATTTTTTTTTTAAGTGTTGTCAATATGACTTGTATAGCAAAAGGTTGCAAAATTAATAGTTCAAAAGAGCGATTAATATCATGTTGGATATGTGATAATGTTTCTCATTTGTGTTGTGCTGGTTTCCATGGGAGACATTATGATGTCATTTGCGACAGGAACAAAGGTCTCCGTTGGTCTTGTTGGGATTGTAGGCAATTAGATATTGATTATTATAAGCTATTTAAAGAAGCTAAAAATGGTGTATCAGAATTTAGAAAGATTTTTGAGGCAATGAGTGGAGTGGAAAACTTTCTAGATTTGAAGCATTGTTTGAAAATTTCGATTTTTCTGTAGTTTCGCCTAAGAGGAAAAAATCTTCTTTGACGGTGAATGATAATGAAAGGAATATTAACAGTTCCGTGGATATAAATCTTATAAGTCTGCTGTCGCCGGTGGGTGACATAATAGGACCTCGACCGGAAAATTTCGACTCAGTAACTCCTGTAATTCAGGAAAATACTCTTGTAGTTCAGTAAAATACTGGCGCTGATACTGTTAATGATATTGGTCCAATTTTGTCACAGACCTCTGTGGCAAGTGTTGGTACTGTGAATTCTATCTCACCCCTATATGAGGTAAATTGTTCCGGTGAGAATTCAGTGCGGACGAACGTAAATTCTTCCAGTGAGGAACCATCACCAATAAACGATTTGGTTGTAGTTCCTCCACGGAAGACTATATTTTTGTCCCGATTGTCCCCGGATACATCCATTGACCACATTCGAAGTTATGTGAAATCGAAGTGTGCCGGTATATTTTATAATGATTTTAATGTTCTTAAACTTAATTTTTCGCAGCCTCGTGATATTGCATCCTTTAGAATATATATACCAGCGAGAATTTTTGATATATTAGTGAATAGATCTTTTTGGCCTGAGGGTACTTTGGTTAGAGAATTCGTTCATAGGGATCGTGTTCGATCCGATTTAGCGAAATTGCCACCTAGAATTGTCGTCCCAAAAAACTAGATAAAACTCTGTCAGTGTTATATCAAAACGTTAGGGGACTAAATTCGAAATTAAGAGATTTATATTTGAAAAGTTTTGGTTGTGGTTACGAAGTCATTGCATTTTCTGAGACATGGTTAAAGAAAGGAGTCAATTTTTGGTGCAGATTATCAAGTTTATAGGAAGGATAGGGTAGATAAGGTTGGTGGTGGAGTTCTTATTGCTGTCCATAACTCCATACCTTGTGAGTTGGTTGAATTTGCGTATTATGCAGATGCTGAATTTTTATCTGTGTGTTTATCACTTAATGTTAGAAAAATTTACGTTACTTGTTCATATATTCCACCTAACTCTAATATTGACTTGTACATGCACCACTTTAGATTTTTACACGAAATTCACGCTGGTCTTTCGCCTTGTGATTAAATTCTTTGTTGAGGCGATTTTAATTTGCCCATAGTGTCTTGGCGATTTAATTCCGAATCTAATTGTCTCCTTCCCTACTCTACATCTAATTATGTAATGAATTCCTTGAGGCTATGTCGGGATTATGTTTGTATCAAATTAATGATGTCTTTAATTGTTGTGAGAGAAGTTTAGATTTAGTATTCTCTAGCTCCCTTGAATTTTCTTTACGTGGTATTGATCCACTAGTTTATCCTGAGGATAAATATCACCCTACATTAATTGTGCATTGTAATATTCCGATTCTCATTGTCGGTAATGGAACACATGCTACACATTTGAAATTATATAACTTTCGTCTCTCTAATTTTCCTATCTTAAAGTCAACTTTATATGATACCAACTGGTCTAATAGTGCTAACATTGAATTGCAGGTCTTAGATTTTTATAATACCCTCGATAATGCTTTCTGTTTATCTGTTCCCTTGGTAACTGATGGACCAATATCTGGTCCACCTTGGTGTACTAAAGAACTGAAAAGGTTGAAGAATGTAAAAAGTAGATTGTATAAGAAATATAAGAATAATGGTTCTGTGGTAAATTATGTCAACTACACAGTAGCCCGGAGTAAATATAATTTATCGAATCAGAGGTGCTATTCGAATTATATTACAAGGATGAGGTCTAAGATTAAGACAAACCCTAAATGTTTTTTCCAATTTGTAAACTCCAAGAGAAAGGTTCGTGGATTTCCAACATCGATGAAATATGGGGACATTGAGTCTTCGGATGATTCCGAAATATCTAATTTATTTTCTGAATTTTTTCAACGAACATATTTGTCTACTTCATTTAATACCGATTATCCCTACGAACTCCCAATGTATGAGGCATTCACTAATTTAACTGTTAGTGAAGATGATGTATTAAATGGTCTGAGAAGATTGAAGTATTCTAATTCGCCTGGAGACGATGGCGTCCCTGCGTCGGTGCTAATAGTATGTGCTGATGAATTATGCATTCCTCTCATGAATATTTTCAATAAGTCCCTTCGTTTAGGTTATTTCCCATCTTTATGGAAGAGGAGCTATATCATTCCGTTATATAAGAACGGTAATAGACGATGTGTTGATAATTACGGGGGAATAGCTAAATTAAGTGTTATTCCAAAGTTGTTTGAATATTTAGTAACTCAGAAGATTATTCGATCAGTTTGCGCTGTTATTTCACCCTACCAACATGGTTTTATTAAGAATAGGTCGACAAGTACAAATTTATTGGAATTAACGTCCCATGTTTTTAAGGCTTTTTCCAATCGTTGTCAGACTGATGTCATTTATACTGACTTTAGTAAAGCGTTTGACACTGTTGTTCATGATCTCCTCATATTTAAATTAGATAAGTTAGGATTTCCTCCAGGTCTATTGAAGTGGATATCTTCGTATCTTACAGAGTTATGTTCAGAGGTTGTTTGTCTAAAAACATATTTGTTACATCTGGCGTTCCCCAGGGAAGTCATTTAGGACCCCTTCTGTTTGTTTTATATTTTAAATGATTTACCTTCAGCTATTTCGTTCTCGAAGATTTTAATGTACGCTGATGACGTTAAACTGTTCTTGTCATTTAAAAACTTGGATGACACCAATCGATTACAGTCTGACATTTCTAGCTTGGTCAAATGGTGTACTATTAATGGTATGTCCTTGAACTTGAAAAAATGTAAAAAACTGTCTTTCTCTCGAACATCTATAATGCCTTGTGAGTATACTGTTGGATCTTACATTTTGGAAGGAGTAAACTCTTTTCATTGTGGCCGTCGGTGGTGCAATGGTTAGTGTGCGCGACTCTTGTACATGAGATACTGGGTTCGAACCCTGCTCTGACCACCTTAAAATTTCTTTCGGCGACGGCCACCTCGCATAGTGATGACGACACTATCGAGTATATAGCCATGAAAAAGCTTCTCATAATACCGTTCGGAATCGGTGTAAAACTGTAGGTCCCAATCAGTGAGTGAAAACTGGAAAGCGCACAGCTCAGTGATTGTGAGAAGTTCTCCCCAGTCCCTTCATGGGATGTAATGGGAAACCATTTATTTATTTATTTTTTTAACTCTTTCATGGACTTGGGTGTAGTATTAGATCAGAGACTTCGATTTCATCTCCACATTGATAGTCATATTAATAAAGCCTTATCTATTTTGGGATTCATCAAAAGGTGGTCTAAGGAGTTTGCTGACCCATATATAACGAAAAGTCTTTTTGTTGGTGTATATAGATAGAATACTATAACTGAATACTGTAACGTGTATATAGATAGAATTGAGTCAATCCAGAAAAAATTTCTCTTATTTGCTTTACGTGGTTTAGGCTGGAATCAATCGGAAAATTTACCACCTTATGAAAACCGTTTAAAACTTATTGACCTTCCTACACTTGAACGAAGGAGATATAAGTATGTTAAGATCTATGTTTATTATAAAATTGATAAACGGTCAAGTTGATTCAAAATTTTTGCTCAGTAAAATTCGTTTTAATATACCATCTCGCGTTACTAGAAATTTTCGTCCTTTAAAATTGTCTGTGCCAAGATCTAATTACGATTATTATAACCCGGTCCGCACTCTATTTCTTCTTTATAATGATCTTTATATTTATCTACCGTTTTTTGAACCATTAGCCGGGGTGAAAAAGTATATTATTTACGAATTTACACATGCTATGGTTGCCAGTTCATATCATTCGAATCGTTAAATCAATGTAACGCTTGTACTGCCGTTAGGATTGAATAAAGTCGTTGCATTGTATTACCTCAATTCTTTTGCCTGCAAGAATCATTTCTCCGACGATTCTTGAGTTCTATATGCTGATATATATATGTTCCTGGTTGCTGAGAATTTCTTGTACTGATGATGTCGTGTCCAATTATTGCTGCTCCTTATTCCTGTTTTCCTGTTGAGATGTTCCTGGTTTCTTGATATTTTTCCTGCTTCGTAACTCTGGTGTTTTAATGTATGTTCCTGGTTCCTGGACTGATGATGTCGCGTCTAATTATTGCTGTTGCTTATTCCTGTTTCCCGTATTTCTACCGATCCTGTCCCGTTAAATTATTTGCTGTTGTTTATTGATTTCGTTGTTTGCTGGTTTCCTGTATAATGTCAACTCGATATCAAGGCGTCTTTTTATTTCGTCTATTTGGTATTGTTCCTGGTTGTATTGGTGTTATTTGTCCTGCTCCGTAACTCTGATGTCTTAACTTATGCTCCTGGTTCCTGATTTCCTGCTGCCTGTCGTCACATTTATTCCTGATTTTATTGGTGTTGCTTTTCCTGCTTTGTAACTCGGGTGTTTTAACTATTATTTATACTGCCAACTCAACATCATATCCCATATGACGTATTTGCTGTTAATCAATGTATCTCGAATGCTGGTTCCTGTTTTTTCCCGCTTGTCTTTGTGGTTTTGTTCCTGATTTCGAATTCTTCACCTTCATCTTGTTCCCGTTTCCTGCTTCCTGATTTTGCTGTTTCCTTATTTTAAGTTTCTATTATATTAATTTTGTTTTCTTTTTAATTTCGCTATTCATATGTATTTGCTGTTTCTTGTTTCCTTATTTTAAATTTTTAGTATATAAATTTTGTTATTTTTAAATTTTTTTTTTTATGCTAAACAATACATTTTTTTCCTGCTCAATGTTTAAAATTTTATTTACATTTTTTATTTTTTTTCTTCTTTGTAATTGTATTTATATATTGTATTTATAAGATATTTTTATTTGTAAATTTTAGTTTAAGATGAATTTTGAAAAAATTATTCCATCTCCAGCTGGACTTATTTGTAGCGGAGTAAATAAATAAATAAACAAATAAACAAATAAAACAACAAAGTGTATAGATATCAGCCAGCGAAGTATACATATTATCGTAAATTGAGGGGAAGTGAGACTTTTAAACACAATCGTTGAATCGGACGCCACTATTGACGCCTTCACAAACACATGCAAACAATTGTGGACACTTGGCTGGAGGAGCTACGACATTATTGTGGATGACACAAATTAACTTAAACATACATATGATACCCAAGGTAACCCATCCTCATTTTTGATCGAAAATATATAAAATTTAGAAAGACTGTCAATATTTGTTTTTCGATTTGACGCTAAAAAATGGGCATGAAATACAAAACTGGTTATAAATAATAATAATTTTGCTTATATTAAAATGTAAACTACACAATTTTAATAAAAAAATATTATATTTCATAAAGGGTTAAAACATCACCAAATGGTTGTGACAGCCAACAAATTCAAGTACAGAATTAGTTGAGCATACCAATATATTATTTGTTACAACCGAATTAGATTTTAAATTTTTCGTTCATCCAACTAATTGAATATTCACCACTATAGGATAATTTGATTGCTGCAACTAAAACTCGATTGACAGATCACATTTATTTATTATTGCTTTGGCTTCAACTAAATAGTTCAGTCCTTGCAACCAAAAATGATTATGTACAACTTTTGGTGATACGGAACAACATTATTGGTAATCGCAACAGAATAGTGTGATAGTCCAAGGAACCGCCAAATTTTTGCGACAACGAATCTCTTGTCTCTGTCTACAATATATACTAAATATTGGTTACAGGCTCCACCTAAAAAACTTCCCATTAAACAAGAAATTTTCCATCAAATGTGAGGCATATAATTAGCTTAGACACAAACCAAAGCAAAAGTAAACAATGTAGTTGATAATAGTGGGGTGTAGCATTATAGTGTTAAAACAAAAATTGTTTAATTTTTTTTTTCATTTAGCCCCCATCCCGCAACTTCGTTCCAAAAATCTATCCACGTGTTCTCATTGAACCAAATAACCCTATAGTTTGTCCGCCCCTGATGCAGTATGGGTGTGCAAACGGTGGGGCAAAGCACAAATCCACGTTCTCCTGGGGCCACAGGTTCCGACCATGTAAATAAACCCAATGTCGAGGTCGCCAACAGTAGCATTGCCATTCCGAATTTCAGTGAAAAGTTGCAAAATTGGATACAAAATTATTATTTCCAATCCTAGGAATAGTCAAAAGAGTTAAGTAGATTATGTAACTCCATAAATTTATGTTTTTCAACCTCCTACCTGTTAGTAAGACGATGGGTAAATAGTTATTCCTAGAAGAATATCTTCTTTTTACAGTGTCATACATCACTGTAGAACTAAGGACAATAGACACCAGGAATCCTGCAGTCAACCATGTGGCCACAAGCAAATGACGTTTCTAGAAGTATTCATTCAAAAGTATCGCAAAATCGTCGTCTGAAACTCGATCGGCCGTATACACCAAATTCTCGTTTTGAGAAAAACGTCTTCAATGTTTAAAATCTGATAACCATCGAGCTTATAATAAGGCTTATAAGGTTTCTCGTTCCAAATCCGTTTCTAACTTAAAAACGTCAAAATGCCATCTACGGCAAATCAAGATTCAGGCGACGAAATGTGCATGGATAAATGAAGACTAGAAAGTATTAATTACCTTTACAATGCCAAAGATTAGGAGACCCAATACTACACCCTCTAACAGGACAAGCAGTATAGTTACGACGCGTTCTACTTTATACGAGATGGAAAAGTCTGGAATTATAAATGAAATGATGATGGGAAAAATTATTAATCAATATAGCTGACTCATTATAAACTAAGTTTTAAAAGTATAAATCTTTTTTCGTATTTACATTTTAAAGGATATTATTAGAATTTTTTGATTTCAAAACAAAAAAATATATAAAATTAATTTGGGTTTGTAGTAGATACGATACTCTATTTCCGATCTAAGAACTGTCAGGTATCTCGCGTTTGGTCTAAAAAGAAAATAAACTCAAAAATACTTGAAATGAAAACTGTCAGCAATGCAGTAATGAACCACTATTCATAAGATGGATTTTTACGAGGGCAGTTTAATAACTTCGTGATTTTTTGGAATGAAGTTCCCTATCGCACGTGGAGGGATGGAGGCTAAAAGAAAAAAAATAAAAAACTACTGTTTTAGCACTATTATGCTACAACCCACTATTATCAACTATATTGTTTACTTTTGCGTTGGTTTGTGTCTAGACTATTGGCTTGAATCATAGAGAAGAAATTAACTAGTTGTCTCACATATGTTGGGAAAATTCATGATTAATGGGAAGTTTTCTAGGTGGAGCCTGCAACCAATATTTAGTATATATTGTAGTTTTGAACCCAATACAAAGAAAATTTAGAAAAGCCAAAGTGAAAGAGGTTTTAAAAAATAACAATTTTGCCTAAATAAATCCTTTTCTGAAAAAAAGTAAATTTTCTTAAAAAAAATACCTATGCCTATACTTAAACAAAGTACCTTTTCTTAAAAAAAAAAACCTATTCATATTTTTAAACAAGGTACCTTCTCTTTTAAAAAAATACCTTATCATAAAGAAGTACCTTGCTTAAAAAAGTCAATTTTCTTAAAAAAGTACCTTTTCTGAAAAAAGTAAATTTTTTTTACAAAAGGACCTTTTCTTAAAAAAAGAAAATTTTCTTACAACAAAAAGTGCATTTTTTGTGAAACAAAATAACGTTTCTTGAGATAAGTACCTACTTTTAAAAATGCTCCTACTCTTGAAAAAATTACCAATTCTAAAAAAAATCCATTTCTTAAAAAAAAACTACTCTTCAAAAAAATACCTTCTCTAAAAAAAATTAATATTCTTACAAAAATTACTCGTCTTAAAATTATCTTTTCTTAAAAATCAAATAATATCTTTTCTTTTTTTGAGATATGGCCTTTCTGAGAATAAGTACATTTTCTTAAAAAAATAACCTTTCCTAAAAAGAGTGCCACTTCTTTAAAAACTACATTTTCTTAAAAAAAGTACCTTCTACTCTTATGGATTTTTCTTACAGAAAGTACACACCTTTCTTAATAAACATTAGATTTTAATAAAAAGAAGTACCTCTCTTTAAAAGGACCTTTTCGCGGAAACATAAGACATATTCTTACGAAAAGGACCAAAAATATACTTAAAAAACCATTCTAAAAAAACTAAAATTTTCTTAAAAAAAGTTTGTCATTTTGCAAAAAGTATATTTTCTTAAAGATCCTTTTAAATTATCGAATTTTTCAACGGGCGCCTTACGCGTGTTGGAACTAACTAGTACATTATACTTATATATAGCGAAATTAACTTCGTTCCCACCGGGTGTCCCCTGACTCCTTATGTGATTTCTTTACTCTTTGGGTGGACATAAAACCGACAGAAAAAACATTTTTTTTGTTCGATGCAACCAATATGAAACATGATTTACCTGCCATTAGTATCAATCAAACACCATTTATACTTAGTTTTCTGCATGGTTTGCTTCTGGTTGTTTATCGCTCTCTCGCCTATCCACTCTGTTTCTATCAATTTCCTACAACATACTCGACCACGTGTGTCATGGATACCCCCTGCCCCAATCGACTAAAAGATCCGGCAATATAAATATTTAGAAACACTTGGAATTATTGGGTTTTAATTTATTTATTTATATCATATATAATATTTTACATATTAATGTCAAAGATAACGTCATGATAAATTTACAAGCTCAACGTCAATGCTGGCACTACATTTGTTCGCACGAAATATATTGAGCAGCAGTGATTAATTCGCTGGAAAATTGTCCAGGAGCGAAAGCAAGTTGACAGCAATATTTTTTTTAAAAGCTATTTTGATAAACCGTATGGCAGTTGACAACATTGATGGTGTCTGCCTGCAATATGGTTGGTTGTTACATTTTTCCTAGCAACATTGATACATGCTGATATTTCAGACGATATTTCGCTAGACGTTTTTTTCTGTGTGGAGTTTTATTGAATTTCTCGCGATATGTTGACCATAGTGCAGGTCTTAAACAATGGACTTTGTAGGCAGTATTTTAGGTTTACCAACAGCAGCATTACCACGCCGAATGTGATTGTAAAGATGACACATAGAATACAAAACTATAATTTCCAATCCTAAAAATTGACACAACATTTAAATAGTTAATACAATTGCCTCAATACATATTATTTTACAATTTCCCACCTATTATTATGACGACGGGTACAAACTCACTCAAATGGAAATATGATCTTCGAACAATTTCATAGAGTATAGTGGAGCCGTAGAAACCAGCCAGCAGGAACCCTGTAACCAACCATGGGGCCACAAGCAAATGACGTTTCTAGATGTTCCCATTCAAAAGTATAGTAACATATTCCAACATAAATTAAGATTAGAGAGTATTTATGTCATTAATTACCTTTACGATGCCATAAATTAGTACAAAAGAGAATACACCTGCGAACACGACAAGAATGTAGGTTGCTACAGATTCCACTTTATACCACAGAGGACGGGCTGGAACGATAAATAAAATTAGAATGGAAAATGTTAATTAGTAATCAATATTAGTAGTTCAATATAAACTGATTTGTAATCGGATAAATATTTCTGCAATGTTTTCATTCGTGTTATTCTTTTTAGGATTCGTTGTCATTACCGACATATGGTTTATTCGAATTCGAGCGGTTTTTACTTGTCAAGATCGTTTGATTTTTGTCCATGGTACATGTGAATACTTTTTATAAACGTCATATGGAATTTCCTTATTTTTGAGATCTGCAATTGAATAATCATTTAAATGTACACATTGCCTAATTTGTTTCAGAGATATAAATTTGAGCGATTTTTGATATTTTGGCGATTTTTCATTCGTGAGTTCTTGTTTGTTGCATAAAACTCTTTGAATTGTCCAAACACATAATGATCTCAATTCAGCAATTCCGTAACTCGTTTTAAAAATAGGAATTCTGTAAATGTTATCGATTTTTTTTATAATTTGTCAATGTTTTCTTTTGAAGGGCTATGAGAGAGCCCATTGAGACATCGATAGGTATTACAACCAAAATTTTGCAATTGGTTTTCAATCTTTCAAAATATGTAACGATTTTTATATTTTTATCGCATTTTGTGTTAAGTGCCATGTAAAAAAAAAACCTAAAAGGGTGTACAAGTAGGGAATAAAAAACCGGCGCACAAAAGTCGAAGCGATTCACTGAAACGCATTTCTTTGCCGCGTCATAACTTGATTATTTCATATTTTTTAAATATTTTATGTAGTTTTATTTAAATATGGTTGGAATTTCTATAGTTAGATACAATATAATCGTCAGAAAACTGCTCGTGTATTGAAATATTCAGCGAAGAGAGTAAGAGAGAGAGAGCAGAGAAACGACGCGCTTCATTCGTTTTCTTTGTTGGCATTCCACTCCATGAGTAAATTTTCTTCTCTATACCAAAGTTGCTTTAAGCGGCTATAACACACGCATACATGTCTGTAGACATGTATGATGGCATACTTTTCGTTTTGCTATCACACTCTCAGATGCTGACGGCATACTTCAGTACGCAGAAATTTTTGAAGCGGAAAGTTGTAGCGGCTATTGTTATAAACGAAATATTATTACAAGAGGAGGAAAACGATAATAAAAGAAAAGGAAAATATGGGTAAAGGAATGGTTGCAAACAAGAAAGACGTTTTCATACCAATTTGTTGAGGAAATTAGTAGCAACCGCTCCTGATGACTACAGAAATTTCTTACGAATGGATAGTCGTATTTATGAGGAGTTGCTGTGAAAAGTTGCCCCTTTAATTGTAAAGCAGGACACGCAGATGAGAGAAGCTATTTCGCCGCATGAAAGATTATCCATCACTTTACAATATTTGGCAACGGCGAAAGTTTTGCTTCTTTAAAATTTAAAACTTATAAATATAAATATTTTCTGTACGATACGCGCACATCAACGTCACAAAGCGATCTCAATTTTTATATGAAGTATGACAGACACGTATGTTGGTCATAGAATAACACATACGTAGAAGGTTTTATTCGCTCAATAAATTAAACGTCATAGGTACGATGGAAATTACAAAGCGGAGGGTGGAAAATATGGGTTCAATAATACCAGATGGTGGCAATAGTATACAGCGATCCGCAAATGAACTACACCCGAATTTCGTGTTTTTGTGGCAAACTAGTTGTGTTAAATACAATACAAATGAATACCAACGTTAAAAGTCAACAAAAAAGTGCAAAATACATTTAAATTTTTCAGTTCTACACCAAAACGACAGGAAATAGTTAAGTGAACATATTTTGTAACTCCACCTGGTGTATGTAAACATTTCCACAGACCTACCGAGAGAGTGTGAAATGAAACGTCAGATGAGAGAATAAGTTCTTCTATAGTATGTGTTATTCTATGATGTTGGTATGCGACAGACATCAGAAAATCAAAAATTTTTGAAAACCAACATCCATGTCTGACATACATGCTATTAGACAGTGTTTTTTGGTATGCCATCATACATGCCCTGTAGGAAATGTCTATATTGAAACAGTACTGACTTACTATTGACTGTGTCATCAGTATTACTGACCAAATATACCCCAGGCAATGTAAAATTCTATTGACATTTAACATGTGCTTGTCATTGAGAATGAACTACTGACACAAGAACTACTGACTAGGTGGTACTTTTGGAACCATATGGAGACATTGGAACCAGTAAATCAGTAGTTCATTGTCGCTATTTTTGTCAACGCTTGTGATTTTTTTACCAAATAAAAAGACGTAAAATTCAAAAAAAAATCATATTTATTATCTAAATTACATTAAAAAAAATTGTATCAGTTTTTTAAAACTCACTTTTTCTTTTTAAATTATTTGGCAACTAAATGTACGCGATACCACGTGTTTTCACAACCAAACAAAGAGAAACAATGAAAAGAAGAAGAAGCATTGACGTCCATTTGTCATAAATTTCTCTACACATCAAAGCCAGACAAATATTTGTAGACAAGTTGTAGACAAATTGTCGACAATGTCACCATAATAGTTGACAAACGTGGTGACATGGAGACATTTGTCCCCAGACTTCCTACAGGGTGTCTACAGACATGTATGCGAGTGTAATAGCCGCTCAAAGCGGTAAAGTGGTAAAACCCACCTCAAAGTGTAAGAGTGTGTAAGAGGAAAATAAGAATATGGAGGAAAAAAGATTTCTGTTCTTGTGTTGAAATTATGGACCTTTCAGTGTGTGTATATACTAAGGGATCTTCGATCGATACTAATTCGCATATGTAAATTTCATATTCGAGTTAGTAGTAGCGAGTTCAAAACCGAAATCGAAAAATCGGAGAAACCAGTTTTCGTGCAATTAACCGTGTGGCGGTTTTTAAAAAACGAATACTAGATATCTGTTAACCGGTTTATACTCAATTTGTGTTGAAAGTTCTTACAAACTTTTAATAATTAAACAAAAAAACGTATATAATTATCATATATTAATTATTTTTTTTGAATTACATCTATTTGAAACATAATAATAGCCTCGTTCTTTTCGTCCAGTATACGCGTTTCCCCATACAAATTAAAAGTGTATACGTTACAGTCGATAATTTTCCCCTCTAAGTCGAGTAGTGGATGGTAGAGTTGTCGGGTATCAAAAAAGTAAAATAAATGGAAATGTAAACTTGTCAAAAATTTTTAGTTCAAAGACAGACTCAAATTTTACTGTACTCAAGTATTGTCTCGCCGTTTGAAATTCAAAGGTGGCATGATGGGTAGCACATGCGACTAAAGCGGCCTATACACGACACCAGCATGCTGGCGCAATCAAGAAGTTGCCAAGCAGCAAACATCGCGCAACTATGAATACGAATTTATTTTTATAAATTTATTTTATTTTTATAAATTTATTTATTATTATAATTATTACAACTATTTATAAATTCTTTTTTGTTTTTTAAACATTTCTTCATCCAAATACGCTTTTTTTCTATCACTCAGCACAAACTTTTCCATTATTCATTAAGACCTTTCCAGCACACTAGTGATCGTCATGAAAGCTCGAAAGAACCTCGTAAACTCGAAAATATCGTAAACTTGCACAGCAAACGTCGAAATTTCCCATACAAAGCGACTTGATCAAAAGTGGAAAGTTTTCGAGGCAAATTTGCTGCGCAAACGTGGGATGGAGAAACGTGTAAACTTTTGACATTTCGTTGTCATCTGACTAGAATGGATAAATAAGGTGATAGCACTAGAACAGTAGACAAAGTACACATACATAATACATGCAATTGCTACTGCTACCACCTTATGTATCCATCTTGGCCAGCTGATATGGTTTTGACCACAACTACGCTGAGCAACTTTACCTGGTGCCTCATGCAACGGTGCGAGGGAAACTTGCGCTGAGCAAAAGTTCTCGGCTTTCACGTTTGCATGAATGCCGCTACTATTTGTAAACAAATGAATATTGTACCAGCATGCTGGTGTGTTGTATGCTTCGAGCTTGATGGCACAATCACTTGATTGCGCCAGCCTGCTGGTGTCGTGTATGGGCCGCTTAACATTCCCGAGATTTCGGTTCGAATCCTAGTTATCTTTTTAATTTTATGTTTAATTTTTAACTATATTTTAATGATTTTATTTTTTTAATATTGCTGGTAAATGAGCTATGTTAAAAAATAGGGTAATTAGTACGAGAAATAATTAAAAAAATATTTCAATTTTGTGCCTCCTCTGAGGTTTGAACTCACGTTCTATCGATTTGTAGGCAAAAATGTATGCCCTGAAGCTCTGACACAGCTGAAGTGACAAATAAAGAAACAAATACATTCGGGTAAAGGTTCAATATTTCTATTTTTCAACTGCTACAGTTGACAGTCGACAAAAGTGCTGTCAAATTAATTTTGCTTAAAGGCGATGTGTTCTTTTCGATCAGTATACACTTCTAGTATACACTGGACGAAAAGAACGAGGCTAATAATGAAATTTTAAACATTTTTGAAGTTAGAAATGATTTTATCATTCGAATAATAATTAAATAATTTAAATTCGTATATCAAATAATTTTTTACACTTTATAAGATTATCATCCATGAAAATTGTTTTCAAATTCGAACATGATTTTCAAATATAAATAAGTTTAATGTGAATTTGTCAATTTTACATTAAACAGGCATTGCAAATTTAAATATGATTTACAATTTAATTTAAAAATAAAACGTTATTGTTATATTTAAATACAACCGTGATATTTTGAGAATGAAACACAAATAAAAATATTGAATTCATTTCAATAAAAAACATTTCTGTTCAGTTCAATTCAATTAGGAAGATAAAAAGAATTGAACTGAATATGATTAGATTAGACTTAGGTAGATTAGATTGGCTTGAATTGATTTGGACTAAATTGATGGAATTGAATTGAATTGAGTTGAATTGTATTGAATTGAATTGAATTGAATTGAATTGAATTGAATTGAATTGAATTGAATTGAATTGAATTTAATTGATTTGAATTGAATTGAATTGGATTGAATTGAAATAATTTAATTGAATTGAATTGGATTTAATTGAATTGATTTTAATTGAATTGAATTGAACTGAATTGAGTTGAATTATATTGAACTGAATTGAATTGAATTAAATTTAATTGATTGAATTGAGTTGAATTGAATTGATTTTATTCGATTTGAAGTGTACTGAATTGAATTGAATCGAATGGAATGGAATGGAATGGAATGGAATTGCATTGAATTGAATTGAATTGAATTGAATTCAACTGAATTGAATTGAACTGGATTGAGTTGAAATGAATGAATTGCATTAAGTTGAATTGAACTGAACTGAATTGAATCGAATTGAATTAAATTATATTTAACTGAATTCAATTGAATTGGATCGAATTCAATTGAACTGAATAGATTTCATTTGTATTGCATTGCATTGAATTGAATTGAATTGAGTGGAAGAATTACTGCAGAATTAATTTTGTTTGTGAAATTTTTGCATAAATCTTGTGGCTTCCGAGTACATTGCAAATATGGCAGAGTGTTGTCTAAGATTTGTCCGAATTTTTAATACTTTATACACTTTGTCTGCACTTCAACCTTTTGTTCGCCTGCCTGTTTTAAATATATACCACAACTAAGTATATTGTGACCTGATATGCTGTTTTCAATACAATGCACGAAGAAATTTAAGAAATCAGTTCTAAAAACCCAATCAATAGATGTTTTGCTCGTTGGTCTAGTGATGTGGCTATGGCAAGAGTACATATTAAATTCACTAAAAAGATTTACCAATATTCTCTGTTTTGTACTATTTTTTAGCATATCGATGTTGATATCACCCACAAGTAAAATTGTCTGCGCACCCTGCTTCTATTTTATTTAAAAAAACGTGAAAAATGCCTTTTGGTGGGCGATAAACAGATATCAATATAAGCTTCCTATTATTTATTTTTATATCTGGCAACTCGATTGCAATTATTTCAACATTTCCATCGCTTAGATTTATAAGGGTTTTATTCTTGATCGTAGATTTAACATAGATAGTTCTCTCACTATACCCATCATTTCGAGGACAATGTATTGCTTGATAGCTGTTTATGGAGTACAAATTTAAGTATTGGATGTTGAACCAAGTTTCCTGAACTGCAATTATTTCTGGTAATTTCGGCATTTGACTTAAATAATTCCTAAATAAATTGAATTTATTGATAGAAGATGCACTTCTTATATTTATGGACACAATATTAAAAAAATTCAAATCATTTAATGATATAAATGAATTATAAGATTTCATACAATTAAAATATTCAGAGTTCATTTTGTTTATAAGAAGGGGAAAAAAACCAAAATAAAAATTATCGATAGTAATTATTACAACAAAAAGTACAAAAAGATAAGTATATTTAAGCACCAGTAGTTGGCGACAGGAAATCATCTACCTCCTCATCAGCATCCGGTTCTGGTTCGTTTGTTCGTGCTTGTGGATATATATTACTACGCCTGGGTACAGCTGCTGTGGCTTTTATCATCAAGTTATCAACGTCATCTAGAGATTTTATTTTGATTGGTCGGGAATCGTCTCGTTGTTTCGCAAAAATACTACCGTTGGCAGAGAAAATAAATTTATATCCAACAGATTTAAGTGACTGAGCATGTTTCAGGAGAGCAATGTTATCTCGCGATAGAAAGTCATTGATATAAATGTTCTTTGCATCTTCCAGATCTCTTAATTTTCTTTTCTCTTTCATAAAAACTGTTTTACTTCTCTTATTGGCAAACTTTTCAACAACAGATGACTTATTACTTTGTGCCCGGCGGCTAACAAAACAGGCATCTTCAACATCATCTCCACTAATTTTGGATCCCGTCTGCTTCGCAATAGTAAGCACAATATCAGCCGCATTTACGTTTTCATCATATTTTAATCCATTAATCACACAGTCGTTACGAACACGAACGTTGTTTAAAAACGAAAGTGTTTCTTTAAGATTGTTAACATCTTCTTTTAATTCTTTGTTTTCCTTTTTTAGTTCTTGAATTGTTTTTGTGTTCTTCTCCACACCTATTAATATGTCATCGTATTGTATTGACATTAGTGCCCTGCATGAACATCGTTTTCACACATTCGAACACATTCATTTGTTTTTCATTCTCATTCTCTTCTCATTCTAGCGATAAGGGCATTATACACACAACCACTCCTCTTAGCAAGTAGCATCGGGAATGAGACAGAATGAAACTGAGACGAGAGAGTTTGGGAATAAACGGGTAGGCAGTGGATAGAGTAAAAGGTCTTTAGAGACGAGCACAACTACTCGAATAATGAGATGTTCTCTGAGACAATTTGAAAAAAAAAAACAAATGCGATAAGGTTGTTTTTTTTAGCACTATTTAAAGCTTTTATTTCTTTGGAATTAAGATAATTAAGGTGACAATAAAGTGAATTTAAGTTGACTGTTGGGCGAAACGAAGTTCGCCGGGTCTGCTAGTTGTAAATAAAACAAACGTCTCAGATTTAGCTTTATATATATCAGACTATATTTATTAATACATATTTACATTCAAATCAAAAACCGTTCGTTTTCTAGGTAAAAAAAAGACCAAGTTATAACATATTAAAATAAAGCAAAATAAATATATGTAAATTCAAAACCAAAAACCTTTTTCTAAGCAAAAAAAAAGAAAAATATAAACTAAAATAAATTAAAATGAGATCAAATTGACTCATCCAATTCTAATTTTGAACCGCTTTCATTTTGTAATTTAGAAATGTAGCACTTATGCTTCACTAGGTTTGAAGTCGAACTGGTCTGTTTTAATATTTTTTTTGCAGATGTTGCAACTTACATAGTGTACGTCTTTGCCGTCTTGATCCACAATTATGGAAAAAACTTCCCACACTTTGCTGCGGCCTTTTTTCTCCTGCAAAATAAGTTCGCCATTTGAAATTTGCGAACATATTCTGTTCTCTGCAGTTACAGCAGACGTTTGACTTGTGGACTAAAATATTTTTAATTTTTAATAATATTAATAATTTGTTTTATTTTCATTTACTTACATCGTCAATGTTCATTTTTTAATATTTAACTTTTATTCTTTTTTAATATGCACTTCTAAAATAAAATACACCTTCACTCAACGTCTTCGCTCAATGTTGTTGATCTATTGATTGAGAAGAAAACAAAGGAAAAAACAAACGAGACAATAAATTCCCGTTTGTGTCTCGATTCCTTCTTATGATCTCAAATGCTGTTTACATTCCCGAACATTTTTTAAACACAGCAGGCTGTTATCGTAACAGAATTGAGACGAAGAGAGTAGTTAACAGAGGACAGACTCAGACAACATTCATTCAAAGCGCACATGAGAACTTCTCATCTCGTCTCATTGTTAACATATTTCGGCCCGTTTGTACCGAACAGCGAGTAAATGAATGTATTCTAATCAGAGACTGTTCATGCAGGGCACTAATTGACATAAATTTCATTGTCTCCTTCATCTCCCTCATTTCCAACAGTAGAGTGCTTAATTGTAAAGTGTTGTCATTGCCGGGAACACAGATGTGACACTTGTAACTGAATGAGTCATTGTTTATCAATTTATCTATTTGCCCATTATCCAGAAGAGAGCACTGAGCGTGGAGAGTTTTGTTACACGCATCACATTCCAAACTATCTTCATTCTCCAATACTTCTGTTTTGCATTGCAAACACAGAATTTTATTTTTTTTTTTATTATTTATGCTCTTACGCTGTTTTGGAGGCATACTTCAATTATTTCAGAGATATTTCTACGTTCTCTTTTCAATTCAGTGACACTTTCACCTCAACTTTTATTCCTTCCTTTTTAATGTAACTTTTTTATTTTCTTTTGCGGAGCGTCGCACCACTTGCCGTTTTATTACGACAGGGGTTGCCTATCTTGTTCGAATTGACTTGCATTGAATTGAACTGAACTGAACAGAATTTAATTGAATTGAACCGAATTGAATGGAACTCAATTGGAATTGAATTGAATTGAATTGAATTGAATTGAATTGAATTGAATTTAATTTAATTGAATTTAATTGAATTCAATTCAATTTAATTGAAATTGAACTGAACTGAACTGAACTGAATTGAATTGAATTGAACTGAATTGAATTGAATTGTATTGAATTGAATTGAACGGAGTTGAGTTGAATTAACTGATGTGTTTTTTAGCGGAAAATTCAAAATTATTAAAATGCTACAAATGCTGCTATATTTTCAGAATGACTCTTTTTACGGGCAAACAAAACAAGACAAGTACATTTTATTTTGTGTTGATTTTGTATTACTTATAATTTATTTACAAAAATTTGAACATATTGTTTCACATACGAGACGAAAAAACCGAAAAATAACAGTAATTAAAACCCAATTCTATGAAACCGAAAACTGGGTTTCGGATAAAGTTAAATTGCTTGTGTGTAGATAAGATGGGATCTCATTATATTCTTGTTTCAAAAAAAACAGCGTTTGTGGTCATAAGTTCTGCAAAATTCCAGATTTTAGTTTGGAAAAGGCACTTATCATTTTTCTTAACGATAACTCATAAACCAACTATTCGACAATTTTAATGATACATTGGTGTATTCCTAACTTGGGGTTGCTACAACTAGAGGCATCAGTTTATTGATTGAATAGTTTTCAAAAATATCTTGTAAATTTTAAAATGCTTTCGTAAGAAGTACGAAAAATGCACATAAGTTTTTTTCTATCACAGATACTATATTGTGGGATGAATTTAAGTTTTTGTGTTGTTGTCTGTGACTTTTAATTCGAAAGTACACATGCCAGTGGATGTGCTTTTTTCCTGAATGGTCTTTTATTCCAACAACACCAACCATTTTTGACATAGAAAAATTTATTCGACCTTGTAAGCTTATACAGGGTGTCTCAGTAGCAAAACACTTTTTAATTTTAAAATAAAAACACTTATTTTTTGAGATAGTTGTGATTTTTTTTATTAGGTTGTAAAGAGGGCATATTGCGATTACTTGTGGAATAAAACATCCATCAAGTGACCCCACGGCTCTGATGACAGGCATTAATCATTTCATGAAATTTTCAATGACTTTATCACAGAGATGTGGCTGTATCTTACCGATGACGCGTTGGATCTCGGATTTCAGCTCACAAGTTGTTTCTGGTTTATTCGCATAAACCCGAGTTTTTACAAAACCCCAAAGAAAGAAATCACACGGCGTTAAATCGCATAATCTTGGTGGCCAGTTGACTTCAGAATTTCTTGAGATAATTTGTTTTGGTAATCGTTGGTGCAATAAATCGATTGTTTCATGAAGGTGGTGTCATCGTGCTAAAACCACATGTTCTTCAGATCCATGCCGGCCACAAAAACTCTGTTATCATGTACCTGTAACGAATGACGTTGACAGTTACTGAAATTGCGGCCTCGCCGTCAAAAAAGTAAGGCGCAATCATGCTGCCTAACCAAAATCCGCAACAGACAGTTTCTCGTTGTGAGTACATTTGTTTATCAGGAGTTTCTGAGTTCCAAATTCGAAAATTTATGTATTCAAGAAGCCATTAAGATGGAAATGCGTTTCATCGGCGAAGATGAATTTCGTTTTTTTAAATTGGCCTTGACTTCACTTTGGTCCATTACCCATTGAACGAATAGCTGGAGCTTTCCATGGTCTGCTGGTTTGAGCTCCCGAGTAAGCTGAATTTTGTACGAGTGAAGGATGAGGTCTTCTGTCAAAATTCGCAGAGTAGTGCTTCGAGAAATTTGAAGTTGTTGAGAACGATACCGAATTGATGTTTTCGGGTTTTCGGCGACACTTTCGTTTACAGCAGTAATGTTTCAACAGACCGAACGGTACGTTGACCCACAGGAGTCTTACTGTCCATAACGGACCATACTTCATACAATTTTTTGCCCATTCTTCGAATGGTTGGCACGTTACGTGTACTTTCTCGGTTGAAAGTTCTTCGAGGTTTGCGAGCGGTCTCAGCATAACTTTCCAAATTTGTCGAATAAGTTTTCACAATTATATCGCGTTGTTCTTGCGTAAATCACTCCATTTTTAATAGTCGGAATAAACAAATGTGACAGCTGCCAAATTTCAGAGTTGCCACTTAAACACAAAAAATATGACACTAAATTTAAAAAGTGCAATCTTACCATAAACGATATACAAATAGACTGTCAAAATTTCTCTTAACTCGAATGTCAACAAACAAAACGAGAGAAATCCTAACATGTCTCTGCTCTCTCTCTTACTCTCTTCATTGAATATTTAAATACACGAGCAGCTTTTTGATAGTGTTATTGTATATAACTTTACAAATTCCAACCATGCTGAAGTAAAATTAAATAAACTATGCAAAAAGTAGGATATAATTAATATATGACGCGAGAGAGAAATGCGTTTGAGTGTATTGCTACCACTTTTTGGTTCTCTTTTAGCAGGGTTGGGTTGGCAAGTATTTCCGAAGGTCTGTTAATTAACAAGTCTTCTTTCAAAATATGAACGACATATTTATCCTTCAAAAACAATATATATTAAAATCCAGAGGTAAAAAAATATACGTATATATTTCTCATGCGCGTTTATACTATTATACTATGCAGGCCAGGAAAGATTCCTTCATAGGACAGCCCAGGCAGCTCACTACTACCTCGCGAATGTCCCGGGCAATGGCTATCGGACCTCTCCGTTAGCTAGCTAGAGTGAGAAGGCGAAACGAATAAGCAGCCTGTCTGGTTATACGATCACTGATGCGTCTCAGGTTATATAGGTGACCCTGTTATTGAAGCTCTTCGAACTAGTGGACATATTCTTTGGTAGTTTTAAGGCTGATGAGCCAACACTACTGGCCAAGGGCGACTGAAATATAATCTCACTGGCAGTAGTTAAAATGCAAAACCACGGTGGGCTGGACTTGCCTTCCGCTTCCGTTATATTGGCAATGAACACACGGAGTGAGAATGATAAACATAAAACCCCCTATTTGTTGACAACCCCTGCAAACGTTATAAGGACCACGATTGACGGATATGCACTTGGAATAATAGAACACTATACAGATCCGGTGCCACTACTCAACTGGCAAATGTTTTTTAGAATTATAAGGCAGACATTGCCGTTTTTCAGGAGATGTGATGGACATGTCATGGCTGTACAAGGAAGAAGAATTGTGACATATACTACAGCTGCCATGAAAAAAATCATGAATTTGGTTGCGGACTTGTAGTTGGCAAAAGTCTGCGACATCTGGTCTCAATGTTAAACCCCGTGAGTGAATGTATGGCCACCTTCCGCACAAAAGCGATATACTTTAACACATCGCTACTGTGTGTACATGCCACGATGGAAGAAAGATACGATGCCACCAAGTACATGTTCTATGAGCGCCTAGAGGAAACACCCGACCGCTGCCCTGGCCATTACACTAAGATTGTTCCAGTTGTTTTTAATGCTAAAGTCGGCAGGGAAAATGTCTTTGAACCAAACAAATAGCAAATTGTTTCCCATTACATCCCACGAAGAAATTGGGAAGAGCTTTTCGCAACCAGTAGGCTGTACGCTTTTTAGTTCTGTTCCCACTGATTGGGACCTACAGTTTTACACCGGTTCCGATCGACATTTTTGGAAACTTTTTCAGGGCAAAATACTCATTAGTGTCGCCGTCACTATGCGTGGTGCCCGCCGACGAACGGAATTTATGGTGGTCAGGGCAGGATTCGAACCCAGGATCTCATGTAAAAAGATAATATTTCTATAAGATTTTGTGCGCTTTTTATAATTTCTATCACCGGTTAGTGCAGATCGTGGTGAAGCGTGTAAAAAAGATCTTTCGGATCCGACATCGAGGAGCCGAGATATAGGCGTTTCTATTTTGGTAAAATTGAGCTTGTGTTTTTGTATAGCAGCAGGCAGACCGCGTGGTTGTTTGCCGGTCCTATAACATATACATTGGTGCGTGGGTGGACAAATTGCGGTGAGTTTTCCTGTACATTGTATATAAGTATAGTTGTGTGCAGCAGAGCAGAGGCGGGTGCTTTGCTTCATCGATGGTGGGTAAAAGGCCCAGGTCGAAGGGGCCCCGTGCTGGTGCAGGTGACGATGCTGCTGAGGATATTGCAATGCCTACGGGGTCTGCCGGAAACGTCAGGCATCTGGACTCTGACGTAGAGTAGGTTGATTTAGCGCCGCCAACTGGGGTCAAGAGGCAAAGGTCTCTTTACTCATTGTTGGACGACGATAGTGAAGTATTTGCCGTTCATGAAGCTGTGGGTACTACTTCAATGAGGGTTAGTAGGCCCAAGAGTAGAGTCGCCACGAGAGAGACGGCCAGCGTGAGCGGTGACTATGTAGCGCGGCTGAAGGTCATTACCAACGACCTGTATGGTGTGGTATTGGAAGATGGTGCCAACGTTGGGCTGGCCAAAGCGGTTATTGAGAGAGCGGGCAGATACAAGGCACTGCTTATGTCGCTTGTGCCGGAGAACGAACGTTTACGAGGATGGTTGGAGGTGTACGACGCCATTGGAGTTGTCAGACGGACAATGGCTGCACCTAGTGTGCCAATGATGCCTCCCACAGTGAGTCAGACAGGCAGGCATGCTTCTGGCCATCATATCCATATACGGAGAACCATGCTAAGCGAGTGGCTAGCTGGAAAGAGTAACATCGTGTTAAATGGGCCGAGTGAGCTATATTCTTTTGACGGTCCAATGGGCTCGAGCGATATAGATGTTTCGCTGGCGAGTGTTGTGGCGTGTATGACGTACACCTTCAGTTGGAGTATGAGAGACGAGTGGGGCATCAGCGACCATAATGTAATCGACATTATGATGTCCTTCCAGAGGCGCGAGAGAAGAACTGCGTCATTGTGTAAGTGGCGTCTCAACGACGCGAATTGGCGTCTCTATGGAGAATGTATTGTTGGAGAAGCTGCGGTTTTCTCGCTGGAGAGCTTTAGAGCACTGGCAGTAGACGATATGGTCAACCTAATCGACCAGTGGATGGTGGCTGTCAATGACTCCGTTCTGGGCCGCTGCCGTGTGGCTAGGTCATGTTAAATGGTGGAGTCTGGAGCTTGACGAGATGCGAAGAAATGTTAGGCGCCTCAGGAAGAGGTTCCAGAGGGCAAGGCGTACGAATACGGAAGCCATGAGTGAGTACAAGGATGCCATCGTGAAGGTTGAGGAGCTCCTTCGTAAGAAGAAATCGAGATGACCCCTGGGGTAGGGTATATCGTATCTGACGAGGTAGAGGCAGAAGAGCGGAGTTGACGTCCCTACGTGTTGGCGACGAAAGCCTGTCGTTATGGAGGCAGTGTGCTAACGTGCTCCTAAGTGAATTTTTCCCAACGGCCGAGCCGACCGATCGTCCTCCCCCTGACTGGCAAGTGGCCGATCCACCGGTGATCGAGAGACATGAGCTGGAGAGTAGTGTCTCTCGATTGAAGAGCAGGAAATCTCCCGATGTAGACGGAATGACGGGAGAAATGTTGAGGGCCAATTGGAGTGGCATTCCCGAGTATGTGTCTGTTTTGCTCGAGAAATGTTTTCGCGAGGGATACTTCCCACATGCTTGGAAGTGCGCAAAATTGGTTGTTCTGCTGAAGAGCCCTGACAGGATGAGAACTAATCCGCAATCCTATCGCAACATTAGCCTTCTCCCCGTAGTCGGAAAGGTGATGGAGCGGATTTTGGTGGAACCGCTTAAGGAAGGTGGAATCTTGCGCACTTCCGAGTACCAGTTTGGGTATCGCGAGGGGAAGTCAGTCGAGGATGCGTGGTTGCACGGGCGGAGCTGCATGGCGGAGTCGTCGAATAAATACGTATTGGGCGTGTTCGTTGACTTCAGAGGAGCATTCGATCATCTGTCCTGGTGCAGCATCCTCAGCAGGCTTCAGCAGCTTGGCTGCCAGCAGATAAATATGTGGGCCAGCTATTTCCGGAGTAGGAAGGAGTGCGTCGTTGGTGCCAGCGATACAGTTTTTGGTTGATGCCGCTCGCGATGGATCCCCTGCTGGGGACTCTTTGTAGCGGATACAAACTGTGCGCGTTCGCGGATGACCTCCTTATCCTCATCGAAGGAAATCCCGTGCTGATATGGGGAGAAGGGGTGAGGAGGGCATGTGTGTAGTTGGGGAGTGGAGTGAGAGAGTCGGTGTTAGTGTTGCACTGGACAAGGGTGTCACAATGCCACTTATGGGCAGATTGCCATTGTCTTGTCCACCGGTGATTAGGTGTCAGGGCGCGAGACTACCATACGTTACCCAGGTGAAATACTTGAGGATTCTGGTGGGTGATTTTGTTGTTCATTTGCCACACGTTAGAGATAAGCTCACCGCGGTGGTGGGCGTTGTTAGGCTACATTTGAGGACGGATTGGGGCCTTAGTAGGCGAGCTGTGCGCACCATATATCGCCTGTTCGACCTATGGTGCACCAATATGGAGTGGCACAGTCACGTCTGTGGTGGGCAGGGCCATTGTGTTATCCTGTCAGAGGATTATTTTGTTGGCATGTTTGCCTGTTTGTCGCACTGTGTCGACAGACGCACTATACGTGCTTTTAGGGGTACCCCCTTTATTTAGATGTGTTGCGTCGAACCGCAGCGTTCATATTGAGGATGGGCTTACCCCTTCTTTGAGACGATTTGGTCTCCACCGCGGATCTGGCGGATGGGGGGATTTCGCGTGTTAAGGTGCTGTTAGACCATCGCGTGGTAGGGTGACGTACGAATTTATACCGGACGTGACTTTTGTACGTAACAGACCGGACTTTTGTTTTGGACTGAGTACTGGATTTTTACTGACGGGACACGGGTCTCTTAATGCATTTTTACATAAGAGATCCCTGTCCGACACTGCAGACTGTAACTGTGGAAGTGGACCGGAGGACTGGAGACACATACTTACTGAATTTACATACTATGACGACATTAGGGACTTAGACGCCATTGGAGTTACTCATACCGGGGCGAGTTGAGACCTTAGAGGGGTTTTGGCGGACGTTCGGACAGTTGGGGGGTTGAGTAACTTCTTACGTGAGATGTTTGGCAGGAGGAGGAGGAGAGCAGTTTAGTGATGGTGGTTTTTGTTTTTCGTAGTTTTTTATTTTGTTCAATGTAGATGTTGATTGCTTATGGTTGTCCCTGTGGTTCCCGGCAGCATGAGAGATTTGTTGTTGTTTTTCTTTTATTGCTCGGCGTTGTTTTGGCATTTTTGCTGAGGTTGGGACGTTCCTGGCAGCCCAAGATCTTTTTGTTTTGTTTTTATTTTTTCTTTTGTTTGTTTGCTTGGCGCTTGTGATTGTATGCTGAGTGAACTAGCCGCATTTTTTGTAGTTATAATTGCTGAATGTTTGTGTTGTGGGGTCACCAGTCCCCGAACCGTCTGGGTTCGACTGGTAGTAGTTTCGACTACGAGGCGTGACCAGAGACTTAATTCTGGTACGACGGGAGTCAGGTGCCCATGGAACTGTTGATTCTGTCCTGACTGTGGTAAGGCCCTTCGGGAGACACGTGGTGGCTGTGGTTTAGAGCTTCTGCTCGATGTGGAGTTGTATTGAAACCGGGTGCTGTGACCCATAGATCGGAAGGAGTGTTAGATAGGCTCCGTCCCTAACCAAGGGAAAAAACTATGTCCAAATACATGGTTTTAAATTGGTACTCGGATGCTTCCGCATACGGGGGCTCTGATGAAAATAACGCTGCATGTGTGGCAATGCTTCAGTCAATTGCAACGTGAGTCTCTTCAGGCGTAAGAAACGGTAGTGGAAAAAGCGCGAGAGTGAGAAAACAGAGACATACAAAAGGAAGAACGAAGCCCAAAAATTCAAAATCGGAACTAATGGACATGGTTCAGTGTTCCCTTCTGTAAAGACAAGGACGGATATTTCATCGCAGATGTGCAGAGCATGTTGGTAATATGGCGAGATCATTTCTCCACGCTACTGGTACCTGAGATATCCAATAACTATGACACAATCGATTACAATTTGACGTCGACTGTCCCCATCCTAACCAAGACGAGGTCAGAATAGCTATTGCCCGGCTTAAGAGCAACAAAGCCTCAGTAACCTCAGGATTACTGACGGAGCTGTTTAAGCCTGGCGGCGATGAGTTGATAAGGTGTATGTATAAGCTCATTAGCAACATTTGGTTAGATGAATGCATTCGCGGTGATTGGAGTCTCAGTGTACTATGTGAGGTGACCCGAGTCTCTGTGCCAACTAAAGTGGAGTAAGCCTTCTATCTATAGCATATAAGGTTCTATCAAGTATAATGTTCGAAAGACTAAAACCAATTATCGCTGACCTGATTGATTGGTACAAGGTCTTGTCGAGCGTATTATATGAAAGGCTAAAGCCAATTATTGAAAACCTGATTGGACCTTATCAGTGTGGTTTTACACCAGGCAAGTCCACGACTGACCAAATATTCACGCTACGCCAAATCCTGGAAAAGATCAACGAAAAGCAAATAGATACATACCACCTTTACAAAGCTGATTTCGATAGCCCCATACGGGGAAAACTGTACGAAGCTATGTCTTAACTTGGGATTCCGGCAAAACTGATCCTCCTCTGTAGAATGACGCTGACCAACACCAAATAAGCAGTGAACGTGGGGAAAGACCTCACTGAACCATTCTGCACCAAGCGAGGACTGAGACCAGGCGACACACTTTCGTGCAATCTCTTCAACATCTTAGTGTAGATAATAATGAGAAAAGTTTCAGTAAATACGAACAAGACCATTAACACGAAAAGCATCATTGGGCGAAATTAGCGAGAGGTTACTGCAGTATTTTCAAGAATCGAAAAGGAAGGTGGGTCTTGCTGTTAATGAAGGCAAGACAAAATTGATGGTGTCAACGACTAGGGAAACCTCTCGACTTGGTCCGCATTTGAACGTTGACAACCGATTTAATTTTGAAGTCGTAGATGAACTTGTAGTGCAACATTGTTAACACTATTCGACATCTCACCCCTGATATATAGTCTCATACCTATTACTCCTATTACACTAGTCAACAGTCAAAATGTACTCCGGATGCCATAATTTTTTCTGTGTAGATAACCTTGACATGAGCTCGAAAAACGCAATAAAAATTTTTTTTTCGTTTGGTTTTTTTTTTTAAATTTTAAAAATTTTTTTTTGATTAACTTGTTTTTGTATGAAAAATTGTTTCAGCAACTAACAAATCTCGTCAAAATATATATTAAATGGATGGTAGTAGACCCCAAAACGTAAATAATGTGCGTCTTCATTCATCGGCTAGCTACAGCGGTCGTAATCGGTTGTTGAATCAGGAATTTTACAAAATTTTACCGAAAATTTACAAGTGAAAGCCCCTTAAAGCATTTTAAAAACATATTAATTCACAGAGTGCATTTTTTTTGTATTTTATACGCAATGTGGCAGGTTTTAGAAATCAAAAAAGCTACTTTTTAAGAAAATCCATCAATTAATAATGAAGTTGTGAATTTTTTCGCTAAAGCCCTCAGAATCTACTTTTTAGTTCGAACATTGCATTTTACCTTTGAAATTATCTCACTAGTCAATCAAATGAAAAAATGTCATGTACTTCTAATGAAGTATTTTTTTCTGTGTAGATAACCTTCAGATGAGCTTGAAAAATGCAACAAAAACTTTGTCTATGGTAAGGTTTTTTCTTTTTTATTACAAAAAAAATTAAAATTAAATTAAAATTAAAAATAATTATGTGCTTTTGTCTTTCTTTTATATTGTTGTGGGTCTCTTTCTCTTATCAGGAACCAGATTTAGTCCCCCATCATAGCTTCGTTCCAAAATCCTTGGTATCGGTGCTGTATTTCTTTCATTTGCTGATGAAAACGTTCGCCATGCTCGTCACTTACATCGCCCAGGCTGTCCGGAAAGAAGTCCAAGTGCGAGTGTAGAAAATGTATCTTAAGCAACAACCGATTACGACCGCTGTAGCTAGCCATTATTTATGTTTTGGGGTCTACTACCATCCATTTAGTATATATTTTGACGAGATTTGTTAGTTGCTGAAACAATTTTTCATACAAAAACAAATTAACCAAAAAAAATTTTTTAAAATTTAAAAAAAAAAAACCAAACGAAAAAAAAAAATTTTATTGCGTTTTTCGAGCTCATGTCAAGGTTATCTACACAGAAAAAATTATCGCATCCGGAGTAAATGAAATTTGTTTCATTTTGTTGAGTAGTGTTACACATTAGCCTACTATTTACTACTTATACTCTAGGTTACTACAATTTAATACTACCCTAAGATCTACCATGTAAACGTTTTTGGATTCTCGATGATCATCAAATATACAGAGCGGTAGTCTGCTCTCCACTCTTAATCGCGTCACTTGTTTTATTTCGAACCATTACATGGCGACCGTGACAATGTGACAAAGAAAGGAAGGAAAAACCTAATTCGGATTCGGTACAAGTACGCGCAATTTAAAATAATTAATGCTGAGAAAAAAGTTAAAATTTGTTAAAAACCGAGTACACAATGTGGTTTGAATAAAAGAAAAGGTCTTTAACAAAAAGGAAAAACTCACATAAATGTGTTTAAAAACGCTCGCTTCATAGGTATACAGTGAAGCAACACAAATATCGGGCAAATTAAAGGAAAAGTGATCCTTAAATAAAAAAAATACAGCAGACAGTTGTCCGAGGCCTTCGGCCACTTACTGTCCCTGCAGGCTGTGTCAGAGACACGGCCATTAAGTTTAACGTAGAATACGCCATCCGATAAGACAGAAAACATAAATAACATAAGCAAGTTAATTTATTTATTTGATAGTTACTGTTGATAATATATATAAGCTTATGGTAGGATAAATATGTTTTTAAATTAAAAGAGTAAGGATAAATGATAAATAACAGACGCAAATCAATTTGATTTATATTTTTTATAATTATATATCCATGTTAAATTCAAATTCACATTTAACATTTTGTTTCACTTAAATACATAAGTAAATATACGAAATTTCAATATTTCATCAATCAAAACAACAGCCGAAGGTTTGTGTCCACAATGAAACAGCAGCATAGTTTGTGTTCACGCTACAAACTCAAACACTCAACCAAACACCACACATATGTTTAAGTGCATGTGTTTAAACAATTTTCATTTGAGAAATTTAAATATTAGGAAGATATCAACCAATATGAAATGTATATCAGACGAAAGATAACATCTTCATTTACCTACAAAAAAAATTTTTAAAAAATTTATCTCGCCGTTTCCTCATAATCAATGAAATAAAGATTACAACAATAACAATCTGACATGACTCCCTATACCGTAAGGTAAGACGTATTCTACGCCAAAAAAAGCATATGAAAAAATAATAAAACAGTTATAAGACATGCAGAGGGAAAAGTACAAAAAGAAAGAACCGTAATAAAGTGGAAAAACTGAAATAAGTACTTGAAATGTCATTTAAATTCAAAATGAAACCATTTAATAAGAGTGACAAAGACAATAAGCAGATCTTAAAACAACGTTGAATCTCGCCACCGAGCTACAAAACTACAACATAGAAAAAGAATAAAATTTAAAAAAAAGGACAAATCGCGCCGCAATTCAGCTGGGTGCGTGTGTGGGTGTTTTGCCGGTGCAAGCAGAGGTTTTTGTTTTTTAACGGAGAACGTGGACTTTAAATAATGATTAAACATTTTCACCCATCAATAGTACAAGAATAACCAATTCAAACTTAAACAATATCGTTTTGAAAAAGAAAAACCAAAAGACTATTAAATTTAACATACATACACAGTAGCGTGTCCCGTTAAACAGCGTTTTTGCGATTTCGTTGTAGTAATAGCACTCGAACAACGCGTATTAACGCCCTTAACAATAATAGTTCAGCATAAAAATTTTTGGAGTTGATCTTCAGTTCCCTACCAGCGATTTAAATTTGCGGTTCTAGTAAATTCTGCCAAAAAAAAAATTTTCGACGATTTTTTTCAAATGTGGCTCAAAAGTTTCGTATTTTAGTCCTTTTTAAGAAAAAAATTATTTAAAATTTTTGGTAGAGTAATTTTGGTCCACAGAAAGAATATGTAAACCTAACCAACATACACGATTTTGTTCAAATACCGTTAGCAGGAGCAGAAATAATGGATTTTTAATTTGTGATTTGAATGGGAGATACCACGCCCATTAGTCCAATCCCGCCCATATTTCGACATTTAATGTTTGTTGTCGCCATTAGTTTGCCTGCGAAGTTTCAGCTCGATTGGATTACGGGAGAAGGATTAAAAATCAATCCAAAGTTTTTTCGGTATACATACATACATTCAGGCAGGTGAAGTTAATATAAAGAATTTAAAAAGCCGTTCAATCAAATGATGAAGGTTCATTTAAAAACAACCAAACACACAACATCACACATACTTTGTCCGAAGTGGCTGACTTATAGTGTGTCACATAACCACATGTTTGCCATATCAACAGCAACGAAACAGCCATACACACAACATCACACATACTTTGTACGAAGTAGCTGACGTATTAGTGTGTCACCATAACGTCAACTGCGCAAGCCCATGGGCTTGCAAATGAAATTTTACGTGGCTATGCTTTATATCTCCGTTCAACAACAGCGACAGACACATGTACATACATACATTATTATGTTAATACATACGCTATAGACACAATTTCGTTTGCCTCACCCCTGCCACACAACTCTTTCATTGCTCTCTTGCTCGCTCATTTTTGTTTAACACGTCATTATTCTCTTTCGCAGTCGCAGAAAATCTGGTTTTAGCAGCAGCATAAAATCTGGTTTTAGCAGCAGCAGAAAACCTGTCTGTGGGTTGTTTGCATGTGTTGACTTTTATAGATTTAGTCCCTATACGTCCCCAATAAACATTATAAACTTACTATAAATTGATTATAAACTTACATTAGTAAACGTAAGCTTGGAAATTCTTTATGGTAATCATTGTAACATGTTGATTTCCAATTATCGGATAAACAAAAAGGGTCCCTTAATCTACAATTGTATCCATGCTTGGAAAACAATTGGGAATCAATTTGTGAAAACAATATTTAATAAATCATGTGGAAAGTTTATTGTAATTTTATATATCTCTTATTCTACAATTGTATCCAAGCTTGGAAAACAATTGGAAATCAATTTGAAAAAACAATATTTAATATATCATGTGGAAAGTTTGTTGTAAATGTGTATATTTGTTTGTTTGAAAATTGGATGTAAATACTTTTCCAAAGTAAAACAAATTTAAATTTATATTTTTAAATATATTTACATATTTATTAATTAATATATTTAATGATTTAAGAATAAGTGAATGAATAAGTGATATATTAAAAATAAATTTTACTTCAAATATATGTACATATTAATGATTTATGAATTTCTACATTGAATGATTTATGAATTTGTACTTCAAAACACAACAAAACAAAAGATGCAAAAGAAAACAGTTAAGAGGTAGTTAAGTTTTTGTCAATTGACCTAGATTGCATAAGTCTACTCTATACAACTATATACAGCCATAACGAGAAAATGTTAATTAAAAAATAAGAAATATTATATTAATATTCATTGTCAGATGGTATTGATTTGTGTTTATATTTTGCTCTTTGTTTTTGCCTATTTTTGGCAAATTGAAAAAAACTTTTTGACTCTTGAAAAAAGTGGCCCTCGTCAAAACCACGCTTTACTGCAGCATCTGTTCAAAATAAAAAACATATTATTTTTACATTTGCTATAAATGTGCTGAAACTACTTACTCTTTACTTACTACTTACTACTTTAAAAAAACTAGAACAATTAGAATTACAATTTACGACTTCAATAAATATTTTTGATATTGATTTTATAAGGGATTTGATATTTAGAATCTCTTTAAAATCAAAAAACCGCGTATTAAAAACCGTATCATTGGTGTCGGCGGCGACGATTGTAATTCAAGCAGGCCAGTATACTTACGAACGTATTGTAAATTTCTATTTTAGTACATCTTTTACAAAATACATTACAATAAATTTGTGAATTTTAATTTTCGTAAACTAGTTTGGAAATAGTGTTTGGAAAACAATTGTTAATAAACTAGTTTACGTCAATGTTTATTGGGTCGCTATAGATATTAACACATCAAAAAAAAATTAAGAACAAGAAACAAAGTCAAAATTGAACTGAAGTGGACAATCAACAAACAACGAATAAACTAAATACTACAAAAAATACATAAATAAAAAGTAATAACCGAATTGACAAATAAACAAATATTAATAAGATACATGAACAGAATACAAAAACAAAAATGCAACAGAAACAACAAATTATAACAAAACAAGTTCAACCATATAACCAGCAATGACAACACGATAACCAGCGATGACAGCACTAGAACCAGCGATGACTTATTACCAACAAAACACCCAGCAATAAAGGTGAAAAGGAAAAGCAAGAAGCCAAATCAACAATACCAAAAAGAAGAAGATGAAGTCAACAGGGTGAACATATTGTATGTAGAAATTTAAGAAAATTATAATACTGTAAACACATATTGTATGTAGAAATTGATTCAAATTATAATACTTTGATTGTTAATTTATAAAAATACACTGGGAAAATTATATTTCAATTTTTTTTTTAACACAATTAAACCTAAATTAACGGAAAAAAGAATGTTTTAGATGGAATTTGATTTGAAAGAATTTCATAAATTAATTAAGCAATTCACTAAAGTGCAAAAGCGAATTTTGCAAAAAGGTGAATATGTTGAATTATTAATTGGGAATTATAATGCTATTCTAGAATATACGCGTTTACAAATTGTCGGGAATTTTTGAGCAGATATTTTGACAAATTAGAGTGCAAAGTAAGAGTGCCCCATGATATTGACTTGTTTGTACAAATTAATAAAGAAATATTAACCGATTCCGATTCTGAATCAGATTATAACGACATAGGAAACAACAGTGACGATAATAAGTAAAGTCAAGAGGTTGGATTTAGATCGGAAATGGCTACTGTGATGGAAAAAAAAATTCATTAGCATGTGTGCTAATATTATAAAAGAAAATTATAGCGGAAATCCATTCGCATTGGAGACATTTCCAGACAAAATTTACCTTATTCAAGACTTGACAGAGGAAAATTTGACAGGAACATTTCTAGCATTCGTTAAAACAAAACTAGAGGGAAAAGCGCGGGAGGCGTTACCAGAAAATGTTACCTCGATAGATGAAATTAAAATTGCATTAAAAAGTAAAATAAAACCAGACAATTCTAAAGTAGTAGCTGGCAGAATAGTAGCACTAGAAGTTAAAAACGACGATTATGCGGATTTTTCGAAGCAAACAGAAGAGCTTGCCGACCCTCTTGAAAGATCACTGGTTATTGAAGGCATGTCAAAAGTTAAAGCGCATGAGATGGCGATTGAACAAACAGTTAGTGTTTGTCGTTTAAATGCTAGATCGGATCTAATAAAGTCAATTCTTGCGTCAACACCGTTTACTGACCCAAAAGAAGTCATTGCTAAATTGGTCATAGAACAAGCAAATGAATATAAGGAAAGGCAGGTCTTAGCTTTTCAATCTAGTGGAAACAATTCAAACTATAATAACAGAAACAATTTCAACCAGTATAATGGCAGTCGAGGCAATAATCGCGGAAATCGTTACAGGCGTGGCAACAATTACTCACGAGGTTTTCCTAACAATAGAAGTAATGGAAATTATATGTATCCCAACAATTCAAACAGTGGTAATGGAAATTATATGTATGGAAACAATTCCAATCGTGGTAACAATCGATTTAATGACAGACATAATAGGGACAATGCTAGAACACTGACTTTAAACGAGGAGGTCCCTCAAAAGGAAATGTTGGGGGAGGAGAATCAACTTTAAAGACCGAACATTCACATAAGTCAACGAAATCTGTTTACAGCTTGAATTTAAATTTCGTTGATTTCATATATTTAAATTGCACAAAAACCACAAAGACATGTAATTTTCTAATTGATTCCCAAGCTGACATTTCCTTAATAAAAATTTCTTGTATAAATACAAACACCACATTCAATAAAAATGAAACAATAAACATCACTGGCATAACAACAACTTCAATTTCAACTTTAGGCACAATTCATGCACACCTTATCATCGGGAATTATTCCATTTCGCAAGCATTTCATGTAGTGGATGACAACTTTAACATCCCGTCAGATGGAATTCTTAGCTAAGATTTTTTGAAGTCAAATAAATGCAAGATTAATTATGAAAATATGTGCATTTCGTTTTGGAATGACCATAGTAAAGTAGAGATTCCAATATTACAGGGTACAACAAACGATAACTGCATAATACCACCAAGATGTGAAGTTTATAGAATTTTTAACTTGAGCAAAGTTGTAACTCCCAAGAAGTTTGTGAAGGGTTATTTATTGGCAAATGCATTGTCAATTCAAATAAACCAGTTTTACGAATAATAAACGTAACAGATGAACATAAATGTATTACCAATTTCAACATAAAAACTGAAAATCTTGACAATTACGAAGTTTTTTCAATTAACAATGTAAAATTGGAAAATGAACTCTTGAATGAGTTGAGAGAAATATTAGAACAACAAATGCCGGATGATGCAAAAAACTATATAATGCCACTATGCGAAAAATATGCTGATATTTTTGCGTTGAAAAATGATAGAATGACCACAAACAATTTTTATGAACAAAAAATAAGAATAAACGATGATTAACCTGTTTATATCAGAAACCAGCAAGAAAGATATAGGCAAGAAATAGATAGACAAGTCAAACATTTGTTGGATAATGATTTAATTGAGCCTAGTTCTTCAAACTATAATAGTCCTTTGATTTTGGTTTCAAAAAAGAGCACTGATGGTAATAAATCTTTTAGAATGTGCGTTGATTTCAGAAAGGTAAATACAAAATTAATAGCTGACAAATTTCCTCTGGCGCGCATTGATGATATTCTGGACAACTTAAGGCGAGCGAAATATTTTTCGATAATTGATTTATATTCCGGTTTCCACCAAATTCCACTTCACTCGGAATGTAGAGACATAACATCTTTTAGTACAGATCGGGGTTCATTTAGATGGAAAGTGTTGCCATTCGGGTTAAATATTGCTCCAAATTCGTTTTCACGAATGATGTCGATCGCATTTTCAGGTCTAGCACCGCATCAAGCATTTTTATATGTAGACGACATCATTGTTATAGGTTGCAGTAAGCAACATCATTTGAAAAATTTATCCAATGTGTTTGATACCTTAAGGAAATGCAATCTGAAAATTAACCCATACAAATGCAATTTTTTAAAACCGGAAGTAAATTTCCTTGGTCATAGGTGTACTGCAAAAGGTCTGTTACCGGATGATTCGAAAATGCTTACTATTAAAAACTATCCAGTCCCAAATAGCAAAGATGCAGTTAAACGATTTGTAGCTTTCGCTAACTATTATCCAAGATTTATAAAAACTTTTGCCTCGTTAGCAGCACCATTGAATTCTACAACACGGGAAAAAGTACACTTTAATTGCGATGAGAGATGTCAAAAAGCATTTGAAGATTTAAAATCTAGTCTAATGTCACTAAAGTTGTTACAGTATCCGGACTTCAACCGTAAATTTTTAATAACAGTCGATGCGTCCAAAACAGGTTGTGGTGCAATATTGAGCCAAAATTTTGACGGAAACGATTTACCAATTTATATTGTATCAAAATCCTTTAACAATGCTGAACAAAAGAAACCTACAATAGAACAAGAACTATTGGCAATACATTTCGCTATAACACAGTTTAGGCCATACGTTTACGGTACAGAATTTACTGTCAGGTCTGACCACAGACCGTTAGTATATCTATTTAACATGAAGGATTCATCTTCAAAATTAACTAAAATCAGATTAGAACTTTCGGAGTATAATTTTACAATAGAACATATAAAAGGTAAACACAATGTGGCCGCAGACGCACTTTCACGCATATAAATAGATGAATTGAAAAAAGGGAACAGTAATATTTTCGCAGTGACAACTCGCGGAATGTCTAAACAATTGTCAGAAGAGGAACATGAAACGACAATACCGGAGGAAAGCAATAAAAAATAAATGGTTTCCCATTACATCCTATGAAGGGACCGGGGAGAACTTCTCACAACCACTGAGCTGATTCCGAACGGTATTTTGAGAAGCCTTTTCATGGCTATATACTCGATAGTGTCGCCGTCACTATGCGAGGTGACCGCCGCCGAAAGAAATTTGAAGGTGGTCAGAGCAGGGTTTGAACCCAGGATATCATGTACAAAAGCCGCGCACACTAACCATTGCACCACCGACGGCCACAACAATAAAACAATAATAAGTATAAAATTCCAATATATGATAAATTTTCGCATGAGTTCAGTATTAAAATACCAAAAATCAGATCTGAAATTTTAAAAACAAATGGTAAATTCACAACATTGCGCATTAATATTCATAAAAAATTTCAAATAATACTATCTTTGAATATTTCGATAGATAACGAAACATTGAATTTAGAGGATAAGCTGTTGAGGCTACAAAAAGAAGCCGTCGATCGGAATATACAAACGATAGAATGGCCAAACAATGATATATTTTTTACAATCTGCAGCATACAAAAATTAAAAGATAATGGAATTAAAATATTGAAAAATTTAGAAATTGTACTAACGGATCCAATAGAAACGGTTGTAGACAAAAATGAAAAGGACAAATTAATGACAGTTTTCAACAATGATCCGCTTTTGGGTGGACGTAAAAAGTTATACGCAAAGTTACGAACAAAATTTTTTTGGAAAAACATGACGAAGGATATTGCTAAGTTCGTAAAAAATTGTGACAAATGTAATTTGAATAAAGTTCAACCATGAAACAAGGAAACACTTGTATTAACACCAACACCAAGTACACCATTGGACATAGTCGTTTTAGACACTATTGGCCCATTCCAGAATCCAATTGTGGAAAGAATCCAATTGTGGAAAGAAATATGCACTGACTTTCATGTGTTTTGTGTGACTTAACAAAGCATCTTGTGACAATTGCCATACCGGTTAAAAGCGCAAACAATTGCGCGCCCAATTTTTGAAAACTTTATTTTGATATATGGCGCAATGTACGCAATAAAATCAGACCTGGGAACTGAATTTAAAAACGAACGGCCTTATTCATAAAAAGTTGTCATAGGTTTGTTAAAGGTTTAAGAAGGTAAAGCCCAAAACTTGTATTCATAATCGAAAAAATCCTCTGTTAAGAGTTCTCTAACGTCGCCATTTTGGTTGAACGTTTAACCCTTCTTTAAGGGCATTTTATTCGCATTAATACACAAATGAAATAATTTTTTTACGTTTCACGCGTGCCGTACTTAAATATTTATGCGATATAAACAATTGGAATTATTTTGTGCATATTTGCAGCGTTTATAGTGTCACATTATCCTGCTAAGTAACCAATTAGTTTCGTTCCAATTTTTATAATTTTTAACCAAACTGAACTTTTGTTTACATAGTGATGTATATAAAATCAAAACATTGAAACTACAACCTATTTATCCGGTTTATATTCGACTACCCGAAACTGAAATCCAATTCAATATGATTTTTTGGCACTTCTTCCAAATTTATCAATATATCAAATAGTAATTGACCTTTTGTTGAATAGTTCGTTCCATTAATGTTTAAAATTTTGCAAAAATTCATTGACGCAATTAAATAAAAAAAATTTAATTCGGTCTACCGGTTATTGTTCATCTTGTTTTTACATCACATGCACTGTGAGAATACATAAAACAGGGTTGTCAGTCAATCATCTGTTCTCTAGTTAAAATACTCATTATGAATACGGTTCTAATAAAATTCTTGGCAAATCTTAAAGCTTTCCAATAACTGATGAATGCTTTAGAGCTAATTTAATGATTTTTTATGAATAAGGCCGGAAGTCTTTAAAGAGTTATGCAAATTATTAAAAATCGAACTGAACTTTTCACACAGCTTACCATAATGAATCTTTAGGAACAGTTGAACGCAATCACCGAGCTTTCAATGAATATTTAAGAGCATACATAGATGAAAATATGTCTGATTGGGACATCTATCTGAAATACTTTACTTTTTTACATAACACTACTAAAAACACAGTTTTTGACAATAAATTTAGCCCTTACGAATTGGTTTTTGGTAAGAAAATATCGTTATCTGGAGAAGTTTTAAAGCGGACAATCGATCCAATATATAATGTAGAAAATTACAGCAGAGAAGTCAAATATAGATTACAACGGGCTGATAATTTGGCAAAGCATTTACTCGAAAAACATGAACTAAAAAACAAGCATTTTTATGACAAATATGCAAAACCTTTAGCATTACAAATAATTGATAAAGTACTTATTCAAAAGCAACCATATGAAAAATACAAAAGTATTTATGATGGTCCATATATAGTTAAAAACATCGATGGTTGTAATGTAACAGTTTACAATGGAACTACAAAAAAAGAAAAGATAATTCACAAAAATAGACTCAGAAAGAATAATAAATACCTCCAGATAACTCCACAGATTCATTTCTAATACAACGGTTATAACGTACACGGTTACAACGAACTATGCTTTTAACGAACGGTTTTTATTATTCCCAATGATATTAGTTACACTTTTCGTACACTTTTACACGTTATTTATAACGAACACGGTTATAACGACTAAATACTACATATATAACGAACACCTTTTTTCGGGTTTTTCCCTAGACTCACATGAAAACTTTTGTAAACAAACTACCGTTGTTTTTTAAGCAATATGCCTTATAAAAATTATTTAAAATAATTTTTGAAATGTAAAAATAAGTGGTTTTAAGAAAATCACAGATTTGATAAAATTTTATAAATTTGGAGTACAACCTTATATGTATATATGTATATATATTTCAAATTGAAATATAAGTAGTATTAAAGAAATCAGGGATATTATTAATTTGTTTTTAAATTTTATAAATTTAAAATACAACATATAAATATTTATATTAAACGAAAAAAAAAATTAAATTAATAATCAACCAAGGAGAGTATACCTTGTTTGGTTCTTTAATTTTTTTTTTTTTATTATAAAAGAGAGGTGTAGTGCAACAGTGTTAACACTATTCGACTTCTCATCCCTGATATATAGTCTCATACCTATTACTCCTATTACACATTAGCCTACTATTTACTACTTATACTCTATGTTACTACTATTCAATACTACACTAAGATCTACCATGTATACGTTTTTGGATTCTCGATGACCATCAAATATACAGAGCAGTAGTCTGCTCTCCACTCTTAATCGCGTCACTTGTTTTATTTCGAACCATTACAAACTACCGACGTCGTTGGAACCCAGAGCTATATGATCTATATTCTGACGTGGACATAGCTAGGCGAATCAAATTGGGCCAATTGCGTTAGCTAGGCTATGTTATCAGAATGGATGAAGGTGAGCCAGCGTGAAAGATTTTCGATGGCGTACCCGATGGAAGCAGGAAAAGAGGACGACCAAGACTCCGCTGAAAAGACCAGGCAGAAGAATCCCTCCATATCCTTGGTGTTACCAACTGGCGAGAAAAGGCGAAGGATAGAACCAGTTGGAAGAATTTGTTTAATTTGTTTGTTTAATTAATTCGTGTAAGACGTCTGACATCCTGAGGTTGTAAAATAGTCAATAAAAGTAAAGTGATTGGGCCATACCAGTATGGCTTTAGGCCTGGAAAATCGACAACTGATCAGATTTTCACGCTACGCCAAATCCCGTAAAAGACCCACAAAAATCAAATCGATATATACGCGCTGAAAAATAAAGGTTTGCGAGCATTGTTTTCGTGAATAGAAGATATGCTGGTTTTTGTTCCTTCCTTGTCTGTCACACTTTTGTTTGCAACAGATTTTACCAAACAAAGCCACATTCTTGCGTATGCTGATGATATCAATACGATTGGGCGCACAATTAGATAACTTACTGCGGTGTTTTCCAGAATTGAGAAGGAGTCAGCAAAGCTGGGTCTGACAGGAAATGAGGACAAGGCAAAGTTAATCCAAGCGATTAATCCTCCAAGCGATTAAACCAAAGCGTTATCGTTGATAGCCGATATAATTTTGAAGTGGTGGATGAATTTATATACATCGGATCTGCCGTAAACAAAAACACCAACGTCAGCCTTGAGATCAAACAGAAAATTGTGCTTGCGAATAAATGTTATTTTGGGCTAAGCAAGTGCTTTAACCCCCTCTCGAGTAACAAAAGTCCAGCTGTAGCAGGCACCCATACAACCTGTCTTGCTTTATAGCGCAGAATCATGGGTCTTATCGCATGCAGACGAAACATCTGTATGAGTCTTCGCGAGAAAACTACTCCAAAAACTGTATGGCCCTATAGTGCACAACGTCTATGGCCCTATAGACGAACCAGCACGAAGGGTTTTCGAAACCGAACTCGAAGGAAGACAAAGTATAGGAAGACCAAGACTTCGCTGGATTGACGAATCCCTGACTACATTTTATATTACCAACTGGAGAGATAAAGCAAAAGATCGAACTAGTTGGCGCAATATGTTATCGTAATTTTTAAAGGTACCTGACCCCCTGGGGTTGTTGGAGATAAGAAAATAAGTTAAAGATTTTCAAAGTTTCACGATTGTTCAATACGAGCGACGTTAATGTCCGTAAACTTGAGTCCACTTCTGAATGTTTCACATATTTTGTAGACAGTATAATATTTTGATTGTGTTATACTTACAACTGTAATAGTAATCAGATCTGAAAATATGTTCTACTCTGTGTGTTTCCGTTATACTTATTAACAAACTGGCCAAAATCGTGACAATGGCAATAATTATACCATGTTTTGAATAAAAATCAAGGGCCATTGTATTTTTGTGTTTGATTAATTTAATATTAATTGTTATTTGAATAATCGAGTGTACGGAATAAAGCGATATGGTTGTTACTGTTCTGCAGATGTTGATAGACTGATCTGAATGGGAGAGCAAATTTTATATTTATGTACGAGTATTAGTTGGAGAAACGATTTATAAAATTCCATTCAACCTATTGAGCTGCTCCATGGGCAATTTGTTGAGACGAGAATTAATTGCGCTCCCGGCGAAAATGTTCTCACATCGCAGAATTCTGTTGATTGGTTTGGTGCACAGTAACATAACAAAACTTTGTTCTCTTTTAGGGAAAATCCAAATTTAGATAATAGGCAGGTTTTTTTGGCTGAATTTCCAAATACCAAGCGGATCTAAAAAGAAAAACAAAATTGCTGTAAAAATAGAGAACACATAAAATAAACCTAGGGTCATCTAGGAACAGGTCATTGTGGGTAGTCACAAATGTATTCTCAAGAATTAAATTGTAGTTTTATTATCGTAGTCATTGCATAGAAAGTGATAAACAAGAACGGCGTTTGAATCTTGCAGTGTAAAAGTTATTTTGAAGAAAGTCAGTGCTAACATTTGAAATGAAAGCAAAGCGAAAGGTGATTAATGTCACCGGACGAAAAATTATTGTTCATCTGTGGATGGAAGGTAAAATATTGCGAGAAATTGCGGAAACAATTGAAAAATGTGATTCTTCAATCCAGAGGGCGGTTAATAACACAGTGCAACACGAAAAAATATAACCATATACGGACAGCACTACGTGATAAAAGACCAAAAAAAAGACCTGTGTCTCCCAGTTTTGCCCAAAGTCATGCACTTTTTTTATGGGCCCCCAAAGATTTCTGGCCCCTGTGTCATTTTTGCAAAAAAGTGAGCATATTGTCAGGCTCTTATCTTGCAAACCGTTCGGAATTTTGATTTACTCTCTGAGGGAAAGTTGTAGCTCTTGTCATAAGGAAAATCAAAAAACTTAATCTTCAAGGGCAAAATCGCAAAAACCTTTACAAAATTTGATCTTTTTTACCTTTTTCCCCCTGTTCAGGTTTATAGGTAGCAAACCGCTCAAAATTCAAGGAAACAATGAACTACAAAAATGTACCTAAGATCTCAGTAAACAACTTTCTAGAACATTTGAACTTCCTGGGAATGATTCTTAACACCGTTTAGGTAGCCACAAAAGTGAAAAATTTCCCGAAAATTTTTTAATTTTATTTGTTTTTTCTTTACTTCAACATTGAGATACGAGTACTATGCTATCTATTACAAAAATAATAAAAAAATATTCGCATTATGTTTATAATGTTGATGGCCCTGGACTTGCAAATCGCACTCTCTTAAGTTGTGAATCCAAATCGTCATCCGAATCTGACTCTGATTCAGAACATATGGTGTCCACAGGCACGTTCCTTCCGGACTGCCCTCCATCATCAGCCTTTTCTTCTTCAAATACTTCATTAACTTCATACAGAGTGATCTTGTGACTCCACCAACAAACTTGAAATGAATTAGAAAAGAGATCAAAAAAGGAATGCAACACAGTAATATCAACTTTATTGATGCAATAAATGCATCGAGTTTTTTTTGCCTTTGCAACGTTTTTCCATGGTCATTGTGGTTTGGTGAAACCGTTCTCCTTGCTCATCGGATTCGGTAGGGAGTTGTTTGATAAAATCGTCAAAATGAAAATGAAGAAAATGCAGCTTTAATGTCAAAATAATACAGCATTTTTCTCAAAATAATACAGCATTTCTTTCACCCATTCGCTTGCTTCCGGTTCCGCGTCTCGATCCCCTCCCAAGACTCTGGTGCATACACGCTGAGGGTAAATCCATGCCATTGAATGACTATCATCAAGCAATGATTCAACGTTGCTCTTGAATAGGTTTCTAATGTCAGGGCCATAACGTACGCCTGTTAAATGAAGACAAAAAATTTTTTAAATTCAATACAATACTATTTTTAATTTTGTCATCGCTACGCTTTGGGAAAATGCTTTTCACATAGTTGAATGCGTTTGGGCAATTTACAACGGCCACTTCGATGAATTTTTTAACAATTCCCAATTTTATGTGGAGCGGTGGCAGAAAGATGTCTTGAGTATTGCCAATTAAAGGTGCATTCTTCAGTTTATATTGTTTCATTTGTTGCTCCAAGCTTCTTCTTGGTCTCCACGAATTACATTGGTATTGATTCAGAGGTGAGCGCGAATCCCAATTACAAAGAAAACAAAAGAATTTTGGAAAGCCGGGCTTATCGATGAACCCTTGCAAAGTGTTGATGACCTTCAAAACACTGCAAATCTTCCATTTATTTTCGCAGTAGTGGATTTTTTTCGTTATATGTTTCATAGCTTTCTTTCATATTAATATCCATTGCTAGCGGAATTATAGGTTTTCGGTTCGATGCATGCAACAACACTGCTTTCAAGCTTAAAACAGAACCATCAATAAATAATCTCCACTCGCTAGCGATGTAGTTCATTCCCAGTTTTACCACCAAAGCTTTTATATCGTTGCAGTTAGCGAACGAATTGTCATCATTTAGAGTGTAGAGGCTCTGAAATTCAGCTTGCCGTTTGCGTTACGCCGTAGAGTTAACGTTAGCATGTGGGAGTTTTTTTTTGCTTTAAAAACGCTTTCAAAAATATGGCAAGTCGCTGCGATATTCCCAATATGGCCACAATGAAATTTGTGTTATTAGTTGTGGTCCATCTCTTCCCTGTTGGGGCTCATAATCGGTATCAAACGGATCTTTATAAGTGACACCAGTTGCTCTAGTCATTCCTGTAAAGTCAGTCCTACGCTCTGGAGTTGGCGGCCTTGCTGATGCAAAATTTTCAGGTGCATCCACTGGTACTGTGGCTGTTACAGTTGCTTTATAAATTTTGTTCTTCTCTTCATGTCGATTTAGACGACATGTGTAATTTACGCATGCATAGCAATTGGTTTCATCATGATCACCTTGGTCGCATAATCCAGTTTACTGGCTTTCAATACTTCATACTATGTTTGCCTCCACTCAACCATGCCATGAGATTATTATAACATTGGCGACACACTGTACTAGGTGTGTAATTTTCACCGGTCAAGTCTACTTCGTCGAAAAACAAATTATATGCCCCATTATTTTCCTTTTGAAATTTTGTATAATTTTTTTTTCTGATTTGATGACCGCAATCGAAGTAAAATAAATCAATATTTTCCCACTGCATATTGAAATTGTCAGTTGCCAATGTTGTGTGCGAATTATGCTGTAGCACTTTCTCTATAACTTTCACCGCTGAGTTCTCGTTGGCGTCGCGATGTGTAATATCTCGATGTGAGTGTCGAGTCGCTTTTATTTTGTGTGCTGCCACACTTGTTGCATGTGCTGAGCTTTCTGCTTTGCCTGTGCTGCTGCGGTCGGTGAGATAGCATAGTACCCCAATGTTGAAGAAAACGGTGTTCCTAGGAAGATCATAGTAGTCGATTTTGTAGTCGATTGTTTCCTTGAATTTTGAACGGTTTCCTACCTATGGACTTGAACAGGGGGAAAAAGGTACAAAAATCGAATTTTTAAGAATTTTTTTTTTGCAATTTTGACCTTGAAGAAGAAGTTTTTTTTGATTTTATATGTTCACAATTTATGACAAGAGCTACGACTCTCCCTCAGAAAGTAAATCAGACTTCCGAATGATTTGCAAGATATGAGCCTGTCAAAATGATCACTTTTTTGCAAAAATTACACCGAGGCCCCAAACCTTTGGGGGGCCCATAAAAAAAGTGCATGACTTTGGGAAAAACTGGGAAACACGGGTCTTTTTTTTTTGGTCTTTTATCACGTAGTGGTGCCCGTATATGGTTATATTTTTATGGCTTAAAAAATTACACACAGTGAAATTAAAAAAATTTCGGGAAATTTTTCACTTTTGCGGTGGTAAGAATCATTCCTATGAAGTTCATATGTTCTAGAAAGTTGTTTATTGAGATTAAAGGTATATTCTTGTAGTTGATTGTTTCCTTGAATTTTGAACGGTTTGCAACCTATGCACCCTAACAGAGGGAAAAAGGTAAAAAAATCGACTTTTTTTAAGCGATTTTGACCTTGAAGACGAAGTTTTTGATTTTATATGTCTTTGTTCTTTATGACAAGAGCTATAACTTTCCCTCAGAGAGTAAATCAAAATTCCGAACGGTTTACAAGATATTAGCCTGCCAAAATTATCACTTTTTGCAAAAATGACACTGAGGCCCCAAATCGTTTTGGGGGCCCATGAAAAAAGTGCATGATTTGGGCAAAACTGGGAGACACGGGTCTTTTTTATTTGTTTATCAAGTAGTGGTGTGCGTATATGGTTATATTTCTATGACTTAAAAAATTACACACAGTGTTATAAATGAAATGGTGAAGGAAAAAGTTATTAATCAATATAGCTGACTCATTATAAACTAACTTTTATAGGTATACAAGTACAAGCTTTTGTAATTTTTAGTTGGTTAATTTTTTTTATATAGGGGTTAAGCTTTTTTCGTACCTAGATTTTAACGATTATTATTCAAATATTTTTGATTTGAAAATAAATATTTTGAAATTAATTTGGGTTTGTATTAGACACGATATTAGAAAAAACTTCAAATATTTTTGATTCATGATTTGAAAATAAATATTTTGAAATTAATTTGGGTTTGTAGTAGACACTATATTAGAAAAAACTTAAAAATACTTGAAATGAATGCTGGCAGCAATGCAGTAATGAGCCACTGTTCATAAGATGGATTTTTGCGACGGCAGTTTAACAACTTCGTGATTTTTTGGAATGAAGTTCCATATCGCACGTGGCGGGATTGGGGCAAAATGAACAAAATGAAACAACTTTTGTTTTAACACTATTATGATACAACCCACTATTATCAACTATATTGCTTACTTTTGCGTCGGTTTGTGTCTCGACTATTGGCTTGAATCATAGAGAAAGAAATTAACTAGTTGTCTCACATATGTTGGGAAAATTCATGTTTAATGGGAAGTTTTCTAGGTGGAGCCTGCAACCAATATTTAGTATATATTGTAGTTTTGAACCCAATACAAAGAAAATTTAGAAAAGCCAAAGTGAAAGAGGTTTTAAAAAATAAAAATTTGCTTAAATAAAGCCTTTTCTGAAAAAAAGTAAATTTTCTTAAAAAGAATACCTATGCCTATTCTTAAACAAAGTACCGTTTCTTAAAAAAAACCTATTCATATTTTTAAACAAAGTACCTTCTCTTAAAAAAATACCTTATCCTAAAGTAGTACCTTTGCTTAAAAAGTCAATTTTCTTAAAAAAAATACCTATTCATATTTTTAAACAAAGTACCTTCTCTTTTAAAAAAAAAAACTTACCATTGCTGTACCTTTAAGGACAAGGATACTTAGCCCGCAGTCTAGACCGTGGTTTAATTCAAATAATTAGGAAAAGAGATGGTTTAATTCAAATAATTAGGAAAAGAGAAAAGAGTCAACGGATTTACAGCAAGAGTTTAAAACTGCAAGAAGGGAGGTTAATTCTGCAATTAGAAGGGCTAAATTTGAATATTATGCTAAGTGTTTCAGTAAATCAATTCTAGGCCAACGTGGAACAATATAAAGAAGATTGGAGTCTGTTGTAAAGAAATGTCTGATGTATCTGTAGACGTTAATGAACTGAATAGATCATTTGTTAACACACCTATCGTTTCTGCCAACACAGATTTTTATGAACTCTCAGACACGGAAGATAGCCGTGACGCTTTTGAATTCTCATGCGTAAGTCAAAATGATGTCCTTCTAAGTTTTTCAGCAGTAAGGTCGAATGCTACAGGTTGTGATGATATAAATCCAAAGTTTGTAAGGTTAATTCTCCCACAGATCATTTCGATTATCGCACATCTCTTCAATTTTATTATAATGTCAAGCAATTTTCCTGAAAGATGGAGACATTCGAAAATAGTCCCTATTCCTAAATCCAAGACGGAATGTAGACCTATTGCAATACTTCCGTACTTATCCAAAGTCTTTGAAAAGGTGTTACACTACCAGATGTGTTCATATATTGAATCATCAGCATTGCTCGCGGAAAATCAGTCTGGCTTCAGGGCAAAACATAGTTGCGTTATCACATTATCGGATGTTGTGGAAGACTTACGACTTAGTATTGATGATAAGCGAGTGAACGTGCATGTTTTGCTTGACCATTCCAAAGCTTTTGACACTATAGACCACGACATGCTAGGATTAAAACTTGGAAATTTTTTTAATTTCTCTAGGACTTCTGTGAGCTTAATAAAGTCTTACCTTTTTAATCGGAGTCAATCTGTTTGTACGGGGGCATCTGCTTCGCTTCCACTGTTTTTATCTAGAGGCGTTCCCCAGGGGTCAATACGGGGACCCTTGCTATTCTCGTTGTATGTAAATGATCTCCCGCAACACATACATAGCTGTAAGACACATATGTACGCTGACGATGTGCAACTGTACACTAGTACACCCATTGAATTATTGGGCGAAGCCGTCAACAGATTGAATGCTGACCTTCGGTCAATATGGAATTGGGCAAACGCAAACGGGCTTTCGTTGAATCCATGTAAATCAAAGTATCTTGTGGTCCACAGTAAGTCATTGAACTCTACGTTTGACGTTAATATAACTATAAACGGACATAAAATTGAGGTAGTCTCAACCGTTAAAAATCTTGGTATTATAATGAACGATACGTTAACATGGAGTAATCAGGTTAACAGAGTTACCAGTGTTATTTATGCTAAGTTGCGGACCTTGTGGCAAACGCACTATTTCACACCTCCCAAGATTCGAGTATTGATTGCTAAGGCCTATCTTATGCCGTCTCTTCTTTATGGCTGTGAAGTATTTGCGTATTGTGATTCAGTCAGCAGAAATAAGCTAAACACAGTCTTCAATAACATTTGTAGATATGTATACGGTATTGGTAAATACGATCATATTTCCCAGCATTCTATCAAACTTTACGGTATCACTCTAGATCAACTATTTAAAGTTCGAACCCTATTGCTCCTTCATAAAATAATATACTCTAAATTTCCAACGTATCTCTTCCGACGCCTTACTTTCACAAGGTCAAGCAGAGGAATGAAACTTATTCCCATTCGCTACAAAACACTGACATCTGAATGGCAATTATTCATAAACGTCATGCCTCTGTGGAACAGTTTACCACACTCAATTCAAAAAACCAGCAACATTACTCAATTTAAGACACTTCTTTTCAATCATTTCGCATGAAACACAATATGTTTTATTCATTCATGTAATTCTTTTATTCACTCATGTAATTCTTAAATATTTAGTTCCTGACTTCATAAAAGAATAAAATTAAATTGTCACATAGCGTCATGCCATGAGGCCTTAAAATAATATTTTATTTTGTCATAGTATTGTATTGTATTGTATTATTCAAATGTTCTCATTATGCTTTTCTTCTTCATTATAAATTCCTATACTGTAATTAATAAGATTTAAATCTTGTTGTATAGGATATCAAATAAATAAATAAATAAATAAATAAAATAAATAAAGACGTAGTACCTTGCTTAAAAAAGTAAATTTCTTAAAAAATTACCTATTCATATTTTTAAACACAGTACCTTCTCTTTTAAAAAAATACCTTATCATAAAGAAGTACCTTGCTTAAAAAAGTAAATTTTCTTACAAAAAGGACCTTTTCTTAAAAAAGTAAATTTTCTGACAACAAAAAGTACCTTTTTTGTGTAACAAAATAACTTTTCTTGAGATAAGTACCTACTTTTAAAAATGCACCTATACTTGAAAAAATTACCAATTCTAAAAAAAATCCATTTCTTAAAAAACAACTATTCATCAACAAAATACCTTCTCTAAAAAAACTAAATATTCTTACAAAAATTACTTGTCTTAAAATTACTTTTTCTTAAAAATCAAATAATATCTTCTCTTTTATTTTCTTGAGATAAGGCCTTTCTGAAAATAAGTACAGTTTCTTAAAAAAATAACCTTCTCCTAAAAAGAGTACCACTTCTTCAAAAAGTACCTGTTCTTAAAAAAAGTGCATCTTCTACTCTTATGGCTTTTTCTTACAGAAAGTACTTCTTCTTAAAAATAGTACCTTTCTTAAAAAAAACATTAGCTTTTAATAAAAAGAAGAACCTCTCTATAAAAGGACCTTTTCGCGAGAATATAAGACATATTCTTACGAAAAGGACCAAAAATATACTTAAAAAAACATTCTAAAAAAACTAAAATCTTTTTTAAAAAAAAGTTTGTCATTTTGCAAAAAGTATCTTTTCTTAAAGATCCTTTTAAATTATCGAATTTTTCAACGGGCGCCTTACGCGTGTTGGAACTAACTAGTACATTATACTTATATATAGCGAAATTAACGGCGTTCCCACCGGGTGTCCCCTGACTCCTCATGTGATTTCTTTACTCTTTGGTTGGACATAAAACCGACAGAAAAAAAAATTTTTTTGTTCGATGCAACCAATATGAAACATGATTTACCTGCCATTAGTATCAATCAAACACCATTTATACTTAGTTTTCTGCATGGTTTGCTTCTGGTTGTTTATCGCTCTCTCGTCTATCCTCTCTGTTTCTATCAATTTCCTACAACATAGTCGACCACGTATGTCATGGATACCCCCTGCCCCAATCGACTAAAAGATCCGGCAATATAAATATTTAGAAACACTTGGAATTATTGGGTTTTAATTTATTTATTTATATCATATATAATATTTTACATATTAATGTCAAAGATAACGTCATGATAAATTTACAAGCTCAACGTCAATGCTGGTACTAGTACATTTGTTCGCACGAAATATATTGAGCAGCAGTGATTAATTCGCTGGAAAATTGTCCAGGAGCAAAAGCAAGTTGACAGCAATATTTTTTTTAAAAGCTATTTTGATAAACCGTATGGCAGTTGACAACATTGATGGTGTCTGCCTGCAATATGGTTGGTTGTTACATTTTTCCTAGCAACATTGATACATGCTGATATTTCAGACGTTATTTCGCTAGACGTTTTTTTCTGTGTGGAGTTTTATTGAATTTCTCGCGATATATTGACCATAGTGCAGGCCTTAAACAATGGACTTTGTTGGCAGTATTTTAGGTTTACCAACAGCAGCATTACCACGCCGAATGTGATTGTAAAGTTGACACATAGGATACAAAACTATAATTTCCAGTCCTAAAAATGTACACAAGATTGCAATAGTTAATACAACTGCCTCAATATATATTTTACAATTTCCCACCTAGCATTATGACGATGGGTATATAATTACTCAAACGGAAATACCTTTGTACAGTTTCATAGAGTATAGAGGAACTGTACAAACCAGCCAGCAGGAATCCTGGGGCCACAAGCAAATGACGTTTCTAGAAGTTCACAAATGTTTAAGCATAAATTAAGATTAGGCAGTATTTATGCCAATAATTACCTTTACGATGCCATAAATTAGTACAAAAGATAATACACCAGCTAACATGACAAGAATGTAAATTGCTGCAAGAATGTAAGCAGAATGTCAGTTGCGAGCTGGAACGGTAAATAAAATTAAGATGGTAAGATTAATTAGTAATCAATATTACTGGTTCAATATAAACTGATTTGTAATCGGATAAATATTTCTGCAATGTTTTCATTCTTTTTATTGTTTTTAGGGTACGTTGCCATTTCCGACATATGCATTTTTTTTAATGCTACATGTCAGATACTTTTTATAAACGTCATATCAAGATGGATTCATATATGGTGAATGTTTAAGCACAGCTGATTTGCTTTGTTTACATTGCAAACCACTTTTGAACTGTCAAGTTCACATGTATTTTGCTCTTGTAACGGGTCCGCCAAATAACTTTTTTTTTTTGAAAATGCTATAAAAAAAGAACTGCTGAATATTTTCTCAAATTTCTTTTTTTATTTGAAAGTACAATGCTTCCGGTTAGTAATGGAACATAATTTCATTCAAATGGCTGCCTCGGCTGTCCCTGCAGTAGCCTACACGATCGGTCCAATTTTTAAGCACATTATCGATTGTGTGCAGCTGTATTTCACCAATGGCTTCACGAATATTGTCCTTTAAAGCGTCAATTGTCTCTGGCTTGTCGGCGTAACACTTATCTTTGAGGGCACCCCACAAATAATAGTCCACCGCTGTCAAATCGCAGCTCCGAGGTGGCCAAACGACATCATCTCTGTGGCTGACAATGCGATCCACAAAAACAGGTTGCAAAACATCAAGTGTAGCTTCGGCTGTGTGGCACGTAGCGCCGTCCTGGTGAAACCAAATGTTGCCAATATCCTCCTGAGGGCACCCCACAAATAATAGTCCACCGCTGTCAAATCGCAGCTCCGAGGTGGCCAAACGACATCATCTCTGCGGCTGATAATGCGATCCACAAAAACAGGGCGCAAAACATCAAGTGTAGCTTCGGCTGTGTGGCACGTAGCGCCGTCCTGGTAAAACCAAATGTTGCCAATATCCTCCTCTTCATTTTTTGTGAACAAAAATTCGTTCAACATGGCCCGATAACGATCGCCATTGACTGTAACGGCCACTCCTTGCTCATTTTCGAAGAAAAATGGCCCAATTATGCCTCTGGACCAAAATCCGCACCAAACAGTGACTCGTTTTGGGTGCATCGGCTTTTGAATGTATGCGTGCGGGTTTTCTGTGCCCCAAATGCGACAATTTTGCTTGTTTACATATCCGCCAAGATCAAAATGAGCTTCATCTGAAAAGATGATTTTTTTGGCAAAATCGGCATCTGCAACATTACCATGATTTTCAAAGTAATGTCGCAATATTTCCGAGCGTTGTTCAAGCGTATACACAACCATATTCGTTCAGCGGAAGGATAAAACTAATTATCTGTCAAATCAGACATGAGCTAAGTGTTACCATTCACGAAATAAACACTAGTTGAAAAAAAAAACGTTATTGTCGGTATACGCATACATATGTCGGATTTGACACAACGTATGTGAGAAGCAAAAACGAAATGTATGTTGGGGTTGCCATCAATTTGCCATTAGCTACAACATAACCTCCTGCGTCTACCATGATTATTTTTATCTGCAAGAAAATAATTATTAAAGTGTGCGCATTGCATTGCCCAATTCGTTTCTGAGATATAATTTTGAACGATTTTTACTATTTTGGCTATTTTTCATTAGTGAATTCTTGTTTGTTGCATAAAACTCTTTGAAACGTCCAAACACATAATGATCTTAATTCTGCAATTCCGTAACTCGTTTTAAAAATAGGAATAACTTTAAATTTTATCAATATTTTTTTATAATTTGTCAATGTTTTCTTTTGAAGGGCTATGAGAGCCCGTTGAGACATCCAAAGGTATGACAAGCAAAACTTTGCAATTGGTTTTCAAATTTCCAAAATACGGAAATTTAGCGATTTTTGTATTTTATCGCATTTTGTATTTTGTGTTAAGCACCATCTACATATTTAGTTAGTCTACAGCTCTTTGCGACGACCGAATATATGATAGTGGTATTCATGTAAACGCACAAGAGCCTCAAAAACTCAAATACCTCGAAAACTTGCACAGAAAACGTCAAATCAAAACAAAAATTTTCAAATACAAAACGAATTGCTCAAATGTAGATAAGTTTAGAGTCAATTTTGCTGAGCCAACATCGAAAACAAAAATTCGAAAACGTAACTGACACTAGCCCAGTCATCCAAATGCAATACCCCAGAACAAAATGCAACTCTGTGATATTGTAAAACCCACCTCAAAAGCACTGCAACAATACGAGTGCGCAAGAGGAACAGAAGAACATGGAGGAAAAAAGCTTTCAATTCTTCTGTTTGAATTATGGACATTTCACTGTGTGTTGATATTTGGGGATCTTCGATCGGCACTAATTCGCATATGTAAATTTCATGTTTGAGTTAGTATTAACGAGTTCAAAACCGAAACCGAAAAATCGGAGAAACCGAATTTCGTGCCATTAAGGGTGGTATTCTATAAGTCAGAATCAGTCACTTCTCGTTACTTTAGGCGTTTTGGTCGTTTATAAAACGCTACAGGTGTTCGGTGACTTCCTGCGTTGAGTTACGTTATTTAATGGGTAGTTTATAAAACGCAGCGCAACATTTTTGATCACTTCAGCTGTCAAAATAAACACGCCACAGTTCTTCGCGTTAGTGGAAAAAATTACAAATTTAAAGAAATATGTCGATCGAGGATGGGCAGATGGAGGAAGTATTTTGCATTGTATTCCTTATAAGTAGTTGACAATTTTGCCTGAAATGCATGCATTCGACGAATTTGAAAAAGCTCAAACTTTTTTTTTTAAATAATTCAAAATTATACTGTTTACGCACTGAAATTCTCGTAAACGACTTTTGAAAGTAATATAAGGAAAATAAGCTTTATATTATTTAAAAAGATCTTGAGCTTGGATAAATTTTTTAAATATTAGAAAACAGACCGAATAAAAAAATCCCGTAAGGGAAATGATGGACGGACTGAAATTTTTAATTACAATAATAAAATTAGAAATGGAACGTTCAAATAAATAATGCGTTGTAAAACTATTATAATTATATTTAAAAATTATAGACATCAGTTGATGTTGACAGTAATAAACCAAAGAACCAATACATTACAATCAATACATACCGCCAAATGGCACTTGTTTTTCAAAAGACAACTAGTTTAATATAGATGGGGAAATTTATTGGACATTGAAACCCAAAATAACATAGGTTTTTTACACATTTTATGTGAATATTCTTCGTATTTGCACTGTTATAAATAATAGCAGTCTTAAAATCTGTTGATCTACTGAAATAGACCTAATTTTTTTATCTTTTTCATTCTAAGCATTTCACTGAAGATAACTTTTTCTAATCTATAATTGTTTATTTTAGTTGGGCAACTCTATAAACCGCATATGTCAGTGACAGCTTTCGTAAGCAAACGCAAGCGCGAAGTGATATAAAAACTACTATTTTTTGACTTTGGCGTTCGAGTTGACTTTTGCGTTTACGTTCACTTTCGGGACTTTTAGAATGCTACTCTAATGGCCAGTTTTTAAGTGGGTAGTTAACTACAAGAGTGGCCGTCGGTGGTGCAATGGTTAGAGTGCGCGGCTCTTGTACATGAGATACTGGGTTCGAACCCGGCTCTGACCACCTTCAAATTTTCCTTCGGCGGCGGTCACCTCGTATAGTGACGGCGACACTACCGAGTATCTAGCCATGAAAAAGCTTCTCAAATTACCGTTCGGAATCGGTGTAAAAATGTAGGCCCCAATCAGTGAGTGAAAACTGGAAAGCGCACAGCTCAGTGACGGTGAGAAGTTCTCCCCAGTCCCTTCATGGGATGTAATGGGAAACCATTTATTTTTTTTTTTTTAGTTAACCATACGATTACTTAATCGTAATTGAAAGTTAATTTGAGGTTAACTTTGCATTTTGTTTTTCAGTGGTGAGTTAATGTAAGTCGCCACATTGTTAACGATTATGGCAACCCTTGTATTCTTATTGGAAAAAACAACTGGTTTGGGATAAATACCAAAACAACGAAGAGGAACAAACAAAATGGAATTATGTAAAATAAGAAATAGATGCATAAAATCGAAGTCATTTTAACAAAAATGTGTAAAAAACTATATAGGCGCAATCATTTAACGATCTACACTCAACGTATGTGTACAAATACGCAAAACAGAAGCATATATTTTATACAATCTAACATTTCTCATTTTGACAGTCAGTAATTTGATTGTGAAAATCATATGGTTCTGACTAAAAGTTAACCAACCAACATTGTAGGTTAAATCATAGTTAAACAATGACTGAGAAACACCAGAATTTAACTATGAAACGAAGATCACCACTGACCGAAAAACTGGCCATATCTAACTGTGTGCCGATTTTTAAAAATACATAATTTTCGAATAAACCGAAAACCGGATATCCGATATCGGTTAACCGGTTTATACTCTATTTGTGTTAAAAATTCTTACATACTTTTAATAATTGAACAAACAAATATATAATTTTCATATATTAATTATTTTTTTCAATTAAGTACCCGCACGACACACACGACATCTATTTGAAACATGTACTTTTATAATAATAATAAAATTTTAAACATTTTTGAATTTAGCAACGATTTCATCATTCGAATAACAATTAAATAATTTAAATTTGTATATCAATTAATTTTTTACACTTTATAAGATTATCATACATGAAAATTGAATATTGCGAAAATATCGAACATGATTTTCAAATTCAAATATGTTTAATGTGAATATTAATTAAACTTGTTAATTTTACAGTAAAGAGGCATTGCAAATTGGAAAATGATTAACATTTTAAATTAAGAATACAACGTTATTGTTATATTTAAATACAGCTGTAAAATTTTGAGATTGGTACACTAATAAAAATATACAATTCATGTCAATAAAAACCAATTCAATTCAGTTCAATTCAATAAAGAAGATAAAGAGAATTGAAGTGAATTAGCTTAGATTAGACTTAGTTAGATTAGATTCGATTGAATTGACTTAGACTAAATTGATGGAATTGAATTGAATTGAAATGCATTGCGTTGCATTGAATTGAATTGAATTTAAGTCGATTGAATTGAAGTGAATTCAATGGAATTTAATTGAAATGAATTGAATTGACTTAAATTGAGTTGAGTTGCATTGAATTGCGTTGAATTGAATTGAAATGAATTGAATTGACTTGTATTGAATTGTATTGAATTGAATTGAATTGATTTTTTTTCCTCATTATTGATTTATAATATATGTAGTTTCATTTACATTTCATTATTTCCCCCGCGAAGCCAAAGGCTTGTATGCAGGGAAATATATATCTAATATTGTGTAACATTAATATATTTCATAAAAAGACAATTCTATATATAGCAATTGAACATTAATTTTTATCTTCGCTTCATTGCGAGTTTATAAGATAATTTTTTATGATTGTTTTACGCTTATAGCGGGTTTTTCAATAAGAGCGCTACAAAAGCTTTTTTAAATAAAACAAACCCGGTTTTAGATACCAATGAATTCCTGTGAAAGGACGTTCGATGCCATTATGTATGGAACTCGATTTCTTTTGCATGGCCACCACGGGCACGCTTGCAGAAGTCCAGACGCTGAACCCAATTTTCGACAGTTTTCTAGCATAAATCGGCCGATACTGCTGCAATTTCACGTTCGATATTCGTACGAAGTTCATCAATCGTCGCTGGCTTGTTGGCATAGATCATAGACTTGACGTAGCCCCACAGGAAATAATCTAACGGCGTCAAATCGCACGACCGATGCGGCCAATCGACTGGGCCATTTCGTGAGATAACACGTTCACCAAACTTGGTTTCCAATAAGTTGATTGTGGCATTCGCTGTGTGGCGCCGTCCTGTTGGAACCACATGTCCTCCAAGTCTATATTATCCAATTGGGGACAAAAATATTCGGTTATCATTGAACGGTAGCGATTCGCATTCACAATAATTTGCCGGTCTTGATCATCACGGAAGAAGTACGGCCCAATGACGCCGCCAGCCCATAAACCGCACCAAACCGTAATTTTTTCGGGATGCAATGATGACTCATGGATTACGTGTGGATTGCTGTCTGACCAATAACGCATATTTTGCTTATTGGCGAAGCCATTCAGCCAGAAATGAGCCTCATCGCTGAAGATGATTTTCCGATGAAAATCCGAATCATTTTCAAGTTGTTGCTCAGCCTAATTCACGAACATACGACGCTTATGGTGGTCAAGCGGCTTCAGTTCTTGCGTCAATTTGATCTTGTAAGGATGTAGGCCAAGATCTTTTCGCAAAATTCGCCACAACGACGTCACAGAGATGCCCAACGCTTGAGAACGACGTGTGAGTGACACATTTGGGTTTTCTTGAACTGAAGCCTCAGCGGCAGCAATATTCTCGAAACTACGGGCACTTCTATGTCTCACTGGCACGGGAACATTTTGTACTGTGCCTGTGGATTCAAATTTTTCCACAAGACGCTCAATTGTTGATCTGGTAGGACGATTATGACGGCCATAAATTGGACGTAGCGCTCTTAAAGTTGAGGCCACTGACTCCAAATGATTATGAACGCAAATTTTGAAAATGCAGTAAAAAAGTGGGCGGGAGTAAAGGTTAAAGATGCGAGAAAAATTGATTGGAAAGATCAGGAATGTGGCAAATATTATGAAATGCAAAAATTATGAAATCGGAAGCGATTCAAATAAACAAAAATTTAAAAAATTTAATTCGAGATTTTAATTTCTTTTAACTCGGAGTGAGAACTTTATATTGAGGAAGAGCTGATTTTTTTTTTGTTCGAGAGCGAAATTTTTACTTACTCTGGGTGGTTGGATGGTTGGCTGAAAAGGCTGCAAGACAGCACGCTGCCTAGCACACTTAGGCTAAAGAAGCCCATTGTGATACCTGCAGTGTCCTCCATAGCAACTATTGACCAGTCGTCTAGCCAATTTGCCCTTTTAATAAATTTGTTTATGTCTATGTTTCCTCGTCCTCTTCCATGCAGCATCTACGGAGAGTGGATTTTCTATGTCCCAGTCTTAGGGCGTGTTTTCCTACAAGACAATGTCCCGTAACTGTTCCTATCATTGTGGATAATCTGCCTCTCGGCAAGTTAAGTAGTTGCCTAGTCCTCTTCCTGTCCACCTGTGGCCAGAGAACCCTGGCTTGTTTGCAAGTTGAAGTAAGCCTCCACTTATCTTTCTGTAGTTCAGCAACCTTTCAATTCCGCCTGAAATACACTACAGTGATCAGGCAGCTTGAAGGAGATATTAACATGGACCCCATAGACAACTTGCTCGTCCAATTTTGATCCATCCATTAAAAATCTGATACTAATGGTGTCCCCTTCCAGTGACTTTTCCCAGGTATTCCTGTTCGGAATAGAAGTCCTTAGATTTGTCGCTGGTAGAAGGTAGGGGATACAGTAGTCCGTTTTTACGGGAATAAAGTTGATCCGGGGTAGTAATTCAGCGTGTCCGGAATGCCCCGATATCAAAACGGCACAATCCCTGATTCTCACCAGGGATGTAGCGGCTGCCGATTCGGCCATGATATCAGGAGTACAGATGCTCAGGATAGCACTGAGAGCAGTACCTGACGTCGTGCCCATTGCCTCACTAACGCTAATCAGTGCTGATCTTTGAATTTTCATCAAGGAATTCAGAATATATTTCTTTTGGAGGGACCTCCACCAAACTACGGTGCCATAGAGAAGTATTGCTCTGACTATTTCCGTATAAATCCACATGTTGATCTTAGGAGACAGTTCCCAGCGCTTTCCTATCGCTCCTTTACAGCAGTAAAGAGCAACAGACACCTTTTTCACCCTCTCCACCACATTCGGTTTCCAAAACATTTTTCTGTCGAGAATTATTCCCAGATTCTTTACCTTTTCCGTCAACTGTAATTGCACCCCATTAACTGACGGCAGTTCAAATGCGGGTATTTTATATTTCCGAGAGAACAAGATAAGCTCGGTTTTAAGTGGGCTAAGGGATAGTCCGTTGTTAGCGGTACAGTTCGAAATCAGACTAAGTAGGCTGGTTGTACGAATGCTAAGTAAATTGAGGTTTCTACCCGTACAGATGATAGCAATATCATCGGCATATTCAAAGACCTGTCATTCGGCCCTGTCCATTTCAAGAAGCAGTTTATTGACAGAAGTTAACCATAATAGTGGAGACAAAACTCCACTTACTCTGGTAATAAGACTAAAATATATGTGTGGCTGATGCTGACTAATGCTTTCACTGCATTTACACCGAAAGATTAACAAAACGTACGCAGATTAAATACATTTTTCTATATGTTGTACAAACAGCCGGTTAATCTTTCGGTGTAAGTACAGATTTATTTAATTATTTTATAAAAAGTACTCTTACATTGAAAAAAGTACTTTCGGAAGAATACAAAAGGTCCTCTGGTAAATTATCAAATATCATCACTGTTTGGTGGCACAGTGACATAAACAAACTTTGTTCTCTTTTAGGGAAAATCCAAATTTAGATAATAGGCATTTTTTTTTACAGTATAAAAAATAGGACCCACAAAAATTCATCAAATATTTTGTCGGTCAGACCACTGGGGGTCGCGGGATGCACAAAACGGGTCCACCTAGGATCATCTAGGAACAGGCCATTGTGGGTATTCACAAATGTATTCTTCACAAGAATTAAATTGAAATTTTATTATCGTAGTACGGGTTGAATTTTATGTTTCGGGATTAGAAAACACAAACAAATATTAATCATCGAAAATCTTTTTATTGTTTTTCAAAATATTTCCCATGAAGATTTATACACTTTTGCATGCGGTTGAACCAATTGACGAAACACTTTGGCCACTCTGATTGAGGTATCTCCAAAACATGCAATCTGAATGCAGCAACCGCTTCTTCAGGTGTCGAAAAACGTTGACCTCTCAGTTCGTTTTTTACGTACGGGAATAAAAAGAAGTCATTCGGTGCCAAGTCAGGACTATACGGCGGATGACCCATCAAATCGATGTTTAGGGTGCTCAAAAATTCAGTTGTTTCAGACGATGTGTGAGAGCTCGCATTGTCGTGGTGAAGAGTGATCCGTCTTCGGCGGTTGGTTTTTCTGATTTCTTGGAAGACAACTGGCAAAAAAATGGTAGCGTACCACTCAGAATTCACTGTTCTGCGTTGTTCTAGTGGTGCGGTTGCGACATTTCCGGTTTTCCCGAAAAAAACACGCAACCATTTGCTTGGAAGCGCTTCGGGCGCGAACAACTTTTGTTGGATTTGGCTCGTCTTGAAACACCCATACAGTTGACTGCTGTTTCCTTTCGGGTTCATACGCCTAAATCCAGGATTCATCACCTGTCACGATGTCATATACGTGTTTCGAAGCACCGCGATCTTATTTTTGGAGCATTTCTTTCGACCAATCCACACGAGCCTTTTTTGAGCGATTGACAAATTGTGTGGGATCCAACGCGAACAAATTTTTTTGACAGTCAAGTGTTTATGCAATATTGAATGTATGCTGGTCCCACTAATGCCTAAGATTGACTCGATCTTACGATAGGTCACATGACGATCTTGCAAAATCAGTTCGCGCACAGCATCAATGGCTTTCGGAACAATAGCCGATTTTGGACGACCTTCACGAAATTCGTCTTGGAGTGAACTACGACCACGATAGAATTCACCATACCATTGATAAACACTGGTCCTTGATGGAGCTTCATCGCCAACAATTTAATTAAGTTCATCCATGCACTGTTGCTGAGTTAATCCAGGTCGAAACTTGTAAAAAAAATCGCACGAAAATGTTCACGATTTAATTCCATTTTTAGGCCGAGATGAATCTTTTAAGTTATTGTAAACAACACAAATAGCGCTCGTATATCAAAACGTTCTGAGTACGCATAACCTCAAAAATGTCCAACTTTACGATAGAGCTGTCAGTTGCCAGATTGAAACACTAGGGTTGCCAAATCCCGAAACATAACATTCAACCTCGTAATTGCGTAGAAAGTGATAAGTGATAAACAAGAACGGCGATTGAATCTTGTACTATGAAAGTCATTTTGAAGACAGAAATTTATTTTGAAGAAGTCAGAAAATCAACAACATTTGAAATGAAAGCAAAACGTAAAATTATTGTTCAGCTGTGGAAGGAAAGAAAAAATTCTGAAATTCTTCGATCCAAAGGGAGGTTAATAATTATAAAAAGAGTGTAGTTTTAATGTCACAGCCCCGTTCTGGACGTCCTCTGAAACTAACTCAGCGCGAAAAATGAGTTGTGGTGCAAACTGCAAACTGTAAAACTGTAACTTGTGCCAATTGTTCAATAAATTAGTTTCCAACAACGCCTAGCGCAGAATTTTGAAAATGGCTAACTATCGCAGCCATGTAGCACGGAAGAAGTGTCTAGTGTCATTAGTTAAACGAGAACATAAGTAAACCTCCAGAGTTCTGGCGGATTGTCTTGTTTACTGACGAGAGCAAATTTTGCAAATAACCCATTATTATTACCTTGGGGAATGGGTAGCGAATCGTTTACCCATAGGCCATGTAATGGGAAGCTACCCACGACAATGGGGAATGAACCATCACGATTACCCATTACCCACAGGGTAAAGGGGTCAATATTGTGTAGTATGTAACGACGATGGGGAGTTAACTATCAAGATTACCCATTACTCACAGGGTAAAGGGGGAAGTACTGGGTAGTATGCCACGATGATGTACCCATTGGTGGTGCAATGGTAGTGTGCGCGGGTCTTGTGCATGAGCACGTGGGTTCGAACCCCGCTCTGAGCACCTTAAATTTCTTCCGAAAGCTGTCACCTCGCTTAGTCACAGCGACACTATCGTGTATTTAGTCAAGAAAAAGCTTCTCAAAATACCGTTCGGAACCGGTGTAAAACTGTAGATCCTAATCAGTGAGTATAAAACTAGAACGCGCAAAGCTCACTGGTTATGAGAAGCTCTCCCTAATCCCTTCATGGGATGTAACGGGAAACCATTTTTTTATGCCACAATGATGGGGAACTACCCATCACGATTATCCACTACACATGGGGAATGGGAAAGCAGCCTGTACGTACCCATTACCTGCGGCGATTGGTAAAGGGTTACCTAGGGTAAGCCTTCCCCATTGATCGAAAATATGAAAAAATTAAAAACAATTACTATATCTCGGTAACGGAGCATCGAATCGCAAGAATAGCAAATTTTTCCGGGTTTCTAAGAGATTTCCATAAAGTCGTCCAATTCGTATTGAATTCTTTTTTTAAATCGCCAAAATAAGAAATTCGCTAAAATGAAAAAATAGGTATAACTTAGAATCGAAGCGTACAGTCGCAAAAATAATAAGGTACTTTTAGGAAAAGTAATTTTTTTAAGAAGAGGTATTTTTTTCAGAGAAAGTATTTTTTTAATAAAATTTTTTTTTAAGAAATGGGAATTTTTTTTAGAATTTGTCCTTTCTTCAAGAATATGTGAATTTTTAAGAGTACGTACTCATCTCAATAAAAGTTATTTTCTTCCACAGAAAAGGTACTCTCCACTCTATAGTCAGCATAATAGAAAACTCTCTTGAGAATAAGGTCTTCGCTCTGAGGACCTTCCTGGACATCGAGGGAGCCTTCAATAATATTCAACCTTCGGCGATTCTCAGATCGTTACAGAATTTAGGAGTCGACAGCTAAGAGACACGCCTAATTGGGAAGCTTCTGGTGGATAGAATGGGGTGGTGTTACAATTGCTAGGAACGTTACCAGTGGGACACCGCAGGGGGGAGTTCTGTCTCCAATATTATGGTTAACTTTTGTCAATGAACTGCTTCTTGAATTGGACAGGGCCGAATGCCCGGTCTTTGCCTATGCCGATGATATTGCTATCATCTGTGTGGGTAGAAACCTCAATTTACTTAGCATTCGTACAACCAACCTACTTAGTCTGATTTCGAACAGCACCGCCAACAACGGACTATCACTTAACCCACTTAAAACCGAGCTTATCCTGTTCTCTCGGAAATATAAAATACCCGCATTTGGACTGCCGTCACTTAATGAGGTGCAATTACAGTTGACGGAAAAGGTCAAGTATCTGGGAATAACTGTCGACATAAAACTGTCTTGGAAACCGAATGTGGTGGAGAGGGTGAAAAAGGCGTCTATTGCTCTTTACTGCTGTAAAGTGGCGATAGAAAAGCGCTGGGGACTATTTCCTAGGACCACAATGAGTATTAATACGGAAACAGTCAGACCTCCAAAAGAAATATATTCTGAATTCCTTGATGAAAATTCAAAGATCAGCACTGATTAGCGTTAGTGGGGCAATGGGCACGACGTCCTTTACTGCTCTTAGTGCTATCCTGAACATCTGTACTCCTGGTATCATGGCCGAATCGGCAGCCGCTACATCTACATCCCTGGTGAGAATCAGAGATTGTGGCGTTTTGATATCGGGACATTCTGGACGCGCTGAATTACTACACCGGATCAACTCTATTCCCGTAAAAACGGACTACTGTATCCCCTACCTTCCACCCGCGACAAATCTAAGGACTTCTATTCCGAACAGGAATACCTGGGAAAAGTCACTGGAAGGGGATACCTGTAGTATCAGATTTTTCACGGATGGATCAAAGTTGGACGAGCAAGTAGGCTATGGGGTCCATTCACCGGACCTAAATGTAAATATCTCCTTCAAGCTGCCTGATCACTGTAGTGTATTTCAGGCGGAAATTACCGCCTTACTGGAGGTTGCTGAACTACTGAAAAGTAGTGTCAAAACCCTCCGGGGAATATGTATCTACACAGACAGACAGGCTGCCATAAAATCCCTGGAAGCCATGTTGCTACGTCCCTGACGGTGAAAGAATGCCACTCATCACTTAGGGTGATGGCAGAGTATTGTAACATCAGGCTCATCTGGGTACCGGGACAGCGAAATTCCGGTCAATTGCGTAGCGTATGCGTTAGCTAGACAGGGCACTACGGCACAGGTTCTTCCGGCAAAAGAAAGTGTTAGTATGCCGATAATATGTTCAAGGACAAGTGGAGACTTCCTTCAACTTGCAAATAAGCCAGGGTCCTCTGGCCACAGATGGACAGTAAGAGGACTAGGCAACTACTTAACTTGCCGCGAGACAGGTTATCCACAATGATAGGCACACTTACAGGACATTGTCTTGTAGGAAAACACGGCGTAAGATTGGGACATAGAAGCTCTACTCTCTGGTGATACTGCATGGAAGAGGACGAGGAAACGACGAAACACCTTCTCTTGGATTGCCCTGCTCTGACAGGACTGAGAAGTAGGATATTCGGTACACATTTAGTTAGCACCGTGGCCCTACAGGATATTCCTCTAGGTCTTATATACAAATTTATTGAAAGGGCAAATTGGCTAGACGACTGGTCAATAGTTGCTATGGAGGACACTGCAGGTATCACAATGGGCTTCTTTAGCCTAAGTGTGCTAGGCAGCGTGCTGTCTTGCAACCTTTTCAACCAATCAACCAACCACCAAATGTACTCTTATAGAAAGGTAGTTTTTAAAGTAAAAGCAATTTGTTGTAAGAAAATGTACTTTTTTAAGAAAAGGTACTTATTTAAAAAAAGTACATTTTATTTTTGTTTAAAGGTCCTTTTTTACGAAAAGGTACTTTTTGTATGAAACTTTACTTTTTTTAAGCAAAGGTACTTTTTAAGATAGTTTTTTTTTTGTTTAAGAATATGAATAGGCCTTTTTTTTGAGAAAATTTACTTGTTTTAAGAAAAGGCACTTATTTAAGAAAATTTTAATTTTTTATATTTCTTTCACTTTGGCTTTGCTAAATTTACTTTTTATTGGGTTCAAAACTGCAATATATACTAAATATTGGTTACAGGCTCCACCTAGAAAACTTCCGATTAAACAAGAAATTTCCCAACATATGTTAGTCTAGACACAAACCGAAGCAAAAGTACCCAATATAGTTGATAATACTGGGTTGTAGAATAAAAAGTTGTTTAATTTTTTTTCATTTAGCCCCCATCCCGCAACGTGCAATAAGGAACTTCGTTCCAAAAAGTATTTGTTTACTTATTTTTCTATTTAAAACAATCCAAAATACGTTTAAATTTCACGGTTCGCAACCAAAACGACGTGACAATTTTTTTTGTTGTTGTTTATTGAAGACATTGTACCTACGGTGTTACAATTGGTATATTGCGCCTCTAGGGCATTACTGAAGCTAGCTGGCAATAATATATCATATGTACATATGTTTTATATATTTTTTCCCCCAGAACTGGTGCTATTTTCGATTTTAAATTCTGAATATGCAGTGTCCAGCTGAGATTGCTTTGTAAAGTTATACCCAAATAGTTAATGCTGTTTACTTCAGATATTGGTTCTCCATTAACACAAATTGTGCAACCTTCATTATTGTGGCCTAAATCTTATGAATTTGGTTTTACTTGCATTTAATATCAATTTGTTTAATCTTGCGAAATTTAAGTCAGCAGTTCTTGTAACTCCACCCGGTGTAAGCCGACATGCTCCTATCACACCGACCCCACTACGAAGAGTGTGAAAGGAAACGTCAGATGTGACAAATCGTCTCTCGTTAAAGAATTAGTCTATGGTGACGCTAAATGTTGATTGACCACCATGTTTGATAAGAATGTAATCGAAGTTGTTCCCATCACTATAATGTTCACAAAATACTTTGGTAATGTTTTTCAAATTCATCAGTCCGATAAAAAGTTATCGACCAAGCTCATGCCCATGAATGACAAGTCTGTGGTTCACTTCGAGAAACCATAATTTTTTATCATCGAAATCGAATAAGAAATATCAAGTTTTTCTCGATTGGAAGTACTAGTACAATTATTATACGACGTTCGAAAAAAAGTCGTTATAAAGTGTTATCCAAATATCTAAAACTAAATTACAGGAGCCAAAACTTTTCGATTTTATACTTACAATGGTAGGATCAATCGCCTTAAACACCCGTCTATATAAATATTTAGACAAACTTCGATTTATTGTGTTTTAATTTAATTATTTATATTATAATATTTTACATGTTATTGCACAGCATCAGTTTAAGCTTTAGACTTTTGAGACAATTGATCAACAGTGGTTTGTATATTGTGTACATAATTCAAATTTGATACTTTGAGGTCGCCACCAGCAGCATTGCCATTCCGAATTTCAGTGAAAAGTTGCCATATTGGTAACAAAATTATAATTTCCAACCCTAGGAATGCAAAAGATTTAAGTAGATAATTTAACTCCATCATTTGATGTTTTTCAATTTCCTACCTGTTAGTAAGACGATGGGTAAATATTTATTCATAGGTGAATATCTTCTTTTTACAGTATCATACATCACTGTATAAGTGAGGACAATATACACCAGGAATCCTGCAGCCAACCATGTGGCCACAAGCAAGTGACGTTTCTAGAAGTATTCATTCAAAAGTATAGCAAAATCGTCGTCTGAAACTCGATCGGCCGTATACCCCAAATTGCCGTGTTGAGAAAAACGTCTTCAATGTTTAAAATCTGATAACCATCGAGCTTATAATAAGGCTTATAAGGTTTCTCGTTCCAAATCCGTTTCTAACGTAAAAACGTCAAAATGGCATATACGGCAAATCAAGATTCAGACGACGAAATGTTCATGGATAAATGAAGACTAGAAAGTATTAATTACCTTTACAATGCCCAAGATTAGGAGACCCGATACTACACCCTCTAACAGGACAAGCAGTATAGTTACGACACGTTCTACTTTATACGAGGTGGTAAAGTCTGGAATTATAAATGAAATTATGATGGAAAAAATTATTAATCAATATAGCTGATTCATTATAAACAAAGTTTTAAAGGTATAAATCTTTTTTCATACTTAAACTTTAAATGATATTATTAGAATTTTTTGATTTCAAAACAAAAAAATATATAAAATTAATTTCCTACTTTATAGTCGATGAACTGTGTCATGATGCATTCATTCTGGTTTATTTCAGTGATTACCTCTCCAATCGAAACGAATCCCTTACTGCCAAGCGATTTCGTCAGGTTTGGAAAAAGAAAGTAAACGCTGGGGGTAAAATCCGAAGAATAGGGTGGATGAGGTAGCTATTCGTTGTTCAATTAATGGCCTTTTGCCATTGAATGCACACCTGCCCTGTCATGAAGGAGAACAATTTTTTCTTCGCTAGTGCGGTCGTTTTTACTTCAAATCAATGTCGGATCAGCTCAACAGCTATGAATAATATTCGCCAGTGATTGGTTTACACGTTTCAAGGAAAGTGAGTGAAATCGCACGATTCCCAGAAACCTGTCCCAATTACCTTGTTTGGCAACACGCCCACCTTGGACCTCTTTGGAACACGTTCATCCGGAGAGGTCCACTGCTTTGACTCTTCTTTAGACTCAGGTGCTTTGTAGTGGATCCATGTTTCATTATGGGTTTCGAAAACTTGAAGTGGTCACACGGTTACGTGGTCGACTGTAAATAATCGCGACACCCATTGCGTTGATATCTTTGTCATGCGCATATATTCATGTAAAATGTGATATACCCGCTCAGGTGAGATGTCTACAGTTTCAGCCAAAGAACCAAGCTCGAATGCGTATATTAATCCCTTGCCACTATGTGATAGAAAGATTTATCTAACGGATAAGTCAGATATCTAGGTGTGATTCTCGACAGAAAATTTAGTTTCAAATTAAGATCTACGGATAGAATCAGTAGAGTTACAGTGGACGTATATACGTATAAAGGGGCCATCGGACGATGATGGAGCCTATTCGCGAAAATAGTTTACTGGGTATATACAGCATGTCTTGCTTTCGCAGAATAATACTTATAAAATAATAAAAATCACATGATGTGTGTTCCATGTGAAGTTCCTTTCGCTACATATTATGTACTAGCTAGTTCCAACACGCCTAAGGAGGCCGATACGATAATCTAAATGGATCTTTAAGAAAAGATACTTTTTGTAAAATGATAAACTTTTTTTAAGAAAATTTTAATTTTTTTATAGAATGTATTTAAAAAAAAAAAGTATATATTAAGATCCTTTTTGTAAGAATATGTATGTATTATATTTTCCCGAAAGGGTGCTTTTTTAAAGAGTGATACTTCTTTTATTAAAAGCTAATGTTTTTTTTTAAAAAACGTTACTGTAAAGGTACTGTACTCTGTAAGAAAAAAGTACTTTTTTTACACAGAAGTACTTTTTTTAAGAACAGGTACTTTTTAATGAAGTGGTACTCTTTTTAGGAAAAGGCTATTTTTTTAAGAAAATGTACTTATTTTCAGAAAGGCTACTTATATCGTGAGAAGAAAAGGTATTATTTTAGGAAATTTTTTTTAGGAATTTTTGTACGAAAATTTATTTTTTTAAGAAATGTATTTTTTTGAAGAAAATGTTTCTTTTAAGAAATGGTATTTTTTTTAGAATTGGTGCTTTTTTTCAAGAATGGGTAAATTTTTAAGAATAGGTACTTATCTCAAGAAAAGTTATTTGGTTTCACAGAAAAGTTTCTCTTTAAAGAAAAGGTAGTTTTTTAAGAAAATGCAATTTGTTGCAAGAAAATGTACTTTGTAGGTACTTATACCAAAAAAATATTTTTTTTATGAAAAGGTACTTTTGTAAGAAAATTTACTTTTTTTAAGCAAAGGTACTAGTTTAAGTTAAGGTATTTTTTTAAGAAAATTTACTGTTTTTAAGAAAAGGTACGTATTTAAGAAAATGTTAATTTTGTAATCTTGTTTCACTTTGGCTTTTCTAAATTTATTTTTATGGGGTTCAAAACTGCAAATATACTAAATATTAGTTACAGGCTCCACCTAGAAAACTTCCCATTAAACAAGAATTTTCCCAACATAGCCGATCCAAACCGTTAGTCTAGACACAAACCAACGTAAAAATAACAATATAATTGATAATAGTGGGTTGTAACATAATAGTGTGATAGGAAACTTCGTTCCAAACTTGAGTCACTGAGTAAGACAAGGATGATTTTGCGACGCCCATGTTGGTGCCTCCCATATATATGTTGTTCGATCGGCTGTCTATTCGGCAGTATAACTCCCACAAAACCGCACCGATCTTCACGAAATTACCACGCCCATTTTCGGAGCTCCCATACAAAAGTTGGGGGCTTTCCGGTTGGCCGAATCTATATCTCCCGTAAACCACAACCGATCTAACAACCAATAAAAAATAAATACATGGTTTCCCATTACATCCTTCTCACAGCCAGTGAGCTGTGCGCTTTCTAGTTTTATACTCACTGATTGGGACCTACACCGGTTCCGAACGGTATTTTTGAGAAGCATTTTCATAGCTAAATACTCGATAGTGTCGCAGTCACTATGCGAGGTGACCGCCGTCGAACGAAATTTTAAGGTGGTCAGAGCAGGGATCGAACCCAGGATCTCAAGTACAAGAGGCACGCATACTACCCATAGCACTACCGACGGCAATCAACATCGACCAATAAATATCAATCGAATCAATACTGATCAATATTTTGTGAAGATCGACTGTGATATAACAAATGAACAACTTCGCCATGTCCATTTTTGTACCTCCCATACAAATATTGGGCGGACAATTAGCTGGTAGTCACGATAAATCCCCAAAATCACTTACGATCCTACGTAAGTAGAATATTGAATAATATTTAGCGCATTGACACTCTGCCTCTTTTGCGTCTTCGCAGGCCAGGCAGTGGTCATTATATGGTAGCTTCATCCGTCTTGCGTGTTTAACGATTGGCCAGTGCCAATCAGCACTGCTATCAGAGAGTTAGTCCGGTGAATGTTATATTCAGGCAATGTGTTTCTGGGTATCTGGCACGTTTCCGTCTTATACCATCTGGCCTTTGTTCAATCAAGGTAATGGAATAAAATACCTCTTTTGACCTCCCATATAGGCGATGCGACTGCAACCATATGGAGTTCGGTGGAAGAAGATCCTGTCCAGGCTAGTTCGTCTGCCCTTTCGTTCCCTAGAATACTCCTGTGGCCTGGTATCTAAGTAAGAACCAAATTTGCCAGCCGACCTAGCTCGACAAGCTTTTCTCTGCATTCACTAACGAGTTTAGATGCAATGTTGTTAGATTTAAGTGATAGGAGAGCCGCTTGGTTATCTACAAATATTCCAATGCGCTCTGTGCTCCGTTGTAGTATAAGTTCGGCGCAGGCTTCTTTGATGGCCATTAACACCGCTTGGAAAACGCTGCACTTGTTTTTGGTTTCAAAGATAAAGTTAGGCTTGCCTCTTCGGAGAAGATACCCGATCCGGTTCAACATTCCATTTTGGATCCGTCAGTAAATACTTTGGTGTCAAAACCTGTCAGGGGTTCCTCTTTATCCCATTCGCCGGGCTTAGGAATTTTCTTCTTTGATGTAGGTGCAGCATCAGCTGCGCGGTGGGCCCAATCACCCCACCTGACTAAAATCACCACCAGACAGTTGCTCGTTGTGGGTGCATTTGTTTCTCTTGGTTTGCATGAGGGTTTTTTGAGCCCCAAATTCGACAATTTTGTGTATTCACGAAACCATTCAGATGGAAATGTGATTCACCGGAGAAGATGATTTTATTTCAAAAATTGGCATTGACTTTACTTTGCTCCATTAGCCATTGAACCAATTTCAGGCGCTTTCCATGGTTTGTGCTCCTGAGTAAACTAAATTTTGTACGCATGAGGTCTTTTGTAAAAATTCGGTGCGTAGTCCTTCGTGAAATTTGAAGTTGTTGAGAACGATGCCGAATTGATGTTTTCACGTTTTCGGCGAAACACCAATGATTTCAAGAGACCGTCCAGTACGTTGACGCACATGGGTCTTACTGTCCATATCCTACCCAGATTCTAAAAATTTGTTGCCCACTCTTCGAATGGTTGACACATTAGGTTCACTTTTTCGACTGAAAATTATTGATTGCGAGCGGTTTCCGCTTAACTTTCCAAATTTTTCTAATAAGTTCCATTTTTAATAATCGGAATAAACGTACGTGACAGCTGCCAAATTTCAGAGTTGCCACTGCCACATAAGAAAAATGTCACAAAATTTCAAGAGAAATTAAAAAGAGACACTTTTTATTATCAAAAACAAACAAGCTAATCCAAGTTGCATACTACTACGGTTACCTCGCATAGTGACGGCGACACTATCGAGTACTTAGCCATGAAAAAGCTACTTAAAATACAGTTCGGAACCGGTGTAAAATTGTAGGTCCAAATCAGTGAGTGTAAAACTAGAAAACGCAAAAATTACTGGTTGTGAGAAGCTGGTCTCAATCCCGTTATGGGATGCAATGGGAAACCATTGTTGTTGTTTATATTCACGTTTTGTGCGATATACTTACGGTTGTCAATGTCATGAGGAATGAAAATATCTCCTATAGAGGGTATTTCCGTTAGAATCATTATAAAAGTTGCAAAAATTATGACAACGCCAACAACGATACCAAATTTTGACAGAAAATTTAATGTCATTTTGTCTTTGTGTGTGATTAATTTAATATAAACTATTATTTGAATAAACGCGTATCTGAAATAGACCGATATGGTTGTGACTGTTCCGCAGATGTTAATAGACTGATCTGAATGGGAGAGAACATTTTACTTTTATATATTTCTATCATATTTATTTTGTTTTTGTATATTTTTGATTATTTGTATTGTAGGTAGGGAAATTAATACATATCCATTAGGGCGGGTTAATTTTTTTTTGATGAAGCGAATAGCACAAACGTAATCTATAGGTGATTTTGAGACATTTTGCTCAAGAGACCATAGCTCTAAGTCGGATTTGGAGCCCCCCAAAATTTCAAAATAGATATTTTTCCATATATATGGAGCAAAGTTTCTCAAAATCACCTATAGATTACGTTTTTGCTATACGCTTCATCAAAAAAAATTCCATCAAAAAATCCATATATATGGAAAAATATCTATTTTGAAATTTTGGAGGCTCCAAATCCGACTTAGAGCTATGGTCTGTTGACCAAAATTTCTTAAAATCACCTATAGATTATGTTTTTGCTATACGCTTCATCAAAAAAAATCGTTCCATACAATTTTGCACGCCCTAATATCCATGTATAAAATCATAGAGAAATAGACAAGAGCCGCTATTGATAACGACGAGGTAGTAGGTAATTTCATCGAGTTCAAGTTGCTTTTGTAATTTACTCTTTGTTTGATATAATACGGACAGAAATTAAAGAGAATGTGTATTTTCGTTCGATGCAAACAACATGAAACCAGGTGGTTTCTATGGCACAGCTGATCGAAAAGCCACTAGGGAAATGATGTAGAATGAGAGACCAAATAAGACATTAAGATTACAGACCATGCAGCAAACTAAGTTTAAAAATATTTGATTGATACTAATGACAGCTAAGTTATATTTGCATCGAACGAAAATACGCATTCCCTTTTATTTTTGTCCATATTATGCCAACCAAAGAGAAAATTATCTAAGCAACTCGAACTCGATGAAATTGCCTACTACCTCGTCATAATTAAGAGGCATCGAAGAGAGTAATGGAGGCTCTTTCTAATTGCTCTGTGATGAAACATAATTTAGCTGTCATTAGTGTCAATCAAACACTTTTAAGCTTAGTTTCCTGCATGGTATATAATCTGTTTGTCTTCTTCATTCTATATCATTTCCCTAGTACCATTTCGATCGGCTGTGCCATAGAAACCCCGTGATTAAATTTGAAAGAAAAGAAATAGACTTGTGTCGAACTCGTTCACTTGTTCTCGAACTCGTTCATTTAAGGTGCCCAGATATAACAATCACTAAAATACTTGCACATTGCGAACATGTGCATTATGTTCGTAAGGGTGCTGTCTGGTCAAACTAAATGAACTATATTGTTCATGAACGACACAACTTTAAAAAGAAATACTAAACAAGACAAAAAAGTCTGATGTTGTTGCCTATAAACACCTAAGGCGGCTGCCTTCTCTGGGTATTGTTTAGTGAGTCCTTTCATGAAATTTAATTCCAGCCATTGAACTGTTGCTATGGCTGAACTAGCAGAGATTGTGTTAGTAGAACAGCTGATTTTACTTTTTTATGACCCCAGCCATAGAGTAATATACATAGAGTCTGTAACAGCTGTTTTTCTTGGAACGGAAACCAAGAAAAGCCACTGGAAAAGTTGGAGCAAGAGTTGTACGGAACCCATGCAGAATGATAATTATCTTTGTGTTTTAATCGCAATCTCTATGAATAATTTTACTCCAACACTTCGTTACATTTTGCTTCATTTCACTTGTAATCCCTGTTTTTCCTCACATTATCACGAAAACATAACCGATCAAGAAGTAGACGGCCAGAAGTTGTGCGCTATTTGGCAACCCTCGTAAAAGAGAACCAAAAAGTCCACATGATTCAGACAAACGCATTTCTCTCTAACATCATACTATATTTATTATTCCAAACTTTTTACATACTTTAGTAATTTTGCTTAAACGTGAATGGAATTTGTATGGACAAAGACGATCAAGAGTAGACGACCAGAAGCTGTCCTCGTAAAAGAGAACCAAAAAGTGGTAACAATTCACTTAAGCCAAAGACAATCAAGAATTAGAAGACCAAAAATGTGCGTAATCTGGCAAGTCTGGTAAAAGGAAACCAAAATGTGGTAGCAATTCACTCAAACGCATTTCTCTCTCGCGTCATATCTTGATTATTTCATACTTTTTGTATAGTTTATGTAATTTTACTTCAACATGGTTAGAATTTGTATAGTTATATACAATAACACTATCGAAAAGCTGCGCGTGTATTGAAATAGTCAATGAAGAGAGTACGTTAGGGAGCAGAGAATGATTAAGGCTTCACTCGCTGTGTTTGTTGGCGTTTGAGTGAAGAAAAATTTTGACCGTCTACTTTAGTACAGCGTCGCCAGTTTTTTTTAGGCGAAAACCCCGAATTGTTATTTTTAATCCCCGAAAATCCCCAAAAAAAAAGCTAAAATCCCCGGAAAAATCCCTATTGTTTTAAAGGTAGTTCGAGAAAGTTTTAAGTTATAAAATTTAAATTTATTTAGAATTCAGATTAACAAAACGAAAGCTTAAATATTGAAAAATTTAAACGTAAATAAATTATTATTAATATTATATTAGTATTAAATTATTATTTTAAAAATAGTTAGTTATAACAAAAAGATTATAACAATTGAGATCTGGATTTAATTTATGTAAACATTGGTTAAAAGTCTTTAAGGCTTAGTATATATGTACATATATCAAATACTTCAGTCTCATAATCTTCAGATTCATCTACTTAATTATTTGTTTTGTACATAGTTATTCTTTTCAGTAACACCAAATATCAAAAATGTTTTTTTACTTGTTTTATTGTTGTCATCACGTACAGCCTTGCCCGTAAAACAATTTGATATTTTCAGGAACTCCCAAGTGTATGCAGTTCTTTTTGCTGACTCAGCAACTCATTGAGCAATAACTCAGCAAATGTATTCTCTCAGAAAATTTATGACATTTGGCCTGGGGTGGTATGAACATTGGATGTTGAAAAGATTTGGTTCAATAATACCAGATAGAGACAATGGTTCAAAACAACCAAAGGAATAACAACAACGGTATTTCGTTTTGTGTGTTAACATTATTGTGTTAAATACAACACAAATGTAGGCTAACAATAACAATCAATAAAAAAAAGTAAAACACTTTTAAATTTCACAGTTTTCACCAAAATGACATGAAAAATTAAAGTCTGAGGTTATTGTAATTCCACCTGGTGTATGTCACTTTTCGTCAAACATCTCTCTATCACACCGACTGCATCACGAAGAGTGTGAAAGGAAATGTTAGATGAGTTAAATATTCTCTCTAGTAAGATTTACTCTATGCCAAATATTATTTGTGTGTTTATGCTTGCTTTGATTTGGGTAGTACCAGATCAAAACTTCCAAGGAATAATACAAAAGATGCGCTTTTAATGCAACTTAAAGTTTCATCCCCAAAAAATCCCCATATCCCCAAAGCAAAAAAACAATCCCGTTTTAAACAAAATCCACAATTTTGGGATAAATCCCCTAAACTGGCAACACTGCTTTAGTACATCCACAGAGCAATAGAAAAGAGCTTCTATGCCTCTCTTCGTTTTCTCTTAATGACGACGAGGTACTAGGTAATTTCATCGAGTTCGAGTTGCTTTTGTAATTTACTCTTTGGTTGATTCGATGCAAACAAAATAAAACACAATTTAGCTGTAATTAGTGTCAATCAAAAACTTTTAAACTTAGTTTGCTGCATGTTCTATAATATGTATGTCTTCTTTGGTCTCTCATGCTACATCATTTCCCTAGTACCTTTTCGATCAGCTGGGCCATAGGAACCCCCTGGTACATCGCTTTTGGTAGTTATATCACAGAGCAATAGAAAAGAGCTTCTATGCCTCTCTTCGTTTTCTCTTAATGACGACGAGGTATTAGGTCATTTCATCGAGTTCGAGTTGCTTTGGTAATTTACTCTTTGGTTGGCATAATACGGACAGAAATAAAAGGGACAGCGTATTTTCGTTCGATGCAAACATAATTTAGCTGTCACTAGTATCAATCAAACACTTTTAAACTTAATTTGATGCAAGGCAGGGGGTTTCGATGCCATAGCTCATCGACTCTGAAGTTGGAACATCATGCAAAGAAAGTGGTTGAAAGAATGACCAAGTGGAAAACTAGGTTTAAATTATGTTTGATTGCTACTAATGTCTTTTAGATTATGTACGATTCATACTAGTGGCAGTTGCAGACTCTATGTATATTTATCTATGCTGCACGGTCTATAATTTGTATGTCTTCTTTGGTCTCTCATACTACATCATTCCCTAGTGGCTTTTCGATCAGCTGTGCCATAGAACCACCTGTATATATAAAATAAATAAATGGTTTCCCATTACATGTCATCAAGAGACCGGGGAGAGCTTGTCACAATCACTGAGCTGCGCGCTTCCCAGTTTTCACTCACTGATTGGGACCTACTGTTTTACACCGATTCCGAACGGTATGTGAGAAAGTTTTTTATGGCTAAATATTCGGTAGTGTCGCCGTCGCCATGCGAGGTGACCGCCGCTGAAAGAAATTTTAAGGTGGTCTGAGCTGGGATCGAACCCAGTATCTCATGTACAAGAGGCGCGCACTCTACCATTGCACCACCGACGGCCGGGATATATACAATAGCTTCATCAAAAAACTGCTCATATCATAGAGTAATATACATAGAGTGTGCAACAGCTGTTAAAGCTTTGACTGGATGTTACATCTCAAGTTGGAAATTCATCGAGTTGGAGTTACAGATGACAAAACTAGCGTCAAACATAATTTAAAAGTCATTATTATCAATCAAACATAATATAAAAGCCATTAGTATCAATCGAACAGAATTTAAAACACATTAGTATCAATCTAACATAATTTGAACCTAGTTTGCCTATCGCTCATTTCTTCATCCACTTTCTTTTGCATGGTTTTCCAACTTCATAGTCGATGAGCTGTGGCATCGAAACCTCCTGGCTCGTAGATAGAAATATTGTAAGAAGAGAGTACGAGATAGCACAGAGTCGTAACGCTTCACTCGTTTTGTTTGTTGGCAAAAGATACATTTTGCAAGGGGTACCGGCGAGACAGCTGACCAACTAAGTACTTAAGCACTTATAGAAAAGATATTTTCAAAGAAGAAACGGTGATGCGTGACTGGAAGAATTCGGCTTGAGTTGAGCGATTTTATGACTTTAGCAGCCGCGTGTCAAGCCAAAAGTACAAAACACATCAAATGGAAGTAAATTATGCCAATTATATCGATTAGAAAATGCGACATTTAGTGAAAAAATCAAAATGTAATGCAGTGTTAGAGTAAAATTATTTGTGTAGATCCCAATTAAAATACAAATTTTTAATATTAAAGATATCTCTCATTCACTATATGTGTTCCAAATCTTCCACGGTCCTTTTGAGAACACAAAACAGCTGTTGTAAACTCTTGTTTATATTACTCTGTTAAATTGTGACTTTCGACTTTAGTACATATTTTTTTTTACAAAAATTCTCTCAGCTGATGAGTTTTTTGGTTTAATGCACAAAGGCAAATGTGTGAAAAACGCATCGAGCAACCCTACAAACTTCCAGGGCCTGATCATGTAAAATCACTTTCACATTCACCTCATTTTTTGACATTATCCCCTGACTAACTAAAGAACCGCACTTGCGATTTTTTTTAAAATGTGTATTCTTTGTGTTAATTTATACATAAAAATGTACTAAAATCTTACACCAAGTACTTAGTTTGTTCTTTATGTGACGTCAAAAAAGCCAAGTGAAGTGAATATGACCACGGTTGCCACGGTTGGTAATATCCAACCAAAATTGGTAATATTTAAACGGCTTGGTAACATGGTAACATTTTATTCCTTTTGGTAACCTTTTGAAATGAAGTAATTAGTATAAGAAAACACATTTGATTTCCTACTTCTCTTAGAAAATTTGACGAAATGTGATCTAAATTGTTACTTAAGGTACGGTCAGATTGGGCAAATATTTGACGAAAAACGTCAAATAGTTCTTGGCCCCAGTCTGACCACAAAATATTTTTGTATGGCAAACAGCAAAACAGCTGATTTTGGTCAAACTAAATTATTTGCCTTCATATAAAAATTTGCTCAATGCGACAACTAAAGAGCAATTATTTTCATCTTTTTTGGCCAAACATTTATTTGATCTTACAAATGAATTGTAAGAGCAAACAATGGTAAATAACAGTGTTGTCAGCTATTACCACTCGAATTATAAAATGAAAAAAAAAATACCAACGTTAAACTAAAAAGAAAAAATGGTAAATATAAATATTTTTAAAAATATTTTGGTAATTTTGTTCAACGGCTATAAAGCTGTGTACATATTTAAAAAGAGCAAAGTTTTACAGCCTGTTTTTGTAACTATCTTCAAACAGCATGCGTGCAATTGCTAGACAAGCAATCAGGTTTTCAATTGAGTTCATTGTTGCTTTTCGTTTGGGTATAAAAGCTCTTTTTCTTGGTTGTGTTCCTGTCAAAGAACAATATTACCTTCATGTTTTTATTGGCATTTCTTAAAGCTTTTTCATACAAATATATGCTAAACGGGGCAACCCTAGCCATCAGCTGTAAAATCAACAACAGCTGATTGTAGGTATTAAAAAATAAGTAAACAAACGAAAATAAACACAATTGTTTGCTTTTTTTACCAATTAAAAATGAATTCCTTCGTTGCTCTCGGTTTTCCTATTAAAAGTAAGCCGTACGATTTTGCGTGATTCAACCAATGTGTTTGAGATTCCAGAATACCAGTAAGTACATCAGTATAATTTGCTTTTATGAATTAATGAAGTTATGTTTTGTAGATTTATTGCAAACTTCCGTGTTAATAAGGAAGTAATCAAACAATCCATTTTTATTTATTCATTGAAATGAAAACACATCAATATAACCCACACGAACAATTTTTTACGATTGTCTATTTTGACATTTAACATTGTACGTTGTTGACTTATGTGAACCTACATTTAGACGATAACTAAAAGCTTTTGTGTTTACACTCAAAAAAACGTTTACAAAAAGCAAAAATGAAATTCGTTTGGCTCTAGACGTGCGATGAGAGAAAAACAAGTTACAAAAACAGGCCGTTAGTTTGATAATCAGTACTAACATTTCAAATCGGCTTAGAGTCGACTTAGCTGCGACTAATTAGGATATATAAGTAATAAGGATAATTTATAATTTTGAGGCTACTGAATATGTTGAAAATGGTTTATTATAGCCTGTTTTTGTAACTTATAGCCTGTTTTTGTAACTTAATTTTTGATCATTCGTCCGCCAAATGACTAGCGAAGATGACTTTTGGTTTCTGTACGCTTTGTTTCGAGTGAAACGAAATGAGCTTTCGTTTTGCTTAAACAATTTGGTTCAGCGAAATCAAACACGAACGAAACAAAACGTCAGACTAGACAATCAGAAAATATCAATCGTTTAGTGTGTTTTCAAATGTGTTTCTTTACCCATTTACAAGAAAATTAATTAAAATTGTTGTTTAATATGGATATATTTCTAACAAAAAAAAGTCACTACATGTGGCCCCAAATGCCACGGATGCAATCATTTTAAAAACACTTTAATTTCCTCACTTCACTAACTTTAATTTTTCCTAATTTTCTTGCAATTTGTTGTTTGTTCATTTTATTTAGTCTGGAATCGGCTGCTTCCAATTAAACAGCTGATAGAGTAGTGTTGCCTGCAGTTTGCTAAATTTTGGTATTTTCCAATAGAAAGAGCTTTTAAAATCAACAAGAATAACACATTGGCAACAATGTACTTTGACATAAGGGCAGCTAGTAAAATGAGCTTTCACTCCCGAACGAAAATGGAAAAAAAAAACTCAAATGTAAACTTGATCGCCTGGGTCGCAATCGCACGTCTGCTTAAACAAAAAAGTTCGCTGAACAGGCTATTAATCTGTTCTACCAGACCTTACAATTATGCTAGGTGATTTTAGAGCAAACTCGCAAAACAGAATAAAAAAAGATTCAAAAATATTCGATGATTTTTCAAAATTTCAACATAAAATATCTCGATAACTAAGCGAGTTATCGAAAATTTTCATTAAGGTTATTTTCTTTCGTTTGACTTCCTTTATAACAAAAATATAGTACAGGTCACATAGATCGCTTCAGGTGGCTCAGTCAACATAATATCTTCCCGTATATCCGAACTTTCCGAACTTTGGGGACCCATAACTCCGAAAATAGGGTCCGCCACCACGTTTGATATTTAATATGTTTTACTTGAAACAATGAGTGATGAGTGAGTGACCTTTTTTGGCTAGGCCAGTGGGAGCTAAACTATGTTTAATCAATTTTTAAATTTCTCCTCCTCTTCCAAAACTAACGCCGTCACTGCTCCACAGCTTAAAACAATTCATATTTAAAATATTTTCTTCCAGCTTGTTTAAAACTTTTGAAAAACAAAACTTACTGCCAATTTGTTTGAAATTTTTCAGAAAACAAATTTGTTTTGCTGGCAGGTTGATCAAACAATTATTTGCCGGAGATATTTGTTCAAGTGTGACCACAGGGCAAATGTATTTTCCCTACTGTTTATTTGACTCTATTTGATACCTGTTTGATCAAACAAAAATAGGAGCACAAAATCAACCCTTTATTAATTTGACAACATTTTGAGCAAATACGATGAAACATATTTTGATCAAATATTTGCCTAATCTGACCTTACCTTTACAAACAGAAGAAAACATGAAGCAGTGGTAACACTATTTGAAAGAATTTAATAGTTATGTGGCTAACCAAAATACGCGCTTGTCGTCGTTCGCACTAAATATCCAAATATATTCGTCTCTTTCGCACTATCGAACTCTTTGTGCTTTGATAGGTCTGATTATAAAACTGTTAGGATACTTGTGCACTAAATAATTTTGCATTGCAATTGAAAGGCAATAAAATGCAAAAAAAAATGGAAATTATTTTTTGTTATACCATATTTTAATGTTTTGTTTTTGAGGTTTATTAATCTTTATTTTGGATATGATTTTCTGCAATGAATTCTTTTAAATAAACATTTAATGCTCTAAATAAAACATTTTTAAAATTTGGTAATTTTTGGTAACTTTTTTTGGAAAATTCTGGTAATTAAAAACTTATTCCTGTGGCAACCGTCAATATGACTTGTGCGATTAGGCCGCCAGTCATCTATCGCTATCTCTGTTTCTTACTTTAATTTGCATGTTTTCTCAACTCAGGTGCGGCCAGAAGCCCCCTGACCGCAGTTATTGGTCTTTTTTTGCTCTTGTTGTTCGTAGAATTTGACTGATGCCTGATGTTGGTGCCCACAATTACAACAACTCCTACTGTTTCTACCTCTGGTTGTTGTATCATGGCTGTTGCATTGGGAATTTGTGAGAGTAAAATTAATTGCGTTCTTGGGAAAAAATTTCTCGCATCGCTTAAATTTACTGATAATGTTGATTGGATCGCTGAGACTGTAACATAACAAATCTTTGTTCTCGCTTGGGAAAATCCACATTTAAACAATAGGCATGTTTTTCTTAAAATCATTACAGAAATGTCGACTTATACAACCAACGAATTATACGGAGGTTCAGACCCCAGCAATTTCCTATTACCCTTTAACAGACATATGACGCATGCACAGCCTTTTTTGCTCTATCCAAAATGTTGAGTTTGAAGTTTAACTTCCAGTCGAGTAAATACGTAAATATTTTCCGCATTCAGAGAAGGGAATTTAAATACCTCCAAAGAATTTAAATACCTCCTGATGAAAAGAAGGTACCTTATACCTCCTGCTGAAAATAAGCAGTTCTATCTTGGATGGGTTCAATGGAGGGCATGTTGCAGGACGTCACTGAGAGTACTTGGAAACTTCCCTCTAACCGCTATTACCACGGTATCTGCGCAGGCAACAGCCTTAACACCCGCCTTCCCTTGCTGAATGATCTATAGAGGTCCGTTGACACTAAACTAGCCGAAATGTGTTTCTTTTTAAGAAGATTGTGAACAAACAACCTGATATTGTCCCCAGAGTCGTGATTGCCGCAGTTATATAGTAAAAGGCTCCTTCTGGAAAGCTACCATGGTATATTCTTTAACAGCGGGAGAACCTTCTATAGGATTGACCAGATCACGCAGAGCGGTTTCAGTAGACCTTTTCTTGTTGTAGCCATGCTGTTGAGTAGACAGTAGCCTGTGATCAATGTTGGTCCTACGATAGCTATCGAATAATCTCTTCTCGATTTTCAAGGCAAGCAACGACTGTAGAGTAATCAGTTGGAAATAATTAGCTCCCGTATGGGATGATTTACCTGCTTTAGGAATGAAGATAACCTTAGTTTCCCTCCATTTCAAAGGTACATAAGCCGGCTTGGTTCATCCAGTATAGAGCTCTTTGAGCCACAGCGCTAGTTTTTAAGCCACTGCCTGTAGTTCCGTCGGCGAGACATTGTCCGGTCCTGGCGGCTTGAAAGGTTTGAGGGTTTTAAAGAATTCTAAAATGGGTTACAATTTCACTGGCCACATCCGATGACTGTACGTCAACTGAAGTAACTAGTTCGCACTCAGAATTGCCAGGGAAATGTGTATCCAGGAGCACCCCCAGTGATTTCTCACTGGAGGTCGTCCAAGAATCATAATTTTTTGAAATGTACCGTACAATAGTAACTACAATGTGTTGCAGCCAAAGTTTTCCTAAGCCTTTAGGATTTGGATGAGCTTCCCACATTGTGCCAGAAATGTATCCTAGATTTACAAAGACATGTTTATCAAGTTGTGTGATGGCGACACTATCGAGTACTTAGCCATGAAAATGCTTCTCAAAATACCGTTCGGAACCGGTGTAAAACTGTAGGTCCCAATCAGTGAGTATAAAACTAGAAAGCGCACATCTCACTGATTGTGAGAAGCTCTCCCCAATCCCTTCATGGGATGTTAAGGGACACCAGTTGGTGAATTAAATTTTTATATTTATCCCAGTACTTTTATGTCCTTGTGGACTCTGCCCTATTAAAGAGATTTCTACAGCAGATTCTCAGTTTAACGAGATGTGGCGGTGCCGCTGTTTCCCCCTTGGTTTGACCTTGGGACATGAGGTCTGTAAAGAGGAATTCAGGGCTGATGTGAGTCGTTCGACCGTTGTTTCTATGCCCCCATTAAATTTGTACCTTCAGGTAAAGTCTATTCGGAATAGACCTAGTATATCAGAACTTTCCCCAGCCTGCCTCTCTAATGTTGCGTGGAATGATTAGAATACGCAAAAACTAATATATCGGTGGTCAGAAAGCAGGGTTCGTATTTCGTGGGTAATGGGTTACCCTGGGTTAATATATGAGTTTGGGTAATAAAATGAGGTGCATTGAAACCGGAAAAAATTTTTATTTTTTCGATTGGACGCTCCGTTTTCGAGATATAGACATATAGACGATTTTTATTCGAAAAATTTTGGTTTTAGCGATTTTTGTAAAAAAAAAGTGATGCCATATGGAAGACATGATAGTAACATTTTCCTTATTTTTTTGATTGGACGCACCGTTTCCGAGTTATAGCCACTTTTTTATTTTAGCGATTTTATTAGTTTGGCGAATTTTTTAAAAAAAAAAATCTTCTATGCGAATTAGACCACTTTATGAAACCCCCTGAGAAACTCTCAAAAATTTGTTATTTTCCCGATTTCCGAGATATAGAAAATTTTTATAATTTTTTTCATATTTGCGATCAAAAATGGGGATGGGTTACCCTGGATAAGCCATTCCCCAATGGGTAATCGAGATGAGTAATTCCCCATTTTCGTGGGTAGCTACCCATTATTTTCCCCATACCCTGTGGGTAACGGGTAAACCCTGTGGGTAATGGGTAAATACGAACTCTGTCAGAAAGGCTATGAGGATCCAAAACCTTCCATTCCGATATTATATCGCCGACGCTGTCAGATATAAAAGTAAAGTAAATTCAAGCACCTCTTGTCTAGTAATGAAGGTATGTACTGTAACAAATCATAAAGATGCTACTCATAATATATTTCACCTCGTTCGTTGCTGTCCGTGGTTCTCAGCATCTAATGATGTCCATTGTCATCGCTGCATACTATCAGGTCTTTGCCCTTTTCTTTCGCCGGGTTCACCAGTGACTTTAAGGCACCGGGCAGCGCTTCTGCGTCATGTGTCATATACAAATCGAGGTCAACCAATGTGGGAGTTACTTAACTCCAGGCTGGCTGCTACTACATCTTCGCTACTGAAAGAGGGAAGAAGACAAATATTAAGTTTGCCCCTGACAAGTATACCGGGCCTATGTATTCCACTACTGATAGCTTAAAACCAGGCGTCCTAAGACCAAAAGCCTTACCCCCATGGTTCCTAGATTAGGACCAGACCAGCACAGTGGTTCAGAATCGAACTCCATCGGCCAAAATTCAATATCTTTTGATCTAGTCAACATTTATGAATTCTGTAAAAGCGCGATTGTAGGTATTGAGTCAGGGTTTATTGGGACATATCAACGTTGAAAAACGCACACTGGGTATATTTCTGAAAATTTTCCAAATCTGACAACTTTTTGTTATTTTTGAAATCCAAGAAATCACCAATTTTGTTTTTTTTTCATGTATTATTTTTAACATATTTTGACATAATTGTTCATAATTTTCACAAAATATGTTAAATTTTTTTCGTATTATATTTATATCCCTTCATGGAATGCAACGGGAAACTAAAAACAAATAAATGGTTTCCCATTACATCCCATGAAGAAATTGGGAAACTTTCTATATATTTTATTTCTATGGGTGAATAACTGATTGACTTTGCCGCGGCAAAAAACACGGTCATTAGTGGTACAAGATTCCAGCATAAAGAGATCCACAAGGCTACTTGGGTATCCCCTGATCAAAGAACTAAGAACCAAATTCATCACGTGGTAATTGATGGAAGGCACTCATCCAGTGTAATGGACGTACGAGTGATCAGAGGAGCTAACATCGATTCTGATCACTACCTGGTAGCAGCAAAGGTTCGCAGAAGATTAAGTAGAGCGAAAATCGTACGAAACCAGACGCAGAGGAAGCTGGACATCGGAATGCTGCAATTACCAGAGGTCGCCACAGCCTACTCAAGGAAGCTCTCGCAACGTTTGGCACAGAACCCACCCCCTCCCGATGACGATCCTGATGCGCAGTGGAAACCCATTTCCGACTCTATAAAAACTGCCGCAACAACCGTACTTGGTTTCGAAAAACCGCTTCGCAATAAACCTTGGTACGATGAAGAGTGTCACATAGCAAATGACGAAAAGAACGCTGCATGTATGAAAATGCTTCAGTCAATTGCAACGCGAGCTGCAACTGAGCGGTATAGGGAGAAGAGAAAGGAGGTAAACCGTCTCTTTAGGCGTAAGAAACGGCAGTGGACAAAGCGCGAGGGTGACAAAATTGAGGCATACAGAAGGAAGAACGAAGCCCGAAAATTCTACCAAAAAGTTAAAAACGGAACTAATGCACATGGTTCAGGGCCCCCCTTCTGTAAAGACAAGGACGGAAATCTCGTCGCAGATGTGCAGAGCATGTTGGGAATATGGAGAGAGCATTTCTCCGCGCTACTAGTACCTGAGATATCCGATGACGATGGGACAATCGATCACAATATGGACGACGACGTCGATTGCCCCACTCCGAACCAAGACGAGGTCAGAACAGCTATTGCCCGGCTTAAGAACAATAAAGCCGCAGGAGCCGTTGGATTATCGGCATAGCTGTTTAAGGCTGGCGGCGATGAGCTGATAAGGTGCATGCATCACCTCATTAGCATAATTTCTCAGTCTCAGTGTACTATGTCCCATATTTAAAAAAGGTGACCCGAGTATCTGTGCCAACTACCGTGGAATAAGCCCTTTATCCATAGCATATAAGGTTCAATCAAGTATAATGTGCGAAAGACTAAAACCAATTATCGCAGACCTGATTGGACCATACCAGTGTGGCTTTAGGCCTGGAAAATCGACAACAGACCAGATTTTCACGCTACGCCAAATCCTGGAGAAGACACACGAAAAACAAATCGACACCTATCATCTATTTAACGATTATAAAGCGGGCTTCGATAGTCCGATACGGGAGAAACTCTATGAAGCAATGTCTGTGCTTGGTATTCCTGCAAAACTCATCCGCCTTTGCAGGATGAAAGTTGGTAAGGATCTTACAGAACCTTTCGAAACTAAGCGAGGCCTCAGGCAAGGCGACACCCTATCGTGCGATCTCTTTAACATCTTAATGGAGATCATTATGAGAAAAGCTGCAGTCAACATGAATAAAACCATCAGCAGCAAAAGTCACATGGTGCTCGCGTATGCTGATGATATAGATATCATTGGGCGCACAATTAGAGAAGTTACTGTGGTTTTTTCGAGAATTGAGAAGGAGTCAGCAAAAGTGGGTCTGACGGTTAGTGAGGACAAGACAAAATTAATGGTTTCAACGAACAGGGCCTCCACTCGATTAGACCAAAGCGTGAACGTTGATAACCGTTATAACTTCGAGGTAGTGGACGAATTTATATACCTCGGATCTGCCGTGAACAAAAACAACTACGTGAGCCTTGAGATCAAGCGGAGAATTGTGCTTGCGAATATATGTTATTTTGGGCTAAGCAAGCACTTTAGTTATAAAGCCCTCTCTCGAGTAACAAAAGTCCAGCTGTACCAGACTTGCATTCAACATGTCTTGCTTTATGGAGCAGAATCCTGGGTCCTATCGCAAGCAGACGAAACATCTGTAGGAGTCTTCGAGAGAAAAATACTCCGAAACATTTATGGCCCTATAGTGCATAACGGCGAATATCTGCGACGCATGAATCATGAGCTGTATGAGCTTTATCCTGACATTGACATAGTTAAGCGGATCAAGATAACGCGATTGCGCTGGCTAGGCCATGTCAGTAGAATGTATGAAGATGAACCAGCGCGAAGGGTTTTCGAAACCGAACTCGAAGGAAGACGAAAAATGGGAAGACCAAGACTCCGCTGGAGGGATCAGGTTGACGAATCCCTGCGTACACTTGGTATTGCCAACTGGAGAGATAAAGCGAAAGATCGAACTGGTTGTCGAAATATGTTATCTTCGTTGTCCCGTTGTCGAAAGCGGATAAGTAAGTAAGTAAGAAAAACTTTGAAGGTGCTTTGTCCAATTCATCAGATATTATTTTGTTTTTATTCGTTGTAGAAAAATGTCAAATGTTGTTGGGTTTAATTGGTTGCCATTCATATGTTAAACGAGGGATGAATAAAAATATTTTTGAAATTCACTAGACCGAAATTGGATTATTATTTTTCGGAGATTTTAAAACGGTATCATCTTACTACTGGCAGCCAAAGAAAGTGAGATACACAGCTGGAGGATATTTCAGTTTAAAAATTAAAAAACAATAAAAAAAATTTTTTTTAATTACTGGGGATAAAATCATAATCTGCGTCCCTTGAAAAATAAATTATTATGGTATATAAATTAATCATCAATTTGAAATTATTTACTCGCCTATTTCTATATAACATGTTGGTTGGTTCACGTGGTTGCTAAAGATTCTATTTAGCATCAATTATTAGCATCACTCCGGACAGTCTAATACACAGTGTCTATATCCAACCTGTTAATCGGGTATACCTCATTAGATCCCCTAGATCTATCTTGTGTATCTCAGTGAGAGTGTGTAGGAAGGGACGACCTATAGTCTTTAGGAGTCTATTCATTAGAGGCGGACATCTGCAGAGATGTCCCACCGTGTCCTCCTCTTCTGCGTCTTCGCAGGCACTGCAGTGGTTATTATATGGAAGATTCAGCCAGCTTGCGTAATTACCGCTTGTCCAGTGCCCGGTCAGCACGGCAATTAGCGTTGATATGTTTCCCCGATTTTGGCTAATCAGGGAGTTAGTCCGGTGAATGTTATATTCTGGCAATGTGTTTCTGGATATGCGGCACGTTTCCGTTCTATGCATCTGGCCTTTGCTCGTTTAAGGTAATGCAGGAAAATATCTCCTTTGACTGACCCTATAGGCGTTGCGACTGACACCATATGGAGTTCGGTGGAGTTTCGTTCCCTGGGAGACACTTGTGGCCTGGTATCCAAGTAAGAACCACATTGGCCAGCTGATATAGCTCGACAAATTTTTCACTACATTCAATAACGAGTTGAGATGCAGTGTTGTTAGATTTAAGTGATAGGAGAGCCGCTTGGTTATCTACATATGTATATTCCAATGCGCTCTGTTCTCCGTTGTAGTATAAGTTCGACGGAGGGTTCCTTGACGCACAGTATCTCCGCTTGGAAAACATTGCATTTATCTGAGAGTTTGAACGATAACTTGAGGCTTGCCTTTTCGGAAAAGACACCCGAGCCAGTTCCGTGAATACTTTGGTGGCAAATGAATACTTTGGTGTCAAAACCTGTTAGTGATTCCCCTTTGTCCCACTCTATTCTTCTGGGAAACCTGACATCGAATAGATTATCGAACGTCAGTGAGGGGTGCAGTAGTCGGTGGTTTTATTGAGTTCTCTCTATTCTGGCATGTCCATATGCGTTGCTCTTCCACATTGCAAGAGTATTTAGTCGGGTGCCGCTCCAGGCCTCACTAGCTATTATGTGAAGGTCAATTGATATAATATGAAGCTGGACAAGTTACCATTGCCTATGATATGCCGATGCAAGCTAATCTCAGAACTCTATACAACAGTTTCATGGTCGACGTCTTCCCTGCGACAGACCCGCAATTTCTCCGTAAGAGAGTATAGGTCTGATTATACTAGCATACATCATTTTACGTCTGATTATACTAGTATTGGCTTCCGAACAAGCGTAGAATGCATCGTTTGCTTTCTGCGCGCGGTGCTCTATGTAAAGCTTCTATGATAGTTTGGTGTCCAGAATCACGCCCAAGTACTTGGCGTGAGTTGATGTTGGAATCTCCATTCCACTTAGCCGAAGAGGATTCAACTTTGGTTTCTTGGTCTTCGTGATAAAACGCATGACCTCAGTTTTCCCTGGATTCACTCCAAGACCACTCCCAGCTACTCAGTCGTTAAGTGATTTTAAGGCCAGTTAATGATTTCGCTCAACATAGATGGGAACAAACCAGATACCATTATCACCACGTCATCCGCATACGCCACAGTATTGATCCTCATGTGTCCAGTTTTAGTAGTATAACATGTAGTACCATAGAGAAATTCTATACCAGAGGTGCCATGCGTCTCAGCTTCTTCTTTTCACACTCCTCGTCATGTGGTCGTTGCGATAGAGAGATTTTCGACATAAAATGACTTACAGCAGGTGGAGTTACACGAACTGTTAACTTAAATTTGTCATGTCGTGTTTGGTTGAGACTGTGAAATTTGTTTGCACTAATTTTTGCACTAATAGCTCTATCTGCTATTACTAAAACAATAATTTTCAACATACAACGTACATATGCAACCAAAACTAATCTCATAAATTTACTGAGAGAAATGGTAACTCTAGGCAGAGACTAACACTATGTGTAGTACAACTTTCCAGAAATGTGTGGGTATTAGAGTGTACTAAAAACAACTTTTTAAGAATTTCAAATCAGAGGGCATCAACTGAAGTATAATGAATAGCTGATCATGGGGATGACAAATTTTGTTTGACAGAAGCCCATACTGGCGGTTGAAGTTCTTTCTCATTTCTACTACATTTTGACAAAAATGACGTGTCATGACCCACTACCTTTTCTAAGGGATCTTGATATCAAAAACACTACACGCTGAAAACTAACGGCCCCAGCAACATATTGCAGGATCCATGTACACGTTTGCGAGTATTGTTTTCGTGAATTAAAGATCTGCAGCTATTTATTTGTTTATTATGACAGACAGCAATATTTTCAGCAGTTTTCAACACGCAATACCAAATTTGGGTCACAAATATCGGGTATTTCAATAAGAGCGCTACAAAAGTTTTTTAAATAAAACAAAACTGGTTTTAGATACCAATGAAATTCTTTATTCCTGTGAAAGTACGTTCGATGCCATTATGTATGGAACTCGATTTCTTTTGCTGTGACACCACGGGCACGCTTGCAGAAGTCCAGACGCTGAAGCCAATTTTCAACGGGTTTCAAGCACAAATCGGCCGATACTGCTGCAATTTCACGTTCGATATTCGTACGAAGTTCATCAATCATCGCTGGCTTGTTGGCATAGACCATAGACTTGACGCAGCCCCACAGGAAATAATCTAACGGCGTCAAATCGCACGACCGAGGCGGCCAATCGACTGGGCCATTTCGTGAGGTAACACGTTCACCAAACTTGGTTTGTAATAAATTGATTGTGGCATTCGCTGTGTGACTTGTGGCGCCGTCCTGTTGGAACCACATGTCCTCCAAGTTCATATTATCCAATTGGGGCCAAAAATATTCGGATATAATTTAACGGTAGCGATTCGCATTCACAGTAATGTGCCGGTCTTGATCATCACGGAAGAAGTACGGCCCAATGACGCCGCCGGCCCATAAACCGCACCAAACCGTAATTTTTTCGGGATGCAATGATGACTCATGGATTACGTGTGGATTGCTGTCTGACCAATAACACATATTTTGCTTATTGACGAAGCCATTCAGCCAGAAAGGAAATTCAGAAATTGGATGTAGCGCTCTTAAAGTTGAGGCCACTGACTCCAAATTTAGGTAGTAAATTTTAATAATTTCGATTCGCTGTTGGCTCGTATATCTTTCCATGATGAAATGGTAAACCTTACTGAAGAGAAATGTCAAAAGAGCGGGAAAAAATATGGCGTCGTTTGCTGTCCCTATCGATTTACTTTTGTAGCGTCTCTGTTGAAAAACCCTTTACATATCGATTTACTTTTGTAGCGTCTCTGTTGAAAAACCCTTTACATATATGATAACCTATTAAACATTGTGTCCCAAACATGTTATCTTGTATAGTAACCACAGTGTGTTTGGACACAAGTATACTATATTTACGTCAAGCTACAAGTACGTTATATTTGCATCCAAACAACTAAAAAATTGAACTTTTTCAGCGTGCAGCGTCCGAATTCATATCCAAAATTCAGTCATTAGGTGTACGCTCCGTATAGCAAGTGTCTTACAGGAATGTTTTTATAGGTTAGTTAGTTACTCGTATGGCAAGTGTTTCCTATCTACTGTCTGACTCTCACATGAACATATCTGTTTTAGCCAAATTCAACCCAGATAGTCATAAATACCGGGGTAAACGTTTTAGTCTGGGTTCAGCACGCATCGTTTAAAATCCGCATAGTACCAAAAAGGTGTGTGTTCCAGTACACCCTAATACATTGAACGTAGTCGCCATATAAATTGGATCTCTTTGAGTCAGTGTATCATACGCTGACTGATAAGCTGAGGGCACATCACAATTTTCCAAACTATACCTTATCTGGAATGGAATTAACTGAACAAAGCGTCGATTATGTCTCCAAGAACGAACATTCTTATCGGCTTTGCAATGCGTTTCGAAACAAAATTTGCTCAATTCTTTCAAGCTACAGAAATTCAAATACTGAATATCGCTTACGATTAAATACAAATACATTATTTTTAATAAAAATTTCATAATTTAAAATAGTGTAAAAAAGAAATTTTGCTCCTACACAACGTTTTATAATTAGTTTTTAATTGTGTCAAAAATACAAAAAAATATGTTGAATATTTTTATAAAACAGGGCATTATTGTGGGTGTTGTAGCATTTCTGTTAAGCACGATGTGTACGATATCGCAGCTATCAACTGTGCAATATATTATAGAAGCTCCTGAGCAATATGGTAACTAGAAAATGTTGAATAAGCCATTAATATCGTAGATAAATGAACTTCGATTTGGGAATGTTATAGCGGCAAACGAATAGTTGTCGAGAAGAAAATTGTGATTGGTATGAATTCATTCATCCCGGCGAAAATTATTTCGGTTAAACCATCGGAAAAAATTGGACTGGCATTACAACCAAACCGTTAATACTGAACTGCTACGCAAACAGGCATGAGCCAAGTGTGCCAAAAAACTTCGACGCGAAAAGTTTCTTCACGAACAGCGTATTCGTGCTAAAGTCCTTTCATACCCTAGAGGATGTAAGGGCCTTTGGGCATTTGCAACAAGAGTACAGGATAGTTCTTCCTCTTTCCCAACTCTTCTTAGAGATGACCAAAAGCTCTTACTTTCTCTAGGGTAAGAAAGGACTTTAGCACAAATATGCTGTTCGTGAAGAAACTTTGTTCGTGTACACTCACTGAACCGCTCGACAGAGCTAACCTCCTGGCTGAAATGTTTGCAAGGAGCTCTTCCTTGCCGGTTAGCAATCAACCACTCCCCGTGATCAATTACGTGTCTTGTTCCATGCCGAGGATATTTTTTCGAACGCGAGGAGTTAAAAAGTTCTTGCGAATCTCGTCGTAAATTAATCCCCGGGCCCGGATGGCATATCTGCACTGGTCTGGAGTAGGTGCTCTTCGACGTTCGCACGTTCACAGCGCAACCTTTTCAACCTTGCGTCAGGTGCGGGAGTCTTCACGGCGCTTTGGAAGGTTGCTAATGTCCAGCCAATCCCTAAAAAAGGAGAGTATGGTTAACCACCATCTTGTGAAATAACTTGTGTCCAATGACCTTCTTAGTGATCGGCAGTAGGTCTCCGTGGTATGAGATCTACTGGAAACATGATGCTGTTCCTTTCGGAACAGTGGAGTCGATCCATCAACCGTATTGGTCCAAGGCCTTTGACAGACTATGGTACGATGCACTCTCGTCAAAGCTCGCTGCTTTGGGTGTTGGTGATAACTTCACTCGCGGTTTCATCCGACGAGCATAAATTGACTGACACAGGGCCTTGTTCTTTCTCCTCTTTTTCTTATTTTCATTGACGATCTCCTGGGTCAGACTGTGTATCCAATCTACTCTTTGCGGATGATAGTAATCTCTGTCATTCTTATTTATTCGATAGTAGGCCAAGTCTTTAAGAGACTGAAGTCAAACGCCGGTCGATGAATGAAACACTCGACCGGTATTTGGTGTCCATTGTTGAATGGGGTCGAATGAATTGTGTCGTCATTGTCTCTGTATCAGCGTGGATATTGATGTATCCGACGCTCTTGAAGTTCTGGGTATAAAAATACAATGTATTTGAAGTTTCGAAAGATGCATTCGAGTGTCTAGGTTTTTTAAAGCGGTGCAAGATATACTTAATTCCATTTGACCTTTTTAAGATCTAGACCGATTAACGATTTTCATAGAATCCATGAAGTTATATTTATGATACTTTTTATGAAAACTTTCGTAAAATGTATAAAATTGCCACATAAATTCTATGAAAACATTTCATTGCTTCTATGAAAACATTTTGTACCGTCTATGAAATATTTCATAGATTATATGAAGCTACATCTACGAAAGCTTCCTAAAGTCTATGAAAATTTGTCATAATAACTATGAATAAGTTGCATAGGACCTATGAAAAAGTTTCATGGAATTTATGAATATGTTTCATAGATTCTATGAATCATTCTCATAGAGAGAGGGGGTGAGGATCATGGACATCAATAACGATCGTTTTTGTAACGATTATTAGTTTTTTGTCGCGCAAACAGAAATACGAAAATATATGTATTGTTGCTGTTTATGTCATACAAAAACAGCAAAGAGTAAGGAAGACCAGAAACAGCAAAACACAACGCTAGAACTATAATAATTTCTATGTTGCCGGCTCCAACTCTGTTATACCACTAAACTAAAAATCTTCCTTATTATTTTCTTAACTCTTTTGATTTAGTTTGCATGTTGCAAAATTATAAATTATTATTATTAGGGGGTTGTACGTTAAACATTTTATAACAATAGTTTTAGAAATTTGTTAGAATTATTTATACATTTCCTGAGAAAAGATTATAAAAATAATTTACGAACTTCATTCTTTGTTAATGAAGAATTTTCATAACAATAATGAAATGTTTTCATTCAATTAATGAAGCATTTTTCATGCAACTTTTCTATGAACACGTTTCGGAAATTTTCTAAAATTCATAACATTTTATTTCTATAAAATCTATGAAAAACTTCATTCGATTAATGAAGAATGTTTCATTAATATTATTTCAGTGCAAGAAGATTGTTTCCACTTAATTTGGCTTAGCTTGGTTCTTTTTATTAAAAAAAGATATTGACAATCTCAAAGAAGAGAGAATCACTTGAGAGAATTTTTTCAGTGCATGCGTGTGTATATACAGTTGTCGTTTATAATAATTGGATTTATTGTTTGCCGCAAAAGTAAATTATGAAGATTGTTTGTGGTAAACTAAAGTTGATTTACAACAAAAGAAACTAGTTTTACCACACAAGTCTTTTATTTACGGGAAAAGTATTCAAATTCCCCGTCAACCATCACATATATATTTCTGTAGAAAAATAAATATTATTGTGGCAAGCGAGACCTGCAGTTTGGCATTTTGTTGTTTTCTATTGTTTTTATTTATAGAATTAACCTCAACGTTTGTAGCAAAAAATGTGGATACTTTACTGACAATTTAGGCGTAAATGAAAGTGTCTTTACAACAAAGGGAATAATTTTTGTGATACGAGAGTAATAAACAAACGAAATATTTTATGGGCAAAAGAAATATGTTTGCGCCTCAACAAGTTTTTCCTTTGCGTGAATTTAATTTCCTTTTTATTTCCAGAATTATCCTTCAAGTATAAAGCAATAAATGTGGGTACTTTCCTTTTAGATGTAATAGCTGCTGTATTGTCAGTCGTTCTCATTTGGGGCATAGCCAAGGTAATAGTCGATGGTTTTTCAAATTTGCTTCAAACTTTTACCAATTTTTTATTCATCTTCAAGAAACGTCATATGTTTTTGCTGCCCTGGTTAGTAGTCTTCTCCTTGGGATGTGTTCTATTAAGTGTTGTTGTACTTCATGACATCATATTGATGGGTTATAACCGTTTAACTGATTATATATCCTGTTTTCTAATACCCGGTAAGTTGGTCGCTCAAATTTGGTCCTCTATGTATCTGTGATTTCCATTATAATTTGTTTAAGGTGTCGGTGTTATTGCAATCTACCCGATTTATGCACTATATATTGAGCTCCGCACTGCCAATATGTTGAATTCCCCAAGAAGTGAAATCAAATTTTAAGCACAATCTGAAATGTAATTACAATAACGCCTCGCGACCGTCATTAGGTTTGGGTTCAGTTTCAAATAAATGTTAATAATTTGTGTTGAAGGTAAATTATGTTTGTTATTACTGATATTTTATTAAAAAATATATTTTAAAATTTGTCTAGTAATATTTTAAATTGTTTAAGTTGTTACTTTGTTGACGTGACTTAGTTACAAAATTGTGATAAAATGAGGGTTTAATTGGAAATGGAGTATTGTTACAAAAATTTGAATATTTTCAATATTGGCAAAATATATAAAACGTATATTCCAATAAAAATATTATTCCCATAAAAATATTCTAAAACATGTGAACACTAACACTGTGCAACAGTGGGGTTCGGGGCCTCAACCAAACCAAAAAATTGTTGTTATTTGTTTTAATTTTCTAAAAACCTAGGAAACACATTATGTTGATTTGAACATTTTTTAAATAATTCAAATTACACTGTGACAAAAATGAAAGGAATTTGTTTCGGGCCTCAACCAAACCAAAAAATTGTCAAAAGCACTTGGACGTGGTATCACAAGACCCCGCTCGGTTTTGCCCCTATACGTAACAATTTTTTTTACAGGCCGAAGAAAATGTTGGAGGTGGGTCAGGGCTCTATTTCAGATTTTACTTCAATAAATCGTAAACAAATCGTTGACCGTCGGTGGTGCAATGGGTAGGGTGCGCGCCTCTTGTACAGGAGATCCTGCTATTGCCTAACGGTAAATAAATTGCGGTAGCTGTGTTCAAAAGAAGTGTAGCTTTTAAATTTCTTGATAACTTTCTAAATACACTAATCAACAAAAACTATACTTAGAGCTCCATAATTGGTTAACAAATGCTGCGTTTAATGATATTCACCTATATCTATTCAATATTAAACAAATTACAAATTGATATCTTCTACAAAGTTGTAGTACTTAATATACTTAACAATATTGTCAAATAAACTAATGAACAAAAATGACATTTGGGGTTCCAAAATAATTGTACCAGTTCAGAAATTAAATTAAATTAAACTTAAGGCTTTCGACAAAATTGCCAAATACAAAAAATTGTTACGTATAGGAGCAAAACCGAGCGGGGTTTTGTGATACCACGTCCAAGTACTTTCACAATTTGTTGGTTTGGTTGAGGCCCGAAACAAATTCCTTTCATTTTTGTCACAGTGTAATTTGAATAATTTAAAAAACGTTCAAACCAACATATTGTGTTTCCTAGGTTTTTCTAAAATTACAAAAATAGCATGAGGTATCAGGAGACACCCGGTTGGAACGAAGTTCCTTTCGCTATATATTATGTACTAGTTAGTTCCAAAGCGCCAAAGGCGCCCGTTGAAAAATACGATGATTTAAATGGATCTTTAAGAAAAGATACTTTTTGCAAAATGATAAACTTATTTAAACTTTATAAAAAAAAAATATTGTATTTTTAGTTTCTTTTTGATAAGAATATGTGTTATACTAGTGAATTGGAACGCGCCTATGACGCCCGTCGAAACATGCTTTAATTTTAATCGATTTTTTATAAAAGGTAATTCTGTAAGATGTTTTTTTTTTAGAAAAGGTTTTTTCTTGTTAAGAATCATTTTTTAAAGAAAATTTTACATTTTTAAAGAAAATTAAAGAGAATATAATTTTTTTTAAAAAAAGGTACTTTATTAAGATTTTTTTTTTTTTAAATTTCCCTTTTTTAACCCTAGAACAACATCCTTATTTTTTGTACACTAACGTCATTCTTCGTCATTTTGACTACGACCGGTTTCAAGACGCTACAAATAATATCGTGAGCAAAATTGGGAACCAAAATTAATGTTATTTGTTTATTTAGTTAATTTTTAACTAAAATTCAATAAAAAACAGTTTGAAAACGACTAATCCTATACGAAAAATCAGGGCAAAACAAACGAACAAACATATTTAAGCTCGAAAATAAAATCGAGCGTCGTCGTTTTGACGAAGGATGATGGTGCAGAGTTAAGAAAAGGTACTTATTTTAAGAAAATATTTGCTATGTTTAAGGAATAACTTCTTTGAAAACTAAGTTACGTGTGAACTGTCTCTGGGCATTCAATAATCCTCCCTGCTGTGGGTTCGATTCAATATACACCTTCACTTGACTTGCAAGTGTATGAATAGTGAATTATGTATAATGAATATATGTATGTATGTATAGCATAGCAAATCCACAGCAAATGGAAAATGGATCTTCCAACTAAGAGTGGCACAACAATCTATGAAATTTTTTGTTTTTTTTCGTTTATTTTCGGTTTTTTTTCGTTTATTTTCGTTTTTTTCGATTATTTTCGTTTTTCTTCTTTTTTTTCATTTTTTTCCGTTTTTTACGTTCTTTCCTTTTTTTTCGTTTATTTTCGGGTTTTTTCTTTGTTTTTTGTTTTTATTTTTTTTGTGTGTATAAGTGTTCAAAAAGTGTGACACAAAACTGCGACAGAGTCAGTTAATCAGTGAGTCATGGATGAGATTTTTCCGAAAATGGCAATTTTAAATGAGAGGTACTTCTCTTATTGTAAGCTAATTTTTGATGTGTTAACATCTATACGCGCGCCTCTAGGGCAGTAAACTATAAATTTAATACATACACAAGTGTTAGGTTTGTAAGAGTAAATCATCGTTTGTTTGTTCGTTGCTTGGCAGTCGGTATTGAAAGTGATTATTGGGCGATTTTCATATAATTTTCCCACGCGATTTTCTCCGGAAATTCATAGCCGATTTTATTAATTTTTGGATTAAAAAGCTAGTGCGGGTTTCGACGAAGAGTTTATTCCAAAAATTAAGGCGATCCGATATCGGCGAGCCGAGATTGAAGTGTTTTAATTTGGAGTAATATTAAAAAAGTATTTTATGTTGATCTTCGGTTATATTGTACGAATATAACAATGTATGTATGTATGTACAAGTGTCTGTTGCTTTGCATTCTTTGACTTTTGTGGGAATAAAACAAAAAGTATTGAGCAAGAAAATAATGACACATGTGCTTGTACTGGGTCTTTAAATAATTTTAAGTATTAATATTATTTAACTGTAACATCATCATATGATTGAACGCTGTTTTTTATTTTCCAATGTAACATTTACGAATGTGTTCATAGAAATCGAACAGGTACCGTGTAGCAAAAAGGTGTTAACACATCGCCCGTGAGTTCGAACACTCATTGGATTTTTTTTTTAAGAAAAGCTACTATTTTTAAGAAGAAGTACTTTCTGTTAGAAAACTGCATAAGAGAATGATTTTTTTACAAAGAAGTACTTTTTTAAGAACAGGTACTTTTTAAAGACTTGTTACTCTTTTTAGGAAAAGGTTATTTTTTTAAGAAAAGGCACTTATTTTCAGAAAGGCTACTTATCTCAAGAAAAGAAAAGAAAAGAAAAGAAACGAAAAGAAAAGTTATTATTTTATTTTCAAGAAAAGGTACTGTTAAGAAAAGGAATTTTTGTAAGAAATTTTTTTTTTAAGAAAAGGTATTTTTTTAAAGAAATGCTTTTTTAACAAATGGTAATTTGTTTTAGAATTTGTCCTTTTTTCAAAAATGTGTATCATTGCAAAACGAAGATATAAACAGCCTTTTAGCACAAGCATCAAAGGTTGTAGGGCATTTTAAAAAATTGTCTCTGGCCACGTAGGCGCTAAAAAATAGACAAACGCAGCTGGATCTGCCTCACCTAAAACTACTCCAACAAAACAATACACGGTGGAATTTAACATCCTATATGTTAGATCGACTACTTATAAACCGTGCCGCAATAGCAAATGTGCTAGCGGTTAGAGTGGTAAGTACATACTTTATTTGTAATACATTTTTTTAACTGCTGGAAACATTTTGGCAAGCCCCCCTAAAGTCTTTTTTATAAAACTCAAACTAAAACCATATTTTATTAAAAAATAGATTACTAATGCCGCCATTGCTCAAAAATTAGAAATAACTGAAGTAGACTGGTACAAAATACAAAAAATGTTGTGCGCTAACAAGTCGTCCCTTTCAATGGTCAGACCTTTAATATACCAATGGAAAACAAAATACCTCGTTGTGAATTCTGAGGACGATGATACTTTTGGGTCCGACATAAAAATTAAAATATTAGAATATATAAATTCAACTTTTGTAACAAACACGTCATCGGATCCATCCACTAAAATGGTATCTTCGTTTTTAGATCCTAGATATAAAGATTTAGAGCATGAAACTAATAATGATAAAGAACAAATTGAAGAAGCGGTAAAAATGATGCTTAAAGACATATCCATTGACGCCAATCCATCTTGCTCGTCAGCTACACCTTCTAACAAGAAATCTTTATTTCAAGAATTTTATAAGGAAGGATATACGTCAAATGATATCGATTCGCAGTGGATCAGATATATGGCTGAAACGCAAATAGGTTTTGACATGGATCCGTTTGAATGGTGGAAAGAAAAAGAAAATAAGTTTCCAATAATTTCAAAATTATCTAAAAAATATATGTATATACCTGCGACATCCGCTTCATCGGAAAGATGCTTCAAAACTGCGGGTAATATTGTAACGGCAAAAAGAAGTTCGCTTCACCCTACAAATGTAAACATATTAATATTTTTGCATCAAAACAAGCAATTAATGAAATAGTTTTTTTTTTATTTACTCCATAAGTTGCACTCATCTCTTTGATAAAATTAAAAAAAAATATCAATGTGTTTATTCAAGTTTTATTTGAATGATTCCTTCAGCACATAAAATTATTTTTTAAACAAATACAAAAATTACCAAATGTAGATATACAGGCATGTCACAGAATTCCATTCCGATCGAAAGTGGAATAATTTTCACATTTTGTAGTAGTAAACTACTAAGCAAAACTTTGAAAATTTTTTTGTTTGTTTTCCTTTTATGATAATGTTTAAATAAACAAATTAATCAAAAAAACAAATTAAATCTAAAAAGTACCAAATGTTAATATAGAAAAATTATATCATTATTTAACTTTTTATATTTTTCCAAATTGAATTCCAAAAATTAAAATTTAGTTTATTAAATTAGCATTATTTTTTAAATAAAAATAACAAAAACCAAATACGTTCACTTTCAATTACAAATTTTATTTTAACTGAATTTAATATTTGATGTGTAAACATCTATACGCTGGGGGTAAAAATCTTTTTCACAATACAATCACAAATTTAGAGTAAGATGTGCGATGTTATCGTTAACCAATCGTAAAGCGTTATCAAATCGGTGTGAGCTATGTATGAGTGGATTAGTGTAATCATACGCTGCATACAATATACTCAACACCATCTAGTGTGCAATAGTAGCGACTAATTTTCAAAAATTGTCGTACCTACATAGTGTGACCACCTCAATTTTGAGCAAAACCGGGACATTTTTCGAAAGAATTACTAAAATCCGGAACATTCAAACTTAAAACCGGGCCATTTTTTATGGGAAAAAACTTTATTATTCAACTTAAATTTAGACGATTATAATTTGAGTCTAATTTTCTGTCGTTTTTTGTTTAAAATCGTATTTATCCTGTGATGAAATTTGCTTCAGCAATGTTGGGGAGTCTTTCAAAAATTTGTAAAATTCAACGCATTCGTACTTTTAAGTATATTTGAGAAATATCATATGTTTCAAAGTATCTAGCTTGATTTGCGATTTTTCTTTTGTCCATAATTTTGCGATCAAGGAAGATATACGCTCTACACTTGCAGATGTTGCTGGTAAACAAAATTTAAATTCAATGATATTTTTATTTAATTGAATTCAAAATAAAAATCCGGGCCATCCGGGGGCTGTCACCGGGGCACCGGGACATTGGTTCCAAAACCGGGCCATGTCCTGGATTTTCCGGGCCAGTTGGTCGCACTATACCTACATTATGTTATCGTAGGCAAATGAAAACAAATAAATAAAATGAATACAAAAACATTTAATTTTAATAACTTTTAAAAAGATATATTGCACTTTTAATAAAAAATTTACTAAAACAAAGCAAAATAAGGAAAACTAAAAACTAAACTTTTCAAATATAAGGAAAACTAAAAACTAAAAGTTTTCTTCATCTTTGAGATTGTCATTCATACTTAACAGCTGCATATAAGCACCATCTAGTGTACAATATTAGCTACTAATTTTCGAAAACCATTGCTGTCAAATAACATTAGATTTCAGTAAACAGCTGATTACATAAAACAACACAAAGTGTATCAAAGCTGAATGGAGGTAATGTTAATTCTAATAAAATTTCTATTAGATTCCAACATAAATTAAGATTATAACATATCTTCATTACGTACTGTTGTCTTACACTGCAGCTGGTGCACGACAATTGGGTAACAATCTCCATCTCATGCCAATTATTATGGGTGGAGATTTTAATACAAATTTCGCAAGCTTTATCAAAATTTTTATTTGACGTTTTCCACTTGCATATGAGCAATTCTCCACAAACCCCCACAACTAACAATTCCACTACTATAGATGCAGTTTTCCATAGATTTTTAAATACAATCGAGTCAAAAATTTATATATGTATCTTATTTTAGTTACCATAAGCCAATATTAACTATTTGTACTTAAGGCATTTACCATAGATGGGCACTTTGCAGTACTACTAAAATTTCAGTAAAAATAATTCTTTAACTAGTAAATTTTTACTGATTACAAATATTTTTTTCAGCAATTTTTATAAAGTGCCTACATGGTAACGATGAGGTGCATTGAATTTTCAGTAATCAGTAATGCCCGATTACTGATTATTATGAATACGGCCCTATGATTTTACTGGTAATGCAAATTAAATTTCATTATAAGTAAAAATTTACTGCATTTTTTCAGAAATCAGTAAATTTACTGCTTACTGTAATTTTTAATGCAGTACATATATACTGCAGTGTGCCCATTTACTAACCAAATAAGTTAAATAAAACACACAAAAACCAGCAAATTCCTATGTATTTACAATATTGAAAGTTTTGATACTTTTAATTGATTAATTAAAAAAATATACTAAAAGCATAAGTACTTCCAACTTCATTACTAGATGTTTACACATCTCCCCTGTGATCGGACTCACATTAATTTTTTTTTTAATAAATAAAACATATAAGTGTTTTTCATTAATAATTGGTTTCAGTATACAAAAACTGTTTTCCGTCTCTATTTAATTCACTTACTTTTCAAAATATGAGTAAAGTTCCAAATAGAACTCCTTTTCCCTCTAGGAGCTTTAGTTTTCGAGAAAATCGCAATTTAAAAATCCAAACAGTTTATTGCCAAACTAGATGCGATAGTGGAGTATTGTTTCGGAAGATTTTAGTTCCACAAGTACCAAAAAAGTTTAAATTTTTGAATTTTTTGAAATTTTTGGATTTTTTTCAAAAATTTTCGATATTTTCAAATTTTTGTTTTTTTTAACAAATTTTCGATTTTCATAAAAATTTTCCCATTTTTATCATAATATTGATTTTTCAAAAATTTATCGATTTTTAAAAAAAATTTAAATTTCTATTTGCAAAAAAGTACCAAAAACAACCCTTTTAAAAAAATATGAAAACCGGTCTAGACCGGTTAACCGGACGACCGGTCGACCGGGTAGACCGTAAGAACCGGTCGACCGGTTTTAAAAACCGGTCTACCCGGTCGACCGGTTATGACCGTATGCTCTAGTACACATATCAGAACTTTCAGCTTTTTACGGACTTACGGCATTTAATAGATGACTTACAAAGGAAAACTAAGACAATAAATATGAGTCTATGTTAGGGAGTGGAAATTCCCGAAATTTTTCATTTCCCGGGAAAGCGGGAAAAATTAATAAATTTCCCGGGATCCCGGGTATTCCTGTGTGAATTGTGAGGCAATCATTTATAATACCATTTCGATTTTTTTAGGTAACTTTTGCACCACAAAAGAGAAAAAAACTTAGTTGTGTGTATTGCAATATGTTAAATAAATAAATGTTTTCCCATTACATCCCATCAAGGGACAGGGGAGAGCTTCTCGCAATCACAATCACTGAGCTGCGCGCTTTCCAGTTTTCACTCACTGATTGGGACCTACAGTTTTACACCGATTCCGAACGGTATTTTGAGAAGCTTTTTCATGGCTAAATACTCGATAGTGTCGCCGTCACTACGCGAGGTGACCGCCGCTGAAAGAAATTTTAAGGTGGACTGAGCATGGATCGAATCCATCATCTCATGTACAAGAGGCGCGCACACTACCATTGCACCACCGACGGCCACAAATCTACGAAATCTAATATTGGATGAATGTAATTCTGACGAGGATGTACTTCTATTTTAAATTTGCAGACTAATTTCTGTGGAACTTACCTAACTTGTACACCAAGCATCTCTAAATTTATAAGTGATGTGGATAAAACTAACGCAGGCTTTTATAAAGTAGATTTTCACTTCATCTATCTAATTAAATATAGCACCGACAAATGTTTACAGGCGACAAACTCATTTTGAACTTTGACCGCTTTGTGGCACAATCTATTTGGCACATAAAACTTTTGTTTACATTCTACAAAGCTTGAATATATAAGCGGGCGTATCTCTGGCATTTAATATCCGATCGAAATTATATATATAAGTAAATTGTTAAAAACTGTTTGAAATATCATAATCTGTTGAAAGTCACTTTGAAATTTCAATTTCAAAAAGTACTATGTTAGGTAATGGGTTTTTCAATAAGAGCGCTACAAAAGTTTTTTTAAATAAAACAAAACCGGTTTTAGATACCAATGAAATTCTTTATTCCTGTGAAAGTACGTTCGATGCCATTATGTATGGAACTCGATTTCTTTTGCATGGCCACCAATTTTCGACGGTTTTCAAGCATAAATCGGCCGATACTGCTGCAATTTCACGTTCGATATTCGTACGAAGTTCATCAATCGTCGCTGGCTTGTTGGCATAGACCATAGACTTGAAGTAGCCCCACAGGAAATAATCTAACGGCGCTAAATCGCACGACCGAGGCGGCCAATCGACTGGGCCATTTCGTGAGATAACACGTTCACCAAACTTGGTTTCCAATAAATTGATTGTGGCATTCGCTGTGTGGCTTGTGGCGCCGTCCTGTTGGAACCACATGGCCTCCAAGTCCATATTATCCAATTGGGCCCAAAAATATTCGGTTATCATTGAACGGTAGCGATTCGCATTCACAGTAATGTGCCGGTCTTGATCATCACGGAAGAAGTACGGCTCAATGACGCTGCCGGCCCATAAACCGCACCAAACCGTAATTTTTTCGGGATGCAATGATGACTCATGGATTACGTGTCGATTGCCGTCTGACCAATAACGCATATTTTGCCTATTGACGAAGCCATTCAGCCAGAAATGAGCCTCATCGCTGAAGATGATTTCCGAATGAATCTCGCTCTTAAAGTTGAGGCCATTGACTCCAAATTTCGGTAGTAAATTTTAATAATTTCGACTCATTGTTGGCTCGTATATCTTTCCATGATGAAATGGTAAACCTTACTGAAGAGAAATGTCAAAAGAGCGGGAAAGATATGGCGTCGTTTGCTATCCCTGTCGATTTACTTTTGTAGCGTCTCTGTTGAAAAACCCTATACTTAAATTTGAACAGATCAGATAATGAATAAGGCCTCTTTCAAGATGTGAAATTATTTATTTACCCTTCATAAACAATAGATTTAAGTTCAGTACGTAAAACATATATATAACGGGTGTTTGTGTAGCTGCCTGAGAACTATCGATACCGATAGCTGAGAATGTCAAACTGTGTTGACATTTCTGTTCAGTAAGGTTTGACAAATCCTCATGAATCGTTTAACGCTGCAACAACGCTTCCAAATTGTGGAAATTGACTTGGAAAAAATTAAACCTCTTCGCGAAGTTCAAGAGCATTTTTATCAAAGAATTGTATTTAGTGATTAACCCTAGGATGGATTATTAGGTCTGGCTAGACCTGTACTTAACTTTTTTGTTTGGCAGCGGAGAGCATAGTCGTTTCTTGACTTTGTCAGGCAGGACGAGACGAACACCATAGAATAACACATACGTAGAAGGTTTTATTCGCTCAATAAATTAAACGTCATAGGTACGATGGAAATTACACAGTGGAGGGTGGAAAATATGGGTTCAATAATACCAGATGGTGGCAATAGTATACAGCGATCCACAAAGGAACTACACCCGAATTTCGTGTTTTTGTGGCAAACTAGTTGTGTTAAATACAATACAAATGAATACCAACGTTAAAAGTCAACAAAAAAGTGCAAAATACATTTAAATTTTTCAGTTCTACACCAAAACGACAGGAAATAGTTAAGTGAACATATTTTGTAACTCCACCTGGTGTATGTAAACATTTCCACAGACCTACCGATAGAGTGTGAAATGAAACGTCAGATGAGAGAACAAGTTCTTCTATAGTATGTGTTATTCTATGACGAACACAATAAAACGTCAACAAATTCAAAAAAATTGTTCAAGTATTGATTAATTTTGCTTTGAATGTTGTTTCGTGAATGAAAGACTAATAGATCTGGCTAGACCTTATATAAGATGTATGGAATATATATGGCCCGGTGGGTGTAAGCCGCATTTGAATGTGTCTTTGTTTATATAACACGTGACACTTGAGTAAAGGATTATGATGTTTGGCTAATGTTGATGTCCAACTTCTAAAAAGCTTATATTCCGTATGCTAATCTCACCGTTGATGAGCAACTTTTTCCATATCGCGGACGGACTCGATTTACTCAATATATACCGCGTAAGCCTGCAAAGTATGGCATCAAGGTGTGTTGGGTATGTGGTTCAATAACCATTTACCCCTTGAGCGCTACGTCCAATTTATGGTCTTCGGCGATGTGGCTCATTTCTGGCTGAATGGCTTCGTCAATAAGCAAAATATGCGTTATTGGTCAGATAGCAATCCACACGTAATCCATGAGTCATCATTACATCCCGAAAAAATTACGGTTTGGTGCGGTTTATGGGCCGGCGGCGTCATTGAGCCGTACTTCTTCCGTGATGATCAAGACCGGCACATTACTGTGAATGCGAATCGCTACCGTTCAATGATAACCGAATATTTTTGGCCCCAATTGGATAATATGGACTTGGAGGACATGTGGTTCCAACAGGACGGCGCCACAAGCCACACAGCGAATGCCACAAGCAATTTATTGGAAAGTTTGGTGAACGTGTTATCACACGAAATGGCCCAGTCGGTTGGCCGCCCCGGACGTGCGATTTGACGCCGTTAGATTATTTCCTGTGGGGCTACTTCAAGTCTATGGTCTATGCCAACAAGCCAGCGACGATTGATGAACTTCGTACGAATATCAAACGTGAAATTGCAGCAGTATCGGCCGATTTATGCTAGAAAACTGTCGAAAATTTGGTTCAGCGTCTGGACTTCTGCAAGCGTGCCCGTGGTGGCCATGCAAAAGAAATCGAGTTCCATACATAATGGCATCGAACGTACTTTCACAGGAATAAAGAATTTCATTGGTATCTAAATCCGGTTTTGTTTTATTTAAAAAATATTTTTTAGCCCTCTTGGAAATAATTCGGATACAACAACCGAAATTGCTACCAAATTCGGTTGGAGTATCCGAATGTGGCATCAATTCAGGTGCAACAACCGAATTTGGCATCAATTCGGTTGTCACAACCGATTTCGGTATCAATTCGGTTGTAACTACCGAATTTGGTATCAATTCGGTCGCAATAACCGACAGCACACTTAAGTCGCTTGCAACGACTGAATTCGGCGTCAATTCGGTCTCTGAAACCGAATTTCTCACGAATTCTGTAGTTACAACAGAATTTCATTTTGAACTTGACGTTTAAAATTATAAAGCAAATATTATATTAAAAGAAGATAAACAACGTATAATTGTTCCTGTCGCCGCGATATCAAGATTGTTTTGTGGTTATTAACAAAGGTAAGTTAACATATTGTAATTATGGTTTTTGTAGTAAATCGTCTTATTTTGCAGAAAATGGCCAAGAAGGTATCAACAGTTTTGGAAATTTCCAAGGTTGGTCGTTGGAGATATGCTGCAATCATCTGTGTGTGAAACAGTTTAGGACCTACATTAACAGATACAACACGCAAAAATGGGAGCGGTTACCAATGATGGCCGAGACTTCCAAAAAGGTCGGTAGTGACAAATGTGTTACCCTAAAGACTACGCTATTTGTTAATAAGAATACAGGAAAATAAATCATTACTTAATAATAAATCAGCTTTCATTTTCATTTCCTTTAGTTCTCACACTATCTATATTCGGTTGTGAGAACTACTATCGAGTTTGTGTCAACCACTAATGATGTTGTGTCAACCTCTAATGAGGTCGTGTCAACCTCTAATGATGTTGTGTCAACCTCTAATGATGTTGTGTCAACCCCTTATGAGGTTGTGTCAACCTCTAATGAGGTTGTGTCAACCACTAATGATGTTGTGTCAACCACTAATGAGGTTGTGTCAAACACTAATGAGGTTGTGTCAACCTCTAATGATGTTGTGTCAACCTCTAATGATGTTGTGTCAACCCCTTATGAGGTTGTGTCAATCTCTAATGAGGTTGTGTCAACCACTAATGATGTTGTGTCAACCACTAATGAGGTTGTGTCAACCACTAATGAGGTTGTGTCAACCTCTAATGAGGTTGTGTCAACCTCCAATGCGGTTGTGTCAACCACTAATGAGGTTGTGTCAACCTCTAATGAGGTTGTGTCAACCTGCAATGCGGTTGTGACAATCTCTAAATTCGGTTACGGCTAATTCGGCTGTCTCAACCGAATTTTTCTGTGAGTGCATCCAAGGGTTAAGCTCATTTCCGGTTAAGTGACTAGGTCAATCCTCAAGCCGTTGCCGAATCACAATTACATCCTTTAAAATTTACTGTTTGGTGCTGATAGTGATTGAACGGTGGATGTATGGATGCTAATCGCTCTGAATATTTTGGTAATCATCTCGACCGAAATTGGGGTTCTTTTGCTTTTCCGTAAATTTTAAAAGGTTACCACCACCTTATGTATAACTGTCAGCCAAAGGAAGTGTGACACACAGTTGGCTGATATTTCAGTGTTAAAATTAGAAAATATGTAAAAAATTATTCACTTCTATCTAAACAATTAGAATCTGAGTTCCTGTGGGAATAAATAATAGTATTATATTAAATTATCAACAAATTTAACTTATTGACTCACCAATTGAAATTCAACATTTAATACATATAGAGTAACCGGCGTATAGAGCAGCCAGCTTTCTTAGTACATTGCTGACATTTGGTTCGCTGCAGATGGACGGTTGGATGTTGGAAAGTATTGCTTTGATAATACCAGATAGGGGCAATGGCTTAAACCAACCAACAATAAATCAGCAACGGCGTTTCGCTTTGTGTCGCTAAATACACCACAAATATATACTAACAATAAAATATAACAAAAACGACCAAACTACATTTAAATTTCTCAAAGCAGCATAAAAAAACATGAACAATTTTTGTAATTCCACCTGCTTTAAGTCAATTTACGTCAAATAACTTTCAAGCGCACAGACCGCTCCACAAATAGTGTGAAATGTCAGATGAGAAGATTGGCAAATCTATATGGCATTACTCTATTGTAATACAATCCCAGATATGTGTGGGGATTAGGGTGTACGTAAAAAACTTTGTTTGAATTTAAAATCAGGGTGTATGATCCGCATTGAAGAACTGATCATGGGAATGACAGACTTTTATTTGACAGAAGTTGCTACCGTAAAGTTGACGTGGTCGTTTCTACTGAATTTTAAAAGCAGTGACGTGCCATGACATATTTTTTTGGAAAGAAAATCACTAGAAACCAAATTCATATAAAAAAGTTAGCAACTGGTTCACGGTACGTACAATTTTTTTTGGAACGAAGTTCGTTCTCGCACGTTGCGGGGGCTAAATGAAATAAAAACAAATAATTGTTTTTTCACTGTTATGCTACAACCCACTATTATCAACTATATTGTTTACTTTTGCTTTGGTTTGTGTCTAGACTAACTATATGTCTCACATATGTTGGGAAATTTCGTGTTTAATGGGAAGTTTTCTAGGTGGAACAGGTAAGCAATATTTAGTATATACAGTGAACTCGCGGTAATGTGAACTAATAAAAACCAAGGTTGTTCACTTTACCGAATTTGTTCACATTTTCGTTTGCCGAAATGTGTAACATTATTCTAGAGTATTTTGTCTAACAGCAAATCCTACAATGAATTGAAACTCTAGGCATTAGTAAAACAAACATCTTCAGCGATGAGGCTCATTTCTGGCTGAATGGCTTCGTCAATAAGCAAAATATGCATTATTGGTCAGACAGCAATCCACACGTAATCCATGAGTCATCATTGCATCCCGAAAAAATTACGGTTTGATGCGGTTTATGGGCCGGCGGCGTCATTGGGCCGTACTTCTTCCGTGATGATCAAGACCGGCACATTACTGTGAATGCGAATCGCTACCGTTCAATGATAACCGAATATTTTTGGCGCCAATTGGATAATATGGACTTGGAGGACATGTGGTTCCAACAGGACGGCGCCACAAGCCACACAGCGAATGCCACAATCAATTTATTGGAAACCAAGTTTGGTGAACGTGTTATCTCACGAAATGGCCCAGTCGATTGGGCGCCTCGGTCGTGCGATTTGACGCCGTTAGATTATTTCCTGTGGGGCTACGTCAAGTCTATGGTCTATGCCAACAAGCCAGCGACGATTGATGAACTTCGTACGTATATCGAACGTGAAATTGGAGCAGTATCGACCGATTTATGCTTGAAAATCGTCTAAAATTGGGTTCATGCAAAAGAAATCGAGTTCCATACATAATGGCATCGAACGTACTTTCACAGGAATAAAGAATTTCAATGGTATCTAAAACCGGTTTTGTTTTATTTAAAAAAACTTTTGTAGGGCTCTTATTGAAAAACCCGTTATATAGCGAGAGGAACTTCCTTCCAACCGGGTGTCCCATTACGCCCCATTTTTTTTGGGTACAGCACTCGTTAGTCAAGATTGGATTTATAAAAGTTTCCTGTCTAGTGTCTACCTGTAATATGAACATGTCTGTGTTAGCCTAATTCAAGCCCGATAGTCATGAATACATTAATATATGAATTTGAAGTTACCACGCATCGTTTGAGACCCGCTTAATATCAAAAAAGTATTTTTAGGTACACTCTAATACATTGTCCATATTCGTCATAGAAGTTGGATCTCTTTGAGTCAGTGTATTATACGGCGAGTGATAAGCCAAAGCCGCTCGCAAATCAGAACTTTTCAACAAAATACACCTTATCTGGAATGGAATGAACTAAACAAAGCACCGATTAGTTCTCCAAGATCAAACATTCTTATCAGCTATGTGATGCGTTTGAGAGAAACTTTCGAAACAAATTTACTCATTTCTCTCCAATTATAGAAATTAAAACACTGACTATCGCATGGGATTAAATACAAGCAATATTACTTTTAATCAATATTTAAATAATTTAGCTTTTAAATCAGTATAAAAGAGAACTTTGTTGTTATTACAACGTTTTGTAATTAGTTGTTTATTGTGTCGAAAATACAAAAATTATGAACAGTTTTTTAAAACACGGCATAATTGTGGGAGTTGTAACATTTCTGTTAAGTTCGATGTTTATAGTATCGGAGCTATCAATTGTGCGATATATTCTAGAAGCTCCTGACGACTACGGTAAATATAACATCTTATGACCAACAGCTACTGGCAAAAAAAAATAATCGTTGCGTTCAAGTGAAATCTTTGGTAAATGAACTTCGGTTGGGGACTGTTATTGCGGCAAACGAATAGTTGCAGAATGAAACATATGCACCTGTAATCCTAACGAAAACTTAAAAACTAATTAATAAGTCTGTTATTCAAAACACATTGGAAACACATCTGTTATGTTTATGTTAACGATCTGTTAAACCATTGCCAACAATTCCAAACAGCTGTTTCGTGCAAAGTGAATGTAAATTAATGTAATCAATAATTTCTTAAGAGAAAAAGCCCGTAATCACGTAAATCACTATTACAACTTGTAAATATCAAAATAAGAGTTGGTATTTTGGAGCACAATTGCAACGTCCACAATATTACAATGTGTCGTCATTTAAACTGGTGAGAGGGAAATGCGCTATGAGTAAGCTTTGGGTTAACTAACTGCTAAGCTAAAAACAAACTTACTCACTGGGTCTCGAAACACATTAACATTTATCGGCCTGATGACTTGCTCTATGTGAAACCCAGATGAGAGAGGATTCTGATCCGAAGGATTTTCGCGTTCCGGGTACCACACACTATACCTTTTTCCCACAGACGCGTTCTAGTTTATGTAGAAAATGGAAATAAGCGACATCTCGACTCACAAGATCCAGAATTTAACTCTCTTTGGGTTCAATTCAAGATTGGAACACAGGTCTTACATCTCGAATTTCTTTATAGAAGTCCTAATGCGGGAAGGGAGGCATCCTTTAATGGTTTTGACATCCTTTACGAATCCATTTCTGAGATATTGGGTAATTATTCAGACAGTGTCCATAATTCCTCTTGGTTAACGCATTCGAGCCATACAACTGCCGAGGGCCAATACGCTGAGCTCTTCTCAGCGCATAATGACTTAACGCAATTTGTGATGGAACCGACGCACATTCCGTGTGTTCAAGGGCACAACCAGAATTTACTTAACCTCTTCTTAACTTCGCACCCTGACAAGTACAAAGTTAACGCGCTTGCACCACTTGGTAATTTGGATCACTATATCACGTTGGACTGAGCTCAACAGTTTTTTATCAGCATTTAATTGTAGCTTTGTTTTCTGGAGAATGACATGGATGCTGGTCTTGAGTAGGTGCTCTTCGGCGCAGGTACGTAACTCTGCAAATTCCGCCCAATTGCAATTTGTTCTGCGCCCTCGAAGATTATGGAGAGCATGGATAGCCACCATCTTGTGAAATATCTTGAGTCCAATAACCTTCTTAACGATCGGCAGTATGGCTTCCGTAGAATGAGATCTACTGGAGACCTGATGGCGTTCCTTTCGGAACAGTGGAGTCGATCCATCCACCGGCTTGGTGAGAGTAAGGTAGTGGCTCTTGATAGTGGCTCCAAGGACTTTGACAGAGAATGACACGATGCACTCTTGTCAAAGCTCGCTGCTTTTGGTGTCGGTGATAACTTCACTCGATTTATATCGAGTTTCCTCAGAGATCGCACTATACGAGTTGGTGTAGATGGGTTTTATCCCACGAGTATAAATTGACTGACACAGGACCTGTTCTTTCTCCTCTTTTTCTTATTTTCATTGACGATCTCCAGGGTCAGACTGTGAGTGTACTCTTTTGCGGATGAAGGTAATCTCTGTCGTTCTTATTCATACGACCCGAGGCCAAGTCTTCAAGAGATTAAAGTCAAACGCCGGACGATGAATGAAACATTCGACCGGGATCTGGTGTCCATTGTTGAATAGGGTCGAATGAATAGCCTAGATTTTAATAAGGGTAAGACCCAGATGTGTCGTCATTGTCTATGTGCAGCGTGGATATTGATGCATCCGACGCTCTTGATGTTCTGGGCATGCAATACATTGTGATATCCGTTGGCCGAAACATATATTTGAAGTGTCGAAAGATGCATTCAAGTGTCTAGTCTTTTCAAAGCGGTGCAAGAAATACTTCACTCCATCTAGGGTTTTTTCTATCTACACCACCTACATCAGGCCAAAGTAGGAATATAATTCCCATATATGGGCAGGTGCTACTAGGACATCGTTGGAGCTTTTCGACCGTGTCCAGAGGAGAGCGACGGTGTTGATAAGGGACAGTAGGGTATCCAACTCTATCGCCTCCCGCATCATCGAAATGTGGGTTGCTCGTCTCTGCTCTATCGATACTTCCACGGTATGTGTTCCTCGGACATCCGTCAACTTATGCCAGACGTGAGGATATTTAGCCGAAGTACGCGGCTTCCCAGCAACTCTCATCCGTTTTTCATCGAGTGGACGGTTAACCGCACTACATACTATAGAGCAATTTCGTTCTTCAGCCGTACAGTCCGTATGTGGAATAAACTTCCGGCTAGCGTATTTGTCACCAATTGTGACTTATAAAAATTCAAGGCAAATGTCAACAGACACTCCCTCCACTACCTCAATTTACCTTCGCCAAAACAATGCTCTACATTTAAAGGGGGCATCCTCTGGGTGTTGGATTTTTGTTTAAAAGAACCCCGGCTGATCAGGAACCTTACAAAACGAAGATACCATATTTCGCCAACCAGTTCGATCTTTTCCCTTATCTCTGCAGTTGCTAATACCAAGTTTGCGCACGGATTCGTCAACCTGATACCTCCAACGGAGTCTTGGTTTTCCTATTTTTCGCTTTCCTTCGAGTTCGTCTTCATCTATCCACTTCGTCTTCATCCATTATACAGACATGACCTAGCCAGCGCTATTTATTTTATTTTGATCCGCTTAACTATGTCAATGTCGGGATAAAGCTCATACAGAACACGCTACATGTGTCGCCGATTCTCGCCGTTGCACACTATACGGCTCTCGAAGTCTGCTAGAGATGTTTAGTCTACTTGCGATAAGACCCAGGATTCTGATCCATAAAGCAAGGCATGTTCTACGAGAGTCAAGTGTAGACTATTGTTACTCGAGAGAGGGAGAAATAATGCGAGAGGGAGAAATTAAAAACTTTCACGATAAAGGGGTTTTGTTTGCAGGAAAAGTATTCGATTTTTTTTTGTCAACCATGGCCTACATAGTTTTAGGGCAAAATAAATATTGTTGCGTCAAACGACCCTTGTACGTTTTTTTTTGCATGTGGATAATTTTTTTGTTTACAGAATTGTCTTTGATGTTATGTAGAAAATCATGTGGGTACTTCAGTAACTTCACTTCACTAACTCAAGTTCGATTGCCACAACATAAAATATTTTTGCGACAATGGATTTTTCCAAACAATTTTTGGGGCAAACGAAATTTATTTGCGCCAAACAAACTCTCAAAAATTGTATTCCTTTCCGTGTACTTCAATTTCTTCTTTTTTCCAGAATTATCCTTGACATTTATGGCAAAACATGTGGGCACTTTGCTTTTATCTCTAATAGCCGCTGTACTGTCTGGTCTTCTAATTTGGGGCATTGCCAAGGTAATATGGATGGTTTTTCAAATTTCCATTAAATTTTTACCAATGATTTATTCTTCTTCTAGAAACGTCATATGCTTTTGGTGCCGTGGCTGGTCTTCTTCTTCTTGGCTGTTGTTCTAATAAGTTGTACTGTGTTTTATGACACCCTATCGAAGGGTTTTAATCATTTGGATGATTATATCTTCTGTTTTATAATAACAGGTAAGTTTGTCAAACAAATTCAGTCATATAGCAGTGACAATCTTTAAGTTGACTTGATTTTCTTTAAAATTTGTTTCAGGTTTTGGTGTTATTTTAATCTACCCTATTTATATTCTATATATTGAAATCCACAGTGCCAATATGTTGAATTCGCCAGGAAGTGGAATCAAATTCTAGGCATCATGTCAAATAGTCAATGGGTTTGGGGTCAGTGTTAATATGTTTTTTTTTTCATATTTAATCGTGTTTGTAAATGTTTTTTGCATTATTGACATTTAAAAAATTAAATTATTTTTCATCTTTTAAAAATTATAAATATATTGTTAATTACTGTGTAATTGTAAATTTGTAAATTGTAAATTACTGTAATTGTAAATAGCAGGGATGGTGATTAATCCGTTAATCGAATAATCAGAAATTGTAATTAATCAAAACTATGATTAATAAATTAATGTGAATATTGATTAATCATATTTGAATAATTGTGTTCACCATTCAAATGATTTTTGGAAAACTATAACAATATATACCAAAGATTTACACCAGATGGCGAAGTCTATTTCCGTTCAACCATTTTTCCCCCAGATAGACACAAAATTCATTTTTATTTTGATTCTGCTGTTTCCATTTAAAAACAAAATGTAGATAATTGAAAGTCATATCGCTTTTGATATTTTTTAAGAATATAAAAAACGATGGTTAAAAAGTTTTTTCAATCAATTTGGTTTCGAGGAAAATTTGTCCATTTCCACCATTTCCCTTGACTTTCAAACCTACCGCTTATATTTCACCATCTATGATATTTCTCTCATCTTTTTATATTCAATACAAACAAAAGGAAACATTTGACCATTTTGAGTAATAAAGATTGTTGAAAGAATTCAAACTGAAAGAATTCAACTGAGAATTCAAACTCAAACCGAAGAACTTGTATTGCTCAATTATTCGAATATTTATTTATTTTATTTAATAAATAATTTATAGATTACCTAATTCATCAGCAATAGTTGTTAATCAAACTGCAGAGTAATCGACTAATTGTTACTATGGTTAAGCAAAATGTATGATTAATCAATTACCCGGCTATTAATTAATCAGGTTCGCGCATCCCTAGTAAATAGACTAATGTGAAATAATTTGAACCCCTTGAATAGTGGTATCTTAAATATGAGTAAAATGTATAAAATATACTGTAATAAAATAATACAAAAATCATTAAAATAAAATAATTACTTAAATCTAGAAACCATACATGGGTTTTTTTTTAATTTGCATTGGATTTTAATTTGCATTACTTTATCTAATGCAAATGCAAAAGAATTACCATTGTTCGCAATTGCAATTAAAAAATTTTGAATTTGCATTTGCTCAGGCAATGCAAATGCACATCGTGGAATCGCATGCCAATTGCTATTAATTGTTTTAAAATTGTTTGACTGCTGGCAATACTGTTTTCAATGAATTTTCTATGTAGAGGTTTGGGGCTTTGATAGGTATTGCCTCATAGTACTTTCAAATTCATAAACCTGTACTGTATAAAATATTTGAAAACCAAAAGTTCCAGATGTGAAGGAAATGCTTTGGAAATAAGTACAATTGCCAATGGTATTGATTTATTTTTTTTTTGAATTTGCATTTCGAAAGGTAATTCAACTTAGACCACAAATTATAATTGTCATACAATTAATTTTCCCCATGTATGCTAGAAACAATAAAAAATATACACAATATGGTTCAACATGGTGGTTCAGTTACGACTGGACAAATTTCACCTGGGTATTCCTTGGCTCATTTCATGAAAATATGTCCATCTACGACCATCACCGAAAATGCAAGGGGGCGAAGTGGCAGCGGTTTGAAAATTTTGGGATTGGAGGTCGGAGGGTACTAGGGTAAAATTGCTAAGTTCTGAACCAGTGGCTTGTTGGAAAGGCCTTTAAGAGACCTTTCAGAATTTAAAAAAAATGAAATTGCCGAGAAAAAGACATAATAAAGTACACATAATCTCACTTTTCTCATCCAGATGGCAGATAATTTATATATTTTTTTTTTAAAAAATAGCCCTACCTCTTACCTTTGCAAAATTACCTAAACGAAGCCCAGAGGTCTTACCGTTCTAAAGCTATGACTAGTTGAACATAATACACTAAGACTCCAATCGTCAGGCATAGATTCCCCCAACCATATATCGCATATAAGTTGATGCATGTGGGCTAGCAGTCTTTTGCCACCTGCCTTAAAAAGTTCAGCGGGTAGCCCATCCACACCAGCGACGCGATATTGCCGTTCTAATCCCGCCATCTCTTTAAGAACACACTGCTTATCAGTTCCCAGATTCCCATTCACTTCTTTGGAGGAGGGCAGGCCATTATTCGGCCCGTTATTCAATCTTCTTAAAAATATAAATAAATGGTTTCCCATTACATCCCCTGAAGGGACCGGGGAGAACTTCCCACAATCACTGAGCTGTGCGCTTTCCAGTTTTCACTCACTGATTGGGACCTACAGTTTAATACCGATTCCGAACGGTATTTTGAGAAGCTTTTTCATGGCTATATACTCGATAGTGTCGCCGTCACTAAGCGAGGTGACCGTCGTCGAAAGAAATTTTATGGTGGTGGAGCAGGGATCGAACCCAGGATCTCCTGTACAAGAGGCGCGCACACTACCCATTGCACCACCGACGGTCTCAATCTACTTACCCTCTGGAAAAATGTTCGGGATTCATCATTCGTCCTGCTCAATTCGTTTTTTTCACTCTCCCTCTGCCCCCACTGCCATTATTTCCTCCTAACTAGCTGGCTTTCCTCCCTTCTCAGCCTCTTGTACCGCTCGCTCACTGCACGCAGTTTAACTGACTGTTTCGTTGCCATACGTGCATCTTTCTCATCAGTTGCAATGCGACATTCTTCGTCTTACCACGGCATATGCTTCTGCGGTTTTTGATAGCCAAGTTCAGTCCTTGCAGCGGTTTCCAAAGAATGGGAGATGTGCTTCCACTGCGCATCTGCGCGGTCATCGGGAGGGGGTATTCTGCCCTAGCAGGAGACAGAGCTTCTATTGATACGACATTGATAATATAACAACAGCAGTTCAAATTTTCCAAGAATTGAACTCTGCACAGCAGTAGCCGGGTCAATTTCCTAATAATTAGGAATAGCCGCCGCCGTCAGGTTAGCCGACCAAGCCGCCGTCACCGGTTTTCCCAGGTATCTACGCTGCCGCAGAAGCAGACACAGTCGGCGTAAACCTGTAATAGACATATTTTCTAATTTTTTTGCATATTTTGGATCAAAAATATAGATAGGTTACCCCGGGGTAACCCATTACCCATAGCCGTGAATAATGTACTTCTTTACTATGGCCGTGGGGATTATGCCATGTCACAAGAGGTTTCTAGTCGACTCTCAAAAAAGGAAATCATTGATTTCTAAACGGCTTGTCCGATTAAGCCGCAATTTTATGTGGCTTATTTCTCGGATTGGACGCTCCGTTTCCGATATATAGAAATTATTTCTACTTTTTCATAATTTCCATCCAAAATGGGGTAACCCATAACCCTTCTTAGTACGTCTTTCATTGAAAGCTTAAGTTTTTATTAAGAAAAGGTATTATTTTTAAGTAGAAGTACATTCTGTAAGAAAAAACAATAAGAGTATGATTTTTTTTTTACAAAGAAGTACTTTTTTAAGAACAGGTACATTTTGAAGAAGTGGTACTCTTCTTAGGAAAATGTTATTTTTTAAGAAAATTTACTTATTTTCAGAAATGCTACTTATCTCATGAAAAGGAAAGGTATTATTTTATTTTTAAGAAAAGGTACTTTTAAAAAAAGGAATTTTTGTAAGAAAAGGTATTTTTTCTAAGAGGTTTTTTTTTTTTGGAAGAAAATGTTTTTTTTAATAATGTAAATTTTTTTGGAATTGGTCCTTTTTTCAAGAATAGGTACATTTTTAGGAGTAGGTACTTATCTCAAGAAATGTTAATTTGTTTCACAAAAAAGGTACTCTTTAAAGAATGGCTTGTTTTTTAAGAAAAAGCAATTTGTTGTACGAAACTTTACATTTTTAATAAAAGGTACTTAGTATAAAAAAAATACTTTTTTTTTGAAGAAAAGGTACTTTTAGTAAGAAAATTGACTCTTTTAAGCAAAGGTACTTCTTTAAGATAAGGTATTTTTTTAAGAAAAGGTACTTTGTTTAAGAATATGAATAGGTATTTTGTTTGAGAAAATTTACTTTTTTTTTTGAGAAAAGGCACTCATTTAAAGAAAATTTTGATTTTTAAATTTCTTTCACTTTAGCTTTTCTAAATCTACTTTTTATTGGGTTCAAAACTACAATATATACTAAATATTGGTTACAGGCTCCACCTAGAAAACTTCCCATTAAACAAGAAATTTCCCAACACATGTGAGGCATTCCTACCCAGTGGCGGAAGTCATAACCTGGTGGCCTGAAATCATGACCAAACAGGCCTTCATTAAAATACGGAAGGCCTTCCGTACACATTACCTCCTCCTTTATTTTCCACATTACGTGAGATTGGGAGGCAAAGCCTTCCTTGCCCATTGCATTTACTCTAATTTATTTTTGTTAAACAAAGATAAAGTTAAAATAATTTATTTTATCACAAAATCATTATTATTTATAAATAAATATGTATGTATCTATGTTACAAAGTTTCACCACGCCCAACTTCAAACAGAAAATTTTAAAAATACCCTGAAAAATATTAAATAAACAATATATTTTAAAATTGGTATGAAATTTTCCAATTAAATTACGGTTAAAAAGAATCGGAAAAGATACTTCTCAAAATTGTGAAAATCTTCTTGGTTATATCTGATGAAAAAATGGATTCATTCCGCAGGTCTTATTTTGGGAAGGCATTACAAAAGAACAATTCCGCATGCCTTATTTGTGGAAGGCCTTGCGACTTCCTCCGCTGGTTAGTCTAAACACAAACCACGGCAAAATTACCCAATATTGTTTATAATTGTGTTAAAACAAAAGTTGTGTAATTTTTTTTCCTTTAGCCCCCATCCCGCAATGTGCGATAAGGAACTTCGTGCCAAAACTGCGGTAATTTTAACGATTAACGAAACAATAACGATGATTCTGCTGGAAGATGTTGTCGATGTTCACAAATCTATTATTTGTGTTCAGTAATTCATTCAACGGACTCACTTTCCTGTGAATTGTCATTAGGATTCAATTCTTGGGACAACTTTTACTAACCCGAAACTATCAGCTGACAAAATCTTTGTTTTTGCTTGGCAACACTTTATCGCACAAATGTCGGCAAACTACAATCCGTGAATTTTGGAACATCTTTAATTATTTTTTCAATTTCGTAAAGAGTGTGTGTGAAATTTTTTCGATTTCTAAGGAGTGTCTCAGTAAGATTGCACTTGTTAAATTTAGTGTAACTTTTTTTGTGGAAGTGGCAACTCTGACATTTGGCAGCTGTCACATATGTATGTGTATTCCGATTACTAAAAATAGAGCGCTTTACGGAAGAACAACACATTATAATTGTGAAAACTTATTACAAAAATTTGCAAATTTATGCTGAAACCACTCGCAAACTTCCAAGAATATTTAGTCGAGAAAGTACAACTAATGTGTCAGCCATTCAAAGAGGTGTCAACCATTTTGAAGAAACTGGGTTGGTTATGGATAGTACGACTCCTGTCTCTCTCTCTCTCTCTGTCGATCTCTCGCAAACATTGCAGATTGTGGATTTTGGTCAGGCGGCGTTATTGGGCGATATTTTATTGTAGATGGGGCCGAAATTCCAGTGACTGTGAACGGCATTCATTACAGGCACATAATAACGGAGTTCTTGTGGCCTTAACTGGTCGGCATGGATCTGGACGACATGTGGTTTCAGCAAGATGGCGCCACCTGCCACACCGTGCATGAAACAATCGAATTATTCCAGAAATTTTTCATTTCCAATTGAAATTTAAAAAAGAATTTTGAGAAATATTAATTGAAATTGGAAAATTCTATTTGAAATTTAAAACACATCAACTGAAATTTGAAAATTCTATTTGAAATTTGAAATACGTCAATTGAAATTTAAAAATTCTATCTGAAATACAGCAAATGAAATTTAGAAAACATCAGTTGAAATTAAAAACACATCAATTTAAATTTAAAATACATCAATTGAAAACTAAAACACATCAATTGATAGAGGAAACACCTCAATTAAAATTTAAAATACATCAATTGAAATCTAAAATACATCATTTGAAATTTCAAATTCGCCACTTGAAATTTAAAAATCATTAGCCGATTATATGTATTAAATTTTTAAATTTTAATTGGTGTCTTTTAAATTTCAATTGATATCTGTTAAATTTCAATTTATGTGATTTAGATTTCCATTGATGTATTTCAAATTTCAATTGATGTGTTTTAAAATTTCAAGTGATGTTTTTAAATTTCAATTGATATATTTTAAATTTCAATTGAAGTGGCCGGTTAACCGCACTACACACTATAGGGAAAATTCGTTCTTCTGCCATCCAGTCCGCATGTGGAATATGTGTCAACCCACCAATTGTGACATACAAAGATTCATGGCAAATGTCAACAGACACTACTCCCTCTTTCCACCCTCCACTACCTCAATTTTCCTTCACCATCACAATGCACTGCATTTATAGGGGACATCCCCTGAGTGTTGGTTTGATCAAAAAAAATTTATTTTAAATTTCATATAGAATTTTCAAATTTTAATTGGTGTATTTCAAATTTCAAAAAAAAATTTAAATACCAGTTGCCTTTTTTCAAATTTCAATTGGAAATGTTGTAGTGTTTTATTAAAGCTATTTATTTGTAAAAAATTTCAAATTTGATTTATTAATTTTTTTAAAAAAGACTATTTATTTACAAATTATTTTCTACTTTTATCGCAAGACACTTCCTTTGGGCTTGGCGCCTCAGTTTTTTTGTTCTATCTCGACGTAATTCATCGAAAAGCGCACACAGGGGGTACAAAATAACACTTTCCATACCTGTTTATAAATAGAGTTTTTGTTTTCAATTGAAACATAACTTTTCTTCCCAGAAGTAGTTACCTATAATTGCAATCGTGTACAACATAAACTCCATATGGCCAAATGGTAGAGTCATTAGATTTCCCACAATAAAGTAAACGGAGAATGTGACGCCAGCAAAGGCTGCCAACAGCCAGGGGGCCATCAGGATGGCGCGTCTCTGAAAGTTAAGTCTGCATGGTTACAAAAATTTAGGCAGTGTAATGGTGTCTATACAAATTTAGACTCCCACTTACCTTTCGAATGCCAAAAATTATTAAGATCGAAATCAAGGCTCCAGCCACAAATGCAACTAATTTGTGGCAGTGTAGCTTAATGAATTCCGACCGATTTGCTGCAATAAGAAATGGACTTGAAGGACAACTGATAAGGTAAGGTACAAATAGTGTTCGTATAAACAATTTGTAACACGACTGTAATATTTTACTTACCCTGACTATAATCGCTTTGAAGTATTATCTTCAATTCTTCAACTTCAGCTGCAATCAATACCAGACTTAAAAGTAAACTTAAAGTGCCGATGATTACACACTCCTTGGAAAGACTATCCGATTTCATTTTGTTGTATTCAATAAAATTTTATAATAAAAACGAAAAAAATCTGAAAAAAACCAACGCAGATCCGAGGTTAGAAATAAACTGCCACCGAGAATTAACAAAACATTTATTCTTCTGAAACAAAAGCTGATAATTATAATCGAAACATTAAAATCTGTATCTCTCGTTGAAGAGAATTTAATAACTTTTGATTGATAATTTAACGATTATACTCTTAATTTTGATTTTAACAATTCTCTTAAATTAAACGACAAAGATCTTAAATCTGACAAGAATAATTTATATATGAATACAAAGAGATAAACTCTGATCCCAATAGGTGTCGTCTCAAATAACTGGAAATTAACTTAAATTTTAGAAACATTTCTTACGAAAAGCCATTGATTTGTACAACCACGAAATAAAAAAATTACATGAGGGGTCCAGGGGCAGCGTTACCGTTGAAAATTTTTAAAAAGTCGCAAAAAAAAGGGGATTTGAGGAAAAAAAGTCGCATCTTGTAAAAATTTCTTCAAAAGCTGTAAAATTCTATAAAATACCTGGTCTACGAAAAGGGAGCTTACGTGCGAAAACTAGTTTTCTGTGAAAAAGCTGTTAAAAGTAAGCAACTCGTTTCGTCAGTTTCTCATTATCTCGTTAATTGTTCTCCGCGCCGGACGTCCAGTAAGTGTTGTTGTTGGTCCAGTAAGTGTTGTTGTTGGTCGGAATATTATTAAAGTTCATCGTGTAAGTTGCTAGTGTGGTACATTTAAAAAAGTAACACTGAAGAAGTGACGTTTACTGTTTCTGTTGATTATCGTTACGATGATGGAAACTATGAAGAGAGCGATGATGATGAAGACGAAGTATGTGTATCTCAGGCAGAAGATGATACCGAACAAACTTTTGTTAACTTGCACCTGTATGTTGTTGATGTAAAGGAGTAGGACCATTTACCTTTAACGTATGCGTTAAATAATAACGGACCATTTACCTTTAACGTATGCGTTAAATAATAAAAACTCGAATTACAAACTGAAAAGGTGGAAGGCCTTTTTGGAAGATTACAAATATGAATTAATGTACAAACCTGGAAACACTAATGTTGTTGCAGACGCACTGTCAAGAATTCCACAGGAGGTAACACATATTAACTCCATGACAGCAACGCAACATAGTGATGAGAGCTCATCACAGAATCTAATCCAGTTTACAAATGCACCTCTAAATGCCTTCAAAAATCAAATCATAATATCTACCGGCAGTACAGCTTCCTACAAGTTTGAGATCGTTTTTCCCACGTACCATAGACATACAGTTTCAGAACAGGTTTTATCAAAGGATATTTTGGTTCATATTCTGAAGAAATATTTAAACCCTTCAGTAACGAACTGCATTAAAACTACAGACAAAATCCTTGGTGTGCTTCAGGAGATATTCGGACAACATTTCAGTCAATATCAAGTGAAATACACTAGGATTATGGTAATAGACCTCATAGGCGAGGAAGACCAGGAAAGGGAAATTATAACAGAGCATAACAGAGCCCATAGAAGCAGTTCGGAGAATAAGTCTCAAATTCTAACAAGATTCTATTTCCCACAAACGCACGCAAAGATTAAACGTTTAACAAAATTATGCAAAGTATGTAAAGAGAACAAATATGACCGCCATCCCAACAAAATTATGCTCCGGGAATCACCAATTCCCCAATTTCCAGGGCAAATTGTTCATATTGATATCTTCATCACCGAAAAGAAACCCATTTTAACGGCAATAGACAAGTTTTCAAAATACGCACAAGCGAGACTGTTGAAATCCAGGGCTACGGAAGATATTAAGCAACCATTAAGCGAAATCCTCTTGGCATTTGGCATGCCAGAAATTGTGGTAATGGACAATGAAAAATCTTTCAACTCAACAGCCATTACGTTTATGCTAGAGAATCAATTTAACGTAAAAATATTTAAAATACCCCCATATGCTAGCTCGGTTAATGGACAGATAGAAAGATTTCATTCCACACTTGCAGAAGTAATGCGGTGCCTTAAGTCGGATGGTGCCCACAACTCCTTATCGGAACTCCTCCATAGATCCTTATACGAGTATAATAACTCCATCCACTCAACTATACGCAAAAAACCAATTGAAGCTTTCTTCGGTAAACGCATTCATTCGGACCCTCAAGACCTAGAAAAAAATAGACTGGAAATTGTTGAAAGATTAAAGGAAAAGCAAGTACGAGATCTGGAGTTTCATAATAAAAAGAAATCACCTAAGAAGGATTACGAAATTGGGCAGAAAATTAATGTAAAAATTAATAAACGGCTAGGGACTAAGTTAAGCAAGACCTATTCTGAGGAAATCATTAAAGAAAATAGGAAAACTACCATTGTTACAGAATCCGGACGGATCGTGCATAAAAATAACATAAGAAACTAATTAAAGATTTCTTTTCAGAATCATACTTGCTCTCACAAGAGCTGAAGTGCAAATTCTTGACTACTCGAATTCACAAATCGTCACCATAAACACCGGTTATGCCAAGCTCCAAACTGGAACGTTCAAACTAATACATGTAATTGAACCAGACAATTATCAAAATCTAATAGACAAAATACAACTGACCCTACACCACAACGTGAGCACATCCCATCCTCTGTACCCCTTCCTATCCCATGAAACCAATCAACTCCAAGCCCATCTCAATAGAATTAAACCCCGAGTAAGGAGATCGCTTAATTTTATAGGGTCTGCATGGAAATGGATTGCTGGTAATCCCGACCATGATGACTTCGAAATAATTAAACAAAAAATGAATAATGTTTTGCGAAATAATGATAGACAAGTAATTGTAAATAAACTATCTATAGATAATATGAATGCTCTAGCTCAAACAACTAATCAAATTGTAAAGTATTTCAATTCTCATGAAATAGTCAATGAATCACAAGTATCAACTCTTAAATACAAAATAAAATTATTAAAAGAAGAACTTTTAAGTATTCAATATGCCATCCACTGGGCAAAAGCTGGAATAGTAAACTCATTCATTCTCACAAACAACGAAATAAATATTGTTAAACAAATTTTTGAAAAGGAAGCCATCCCTTATATTAATTTAGAAGAAGCATTCGAGTTCTCTGAAGTTAAAATAGCCTCCAGCAATAGTCATCTTATTTATATTGTTACCATACCAACTACCGATGTAAATTCATGTAATAAATTAATAGTTAAACCTACTAAATTTGGAAAATACGTTAATAAGATTCTGTATAACGAAGTATTGTTATGTAACAACTCAACTTTTGGCATAAAGTACCCCTGTAAATCATACAATAAATTAACCATCTGTAATAGTATTAATGTTGAAAATATAAATAATGATACCTGCCTAACAAATTTACTGAGAAGTCACACTTCAAATTGCACATTAATAGACAATGCCGACATACCCACTGTTGAAGAAATTGTTCCTGGAATACTCCTACTAAATCAAATCAACGAAACTATTCATATTAACGAAGAACCACGGGATCTGACCGGAACCTACATTCTGCAGTACCATAATGCATCAATAGTTGTCAAAGACAAAACATATAACTATTTCCAAATGATGGATGTTCAACCTTTACCACCTATTTTACAGCCTAGATTACCTGGATCAACGATTGAGAAAACGCTTACCTTACAATCAGTAAAAGAACTTCACCTCAAGAATACCGAAGAAATCGGCCTCCTAGATGTCAAGAACAGATGGACTTCAGGAATTAATTTTGGATTATCCACCATTATCATACTATTCGTAGTGATGCTTGTGAGAGGAAGAAATCAAACAAGCAAAGAAATTGTAACCACTATACCAGCAGTACACCTCTCACTCCCTGAAGTTGCCACCACAAATTTTATGGAATCGCAACAGACCCCAAGATTGTCCCAAATACCATATTTCTAAAATGTCACGATCGAGGACGCTCATAATTAAAAGGGGAGGTGTTAACACCAAAAATGTTTGGTGGGTCAATAACCAATAATGCTGACGCTGTTAAGCGTGCCACAATTGGAGCAACGATCGCAGACGTTGTGCCATAAGTAATATCAAACAATGCTGACGCTGTTAAGCGTGCCACAATTAGAACAACGACCCCAGAGGTAATTTACGTTATGCCAGCAGTCAACGCGACGGTGCACATTTTGCGACGTCATCATTAGTTGGTAAGGTAGTTATCATTAAGAATTTTGTAATTAATTTAAGTCAGTTCATTTTGAATCATTAAATAAAGAAGTCGCTTCTCTAAGCAGCGCAATACAGGAATAAACTTTAATTTTGTTAATTGGCGCCCAACTAAATCAAGTACCCGAACAGGCTACAAGTGCAACTAAATCAAGTACCCGAACAGGCTACAAGTGCAACTAAATCAAGTACCCGAACAGGCTACAAGTGCAACTAAATCAAGTACCCGAACAGGCTACAAGTGCAACTAAATCAAGTACCCGAACAGGCTACAAGTGCAACTAAATCAAGTACCCGAACAGGCTACAAATTCAACACAATCAGCAGGAAGAGACCGTAGGACCTTCAACTGAGAGCAGCTGTGAAAAATTGACCCCTGAGTACCAACAAAGAAAAAGGATTCTGTCGACCTTCCGGCTCCCAGTATGCTAGCAATTATTTTAGTGTGAGTATAGTGATAAGTGACTAGAAGCCACTACGAATCCTACGGGACCCTCTAGCGGCAGTAAGAAAATTGTAAAAACCAATCCTGTGTAGTTTAAACATAATAAATAAGTGATTAAAAATAAAATATTCAAAATATAAAAGAAAAGAAAAATATAAAATGGCAAACCCAAGCAATTTAGTGAGACCCCCTATCCTAAACATCCAAAATCCTCCCATACCCCAAATTCAACCTAACGTGAACGCGATTGATATCGACGCGATAAGGCAAATGTGTGCAGAACAATCCCGAAATGTAGTCAGGCAAATTCTAAATCCAAACGCAGATATTTCGGGAATAGACCAAGACATAGAGGAAAGATATAGGGGAAATCTTACCGAACTGGACAAAATTCCAGACGTGGTTAGGTGTCTTAGGGAATTCTCTGGCAACCAATCCGAGTATAGCTCCTGGAAAAAGAGCGTGGAAAGAATTTTAAAACTATATGAATCCTATAAGGGAACGCCGAAATATTTCGGTATCCTCAACGTTATCAGAAATAAGATTATTGGCAGCGCTGACGCCGCCCTAGAATCTTACAATACTCCTCTAAACTGGGAATGCATTTCCCGCTGTCTGACACTGCATTATGCAGACAAAAGGGATTTGTCAACCCTGGAATACCAAATGATATCTATTGTACAAGGCAATTGTACTATACAAGAATTTTACCAGGTGGTATACTCCCACCTGTCTCTAATAACAAATAAACTCTCCAGTATGGAGATGGGACGTGAATCGTTAGATATTCTAACACAAACCTATAGGGACAAAGCGCTGGATACATTTATCAGAGGACTTAAAGGTGATTTGCCCCGTCTTCTGGGAATAAGGGAACCCACAGACCTTCCTCAAGCTCTGCATTTGTGTCTCAAATTAGAGAACCAACAATATAGAGCACAGTATGCAAATTCCCATGCAAAAACCGAGAAATCTCAACAGCAACCTCCACCTCGTAAGAACTATAATCCGAAATATATTAATCCAAATCAAGGATTTATTCCACAATCCTTCAATCAAATACCTCAAGGGTATTTTAACCAAAACCAGCCATCAATATCTCAACAACAATTCTTTAACCAGATGCCTCAACGGCAATATTATCAAAATGGCTATGGTTTCGCTCCCCAACGTCCAACGGCACCGAAGCCGCAAGCCAAACCAGAACCAATGGATGTAGATCAATCCATGCGATCGAAAGCGGTCAATTATATGAATAGGCCGGTGCAGGATAACAAGTTTGTAGGAAAAAGACCTACCAATCAATCAGCACAGGTTCATCAACCAGCGAAAATACAAAGGAATTTTCACCTCCAAACAGATGCACCTCAAAACGATTCAAATGAAGAAAACTATGCATCGGAAATGTACAATTATGAAAATGATCAAGAATTACAACCATTAGATGAATATGTTAATGAATATAACACCTTCAATCAAGAGGATGAACAGAATGAAACACAGGAATTCATTGATATTCATTTTTTAGGCTAACAAGCTCGTCCCTACCATATATCGAGTGTAGGACGAGCTCAGGTCAAACACTAAAATTTTTAATTGACACGGGATCAAATAAAAATTATGTCCAACCCGAACTTATCAAAAACCCAATTCCAAATAATGAAACGTTTTACGCGAATTCTGTTGGTGGTAAAACCAAAATTACACACCATACGTTTATAGATCTTTTCCATACAAATTCTAATGGCACTAAATTTTTTCTGTTACCAACGTTGAAATCTTTTAACGCTATCCTGGGAAACGATAGCTTAAAGGAATTGAATGCGGTTATCTTTACTTCCGAAAATTATATGTTAATAGATAATAGAACAAAGGTGCTAATAAAGCAACAATACTCCCAATCCGTAAATACGATAAACATCAGGAACAACCATATGACTCAAAAACAAAAAGTCAACCTAGATTTAATTGTGAAGAGGTATGAAAAATTATTTAGTGACCCGAATGAGAAATTAACTGTCACCACGTCGGTCATGGGTGAAATACAAACCAAGGACGAAAATTCGGTATACTCACGGTATTACCCATATCCACTGCACCTAAAAGATGAAGTCGAAAGTCAGATTAAAGAATTATTGGATAACAATATAATACGACCATCTCGGTCACCATATAACTCGCCGATATGGATCGTACCGAAAAAGGCTGACGCCTCAGGGAAAAAGAAATATCGTTTAGTTATCGATTACAGAAAACTAAACGATGTTACTATACCTGACAAGTACCCAATCCCGAATATAAATGATATCTTGCCACAACTATCCAAAAGTAAATGGTTTTCTGTAATCGACTTGAAGAGTGGTTTTCACCAAATACCGCTAAAGGAAAGTGATATGAAAAAAACTGCATTCTCTGTGAACAATGGAAAATATGAGTTCACAAGACTTCCCTTCGGGCTGAAAAATGCCCCTTCAATCTTCCAAAGAGCTCTCGATGATATCTTACGTGAGCATATAGGGAAAATTTGTTTCGTCTACATTGACGATATCATCATTTTCGCAGAGGATGAAGAGACACATCTGAAAAACCTGCAAATAGTCTTTGAGACCCTACAAGGAGCAAATATGAAGGTCCAGTTGGACAAATGTGAGTTCCTAAAAAAAGAAGTAGAATTCTTAGGGTTTATCATATCAGATTCGGGAATTAAGACAAATCCGGAAAGAGTAAAAGCGATTCAAAATTTTCCGATTCCCAACACACTTAAAGATCTCAGATCCTTCCTCGGACTTGCGAACTTTTATAGACGTTTTATCAGGGACTATGCTAAAATAGCAAAACCCCTGACAATACTTTTAAGGGGGGAAAATGGACGCATGTCCAAACATGTTTCGAGTAAAATAAAAGTAGATCTTGACGAAGAGGCTTTAAATGCCTTCAAGAAATTAAAGAATACACTGATATCCGAAGATGTCTTATTAGCTTACCCAGACTTCGAAAAAGAATTCCAATTGACTACGGATGCCTCTAACTTTGCCCTCGGCGCTGTATTATCCCAGGATAATAGACCAATAATTTTTCTATCAAGAACTCTCCATAAGCCCGAAGAGCACTATGCGACGAACGAAAAGGAGATGCTCGCAATAGTATGGGCTCTCAAGTCTCTTAGAAATTATCTTTATGGCGCAGCCAAGATGAAAATCTTCACGGACCATTTACCTTTAACGTATGCGTTAAATAATAAAAACTCGAATTACAAACTGAAAAGGTGGAAGGCCTTTTTGGAAGATTACAAATATGAATTAATGTACAAACCTGGAAACACTAATGTTGTTGCAGACGCACTGTCAAGAATTCCACAGGAGGTAACACATATTAACTCCATGACAGCAACGCAACATAGTGATGAGAGCTCATCACAGAATCTAATCCAGTTTACAAATGCACCTCTAAATGCCTTCAAAAATCAAATCATAATATCTACCGGCAGTACAGCTTCCTACAAGTTTGAGATCGTTTTTCCCACGTACCATAGACATACAGTTTCAGAACAGGTTTTATCAAAGGATATTTTGGTTCATATTCTGAAGAAATATTTAAACCCTTCAGTAACGAACTGCATTAAAACTACAGACAAAATCCTTGGTGTGCTTCAGGAGATATTCGGACAACATTTCAGTCAATATCAAGTGAAATACACTAGGATTATGGTAATAGACCTCATAGGCGAGGAAGACCAGGAAAGGGAAATTATAACAGAGCATAACAGAGCCCATAGAAGCAGTTCGGAGAATAAGTCTCAAATTCTAACAAGATTCTATTTCCCACAAACGCACGCAAAGATTAAACGTTTAACAAAATTATGCAAAGTATGTAAAGAGAACAAATATGACCGCCATCCCAACAAAATTATGCTCCGGGAATCACCAATTCCCCAATTTCCAGGGCAAATTGTTCATATTGATATCTTCATCACCGAAAAGAAACCCATTTTAACGGCAATAGACAAGTTTTCAAAATACGCACAAGCGAGACTGTTGAAATCCAGGGCTACGGAAGATATTAAGCAACCATTAAGCGAAATCCTCTTGGCATTTGGCATGCCAGAAATTGTGGTAATGGACAATGAAAAATCTTTCAACTCAACAGCCATTACGTTTATGCTAGAGAATCAATTTAACGTAAAAATATTTAAAATACCCCCATATGCTAGCTCGGTTAATGGACAGATAGAAAGATTTCATTCCACACTTGCAGAAGTAATGCGGTGCCTTAAGTCGGATGGTGCCCACAACTCCTTATCGGAACTCCTCCATAGATCCTTATACGAGTATAATAACTCCATCCACTCAACTATACGCAAAAAACCAATTGAAGCTTTCTTCGGTAAACGCATTCATTCGGACCCTCAAGACCTAGAAAAAAATAGACTGGAAATTGTTGAAAGATTAAAGGAAAAGCAAGTACGAGATCTGGAGTTTCATAATAAAAAGAAATCACCTAAGAAGGATTACGAAATTGGGCAGAAAATTTATGTAAAAATTAATAAACGGCTAGGGACTAAGTTAAGCAAGACCTATTCTGAGGAAATCATTAAAGAAAATAGGAAAACTACCATTGTTACAGAATCCGGACGGATCGTGCATAAAAATAACATAAGAAACTAATTAAAGATTTCTTTTCAGAATCATACTTGCTCTCACAAGAGCTGAAGTGCAAATTCTTGACTACTCGAATTCACAAATCGTCACCATAAACACCGGTTATGCCAAGCTCCAAACTGGAACGTTCAAACTAATACATGTAATTGAACCAGACAATTATCAAAATCTAATAGACAAAATACAACTGACCCTACACCACAACGTGAGCACATCCCATCCTCTGTACCCCTTCCTATCCCATGAAACCAATCAACTCCAAGCCCATCTCAATAGAATTAAACCCCGAGTAAGGAGATCGCTTAATTTTATAGGGTCTGCATGGAAATGGATTGCTGGTAATCCCGACCATGATGACTTCGAAATAATTAAACAAAAAATGAATAATGTTTTGCGAAATAATGATAGACAAGTAATTGTAAATAAACTATCTATAGATAATATGAATGCTCTAGCTCAAACAACTAATCAAATTGTAAAGTATTTCAATTCTCATGAAATAGTCAATGAATCACAAGTATCAACTCTTAAATACAAAATAAAATTATTAAAAGAAGAACTTTTAAGTATTCAATATGCCATCCACTGGGCAAAAGCTGGAATAGTAAACTCATTCATTCTCACAAACAACGAAATAAATATTGTTAAACAAATTTTTGAAAAGGAAGCCATCCCTTATATTAATTTAGAAGAAGCATTCGAGTTCTCTGAAGTTAAAATAGCCTCCAGCAATAGTCATCTTATTTATATTGTTACCATACCAACTACCGATGTAAATTCATGTAATAAATTAATAGTTAAACCTACTAAATTTGGAAAATACGTTAATAAGATTCTGTATAACGAAGTATTGTTATGTAACAACTCAACTTTTGGCATAAAGTACCCCTGTAAATCATACAATAAATTAACCATCTGTAATAGTATTAATGTTGAAAATATAAATAATGATACCTGCCTAACAAATTTACTGAGAAGTCACACTTCAAATTGCACATTAATAGACAATGCCGACATACCCACTGTTGAAGAAATTGTTCCTGGAATACTCCTACTAAATCAAATCAACGAAACTATTCATATTAACGAAGAACCACGGGATCTGACCGGAACCTACATTCTGCAGTACCATAATGCATCAATAGTTGTCAAAGACAAAACATATAACTATTTCCAAATGATGGATGTTCAACCTTTACCACCTATTTTACAGCCTAGATTACCTGGATCAACGATTGAGAAAACGCTTACCTTACAATCAGTAAAAGAACTTCACCTCAAGAATACCGAAGAAATCGGCCTCCTAGATGTCAAGAACAGATGGACTTCAGGAATTAATTTTGGATTATCCACCATTATCATACTATTCGTAGTGATGCTTGTGAGAGGAAGAAATCAAACAAGCAAAGAAATTGTAACCACTATACCAGCAGTACACCTCTCACTCCCTGAAGTTGCCACCACAAATTTTATGGAATCGCAACAGACCCCAAGATTGTCCCAAATACCATATTTCTAAAATGTCACGATCGAGGACGCTCATAATTAAAAGGGGAGGTGTTAACACCAAAAATGTTTGGTGGGTCAATAACCAATAATGCTGACGCTGTTAAGCGTGCCACAATTGGAGCAACGATCGCAGACGTTGTGCCATAAGTAATATCAAACAATGCTGACGCTGTTAAGCGTGCCACAATTAGAACAACGACCCCAGAGGTAATTTACGTTATGCCAGCAGTCAACGCGACGGTGCACATTTTGCGACGTCATCATTA